>WTXG01000011.1:0-583337 GCA_022496185.1 Multifurca ochricompacta
CATCTTGATTGATCTCGGATCAAGCTTTCTATGCTTGTTCTCAGGCACATGAACATATGCCTTGCATCTGAAGATGCGGAAATAAGAGACATCTGGAGTGTGACCAGCACTCCAGAGCTCATGAGGCGTGCGCCAACCTATAGTTTGGGTGGGAGTTCTGTTGTAAGTGTGAACGGCAGTATCCACTGCCAACTCCCAGAAGCCAAGGGACAGGCCAGCGCTGTGTAACATAGAGTGCACCTTGTCCATGATGGTCCTGTTCCATCTCTCGGCTATGCTGTTTTGTTGTGGCGATCCCAGCATTGTCAACTTATGCTCAATCCCCCATTCATCCAGTACAGACCTAAGTGCATGTGACACTTTCTTGCTAGTATTTCGCGTTTTCTCTCTTTTTCTGTCTTCTATGTCCCTTTCCTTCACTATATACCTTATCAGATCCACTTATCTGATGACCATAGCCTGGACAAGGGATTCAACTCCCATGTCATCTGATTGATGATCTCATAGCTGATGTCATAGACCTTGTGACCCTAGTATGATCTCATAGGTGATGTCATGACCATTGTGACTTGTTATGATATCATGTTACGAACCCCGTCTCTTCCCGTGTTCTTTTCCTTGCCAAGTAACGACCCCTCCCAACCGTCCACACTTCATTACCAGATCACGTCCCCTTCGTGGGATCCATCACATGCTCTTCGTCCATCCCTGTGACCCTCTTGTTGATCCATGTTTACTCACCATTGTCTTTGTTTACTTCTTATCTTCTTATCATACGACCGGACACTTACTTAATACCCTATCAGAAGCTAGACTTTACGCCGTCCGCTTCCGTATATTCGGGCCCACTTGACTCCGTATCCTTATCTCATAGACGCCCATCGAGTTACGTATATAAGTCCGCTGTAGCTACACTGTAGACCTCAGACTTGACTTATTGAATACATCGGTGCCTGTCTTCTGGACATTCTCCTTTGGTCTCTAACTCGATTGTCTCAAGTACTTCTGGTACTTCCCTGCTCAACATCGTCTTAGGGAGCGCCCCTTTGACTTTGACTCATCCCACTACCGTCTCCAAGAAGCCTTATTGGTTTCTTATCTGAACCCACGAACCGCGCTGTCACACAAGTCGTGTGGAACATCCCGCACCGGGCGTAACATATCATTTGTACAAGACTCTAGACTATGACTTCATAGTAGCTACATTGTATTTAAGGACTGCAATAAATCTAAGGACAGACTAAGTCTGTTCTCCTTGTACCAATCAAAGGTCCTTAGGAAGTCCCTTCAGCCCTCTTCCAAGATGTGACTTGAGAGGGTTTGGCTCACCAGTAACTCCAGCAAAGGCTCTTGCCTTGCTATCTGAAAACCCTGACTTCACATGCAATGTCCAGACTCATTGCCTTGATCCATACCAGCCACACATTGTGACATCTTGACCTGACTTGACACTTACATCTCTTGACTGCCTTGATTGACTCTGACCCAAACCTGAACCGATGCATGCTGAAGGACCTGTGTGTGACAGTGCACCTGACATGTACTCCCCCCCACAATCTGAGTGCAAGGCCAGCATTTTTTCTGATGATTGAGTCTCAGCCCAAGCTAGGAATCTCTGAAATGCTGTTGCACACTGATCTTTGGATCTGAGGAAGTAGACCACACCATGTCTAGAGTAGTTGTCGATAAATGTTGCAATGTAGAGTGCACCTTGAATAGACTGAACTTGCATCGGCCTGGCCAGATCACTGTGAATGACCTGTAGCCACCAGTCCGATCACTTGTGAGAAGACTTAAAGGGGAGTCGTGTGTGTTTCCTGAGCTTGCACCTGGGGCATGGTGACTGATGTTGATCGATCAGAGCATCAAATGATATTCCCTTGATGGATTCATGATACTGCTTGAGGGCGTTGTATGATATATGCCCCATGCGGCAATGCCAGATGTCGATAGGTTGTGACACTTGAGTGTGTGCATTGAGTCCAGCCATGGAGGCATTCAGCCAGTATAGGTTGTCCTCCAAGTAACCCTCCGCTACCATCCAGTCTCGGACTGAGATCGTAAAAATTTTATCTGTAAAAGAGATCTGAGCCCCCTTCTGAGCAAGTGCATGCGTAGAAATGAAACATGTTGTAATGTCTGGTATGTGCAGCATGTTGCTTAGGGTGATCTCAGAACCTCTACTACCTGCAGTGGTCTTGAATACCACAGTCCCAACCCCAATTTGTCGCACATTCGAGTTGTCTCCCAGGTGTACAATGCCAGCTGCCAGAGTATACTGAATAAAGTCAGACCAATTTGGGGTGATATGATGCATTGCGCCAGAGTCCATCATCCAACGTGATCGCACAGCTGAGTACAAGGAAATGTGGAGATCGTCATTGTCATCACCTATCTCTACAATAGACGCTGTCTGAACTGCTAAGTGCACGTTAACAGCCTTGTTACTGGCCTGCACAGTCTCCAATCCCTTCTTCTCCTCCAGATCCTTTTTCTTCTTCCAGCACTCTACTGCCTTGTGCCCTTTCTTCTGACAATAGAAACATTTGGTATTCTTCTTGTCATGTTTTTGTTTAATGGGCATGGCTTTGTTGAGTGAGGTGGAACCACCGGATCGATGACCTTCCTCATTCAGAATCCATTCTTGGATAGTCTGAGGGGTAAGATCCTTCAGCAATCCAGATGCTAAAATGGTGGATGCAATGGCGGAATACGATTCAGGAAGTGCTTTGATCAGGATGAAACTAAACTGGAGATCTGAAATCTCCATCTCATTGTTTTTCAGTGTGACGCGGGCATCATTGAGTTTCTGCAATTGCAGGAGCATGGGGGAGGATTTGTCCAGTGTGGTGCCAGTGAGGGCAGACCAAGTATTGAATGCAGACATAGATCCAACTCCCCCATAGATGCGTTTGAGCTTGTCCCATTTAGCTTTACATGTGACAAACTTAGTGTCATCTGCCACGGCTGTCCAGACATCCTTCTGAGCATAGAGCTCGAGGATTGCTAAGAGAACCCCTTCAGTAGCCTCCCAGTCAGCAGGAGGGCTAGCAGGCTTGTCTTCAAGCAGGTGGTTCCGGACACCATTCAAACAGAACAGAGCCATCATATGCGCTGACCAGACTGGCCAGTTCGATCCATCTAGGATCTCGATTGCAGCAGAAGGTGGGAAAGTGAACGCAGGTGCCATGGTGCATGTAAGTGATGATTTCCAATCTGGGTAGAGGAGCTGTCAGACCCAGATTGTGAAGACCAATCAAGTCCCAATGTATCCAACTGTATGCTCTGAACTGCAAAGGGTCCAGTCCCAATTAGGGATTGCTCACACATGCTTCAGTGTCGCCACGCTCCATCACACGGCTCGCATGAAGCCCAGTGAGGGGCCCAGTCTACACTGATCCACTGGTTCCAGGGACCAGGGAATAGGACTACAAAAGAACAGAGGCTTGCCTTATCGGGAGATGCAAAAATGTGTGAATTACTGTGTAAGGAAGCTTGTGATGGTTTGCAGTTTGTGTGACAGTTTGTGACACAATTGTGACCGTTATGTCACACATGTTTTTTTGATCATTGTCCCCAATTTCTTTACCATCTGTTATCTGTAGAGGGCACAACCCCTCTTTTAGACTCTCATCCTGTTCTATCTCACTCCAGGGCATAACCCCTGGAACCCATGACTACTAGGATTACTTATCAGAACCTTTTACTTGGTTTATGCCTTCTGATGTACCTGTTCTTGATGTGCCTCTCTCTGATGTGCCTTCTATAACATGTATTTAGACTACTAGGTTACAGGGACAGACCTTAAGTCTGTTCTCTTGTATCTAATACAGGTAGTGATTGTCAAGGGTTTTCATACCCGCGCGGGTAAGCACCACGGGTTTTGCCGGGTATGGGTACGGGTATACGGCTCCCAACCCGTGGAAACCCATACCCACGCGGCAGGTTTGGCGGGTATAAGCACCAATCATGCATTGACAAGATCAGTAGAAATTCTAAGATAAAACACATCTGCAGCCACAAAAATAAACGATCTCGTCTGATGTATGCTATAGGTTATCTTTAAATATGTTCTAGTATTATCATATGAAATATCAAAGCAGATCAATGGTGCGATGTAAAATAAAAGTGTTATCAGTGATCCACTTCTTGAAAATCATGATGCACCTGTTTTATCAACGCACGACCAATTCTGCCGGTCTGGCACTATCTAAAATACTCTCTAGACTACTTTAGACTATAATATAATCTAATTATCAAATTAGTTTACTGAAACAAGGCCCGCGTGTATCTACAAGCTGCATGGGGCAGCGACTACATTGCATTGCATGGTGGTCTGACCTCCTTCCTATCAAGGAAGGTTGACTTAAACGCACCAGGACAGTCATGCTTGTATGAAATGAAACCAGAATAATAAAATAATAATGTAAATAAAGGATCATCTCAATCTTCTGAACATAAACCAACAATATTTGAGGGATCTTGAGTAGCCATAAATGAACGTGTTGTGTCCAAGTGCTTATCTCCTCAACTGGGATGGCCTGGGCCATTTATCCGAAATGCGCAGAAACGCAAAGAACAGTCACGCTCATATAAAATTGAAACCAGAATAATAAAATAAAAATGGAATAATAAATTATCTTAATCTTATGAACATAAAACAGGAATTTTTGAGGGATCTTGAGTAGCCATAAATGAACGCGTTGTGTCCAAGTGCGTATCTCCTTGACCGGGATGTCCCGGGCTGGATGTCTGAAATGTGCGATGCAAGTAAAGAACTTGCACATGTTTCATTTTATGGGTAACCCAGGTATCAAAACAATTATCCAGGGGTTACCCCTGCAAATTGCTATGTGTTCATCAAATTATTTTGCATTCTGTGTGGTTATCTGACAGGCTTTTCACCAATGTTCTATAACATCCTATCTAATCATCTCTGTATACTGTATTTTAGTTGTGCTTGTATAAAATTGAAAGCAGAATAATAAAATAAAAATGGAATAATGAATTATCTTAATCTTCTGAACATAAAATAAGAGTCATTGAGGGATCTTAAGCAGCCACAAATGAACATGTTGTGTATCTTCTTGGTCTGGGAAGGCCCAGGCCGGGTATCCGAAATGCGCGATGCAAGTAAAGAACTTGCACGCGTTTTCACAGGTGACCCGCGGGTAACCCGTACCCGTAGCGACAGGTATGGGTATGGGTACGGGTACCAATGAGGATACCCCAGGGTTACCCCTGCCAATCACTAAATACAGGTGTATTTGACTTCACAGAACTCCACTTGAACTCCCTAAGTGGCAGCTTAAGGAGCCTTCTCCCCAGTAAGCTCAGCAGGGCATATTGCCACTGCCCTTCGACTTCGTTTCCTGCACGCGCCCCCTCCATATTGTCGTGGGCACTTGAAACTTTGACCCAACTTAGATCTTCTTTGCTAGAACCCGAATCTTGAGCGCGCCCGTATCTTGAGGGCCTTCAGACATCGAAAACGAGACTGGATGCAGCAGGCACCTGGCTGTGACAAAGCTTGTGTATGAAATTTGATCTTCTTCTGGATTAATTCAGTTACAGCCAGGGCCCATAACCTAAAGAACACAGCCTGAGGTTAGATAGTCCAAACTACCTAGAATGGTAGTTATAATTCAGTTATGATGGTCAGAACTATATATTGATTAGTCTTTACCTAGAATGGTTGTTACGTCCGGTGTGGGACGTTCCACACAACTTGTGTGACAGTGTTTCGTTCGTATTCAGATAAGAATCCAATAAGGACTCTTGGAGTAAGACGGGATGAGTCAAAGTCAGAGGGGCTGTCCCTAAGACAATGTTGAGCGGAAAGGTGTCAGAAACACCAAGACAGACGAGTCAGAGAATCAAAGGAGATGTCCAGAAGACAAGCACCAAGATATTCAATAAGTCGAGTCTAAGGCTTTACAATGTAGCTAAGACGGGCTTATATACGTAATTGGGCAGGTGTCTATAGATAAGGCATATCGGAGTCATATGGGCCCAAAGATACGAAAGTGTAGGGTGTAAAGCCGAGCTTCTGATAGGGAATTAAGTAAGTGTCCAGTCGTAAAGATAAGAAGATAAGAAGAGTAAACATAAGCAAACAGTAAGTATACAAGTCCCAAACAATGGTCACGGGGATGGAAGTAATGCATGTGAGGGATCCCAGGAAGGGGACATAATAAGGAAATGCAGAGTCAGTGGGCGAGTGGGGTCCCTGTTGGGGAGGGTAAAGAAAATAGGGCTGCTGGGCCCTGGTCGTAACATCACCCTCCTTTCTGGTTCGAGCTGACCCAGCTAGAAACGCGCACCATCATCATCCTGTACCAGGTCCACATAATCGTCTGCTAGATTTCGATCCCCTATGGTGTAAGTTTCATCCGCCACGCACTGGTGGGTACGTAGAAAGCCGTACAGGCCGCGTCACCCACACTGATGACACAGGTCATAGATCGGGCAGTCAAGCTTGCAGTGACCCGCGTTGTGTCGCAAACATTTTCCGCACCATCCCGATGGGTTGACAATGGTGGGAGCGACCCCCAATCGTCGGAAAATGCAGAATCGACTCCAGTGTAAGTTGCTGCGACAGTGGCAGCACCATTTGCGGTTGAGGGGGCAATTCCAGCTAATGTGGTACTTGCTGTCGCATTGCCAGCAAGTCTCTCCCCAGGGGTTCTCATGCATACATGGCATCTCAAATCGATTCGGCAGTAATTGTGGTGCTGCTCCAAGTGATCGTGGGGGAAGAGGTCAGGCATAAGTGTCGGCGTACCTCTCCGCGATCGTCTGATATGCGTCCCCTATCTCCAGCCTTTTTCAAATCTCCATCAACTCCTGCTCTACTTGGAACATCCCTCTTGTGAGCCTTGTCATTTGCTTTGCATATTCCTTGTACTGGGTGTTAAGTGTGGTGCGGAGTGTGAGGGTTTTCTGCAGTCTCATTACTTCGGCTTTGAGACGCGGAAGCTGCATGTCGTTCAGTACTTCATCAATTGCAAATGCTCGGGGGTCGTCAGCTGCAAGATGCCCCAGTTGTTCATCACTCATCATATGATGGAGACAACCCATATATTGTTCTTCCAAGTATACCGGGGCCCCATAAACAGGCATGTCCTTCTTCATGCAACCCGCGACATCCATTCCTCCGTTGGTGTAAAATATGTACTTAGCTATGACCTTGTCCCCATTGGCCGTGGTGATCTCAAGAGGGAAGTACATGGAGGAATTCGGGTTGTTGGCGAAAAAGGGGAACTCAGGTACGTCATCATCTTGTTCCATGCCGAAGAGGTCATTGGGGTGGGGTTCTTCAGAATGGGTAAAGTCGTCGTCGGGATTGGGTGATTGGTTCTTGACCCATTCTTCAGCAGCTTCATAATCAATGGGAGAGGAAGGTCGGGTAGAGGGGTGAGCGGAAGGGAAGGCCTCCACGACTACAGTAGTAGCAGCGAAAGCGTCGATGGCAGCAGAGGCAGTGATGGAGGAGGAAGACATGTTGTTTATAAGTAGGATGTTGCTGGTGAAGCGTTGTTCTGGGGAAGGAAATCAAGAGTTCGCTCCTCTTTTAATCATTTCTGGGCACTTGGGGATGTTGTAAATGGAACTCCGCAATCAGGTCCGGGGCGAAGATATTTCTGGCTGGTTCCCATGAGTTGTCAGAGTCTGGGAAACCTTTCCATTTGATCAGGTAATGCAGTTTACGCCCTCTGCCCCGATAGGCGGAGTTTACAATCTGCTCCACTTCCCACTCTGCTTCTCCGTCAACTAATTCTGGTGGGGGCCTTGGGAAGTTCTCCCCATGGATGGATGTTTCCTTGTATGGTGTCAGGAGCTTGGCATGGAAGACTGGGTGAATCTTCCATGTGGAAGGGAGCTCAAGTTCATATGACACGTCTGATAACTTCCTTGTGATTCTGAAGGGCCCGTGACGTCAGGGTGCCAATTTGGCTGTGGGGTGTGACGTGTGGATGTGTTTCCCTTCCAGCCAAACCTGCTCATTGGCTTGATAAGGTACGAATTTCGAGGGTTTATCCAATAAGGTTTGCTGCGCTTTAAGTAAGTTCTCATTGGCGGATTTCTGGATCTCCTTCCATTGGTTGATCTGTTGTGAAGTCATGGGTACATTCGTAGGCTTGTCAGTCCATGTGGTACATGGTACCCAGCCCATGATAAGGGAAAATGGGGGGGTCTTTGTTGTGCCATTGGGCCAGGAATTATGTGCAAATTCCGCTGTTGCCAGCCAGTCTGCCCAATCGTCCTGTCATCCGTTGCACCAGAATCTGAGGTACTGTTCCAACCATTGATTGGTGCGTTCCGACTGTCCATCTGTTTGGGGGTGGTAGGCTGTTGAGATATTCTGCTTTATGCCCAGGACTTTGCATAGTGCTCTAGCGAATGCCGAGGTGAAGCGTGGGTCCCGGTCAGAGATGATCTTTTCTGGGAGGCCATAATGCCGATAGACGTGGTCAAGATAGAGCTTGGCTACTCCTTCGGCTGTGATGGATTCTTTGCATGGTATGAAGAGCACTGCCTTGGAGTAATCATGGTCTGTAACGGTCAGGATGGAGTCAAAGCCTCGGGAGTTGGGTAGTTTGACTATGAAATCCATTGCGATTGTCTGAAATGGTAATGCCGCAGTGGGGGTGATGGGGAATATTGCCAGTGGATGCGGGTGTGTATTCACTTTGTTGGCCTGGCAGTCTGCGCATCCTTTCACATAGTCCTCTATGTCCTTTTTCATGTTTGGCCACCAGTAATCGCGTTTGGCAAGAGCGTAGGTGTTGGCGATGCCAGGGTGGCCAGCAGAGGGGAGGTCGTGGTGAAAATGGATCACCCCCCTCTTAATGTTGTCGCCACCAGTGACAACGAGACAATCCCCATCCTTCCACCAAAGGCCGTCAATTTTTTTCAAGTTATGTGCCTCTGCCCATGATTCGCATAACTGCTGATTCATATTTTGTGAGACCTGGGCCCAAAGATCCATATCGTGGAGGCTCACAACAGCTTGTCGTGTGAAAACTTCTTCAGGAAGGACTGTGATATTATCATTGTCCTCCTCTCCACTGTGCATGTCTGGGTGACGCGACAGGGCATCTGCTCGTGCATTGCAGCTTCCTGCAATATGCTTCAGAGTGAAGTTGTACTCTTCCAGTTCCAGGACTTCTCATGCCACGCGTCGGCTGATTTTATGCGGTTCCTTCCAGTATAGGAGGTTAGAGTGGTCGGTGTGAATGACGGTCTTATGTGGGGTTCCCGCTAAGTAAGGTCACCAGTGACGCAGTGCTTTTACTATAGCTAGTAATTCTTGGTCCCAGATGTCGTAGTTTCGTTCAGCAGGGGAAAATGTCTCTGAGTAGAAGGCGACTGGGTGAAGGAGCCCCATGGCATCCCTCTGATTCAATACCGCCCTGTTAGCAAAGTGGGATGCATCAACTTCTAGTTCAAACGGCTTTCCTAGGTCTGGCTGCAGAAGGACGGGCTCTGAACCCATTATATCCCTGATTGTTTCAAAGGCTTTCTGTTGATCTTTCCCCCAATGCCATGGGACATCCTTCTTGAGTAGGTCATTGAGGGGTCAGGCAACTCCTGAAAATCCTCATACAAAGCATCGGTAGAAGTTACAAAATCCTATGAAAGACCGGACATCCTTGACACTTGTGGGTACAGGCCATTCTCAGATCCCTTGTACTTTTATGGGGTCCATTTGTACTTGTCCTCCTTTCAAGATGACTCCCAGGTATTCGACGCTGGACTGCTCAAAGGAACACTTGGCTGGTTTGAGATATAAATCATGCTGACGCAGGATGTCCAACACCTGGTGTACTCGTTCATGGTGGTGCATTAAATCATTGGTGGTTGCTACCAGTATGTCGTCCATATATACTACTACTTTGCATGTGAGGATGAGATCCCGGAAGATGTGATTCATCATTGATTGGAAGGTGGCAGGCGAATTTGTAAGGCTGAAGAACATAACATTTGGTTCGAACAATCCCTGGTTGGTTTTGAATGCCGCTTTGCACTGGTCCCCTTCTCTGATCCTGACGTTGTTGTATCCCCAGCGGACGTCCATTTTTGTAAATAGGGACTTGTCCTGCATAGTGTTGATAAGTTCTGAAATGAGGGGGAGAGGATAGGTGTTCTTTACAGTGTAGGTGTTTATGCGTCGGTAGTCCTGGACAGGTCAGAGTTTACCGTCCTTTTTCTTGATGAAGAAGAAGGGCGATGCATATGGAGACTTGGATGGGCGGATATATCCCTTTGCCAGGTGTTCTTCGAGAAATGCTGTCAGCGCTGTTTGTTCTGTCTGGGACAGCGGGTAAATTTTGCAATCAATTGCTGATGGCGCTTCCGGTACGAAGTCGATAGCGTGATCCCATGGTCTCACTGGCAGGAAGCATTGCAACTCTTCTTCAGAGAACACCTTCCAGTGCCGGTGGTATTCCTGTGGTACTATCTCTTCGAAGGTCTTTTCCACATGTCCCTCCACTGCTTTCTGTGCCAGCTCTGAGGCTTTGGTGACGTAGCCATGGTCAGCTTCATCCTCTTTGCTGTCTTCCACCTGTAGCACTGCGTGTCGGACAGCATAATCATATCCTAACGACGTGATGACCACAGGGTAAAACTCCTTGTCCATGGTCGTGTTGCTCCAATTAATTTGTGGTTCGAAAGCTGCCAACCACGGATACCCTAGAATGAGGTCCTCATCTCCTAAGTTGGTGACAAGGAATCGAATTGCCTTCGTCTTCTCCCCTACTTGGACATTGAGGTTGGTATAATGTGTGATTTTTCCAGCTCAGTTTGCTGTTCTGTCAATGTTCCAGATATTCTTTTCCTGGGGAAGTTCCAGCATCCCCAAACCCATGGTCCTTGCCATCCGTGGACTGATAAAGTTGTCGGTGGCTCCTGAATCTATCAGGATGTCACGATCAGCCGTCTTCTGTGTAGTCTTGAAATGTACTGGTATTTTCAATGATTTGAAGCGACTAGTATACACAGAAGTTACATGTAATGCTCGAGCCCAGGCCGATGGGGTTGAGCCAATCAAAAATCCTTCTTGGCAAATGCTTTTTCAACTAGGATGGCGCGTACTTCCTCGCTCTCTTTCATCATATTAGCCCATATATCGTGGGCTTTTTCCTCTTTCGTTCGCTTGTCTATGGTCAGCGGGTTGTTAGAGATTGGGACAGGAGCAGTGGTAGCTTCGGCAACCCATGCTCCTTTCTTGGGACAGTCGCATGACATGTGTCCTTGGGCTTTGCATCGGAAGCATCTTCCCTCCTTCATCAATGTCTGCCGCTCATCTTCCATGAGTGTAGCTCTCGCTCTGGTTCGATCAGCGGAGGTGTCCATGGCATTCGGGTCCTGAGGGGAAACGGGCTTTATTCCGAATGCTGCCTTCCATTGGTCCCGCATCTTTCCTTTCTTTGTTTCTATTCTGAAGCGGGTTTGGAAGTCAAGGAAATCCTGCTGCTGTCGTTGCGCAGCATTGATCCATTGGGTCCAGTTCTGTGGGTGGTGAAACTGGATAATGTTTTTGACAAGTGGGTTTGGAAGCCCTTGAGAGAAAAGGTCCAAGGTGGCTTCCTCATCCATGTCATACCCAGCCCTGTTGGCTGTGCTCCAGAACTTGGCAACATAGCCATCCAGATCCCCTTTCTCCATTCGCAGACCCTTGAGTTCTCAGGCCGCCTTCTGCTTCGCTTGCCCGTCAGTGTAAGCATCCTTGAATCTCTGGGCAACCACATCCCAAAGTCCTTCATTCATTGTGGGACTCCCTCCTTCTATCTGGTCGTTCAGCCACTCAAGCTGTTCCATGGTCCAGTCATCCACTGCCTCCCCTCTTATCAATGAGAGGAACAGGTTGGTATGTTGGAAGGGGTTTATGATCTGGGGGACATCGTGGTTGAAGTTATGGAAGGTCGTAAACTCCAACATAAACTTCCTGCTCTGTGAGCGGTCTCCGGTGAATGTTTGTGGGAGTACCCCAGAGAGTCGCCCCGATGAAGGGGGGGTTCCTGGGGCGGCGGTGAAGGGGACAGCAGGGGGAGGAGGAGGTGGAGCTGGTGCAGGGATCTGAGCTGCGATGGTTGACATTCTTTGTGGAGTAACAGTGGTCATGGACTGGGAGGATATCGTAGGAGTTGTTAATGCAGGGGCTCTGATTGTAACAACTTCTGGTGCAACCAGGGCGGTAGCTGTTGCTAATACTGGTGCATCTTCACTGGTTTTGTCTGTGTATTCTTCGTTCTCAGAATCGGTAATGATGGCAGGTGGATTTTCTCTCCAGGGGCCTAGTCCGAATTCTGGTGGTGCAGGTCGGGTTGTTACCCAAGAGTTTCGGCTGTCCGAGTATCAGATACAATACCAAACCCTTCTTTCGTCGTCATATTCTACTGGTTGGTATCTTCCGTCATGATAGACATAGTATCCAAACTCGGTTTCAAAATCTTTCCAGGTGGCAGAGCCAAGTACTTGCTGTGAAAGATTATTCTCGTCTCTGCGTTCGATGAGTTCTTCTTTAAACAAGGTCTGACTGCGGCTGGAAGCCACGGTGAGAGACTCGACTTGATGTTATGTCCAGTGCGGGACGTTCCACACGACTTGTGTGACAGCGTTTCGTTCATATTCAGATAAGAATCCAATAAGGACTCTTGGAGTAAGACGGGATGAGTCAAAGTCAGAGGGGCTGTCCCTAAGACAATGTTGAGCGGAAAGGTGTCAGAAACACTGAGACAGACGAGTCAGAGAATCAAAGGAGATGTCCAGAAGACAAGCACTAAGATATTCAATAAGTCGAGTCTAAGGCTTTACAATGTAGCTAAGACGGGCTTATATACGTAATTGGGCAGGTGTCTATAGATAAGGCATATCGGAGTCATATGGGCCCAAAGATACGAAAGCGTAGGGCGTAAAGCCAAGCTTCTGATAGGGAATTAAGTAAGTGTCCAGTCGTAAAGATAAGAAGATAAGAAGAGTAAACATAAGCAAACAGTAAGTATACAAGTCCCAAACAATGGTCACAGGGACGGAAGTAATGCATGTGAGGGATCCCAGGAAGGGGACATAATAAGGAAATGCAGAGTCAGTGGGCGAGTGGGGTCCCTGTTGGGGAGGGTAAAGAAAATAGGGCTGCTGGGCCCTGGTCGTAACAATGGTAGTTATAATTCAGTTATGATGGTCAGAACTGAAGTGAACCATACAGTGAGAGCATCTTTAAATACTGTAAAAGAGTGTGCTTATAGTAACCAAGACAATAAAGGATTGTGTCTAATCAAGTAAGGTATCAAGGTATTCACAGGAAGATGAAACACAGTCCTAGTGCTACTGCACAAGACACAACTCACTTGTTAGTACCACACACTTAGCAATTGATCTGACCTGGCCATATTGATCCATTTCCGACATCCCTTCACCAATTGTTCTTCGAGAAAGGTAGTGAGTGCAACCTGTTCCTGTTGGGACAAGGGATAGATTTTGCAATCTATCACCACAGGTGCATCTGGTATGAAGTCAATAGCATGATCCCAAGGGTGTGTAGGTGGGAATTGTCAAACAATCATGCTGCTGGTTATACTGACTGCGGTTAGTAGCAGTTTAGGCTAAAAGACAAGTAGTACTTCAGAGGTTAGAAGAACTCTATACAACTATACTACTGACCTAAAAGACAAGTAGTCTACAGAAGATGGTTAGTCAAAGGAAAAGAAGAGTATAGTAAAAGGAACTTACACTTCAGAGGTTAGAAGAACTCTGAAGTGAAAGAGACGAAACAGACACCCTTATATACCCATAGGGGCCAGGGGAAATGGTCTGTGTGCACTGGGAATAAGTCCACAGGTGCTGGACAATAAACAGAGAGGGATAAAGGCCATTGGCCAAAGAGATATCACATGCTTACTGCGCATTACTAAGTCCATCACTAATCAGCTGAGTAAGGTGAGAAAGAAATGTAATAAAGATAACATAAAAAGTCCGATACTCCGGAATCTAATCTAATCTAATCTACAGCTGAAGCGAACCTTAGATGCCTGAAGCATCTCCAGACACATCCTGTGTCAACAGAAAGCTGACTAGCCGGCCCTGCAGGAAGTGGTGTTGGGGCTGCCCTTAACAAGGCAGCCCATGTCAATAAAAATAAAAATAAAAAGCAACCAAATTTCACACCACAACCTGCAGGTGCATCATCATCCAATGATGTCACTTGCTTCTATTGCCAGAAGCAGGGCCACAAGGCTAATGAATGTTGGCAAAGGAAACAGGACAGAGCCAATGCTGATGCAGGCAAAAAGGGCAACAAGAGGAAGGGGCAAGGCCCCAGTGTACAAACAAACTCCACACAAGTAGCTACCATAGTTAATGGTAGTGGCAGAATACAGGAGGTGCATGAGACACCTCGCATTTCACTTTATTCTTTGACGGAACATATGCAAGAAGTTGACAATGGCAGCAACCCTTGGATGATGGACAGCAGAGCCACCACTCACTTTACACCATACTTAGAAGACTTCTCTGAGTATCTCCCACATACGGGACATCAGGTGACAATAGGTGATGGCTCCATAGTCCAAGTTGAAGGAACAGGCAAAGTCATTCTCAAAACTTGTAATAATTATGAGTTAGAATTAAATAATGTCTACTACATGCCTGGCAGTGAAAGAATACTGTCGACAAGCTGCATCACAGACAAAGGCGGCTCAGTGGAGTTCACTCCATCTGAGGTCAGAATAAAGTACAATGATAAAATAATAGTGGAAGGTGTCAAGGCTATGGGACTCTACTGGGTCCTTGGGATAACTACAGTAGCCCACAAAACTGTTCCAATGTTTGGCCATCCTGGAGAGATTGACCTACCACACAATGAGAATAATTTCCAAAATTAGTAGAAATTGGTAGATGATAGTGTAGCATCTAAGCTTCAATTAGAGCCTATACTAATGTCAATTGAGTCAGTGGTTCATGATATATAAAATGTTTTGTGAGGCATTATCATTGGAACAGTTTTGTGGCCAACATGTGAGATGACAAAACCAGTATCTGGTGGTCATGGGAATGCATTGACAGTCATGTGACAATGTTTAATAAGTTGAACACACACCAAATAATCATCAACAACACTTGCTTCTTACCATGCATGCCCTCTCTGCTGCCAAAAGGACTCACATCATCTCCCTCCTCACTTCAGGCAAATCTGCCCTTAAAGTGTCAACTATGACTGGCCATGGCACTATTATCATCTCAAGATGGGTCATAAATACTGCCCTTACCATCCCAAGTCAAATGGAGGGAGACCAAGGAAGCTGACAGAGAGAAATGCTCAGCATGCTGTTTGCCTTATCTCCTCTGGCAGGGCAGACACAGATGTGGAAGTGACTAGAGCACTTCAGAAGTTGTTTATGGGTTCCTCTATCAACATAATATGCCCATCCATCCTCCCATCAAATTTTCAAGCCATACCTGGCCCCTCCCATATCATACACCCCCATTCTGTCATACAGTAACCCACAAAACCATTCCAATGTTTAACCATCCTGAAGAGATTGACCAACCACACCATAGGAATAATTTCCAAAATTAGTAGAAATTGGTAGATGACATTGTATCATCTAAGTGTCACTTAGAGCCTATACTGATGTCAATTGAGTCAGTGGTTCATGATATATAAAATGTTTTGTGTAGCAATGTCATTGGATTGGTTTTGTGGCCTATTGCACTTATGATGGAATGGGGGTGTATGATATGGGAGGGGCCAGGTATGGCTTGAAAATTTGATGGGAGGATGGATGGGCATATTATGTTGATAGAGGAACCCATAAACAACTTCTGAAGTGCTCTAGTCACTTCCACATCTGTGTCTGCCCTGCCAGAGGAGATAAGGCAAACAGCATGCTGAGCATTTCTCTCTGTCAGCTTCCTTGGTCTCCCTCCATTTGACTTGGGATGGTAAGGGCAGTATTTATGACCCATCTTGAGATGATAATAGTGCCATGGCCAGTCATAGTTGACACTTTAAGGGCAGATTTGCCTGAAGTGAGGAGGGAGATGATGTGAGTCCTTTTGGCAGCAGAGAGGGCATGCATGGTAAGAAGCAAGTGTTGTTGATGATTATTTGGTGTGTGTTCAACTTATTAAACATTGTCACATGACTGTCAATGCATTCCCATGACCACCAGATACTGGTTTTGTCATCTCACATGTTGGCCACAAAACTGTTCCAATGATAATGCCTCACAAAACATTTTATATATCATGAACCACTGACTCAATTGACATTAGTATAGGCTCTAATTGAAGCTTAGATGCTACACTATCATCTACCAATTTCTACTAATTTTGGAAATTATTCTCATTGTGTGGTAGGTCAATCTCTCCAGGATGGCCAAACATTGGAACAGTTTTGTGGGCTACTGTATGCAGAATCTAAATACTGCATCCCATAAATCTGCATCAAGTAGCCTTGAAACCTGGCACTTACGAATGGGTCATATGTCAAAAGAGGCCCTCAAAAGACATGCTCCTAAGGCTGTAAAAGGCCTTAGCATAGATAATAGCCAAATGGAAGATAAGCCATGTTATGGCTGTGAAATGGGAAAATCACACCGTCTTCCATTCCCTCCCTCTCAAAAGAGAGCTTCAGCACCCTTGGAAGTCATTCACAGTGACCTAGTTGGTCCTCTACAATGTACCTCAATTCAAGGAAACCTATACTTTGCCACTTTCATAGATGACTTTAGCAGAACTGCTCTAGTTGTTGCTATGAAAGCAAAAAGTGATTTTACATCAGTCTTTAGTAACATTAAGGCATTCTTGGAAAATAAAACAGACAAGAAAATAAAGACCTTACACACAGACTGAGGTGGCGAATTTGTTAATAGGGAGCTGAAGTCAATACTTGAGCAGGCTGGCATAGAGCATAAATTGACGATGCCATATTCCCCACAACAGAATGGAAGGGCTGAAAGGTTCAACAGAACCATCATGGAAAAAGCTACCAGTATGCTGCATCATGCTGGTCTTTCCCTTGGTTTCTGGGAATGTGCAGTGCGAACAGCCTGTCACATATACAATAGAATGCCTATCCGCTCTAATAAGTGGAGGACACTGCTTGAGCTTCTGGATGGGGACATTCCAGATGTCTCTTACTTTAAAATATTTGGCTGCTTAGCCTATTACACTGTCCCAGAAGATAAAAGACATAAACTGGATCACAAAGCCAGAGAGACGGTCTTTGTCGGGTATGCACCCCACTCAAAGGGGTATCTATTATGGGATATGCATACTCAATCCTTTGTATTGTCAAGAGATGTGACATTTGATGAAGGATCCTTCCCTTCCAACCTTGCCAAGGACAGCAAGGGAAAGCAAAAGGAAAAAGTTACACCCTTTGTGTTAGAAGTTGAGAGGCCTGTCCAGCCTCAACCAGCAACAGCCACAGTTCCTCAGGCTCCTGAAGACAAGGATGCCAAGGTTGAGGAACAGGAGGTAGTGGAATCTCCTCAATTAAATCCTGAGCCTACCACACCCAAAAGAGAAGACACACATGATGTTACAATCTATCAGACGCCCCCATCCCAAATCATGGAACCATCTGAACTCCCCCAGAGAACCCGTGCCAAGAGACAATCTAAGAAGAATGTCGGCAGACTTCCCCAACCAGTTTTTACTAGGGAAAGTCCACAATCTCAACAATGTGACAGGGCTGTGCAGGAAGATCTAGATCTTGATACTGCCCGCCCCAAACGTTCACGACACATGAATCCTCGATTTTATAATGAGGATAATGCTGAATTCGTGCAGGGTTCTTCCAGACTTGGGCATATGGAATTGCTGAATGCCACAGGTGTCTCGTACAGAGACCCCCTGACTTTTCAGGAGGCAATGCAGTCTGACAATGCCAGTGAATGGCTTGAGGCATGTAAATATGAAATTGATGCCTTAGATAAACTTAATGTGTGGTGCCTTGAGGATCTTCCAGAAGGAAGAAAGGCGGTCAAGTCAAAATGGGTTTTTAAGCTGAAACCAGATGGACAGTTTCGTGCTAGGCTCATGGCAAAGGGCTTCACCCAAATAGAAGGGGTGGACTTTGATGAAACATTTTCCCCAGTCGCCAGATTTGAATCTCTTAGACTATTACTAGTGCTAGCTATGCTAGAGGATTGGGAAATCCACCAGATGGATGTCAAATTGGCATTCCTACATGGTGATCTGGATGAGGAAATATATATGGAGCAACCAGTTGGTTTTGTCATTGCTGGTCAAGAGTCCAAAGTTTGTAGGCTACAAAAAGCATTATATGGCCTCAAACAAGCATCCCAAGCATGGAATTTACAATTCCATGCAGTTCTTAATGAACTGGGCTTTACTTGGACGTACTCTGATGCAGGAGTATATGTGTTTCATCAAAAGGAGGGGGATGATTCACTCTATGTCATTCTTTATGTAGATGACATTACTATACTTGGATCTTCCAATGATAGAATAAAGTGGCTGAAGTCCTCTCTATCTAATCGATATGAGATGACTGACTTGGGAGAAATCCAGTCATATCTTGGAGTTAATATCACCAGAGATCGTCCTAACAAGATGCTGGAGATTGACCAAGCAGCCTATGTTTTTCTATTATTGAGAAGTTTGGGATGAGGGATTCCAACCGAGTATATACTCCTCTTCCCTCTGGCGCTGATGTACATCTGGTCAAATTTGATGGCCAGGCATCTACTTCTGAAATAAAGAAGTACCAACAGTTGATGGGGTCTCTGCTATGGGTACAGATTGGAAGCAGACCCGATATCAGTTTTGCTGTGGCGCACCTTAGCCAATATGCTTCCAACCCCTCCAAGATCATATGCAACTTGCAAAATATGTCCTAAAATATCTAAATAGTACAAGGGACTGCAAGTTGCAGTATTCTGGAGGGAATGGGGAGAGTGGCCTTCATGGCTTTGCAGATTCCTCATGGGGAGATCAAGAGGACTGCCACTCTACCTCAGGCTACATGTTTTTCTTAGCTAATGGTGCCATATCATGGTGTTCCAGGAAGCAGAAAACAGTAGCACAGTCCACCACTGAAGCCGAGTATATGAGCCTCTCTGAGGCTGCAAATCAGGCAGCATGGTATAGGACTTTTATGGAGGAATTAGGGTATGAGGTATCCTCCCCTATACTACTCCACTGTGACAATAAGGGTGCTGTGGATTTAGCATTAAACCCTGTCACAGGAAGGCGGTCAAAGCACATACCTATCAAGTACCATGCCATTAGGGGATACATAGAATCGCACATAATTGACTTAGTGCGAACTCCCACAGGTGAGATGCTGGCAGATGGCTTCACTAAGTCTCTACCAAGAGCATCCTTTGAAACCATGGTAAATGGACTTGGATTAGTGCTAGAATGAGAGAGCTGGAATCTGGAGACTTTGTATACCAGTCTCACTTTCCCACCATGAGTAAAGTTCTCGACTTCAAGAGTGATGCAAGAGGTGTGTATGGTTTCAGTTTGCATAAGCAAATCACCACGATATGCCTCTGAACACCATGCTCTTGTCGCACTTGAGAGTTACAGAAGTTGGATCTCTGGCTGGTGATATGCTAGTTCAATTATGAACAGCAGTGTGCTCATTTAACTCATTCCACAATCTATGACCAGATGCCTTCTGTCACAGCCAGGTGCGTGCTGTGTCAAGACCAGAGAGTCATTCGGATTCAAGGTAACTAAGTCAGGATCAAGACCACAACTAAGTCGAGTCAAGCCCACACAAGATAGAGGGGCGCGTGCGAGATACGAGATCAAACAGCGACACTAAGTCCTGTCACAAGCTACTGGGGTTCGAAGTCCCTCTAAGTCGCGACTTAAGAGGGTTCAAGAGGAATCTTTCTGTGAGTCAAGTGAAACACCTGTATTGGCACAGGAGAACAGACTTAGAGTCTGTTCGTCTCAGAACTACATAGGTTAAATACAGTCCAGTCGCTATCAGAGATAAAGGTCTAGCCAGTAAGATAAAGTAGAATGATATCATAACTATGTCATAGTGATCTCATGGCTACGTCAAACTACGTCATGTAAGTACAAAGGATGGGCTAGACCAAGACACAAACAAGCAACAGAGGGGTTGCGCCCTCTGTGATATACAGTCAGTTAACCTAGTTAGATAGATCAGCTGATACAGCCCATGCAGTCATTCCAGACAGTCAAGAAGAAAAGAAAGGATAATCAAACCGTCACACCTTCAGCATGGAGGGATGTTGAACACAGGATGTGTTCGGTGATGCTTCAGGCATCAGGAGATTAGATTAGCTACTTAGTGGACTAGATTAGATATCGGAGTTTTGGACTATTTACCATATCATTATTACCTTCTTTCTCACATTCTGCAGTAGCTGACTGATGTACCTTAGTAATGATGTACAAGCATGTGATTCCTTACTGGCCAATGGCCTTATTCCCTCTTGTTTACTATTTGGACTTTGTCCGGCACTTGTGGACTTATTCCCAGTGCACAGACCATCCCTTGGATAGTATATAAGGGTGTCTGTTTCATCTCTTACACTTCAGAGTTTCTTCTTGTCAAACAATTATGCTGCTGGTTATACTGACTGTGGTTAGTAGTGGTAAGGCTATAAAACAAGTAGTACTTCAGAGGTAGAAGAACTCTATTACAACTATACTACTGACCTATAAAACAAGTAGTCTACATAAGACAGTTAGTTAAAGGTAAAAACAGAGTATAATAAAAGGGAACTTACACTTCAGAGGTAGAAGAACTCTGAAGTGAAAGAGATGAAACAGACACCCTTATATACCCATAGGGGCCAGGGGAAATGGTCTGTGTGCACTGGGAATAGGTCCACAAGTGCCGGACAATAAACAGAGAGGGATAAAGGCCATTGGCCAAAGAGATATCACATGCTTACTGCACATTACTAAGTCCATCACTAATCAGCTGAGTAAGGAGAGAAAGAAGTGTAATAAAGATAACATAAAAAGTCCGATACTCCGGAATCTAATCTAATCTAATCTACAGCTGAAGCGAACCTTAGATGCCTGAAGCATCTCCAGACATGTCCTGTGTCAACATCCCTCCATGGTGAAGGCATCGATCATAGGTGGAATGAGTTGAATGAGCACACTGCTGTTCATAAATTGAACGAACATGTCACCAGCCAGAGATCCAACTTCTCTAACTCTCAAGTGCAGCATGAAGAGCATGGTGTTCAGAGGCATATCACGGTGATTCGCTTATGCAAACTGAAACCATACACACCTCTTGCGTCACTCTCGAAGTCAAGAACATTGCTCATGGTGGGAAAGTGAGACTGGTGTATAAAGTCTCCAGATTCCAGCTCTTTCATTCCAGCACTAGTCCAAATCCAGTTACCATGAGATCAAAAGGTGATCTAGGCAGAGACTTTGTAAGACCATCTGCCAGCATCTCTCCAGTGGGAGTTCGCACCAAGTCAATCTGGTGTGATTCTACATACTCCCTAATGGCATGGTACTTTATTGGTATGTGCTCTGATCGCCTCCCTGTGACAGGGTTTAATGCAAGATCTACTGCACCCTTGTTGTCACAGTGCAGTTGTATGGGTGAACTAACTTCATATCCCAACTCCTGCATAAATGTCCTATACCACACAGCCTGGTTTGAAGCCTCTGCTAGGCTCATATATTCAGCTTCTGTGGTGGACTGTGCTACTGTCTTTTGTTTCCTGGAGCACCAACTAATGGCTCCATTAGCAAGGAAAAAGACATAGCCTGAGGTGGAGTGGCGGTCCTCTTGATCTCCCCATGAGGAATCCGCAAAGCCATGAAGGCCTACTTCACCATTCCCTCCAGAATAGCGCAACTTGTAGTCTTTTGTAGCATTTAGATAGGCTAAGACATACTTTGCTAGTCACATGTGCTGCTGGGAAGGGTTGGAAGCAAATTGGCTGAGGCGCGCAACAGCAAAACTAATGTCAGGTCTGCTTCCAATCTGCACCCAAAGCAGAGACCCCATTAACTGCTGATACCTCTTAATATCAGAGGTAGATGCCTGGTCTTCAAACTTGACCAAATGAACATCCACACCAGAGGGTAGAGGAGTATATGCTGGGTTGGAATCCCCCATTCCAAACCTCTCAACTATTGAGGATACATAGGCTGTCTGGTCAATATCCAGTGTCTTGTTAGGACGGTTCCTGGTGATTTTAACTCCAAGGTAGGACTGGATTTCGCCAAGATCAGTCATCTCATATTGGTTAGATAGAGAGTCCTTCAGCCATTGAATCTTCTTAGTGGAGGACCCAAGTATAGTGATGTCATCAACATATAAAATGACGAAAAGTGAACCATCCCCCTCTTGGTGATGATACACATATACTCCTGCATCAGAGTACGTCCGAGTAAAGCTTAGTTCATTGAGAACTGCATGGAATTGCAAGTTCCATGCTCGGGAAGCTTGTTTGAGGCCATACAGAGCCTTCTGTAGCCTACAAACTTTGGACTCTTGTCCAACAATGACGAAACCAACAGGTTGCTCCATGTAAATCTCCTCATCCAGATCGCCATGTAGGAATGCCAATTTGACATCCATCTGGTGGATTTCCCATGTTGAGACAGACCCAAAGCCACCGGATCAACCCGAGTGGCATTACCGCCATGCACACTTGTGGCGTGCTTTGACTGATTGATAAAGGACAATCCACAAACGCTCTTTATTCTCTCTTGTGACTGTAGGACAATGGACTTAGATAGTATTGTTCTACAAACTAGGATTACACTCTCTTTTAGTATTTAAGGACATCCCTTTGTGTAGTTGTCACTTCAGTTTTAACCAACTAAACTGAATTATCGCTACTAAACTAGGTAGCGCTTATCTAACTCACTGCTGCTCAAATCGACAGGTTATGGGCCCTGGCCGTATCTAATCTAATCCAGAAGAAGATCCACCCAAGATTACACAAGCTCCCTTCCCCTCTACACACACTGTTTTTTCTCTCACTCAAAAGGCGAGCCTCTGTTCCATGTCTATCATGATCTCATCTCCCCAGTCCCTGGAACTGGTGGACTGATGTAGACTGGGCCCCTAATCAGGGCTTCCCACGAGCCGTGCGATGGAGCGTGGCGACGCTGAAGCACGTGTGAGTACTCTCTCGGGCCCTTTGACGGACCGAGAGGCTGGATCCTTAGTGGATTCAGGGCGCACAGTTGATACATCAGAGATTGATCGGATCTTCACTATCTGGGTCTAACTGCTCTGCTCACCCAGATTGGCAAATTACTAAGCAGCACTATGGCCCCCTCTTTTTCCTTTCCCCCTTCTGCCGCGATCGAGGTCCTTGACGGATCTAACTGGTCCACTTGGTCATCACGCATGATGGCCCTGTTCCGAATGAATGGCGTCCGAGATCATCTAACCGAAGACAAGCCCAGCACACCCTCAGCCGACTGGAACACCTTGGAAGGTGTTCTCCAAGGCATCCTTGAACTTTACACTCAGAAGGATGTCTGGCAGACCGTCTCGGACGACAAATTATATGCCACCTGCAAGGACAAGTGGGACCAGCTCAAGAAAGTATACGGAGGCATCGGATCTATGTCTGCGTTCAACACATGGGTTGCGCTCACTAGCACCGCGCTCGACGACTCATCTCCCATGCTTCCTCAGTTGCAGAAGTTAAATGATGCACGCGTTACTCTCAAAAATAATGAGATGGAGATTTCAGATCTCCAATTTTGCTTCATCCTCATCAAGGCGCTGCCGGACTCATACTCGGCGGTCATGTCTACCATCTTAGCTACTGGAGCACCAGCGGACCTTTCCCCACTAACCATACAAGAGCGTATCATAAATGAGGAAGGTCGACGGTCCGGTTCCTCCGCTGCACTCAACAAGTCCGCGCCCGTCAAAAAGCCTGATAACAAAGACAAGAAGGCTACAAAATGCTTCTACTGTCAGAAAAAGGGGCATCGGATTTCCGAGTGCAGGAAGAAGAAGAAGGATGAGGAGGACAAAAAGGCAGCGGAGTCGGGGCAAAACAAGGCAGTTAACGCACATCTAGCCACAACATCGGCATCTATTGTAGAAGTTACCGATGACACTAATGATATCCACGTTTCCTTGTATGCTGCCGCCCGATCTCGCTGGATGATGGACTCTGGCGCAACGCATCACATAACCCCGCACCGATCTGACTTCACAGAGTATGCACCCATGAATGGGACTGTCCGCCTAGGCGACAACTCCAATGTCAAACAAATCGGTGTCGGGAAGGTGGTCTTCAAAACCACTCTTGGGAGTCGAGATTCTGAGGTTACCCTGAATAAGTTCTTCACATTCCAGATGTTCGGACGCGCTTCATCTCTACGCGCGCTCTCGCACAAAGGGGTGCTCAGATCTCATTCACTGATAAGTTTTTTACTATTATGGTACGAAACCGGAAAATCGCGCAAGGGTACCTGGAGGACAACCTCTATTGGCTGGATGCCTCCATCTCCGCCCTTCACGCGCACACGCACACGCACACGTCTCATCCTATCGACCTTTGGCATCGCCGTATGGGGCACATGTCTTACAACACCCTCAAATGGTATCATTCTTCCGTAAAAGGAATCTCGCTTGATGCTTCGATCATCTCCGACCAGTCACCATGTCCTGGGTGTGAATTTGGGAAACAGTCGTGGCTACCCTTTTCGGTCTCTCACAAGGCTCGGATCGGGTCTACAAATCGTTCACAGCGATCTAGCTGGCCTGATGCAGAAACAGTCTCTCCAAGGCGCGCTTTACATTGCAACGTTTGTCGATGACTATTCCAGACATGGGGTAGTGTACTTTCTCCGAAGCAAAGATCAGCTTGCCGCCGCGTTCAAAAAGTTCCTCTCCTGGGCTGAGACCCAGACGACTGAGAAACTGCTTACGCTGCATTCTGACCGCGGGGGGAGTTCTTATCAGGCGCCGTGAGAACTGTACTGGACCAAAAGGGGATCGAACATAAGCTAACGATGCCAGGTTGCCGCAACAAAACGGCATAGCTGAGCGATGGAATCGAACCATCATGGACAAAGCGCGGGCGATGCTACATGGCCCGGCTTGTCCCTCGGCTTCTGGGAGCTGGCAGTGGATACTGCCGTTCACACTTACAATAGGACTCCCAGCAGAACGATAGGTTGGCGCATGCCGCATGAGCTCTGGAGTGGTGGTCACGCTCCAGATGTCTCATATTTCCGAGTCTTTGGCTGTAAGGCATATGTACACGTGCCTGAGAACAAGCGTAAGAAACTCGATCTGCAATCAGTCGAGATGACACTTGTAGGGTATGAGCCGGGTTCTAAGGGTTACCGGTTCTGGAATTGACATACCCAATCAATAGCTCTGTCACGCAATGTAGCATTCGACGAGAGTTCCTTTCCTTTTTGGGAGAGCAGCCAGCCGTCTGCCTCGCCCGCGCAACCCCCAGTCCTTGAAGGACCACTGGCCGTCACTGTCCCCACGTCCTCCGCTATCCCAGCAATCACTTCCGGAGTGGCCGCTCCGCCAAGGACGCCATCTCCACCAGCTACCCCACAACGCATTTCAGGTCCTGAACCCGAAGTCTTAGACGCTCCCCCACTTATGCACCCACTTCCCGTATCTCCGGTCCCGACGTCACGCAGACTCCACCTCGGAGGATCTCCCGCGGCTGCGGCCAAACCCTCGGCGAAACCCTCGTTACTACAACAAGGACAATGCGCACTTGATGCAAATGGGAGACTGGGTCACACGGCACTTCTCGCAGCTGCCGCTTATCACGATCTGTTGACTTTTAGGGAGGCTATGAACTCGGAGTTCGCCGATGAATGGCAAGATGCCTGTCAATATGAGATCGACGCGCTTGCCAAGAATGGCACCTGGACCTTGGTCGATTTACCCGTGGGCCAGAAACCCGTCAAATCTAAATGGGTATTCAAGCGCAAAGCCGATGGACGCTTTCGCGCGCGTTTGGTAGCTAAGGGTTTACGCAGATACAGGGGATTGATTATGATGAAACTTTCTCACCAGTTGCCCAGTTTGAGTTGTTGAGACTCTTGCTAGCGTTGGCCACGCTAGAGGATTGGGAGATCCACCAAATGGACGTCAAGTCGGCGTTCCTTAACGGGTTACTGGATGAGGAGATCTATATGGAGCAACCGCAAGGTTTCATCAGCTCCGGCCAGGAGAACAAGGTTTGTCTCCTCAAAAAGGCAATTTATGGCCTCAAGCAAGCCTCACGCGCATGGAACTTACAATTCCATGGAGTTCTATTGGAGCTGGCTTCATGCGCACCTACTCCGATGCGGGAGTTTATGTGTTTCATCGCCAAGACGGGAGGGTATGGTAATTATCATCCTCTATGTCGATGACATCACACTTCTAGGCGACTCTGCCCAAGAGATAACCAAGATCAAGTCCACATTATCTAAGCGCTATGATATGACAGACTTAGGCGAAATCGACTCTTATCTCGGAGTCCGGATCACTCGCGATCGTTCACTCAAACGCTTGGACATTGACCAATCAAAGTACATCTTAGAGATCGTCGAACGTTTTGGGATGGCGGATGCGAACCCCGCACGCACTCCACTTCCCGCTGGTGCTGAGGCACACCTGGTAAAGCACACTGCACAGGCAACACCATCTGAAATCAAGCAATACCAGCAGATCATAGGCAGTCTCTGTACGTGCAAATTGGGACTCGCCCAGACATTTCTTTTGCGGTCACGCGGCTCGCCCAGTATGCCGCAAACCCTTCACCCCAACACCTCCGTCTTGCCAAGTACGTTCTCGCCTACCTCAAAGGTACAGCAGACCTTCGGCTTCGCTACGATGGAGCGCGCGGAGATGGCCTTGTTGGCTACTCGGACTCTAGTCTTGGAGACGATGCCGACGACTACCATTCTACCTCGGGCTATGTTTTCCTTCTGCCGATGCCGCTATCTCTTGGACATCACGCAAGCAGAAGACAGTGGCTCAAAGCACCACACACGCCGAATACATGGCAATGGCTGACACAGCCAACCAAGCCGCCTGGTACCGCAGTTTCCTCTCGGAGATCGGCTACGACATTTCCGATCCGATTCCCTTACACGGCGACAACAAAGGCGCTGTCGACTTGGCGCTCAATCCCGTGACCGGGAGACGATCAAAACATATCTCCATCAAGTATCATGCAATCCGTGAATATGTCGAAAAAGGCTTCATTACTCTTATCAGGACGCCGACCAATGACATGCTCGCTGATGGCTTTACTAAGCCGCACGCTCACGTGCAGCTCACTGATTTTGTCACCGGATTAGGTTTACTCTGATCTGGGATTGTCTTAATCACGGGGGAATGTTGAGACAGACCCAAAGCCACCGGATCAACCCGAGTGGCATTACCGCCATGCACGCTTGTGGCGTGCTTTGACTGATTGATAAAGGACAATCCACAAACGCTCTTTATTCTCTCTTGTGACTGTAGGACAATGGACTTAGATAGTATTGTTCTACAAACTAGGATTACACTCTCTTTTAGTATTTAAGGACATCCCTTTGTGTAGTTGTCACTTCAGTTTTAACCAACTAAACTGAAGTGAGTATTACTTATCTTATCTCTTACCTTACTTAGTTAACGTGTTACATCACACAGTTATCACTACTAAACTAGGTAAACATAATATTATTAGTTTTAACCAACTAAACTGAATTATCGCTACTAAACTAGGTAGCGCTTATCTAACTCGCTGCTGCTCAAATCAACATCCCAATCCTCAAGCGTGACCAA
Organism: Multifurca ochricompacta; assembly: GCA_022496185.1. Classification (NCBI taxonomy): domain Eukaryota; kingdom Fungi; phylum Basidiomycota; class Agaricomycetes; order Russulales; family Russulaceae; genus Multifurca; species Multifurca ochricompacta. Next base: position 27,767 of record WTXG01000011.1, read on the forward strand.
TGCTAACAATAGTCTAAGAGACTCAAATCTGGCGACTGGGGAGAAGGTTTCATTGAAGTCCACCCCCTCTATTTGGGTGAACCCTTTTGCTACTAGCCTAGCACAAAAGCGTCCATCTGCTTTCAATTTAAAGACCCACTTTGACTTTACAGCCTTTCTACCTTCTGGAAGGTCTTCAAGGTGCCACACTTTAAGTTTTTCTAAGGCATCAATTTCATATTGACATGCCTCAAGCCAATCACTGGCATTATCAGACTCCATTGCTTCTTTAAAAGTAAGAGGATCCCTATAAGGCGATCCTGCAGCATTGAGTAGATCCATCTGTCCAAGTTGTTGAACACAGAAGATGTTCGGTGATGCTTCAGGCATCAGGTGATTAGATTAGCTACTTTGTAGATTAGATTAGATACCGGAGTTTTGGACTTTTACATTATCATTATTACTTTCTTTCTCACATTCCGCAGTAGCTGACTGATGCACCATGTAACATGTGATTTCTGTAATGGCCAATGGCCTTTCTCCCTCATGTTTGTTGTTTGGACTTTGTCCAGCACTTGTGGACTTATTCCCAGTGCACAGACCATCCCTTGGATAGTATATAAGGGTGTCTGTTTCATCTCTTACACTTCAGAGTTTTCTTCACCTCTGAAGTGTAAGTCCCTATCTCTCTACTTACTACCTTACCTCTAACTAACCATCTCTCATAGATAACTTGTTTATAGGTGTGTAGTATAGTAATATAGAGTTTTCTTCACCTCTGAAGTATAACTTGTTTATAGCCTAACCCACTAACTATCCACAGTCAGTATGCTGCGCACATGCCTGTTCGACACAAGTCTGGAAGAACCCTGCACAAACTCTGCATTATCCTCGTTGTAGAAGCAAGGATTCAGACGACGATTCGATTGGGACGTGCAGTATCCAAGTCTAAATCTTGTTGGATTGCCCTATCTTGTTGTTCAGAGCATGGACTTGTCCTCTGAAAATTAGGTTGAGGAAGTCTGCCTGCGATCCTTTTGGATTTTCTGATTGCACGGGTTCTTTTGGGAGGGGAGGATGGTTCCATAACTTGTGATGGAGGAGTCTGGTATATAGTCTGAGGGTGTGTGGTGTCTACATTACGTGTGGGTGTGGTAGGCTGTGGTGGTAATTGAGGAGGTACGATGTCCTCCTGTTCCTCTTCCAGGTCTTCCTCATCTTGAGGAGCCTCAGGAACTTGTGTAGCAGTTGTGGTGGTGGCTGGACTGAGCCACCAGGTAATATAAATGAGCCACCTTCAGTAGGTTGCTCTATTGTTTATCTGCTCTGCTGTCCTTTACAGAGCGGGATGGGAAGGATCTCTCATCAAATGTAACATCTCGTGAAAAGATGAGAGACTGGATACAACTATCCCAAAGTGTATAGCCCTTAGAAGTGGGCTCATATCTGACAAAGACGGCTTCCCTGGCTTTGGGATCTAATTTATGCCGCTTGCCCTCTGGAACATGATAGTAGGCTTTGCAACCAAAGACCTTGAAGTATGAGACATCTGGTTTGTTCCCAACCAGAAGCTCAAGTGGAGTTTTCCACTTATTAGAACGGATGGGAGTTCTGTTATATATATGACATGCTGTTCAACAGCACACTCCCAGAAGCCAAGAGACAGGCCAGCATCATGCAGCATGCTGGTGCCTTTTTCCATAATGGTTCTATTGAACCTCTCAGCCCTTCCATTCTGTTGTGGACTATACGGCATCATAAGTTTATGCTCTATGCCAAAATCTTCAAGCGTTGCCTTCAGCGCCTTGTTCACATACTCGCCACCACAATCTGTATGAAGACACTTAATTTTATGATTAAATTTATTTTCAAGTAGTGTCTTCAGTTTATTAAAAACTGGTGTGAACAGATCTTTAGACTTCATTGGAATGATTAGAGCATATCTGCTAAAATCGTCCAAGAAGGTGGCAAAGTATAGATTCCCTTGTATTGAACTGCACTGCAAGGGACCTACAAGATCACTATGAAGGATCTCCAGGGGGGCTGATGCACGCTTTGAAGATGGGGGAAATGGAAGACAATGGGACTTGCCCATTTCACAGCCATAACACAGCTTGTCTTCCACTTGGCTATTATTAATTCTGAGGCCTTTAACCACCTCAGGAGCATATCTTTTAGGGCATCTTTAGACATATGGCCCATTCTTTGATGCCAGATTTCTAGTGAGGCAGATGCAGTTGTATGGATACTACTTAGGACTTGTTTGCCTAGTACCCAATACAATTTGCCAAACTTCCATGCTTCTGCTATAATGTTGTCACCATATTTTATTGTTGCCTTCTTATCATCTAAGAACACAGTTGCCCCTTTTTCTACTAGGGCACTGGCGGAGAGTATTTTATGTCCTCCAGGCATGTGGAGCACATTGCTCAATTCCAAGTCGAAACCTTGATCAGTCCTGATGATCACAGTGCCAACCCCACTTGTCTTAACTATGGAGTTGTCACCTAGTGATACCTCATGGGTTGTGTTGGCTTTATATGTATCGAAGTCTTCAAGGTTTGGACTGAAATGAGATGTTGCTCCACTATCAAGCATCCAATAATCTGAGTTGATGTCCAGATTATAGGTGTGAACATAAAGGCGAATGCAAGGTGCTTCATGCACCTCCTCTATTTTGCCACTACCATTAACTATGGTGGCTATAGTGTTTACATGTTGGGCCTCAGCCCTCTTCTTGTTCCCTGCCTTGCCCTTTTTGGCATTCTCCAGGTCCTTCTTCTTCTTTGTGCAAGCATTGGACTTGTGTCCAGGCTTTTGGCAATAGAAGCAGACCACCCCTTGTGAACCAGGGGCAGCAGCGGGAAGTGGTGATAAATTTGTAGGTTTTTTAGTTTTGACAGGTGCTGCCTTAGATAGGACAGCACTACCACTTCCCGAGGGACCTGCCAGGCGACTTTCCTCATTTAGGAACCTCTGCACAAGGTCCTGAGGAGAGAGTCGCTCTGGATCGCCAGAGGCCAGTATGGAGCCAGCAATGGCACTGTAAGAGTCTGGGAGAGCTTTTAACAATATAAAGCTCATCTGGAGGTCATTGACCTCCATCCCATTCTCTCTAAGGGTACTCCTGGCATCCAGAACTTTTTGTAATTGAGTTCTGAATGTCTGTCCTTCATCAAGACAGAAGGACACCAGGGCAAGCCACAGATTATATGTGGCCATGCTACCTATAGAGCCATACAGCCGCTCCAACTTATTATACTTCTCACTGAGAGAAGGATAATTGGCATCAGAAGCTACTTGGGAGTAGACTTCCTGGGTGATGTTAAGGAAAAGGAGTCCAATCAACATTTCCTCTTCTCCCATCCATTCCCTAAGGATGGGATCAATTACTTCCTTCTGCATTTTCTCCTTCTCCTCCTTGTCCTCTGGGAGGAGGGGCATATCAGGGTAGGGTGTTATAATGTGCCTCCTGAGCCCATTCATCCTCAAAAGGGCATTGAAGTTGGCAGACCAAACCTGCCAGTTGGAGCCATCTAGGTGCTCCATCTTGGAGGAGGGAGGGAAGACAATTGAGGACGGCATTTTGAGATGTTTGTTTTAAAGTTCCTGGTTCCAAGGAGCAGTTAGAACCAGTGCCCAGGTCTCGCTTAAGAGTGCCACCCCATACTGTGGCGCTATGCTTCAGAACCTAGGAAGGTCCTGCCTCTGTTGTGCGACTTCTAGGTATAGTAAAGCTGTCTAGCGCAATCCTGTAACTAGACATAAGCTCTGGTAGACTAGCCAGAGTGTCTAGTGTAAACAAGACTGGGAGTCATGTCATGGAGGAGCCAACCGCAAGTTCCATTAGAGACAAAGGGTGTATAGCCCTTCCTCTAATGCTGGTGGTGGAGTCCATGATTAAGCCCTAGATGATTGGGGCCATGACTAAGTAGATGTCTAGTCTGTCTCTGGTAGGGCGTGGTTACCCTACAAAGGCAATGGATACTTATGCCCAGAGATAAAGACTATATCTACTATGTATAGACTATAGTAGTGCAGCCTACTTGTATTGAGCCCAAGCGTCATGGGAGTGACTACCCATGCCTTGTTCTAGACCCTAAACTCCACATGCGGGTCGCTAAACCCAGCTTACAGATAGAGCCAAGCATTGGCTGAACTTAAAGCCACAAGCTTCTGGCTATAGGCCTACTAAGACTATCTATGGGACAAAAACCCAGCTATAACTATGAAATTACTAATACCTAGTGCGCACTCAAGGAGCTCAAGGTGTTTCACCCGCTTAGGGTCCCTCATCACCTTTTGCAAGAACCCCAAAGGGCTAGCCAAACAGTTCAGGATGAGCAGTAAACTGCGTCATCCTGTGGGGTGTTAAGGTGCACAGATGGTAAATAAGAAAGCTCACTGGAAGAAGCTGGTGGGAAAGACTTTGAAGCTTTTGTGAGCTTGAGTGTGCAAGAGCGAGTTGGGCTGTTAATGAACAAAGGGAATTACAGATCAGTATGAGTGGCAGGGCCCATAACCTGTCAAACAATTATGCTGCTGGTTATACTGACTGTGGTTAGTAGCGGTAAGGCTATAAAACAAGTAGTACTTCAGAGGTAGAAGAACTCTATTACAACTATACTACTGACCTATAAAACAAGTAGTCTACATAAGACAGTTAGTTAAAGGTAAAAACAGAGTATAATAAAAGGGAACTTACACTTCAGAGGTAGAAGAACTCTGAAGTGAAAGAGACGAAACAGACACCCTTATATACCCATAGGGGCCAGGGGAAATGGTCTGTGCGCACTGGGAATAAGTCCACAAGTGCCGGACAATAAACAGAGAGGGATAAAGGCCATTGGCCAAAGAGATATCACATGCTTACTGCACATTACTAAGTCCATCACTAATCAGCTGAGTAAGGAGAGAAAGAAATGTAATAAAGATAACATAAAAAGTCCGATACTCCGGAATCTAATCTAATCTAATCTACAGCTGAAGCGAACCTTAGATGCCTGAAGCATCTCCAGACACGTCCTGTGTCAACACTTCTACCTCTGAAGTGTAAGTCATCCTCTCTACTATCTTCACTACCTTTAGACTAACTCTGTATATAGAACTTGTCTTTCTAGGTGTGTAGTATAGTAATATAGAGTTTCTTCTACCTCTGAAGTAACTTGTCTTTCTAGCCTAACCCGCTAACACTTACAGTCAGTATGCTGTGCACCATGCCTGTTCAACAAGAAGCACTGGTATTAGCATTGACTACAGCCCCAGTTGCACCTGCAGTTGTCATGTCCAGAGCCCCTGCTTTGACAACTCCCCAGATATCCATACAATCTACTGACACAATCACCCCATTTTATCAAAACATGTTGACCATCACTGCCCAGCTCCCAGACCCAGCCCCTCCAGCCCCACCAGTTGTACCACCAAACATCCCTCCCCCTCAGGATGCTTGTCAGGTGTACTGCCCCAGACATTCACAGGGGATCGTTCACAGAGCAAGAAGTTTATGTTGGAATTTACAATGTTTAAAAACTTCAACCATGATGTTCCCCAGATAATCAACCCTTTCCAACATGCCAATCTCTTCTTGTCTCTTATTTGAGGAGATGCAGTGGATGACTGGATGATGGAGCAGCTGGAATGGCTGAATGAACAGATTGAGAGTGGACATTGTACCACTAGTGAAGGCCTCTGGGAAACCATTGCCCAGTGGTTTAAAGATGCCTTTATGGACAGGCAAGCCAAGCAGAAGGCTGCTCATGAGTTGAAGTCCCTGAAGATGGAGAAAGGGGACTTGGATGCCTATGTGGCAAAGTTCAGAAGCCTGGCCAACAGAGCAGGATACAACACAGATGAGGAAGTGTAACAGTTGCATGATGACTCATAATGGTTTGTGACACAGTCATGACAAGTATGTCGCATGTGCTCTGATCTCTGGATATGATTGTTCTACTATATTTTCTTTATTGAGGGCGCAACCCCTCTTGCTTACTCTTATCCTATTCTATCTCACTCCAGGGCCTAACCCCTGGAATCTATGACTACTGGGGATACCTATCAGAACCTTCTGATTAGCTTAGATCTTCTGATGTGCCTCTCTTTGATTTGACTTCTCAAAACTGTATTTAAACTACTTAGATCACAGAGACAGACCTTAAGTCTGTTCTCTTGTATCTAATACAGGTGCATTCAACTTCATAGAACCCCACTTGAACTCCCTAAGTAGCAGCTTGAGGAGTCTTCTTCCCAGAAGCTTAGCAGGGCCTATTGCCGCTGCCTTTGACTTGTTTTCTGCACGTGCCCCCTCCATATCATTGTGGGCACTTGAAACGTTGACCTGATCTGGATTTTCTTTACTAGAACTTGAATCTTGAGTGCGCCTGGATCTTGAGGGCCTTTGGACACTGAAAATGCGACTGGACACAGCAGGCACCTGGCTGTGACAGGAAGTGACATTGGATCTCTTCTCCCAAGGGTTACCCAACCCATTAGTCAAAAATATCATCCAGTTCCACCACCCCCAGGACTGGGATGGATGGGTTGACACTGCTCGCCAGCAACAGCAGGATTATCTTGACTTTCAAACACACTTTGGGGTTGATACAAAGAAAGGGAAGACTTGAGACCAGTGGAAGGCAGCCTTCAGGGTCAAACCTACACATCATACACAGAGGGACCCAAATGCCATGGACACCTCTTGTTACACTCAGCCAGGTGTTTCATGTGCGACATGCACAGGTCAGCATGGGTCCATTACCTCAGCCAGGAGCCTAGCACAATAAGGCTAGGCTCTAGGCTACTGTCAAGCTTCGGAGTAGAATAGAGTTTGGTGCTATAACCAAGCACGGAGAGAGACGGGACGAGTCAGCCAAAGGGAGCTAATCCCCTAGGGCTGTTAAGTGGGGATCAGGCTCAGCTGCAGTGCCAAAAGCACATCAAACAGACTGAAGCTCAAGGGAATGAAAAAGAGGGGTCAAAGGGAAGGGCACACACCCATTGCCAGAGGCAATGGGGGTCCCTGTAGGAATCTCAAAGGCGCAAAAGGAGGGAAAAGGCTCTGATGTATTCTGGGGTCTAAGATCTCTAGGCTAAAGGCCCAAGAGGTCAAATCTAGGGTTGTACAAACTGTCTACAGGGTCTTATATACTGTATGGGGATCTGGTTTGTAGCTAATCAGGAACAGGGTCAGAGTCCTTATCATCCAATAGCAGATAAGATGTCAAATATAGTCCATGATAAGGATAAGCCTTATCAGAAGCATAATCATGTGGGACAGCCCCACAGGAGTCATATCAGTGTGGGAGGATTCCCACCAGGGTCAGGGGTAAATGGGGAGATAACAGGTCCCACAGGAGTCAGGGTGGATGTGGGAATACTCCCACAGGAATCAGAGAAGCGAATGATAAGCCAGATGGGCCATGTGATCAGAAAGGGGTAAATGATCAGATGAAGATGCTGTGATCAGGGTCAGGGATCACATGGTCCAAAGTCACATGGTCAGGGATCACATGGTCAAGGATCACATGGCCAAGGGTCACATGGCCAAGGGTCACATGGCCAAGGGTCACATGGCCAAGGGTCACATGGCCAAGGGTCACATGGCCAAGGGTCACATGGCCAAGGGTCACATGGCCAAGGGTCACATGGCCAAGGGTCACATGGCCAGGAGTCACATGACTAGCAGAGGGTCAAGTACAAGCCAAAGTTGAAGATTAGATTGGCAGGGACAGTGTCAGAGATCCTATGGGTGTCAGCCACAGGGACAGGGTACAGATACTGGCCAAGACAAAGGCCAAGCATCAGGAGAAGGGGGGTCTACAGCCAACAGCACAGTAGCTGAACTATCAGTGGGTCAGGTGCAGGTGTCAGGAATGGGGTTCTATGAGTGTCATATCACAGGCATCAGGGTGGGGTCCTGGGCACACAGGCCACAGGCATCAGGCAGGGTCCCAAGGCAGTAAGCCAAGGGCATCAAGTCAAAGGTCCTAGGCACAAGGCCATAGGCCTCTGGGTTCTGGGGCCAAAGTGGTCAAGGGATGGTGGAATAGGGGAATGGACAGTCAAGTGTGGTACAAGGGGGAGGTGCAGTGTAAGGGTCAGGAAAAGAGTAGGGTCATAACACCTCTGCTGACAGAACCAGAGTCAGGGCCACACTTACAGAAGATGAGTGACAAACACTAATGAAGGAAGGATGGTGCTTCTGTTGCAAAGCACAAGGACATATGTCTCAGGAATGTCCCAAAAAAGAAGCACGTGCCGCTGAAGCAACTACTACCCCTGTCCAGAACAACCTGCCCACTGTAGACAAAAGAACCAAAGAAGAGAAAGCCCAAGATATATGGGCTAACATGATGAAAGAAAGTGAGGAAGTATGAGCCATCCTAGTTGAAAAGGCATTTGCAAAAAAGGATTTTTGATAGGCTCAACCCCATCAGCCTGGGCACAAGCACTCCATGTTACATCTGTGTATACTAGTCATTTCAAATCATTGAAAATACCAGTACATTTTGAAACTACACAAAGAATGGCCAACTGAGACATCTTGGTGGATTCAGGAGCCACTGACAATTTTATCAGCCCAAGGCTAGTAAAAACCCTGGGCTTGGGAATGCTGGCACTCCCTCAGGAAAAGAATATCTGGAATATTGATGGAACCACTAATTGCGCCAGAAAAATCACCCACTATACCAACCTTAATGTCCAAGTGGGAGAGGCAACAAAGGTTATTCACTTCCTTATCACAAATTTAGGAGATGAGGACCTCATCCTTGGGTACCCATGGTTAGCAGCATTTGAGCCAAAAATCAACTGGGCTGATGCCACTATGGACAAAGACTCCTTGTTGGCTAAACACGCACCCCGATCAAGGGACCTTAAACAGGACCCTGGCTCACACACTAGAAAAGAAATGGCCACGTTGGGGATTGAACCCAAGACCTCTGGACAAGCCGGGTCCGGTGCTCTAAACCACTGAGCTACACGGCCTCAGGTTCATAGTGGTACACAACCTCCTATATGAGGTCATGCAGAGTTGCATCGTGCGACACCTGACTGTGTCAACACTCCTATCCTATCATCATTACATCTCTAGGATATGACTACAGCATCTGACATTTGACAATCAGAAGGATGAATGAGGAAGAGGAGTTGGTGATGGAAGATCCTGGTCAATGCTATGTTACCAAAGCATCAGAACTAGCACAAAAGGTGGTACAGGGACAAACCGAAAAGACATTCAAGGAGGTAGTACCAGAAGCCTACCACTGACACTGGAAGGTGTTTTCAGAGGAGTTGCAGTGATTCCTGTTGACACAGGACGTGCCTGGAGATGCTTCAGGCATCTAAGGTTCGCTTCAGCTGTAGATTAGATTAGATTAGATTTCGGAGTATCGGACTTTTTATGTTATCTTTATTACATTTCTTTCTCACCTTACTCAGCTGATTAGTGATGGACTTAGTAATGTGCAGTAAGCATGTGATATCTCTTTGGCCAATGGCCTTTATCCCTCTCTGTTTATTGTCCGGCACCTGTGGACTTATTCCCAGTGTGCACAGACCATTTCCCCTGGCCCCTATGGGTATATAAGGGTGTCTGTTTCATCTCTTTCACTTCAGAGTTCTTCTAACCTCTGAAGTGTAAGTTCCTTTTACTATACTCTTCTTTTCCTTTGACTAACCATCTTCTGTAGACTACTTGTCTTTTAGGTCAGTAGTATAGTTGTATAGAGTTCTTCTAACCTCTGAAGTACTACTTGTCTTTTAGCCTAAACTGCTACTAACCACAGTCAGTATAACCAGCAGCATGATTGTTTGACACTTTCCTCATTTAGGAACCTCTGCACAAGGTCCTGAGGGGAAAGGCAGTCAGGAGGACCTGACGCCAGGATTGAGCCAGCAATGGCTGAGTAGGATGGAGGTAGGGATTGGAGCAATATGAAGCTCATCTGGAGATCAGAGATCTCCATCCCATTCTCTTTAAGAGTACTCCTCACATCCAACACACGCTGCAATTGGGGTCTGAATTGCTTGCCTTCTTCCAAGCGGAAAGAAGACACAGAACACCACAAATTGTAGGTGGCCATGCTACCTACTGAGCCGTAGAGCGATTCCAGTCACTCATACTTGGCATTGACAGTTGGATACATTCTGTCAGAGGCTATCTGGGAGTATGTTTCTGATGATACTACCATCACCAGAACTCCCATGAGGACTTCCTCCACTCTGTTCCATTCAAGGTACATGGGTTCTGACCAAAGCACAAAGCACTTGGCATACTCATCATCCTTTTCTCCATCCTCAGGCTTCGGTGGATTCAGGAATTCAGGGGCATCATGTTACGACCCCTGCCTAGCAACCCACTTTTCTTCACGATCCCCAGTGACGACCCTACCCGTCCCCCTACTTTACACTTCCTGATCACGTCCCCTTCCTGGGACCCATCACATGCCTTGCTTCCTTCCCCGTGACTGACTTTGTCTCTGTTTATGCCGCGTTGTCTGTGTTTGGCTCCTTATCCGTTATCTCTTATCCCTTATCGTTACAACCGGACACTTACTTAATTCCCTATCAGAAGCCAGGCTTTACGCCCTTCGCTTTCATATATTCGGGCCCACATGACTCCGTGTTATCTTATCGTTAGACGCTCATTCGATTACGTATATAAGTCCGCTGTAACTACAATGTAGACCTCAGACTCGACTTATTGAATACATCGGTGTTTGTCTTCTGGACTTCCCTTTGAAACCTCTGACTCAACCGTCTCAGTGCTTCTGGCACCTTCCACTCAACATCGTCATTAGGGAACAGCCCCTTTGACGTTGACTCATCCACTTTGAACTCCAAGAGGTCCTATTGGCCTCTTATCTAAATAACACACGAAGCTGTTGCACAAGTCATGCAGAACGTCTCGCACCGGACGTAACATCAAGTCGAGTCTCTCACAGTGGCTTCCAGCCGCAGTCAGACCCTCTTCCGAGAAGAGCTTATCGAACGCAGAGACGAGAATAATCTTTCACAGCAAGTACTTGGCTCTGCCACCTGGAAAGACTTTGAGTCCGAGTTTGGATACTATGTCTATCACAACGGAAGATACCAACCGGTAGAATACGACGACGAGAAGAGAGTTTGGTATTGTATCCGATACTCGGACAGCCGACACTCTTGGGTCACTACAGGACCTGCCCCGCCCGAATTTGGACTAGGCCCATGGAGAGAAAATCCCCTGGCCATCGTCACGGACTCCGAACCAGAGGAGTACGTAGAAGAACCCAGTGAAGAAGAAGCACCGGCATTAGCAGCAACTACGTTTCCGGTTGCACCAGCAGTTGTCACGTTCAGAGCCCCTGCTTTGACAACTCCCCAGATATCAATACAGTCTACAGACACCATCATCCCATCTTACCCACCCATGTCTACCATCGCCGCCCAACTTCCAGACCCTGCCCCACCAGCCCCTGTGGCACCACCACCAAACATCCCCCCCCTTCTGGACGTCTGTCCGGAGTGTTACCCCAAACATTCACTGGGGACCGCTCACAGAGCAAGAAGTTCATGTTGGAGTTCACGACATTCAAGAACTTCAATCATGATGTCCCACAGATTGTTAACCCGTTTCAACGGGCCAATCTGTTTCTCTCCCTGATCCGAGGGGATGCAGTGGATGACTGGACGATGGAGCAACTGGAGTGGCTCAATGAGCAGGTTGAAAGCGGGCGTCGAACCACAAGCGAAGGTCTTTGGGAGACCATAGCAGAAAGGTTCAAGGACGCCTTCACAGACGGGCAGGCCAAACAGAAAGCAGCCCGGGAACTAAAGTCCCTCAGAATGGAAAGGGAGAACTTGACGCGTACATCGCCAAGTTCAGAAGTCTAGCCAACAGGGCCGGCTATGACACCGATGAAGAGGCAACATTAGACCTCTTTTCGCAAGGTTTGCCCAACCCCCTAGTCAAAAACATCATTCAATTCCATCATCCTCATGACTGGGACACTTGGGTTGATGCTGCTCGGAGGCAGCAACAAGACTATCTCGACTTCCAGACAAGGTTTGGAGTCGACACCAAGAAAGGCAAAACCCGAGATCAGTGGAAGGCAGCGTTCGGGGTAAAGCCCGCCCCGCATGGCCAGAGGGATCCAAATGCTATGGACACCTCTGCAGATCAGGCCCGAGCTCGGGCGGCACTTACGGAAGACGAGCGGCAGACGCTAATGAAGGAAGGGCGCTGCTTCCGTTGCAGAGCACTGGGACATATGTCCCAGGACTGTCCCAAGAGGGGAGCGCGAGTCGCCATTGCCACTGTGGCAACGGAATCTCCCATTCAGAACAACCCCCCCTCCGTGGACAAGCGGTCAAAAGAAGAGAAGGCTCAGGATATATGGGCCAACATGATGAAGGAAAGTGAAGAAGTGTGCGCCATACTGGTAGAAAAGGCGTTTGCGAAAAAGGATTTTTGTTAGGCTCAAACCCATCGGCCTGGGCATGAGCACTCCATGTTACCTCTGTGTATGCTAGTCGATTCAAATCATTGAAAATACCAGTCCATTTTGAAACTACACAGAGGACGGCTGATCGAGATATTTTGGTGGACTCTGGAGCCACAGACAATTTTATTCACCCACGACTAATTAAGACAATGGGTTTGGGACAGCTGGCACTTCCCCAGGAAAAGAACATTTGGAATATTGATGGAACGGCCAATCGCGCCAGAAAGATCACTCACTACACGGATCTGAAGGTCCAGGTTGGAGAGGCGTGAAGAACATTCGTTTCCTAATTACGGACCTAGGAGACGAAGATCTTATCTTAGGGTACCCGTGGCTTGCTGCATTTGAGCCCAAGATCAACTGGGCTGATGCGACAATGGATAAAGAATCATATCCCACTATCATCACATTGATAGGCTATGACTATGCCGTCAGACATCCGACAATAAAGCCACGAGTACAGGAGAAGAAGACCCAGGTTGCTGTTATGCTACTAAAGCATCAGAGCTGCCCAGAAAGCAATACAAGGGCAGGCGAAAGAATGTACAGCGATGTAGTGCCGAGTACCTACCATCGGCATTGGAAGGTGTTTTCCAAGGAGGAATCCCAGCGTTTCCCACCCTCCAGACCGTGGGACCACGCCATAGACCTACTCCCGACACGCCAACAGCAATAGATTGCAAAATCTATCCGCTGTCCCAGTCCGAACAGGTGGCATTGACGGAATTCCTGGAAGAACATTTGGCAAAAGGATATATTCGCCCATCCAAGTCGCAGTATGCCTCCCCTTCTTCTTCATCAAAAAGAAGGATGGCAAGCTGTGACCAGTTCAGGATTACCGATGAATTAATACATACACCGTGAAAAATGCCTACCCCCTGCCGCTCATCTCTGAACTCATTGACACTATGAGGGATAAGTCCCTCTTCTCAAAGATGGACGTGCGATGGGGTTATAACAAGTTAGAATCAAGGAAGGTGACCAATGCAAGGCGGCGTTCAAGACAAATCAAGGGTTGTTCGAACCCAATGTTATGTTCTTTGGTCTCACGAATTCGCCGGCAACATTCCAGTCTATGATGAACCACATCTTCCGCGACCTCATTCTCACGGGAGAAGTAGTGGTCTATATGGACGACATCCTAGTAGCCACCCCAGATGACTTGGACCACCACTGAAGTGTGTACACCAGGTGTTGGATATACTGCATGAACATGACCTCTATCTCAAGCCCGCCAAATGCTCCTTCGAACAGCGGAGCGTTGAGTACCTCGGGGTCATCTTGGAAGGAGGACAAGTGCGCATGGACCCGTTAAAGTACAGGGAATCCGGGAGTGGCCCGTGCCGACTTGTGTCAAGGATGTTCGATCGTTCATTGGATTCTGTAACTTTTACCGACGATTGTCAAGGGGTTTTCAGGCATAGCACGACCACTGAACGACCTGCTGAAAAAGGATACCATGGCATTGGGATGCCCACAACAACAGGCATTTGAACAGATTAGGGATCTCGTCGGCTCAGAACCAGTACTCATCCAACCAGATCTAGGCCGCCCCTTTGAAGTAGAAGTGGACGCCTCGCACTTTGCGAACGGGGCAGTGTTATACCAGAGAGATGCCGCACAGGTACTTCACCCAGTGGCGTACTACTCTGAAACCTTCTCCCCCGCTGAGAGGAACTACGACATCTGGGATAGGGAGCTTTAGCCATAGTCAAGGCGTTGCGACACTGGCACCCTACTTGGCAGGAACCCCTCATAAGACCGTCATCCACACTGATCATTCCAACCTCCTATATTGGAAAGAACCCCACAAGATCAGCCGGCGTGTGGCACGAGAAGTCTAGAGTTAGAAGAATATAACTTCACGCTGAAACACATTGCGGGAGTCAGAACGCCAGAGCAGATGCATATCGCACAGACCAGACATGCATACAGGGGAGGACGACAATAACGACATCACTGTCCTCCCAGAAGAGGTATTTGCCAAGACGGCCTTGTCAGTCTCCATGACATGGATCTTTGGGCACAAGTTTCCCAAAATATGAACCAAGACCTGTGCCATTCATGGGCCGACGCTCACAATTTGAAGAAATCAGCGGTCTCTGGTGGAAAGATGGGGATCGACTCGTTGTCACCGGTGGTGACAACATTAAGAGGGGGGTGATCCATTTTCATCACAACCTTCCTTCCGCTGGCCATCCAGGCATTGCCAACACCTATGCCCTGGCCAAACGAGACTATTGGTGGCCCAATATGAAAAAGGACATCGAGAGCTACATACGAGGATGCGCATCATGTCAAGCAAACAAGGTGAACACACACCCAAAATCCCACCAATGCTCCCCATTACTCCCAGTACATCGACTCCTTTCCAGACCATCGCCATGGACTTCATTGTCAAGCTGCCCAAGTCACAAGGCTTTGACACTATCCTTACAATTACAGACCATGATTGCTCCAAAGCGGCCCTCTTCATTCCCTGCAACGAAACTATCACAGCCGAAGGAGTGGCGAAACTATACCTGAACCATGTATACCGTCACTACGGACTCCCTAAAAAGATCATCTCTGACCGAGACACCTGTTTCACATCGGCATTTGCGAGAGCCTTATGCAAGATGCTGGACATCACGCAGAACATCTCGACGGCATACCATCCACAGACAGACGGACAGTCCGAGCGGACGAACCAGTGGTTAGAACAGTATCTCCGGTTTTGGTGCAACGGCAGGCAAGACAACTGGGCAGAGTGGCTGTCGACTGCAGAATTTGCTCACAACTCATGGCCCAACGGAACGACGAAATCCACCCCCTTTTCCCTTATCATGGGCTGGACTCCGCGCACCACATGGGCAGATAAGCCTATCAACGTCCCGTCAGTAACCAAACGATCAGCCAATGGGAGAGCTGCGGCAATCAGCCAATGAAAACTGGTAAAGGCACAACAGCTTCTGGCAGCACAGCCAAGCACATTCACACCTTATCAGACCAATGACTGGGTATGGCTCGAGGGTAGGAACATTCACACTCACACCCCTCAGCCAAATTGCGCCCCACGTCACGGACCCTTCCAGATCACAAGGAAGCTGTCAGACATATCTTATGAATTGCAGTTGCCGCCGAAATGGAAGATCCATCCGTCTTCCATGCCAAGCTTCTGACCCCTTACAAGGAAACCTCCATTCATGGGAGAACTTCCCGAGCCCCCACCTGACCTTATCGATGGCGAAGAAGAATGGGAGTGGAGCAGATTCTAGACTCCAAGCGACAAGGCCGAGGGCGCAAGCTGTATTACCTGATCAAGTGGAGAGGTTTCCCAGACTCTGACAACTCGTGGGAACCAGCCGGGGATATCTCTGCCCCGGACCTGATCGCGGAGTTCCATTTACGACATCCCCAAGCGCCCAAAAACAGTTAAAAGGAAGGCAGACCCCAGACTTTTTCCCCAGAACAACACTTCACCAGCAACGTCCTAACTACATCTCAAATATGTCTTCTTCCTTCGTCGCTGCCTCTGCCGCCATTGATGCCTTCACTGCCACTACTGTGGTTGTGGAAGCCTTCCCTTCCGCTCACCCCTCTACGCATCCCTCCTCTCCCATTGACTATGAAGCTGCAGAAGAGCGCGTGAAGAATCAATCACCCAACCCCAATGACGATTTTGAACACTGCGAGGAGCCGCACCCCAACGACCTGGTAGGCATGGAGATGGACGATAACGTCCCCAAGTTCCCGTTCTTCGCCAACAACCCGAACTCATCGATGTACTTCCCGCTGGAGATCACCATGGCAGATGGCACCAAGGAGATAGCTAAGTACATCTTCTATACCAATGGAGGGATGGATGTCGCAGGATGCATGAAGAAGAATGGCCCGTTTATGGGGCCCCGGTCTATTTGGAAGAGCGCTATACAGGATGACTGCACCACACAATGAGTGACGAACAGCTAGGGCATTTGGCCACAGAAGATTCCCGCGCCTTCGCGATCGACGAAGTACTGAACGACATGCGGCTTCCGCGCCTCAAAGCCGAGGTAATGAGGCTGCGGAAGAACCTGACGCTGCGTATGACACTCAATAAACAGTACAAGGAACATGCGAAGATGATGACGAGATTGACCAGTGGGATGTTCCAGGTCGAGCAGGAGTTGGTAGAGATCCGAAAGAGGCTGGAAACAGGGGATGCGTACCAGACCATCGCTGAGAGGTATGCGGACACATACGCGCGACCTCTCCCTCCGCAATCGTTAGGGGCCGCACCCAGGTTGTTGCCCAATCAGTTCGAGATGCCGCGGATGCACGAGAATCCCCGCAGAGAAACATGTTGGCGATGTGACAGTAAGTACCATATCAGCTGGAACTGTCCCCTCAACCGCAAGTGGTGTCGCCACTGCCGCAGCAACCTGCACTGGAGCCGGTTCTGTATTTTCCGCCGTGTGGGCATTCCCCCGACAATCATCAACCCGTCCGGCTGGTGCGGCAAGTGCCTGCGTCACAACGCGGGGCATCGCGAGTTGGACTGCCCCATCCACGACCTCTGTCACTCGTGTGGACAGCGCGGCCCCTACGGCTTCCTCCGCGCACATAGGTGTCCCCAGGATGAGGACAAGGAAAATTACACCATGGACGATCGTAATGTAGCCGATGATTACTTGGACCTGGTGCAGGATGATGATGGTACGAGTCGTTTCTAGCTGGGTCAGCTAGAGCCAGAAGAGGGGGTGATGTTACGACCCCTGCCTAGCAACCCACTTTTCTTCACGATCCCCAGTGACGACCCTACCCGTCCCCCTACTTTACACTTCCTGATCACGTCCCCTTCCTGGGACCCGTCACATGCCTTGCTTCCTTCCCCGTGACTGACTTTGTCTCTGTTTATGCCGCATTGTCTGTGTTTGGCTCCTTATCCGTTATCTCTTATCCCTTATCGTTACAACCGGACACTTACTTAATTCCCTATCAGAAGCCAGGCTTTACGCCCTTCGCTTTCATATATTCAGGCCCACATGACTCCGTGTTATCTTATCGTTAGACGCTCATTCGATTACGTATATAAGTCCGCTGTAACTACAATGTAGACCTCAGACTCGACTTATTGAATACATCGGTGTTTGTCTTCTGGACTTCCCTTTGAAACCTCTGACTCGACCGTCTCAGTGCTTCTGGCACCTTCCACTCAACATCGTCATTAGGGAACAGCCCCTTTGACGTTGACTCATCCACTTTGAACTCCAAGAGGTCCTATTGGCCTCTTATCTAAATAACACACGAAGCTGTTGCACAAGTCGTGCAGAACGTCTCACACCGGACGTAACACATCATGCGTGATATGCCTCTTCATTCCATTTATCCTAAGCAGGGCTGTGAAAGACACAGACCACTGCTGCCAGTTTGAGCCATCAAGTTTGTTGAACTTGAATGTGGGGGGGAAGACGATGGAAGACATTGAGATGATTTTGGAGATTTGATCCTGGTTCCAAGGAGCAGTTAGAACCAGTTGTCCAGGTCTCATTTAAGAGGGCCCATCCATTCTGTGGCACTATGCTTCAGAACTTAAAAAAGTCCTGCCTCTGATGTGCGACTTCTAAGTAGTATAGTAAGCTGTCTAGCACCATCTACAACAAGTCCTAAGCCCACATCAGGGGGACATTGTGTAAATAGATGGGGAGTCATGTCATGGAGGAGCCAACCGCAAGTTCCACTAGAGACAAAGGGTA
Source organism: Multifurca ochricompacta (assembly GCA_022496185.1). NCBI lineage: Eukaryota > Fungi > Basidiomycota > Agaricomycetes > Russulales > Russulaceae > Multifurca > Multifurca ochricompacta. The sequence continues at coordinate 45,942 of WTXG01000011.1, forward strand.
TAGAGCCCTTCCTCTAGTGCTGGTGGTGGAGTCCATGATTAAGCCCTAGATGATTGGGGCCATGACTGTAGTAGACTATCAGGTCTCCTCTGGTTGGGGCGAACCCCCAACTACGGCAGCGGATACTTCTGCCCAGAGACAAAACCTTCTAGCTACTATGTAAATACTATAGTAGTTCAAGCCTACTTGTATCGAGCCCAAGTGTCATGGGAGTGACTACCCATGCCTTGTTCTAGACCCTAAACTCTACCTGCAGGTCGCTAAACCTGGCTTACGGATCGAGCCAAGCATTGACTGAACCTATAGCCCCAAGCCTTCTGGGCAAGTGGCCTACTAAGACTATGTATGGGACAAAAACCCAGCTACAACTATGAATACTATTTACTTAGAGCGCACATGAGGAACTCAAGGTGTTTCACCCGCTTAGGGTCCCTCATCACCTTTTGCAAGAATCCCCTGAGGGACTAGCCAGACAGATCAAGGTGGGCACATGAAGCGCACCACCTTGTGGACAGTTAAGGGCAAAAGAAACTGAAATAGAAGCTCACAAGAAAGACTGATTGGGAAAGGAGTCTTGAAGCTTGGTGAGCTTGAAGTAAAGGTTGGACTGATCAAAAAAGGGAAAGACAGATCAGTTAAGTGTGCCCAGGGCCCATAACCTGTTGAACAGGCATGGTGCGCAGCATACTGACTGTAAGTGTTAGCAGGTTAGGCTAGAAAGACAAGTTACTTCAGAGGTAGAAGAAACTCTATATTACTATACTACACACCTAGAAAGACAAGTTCTATATACAGAGTTAGTCTAAAGGTAGTGAAGATAGTAGAGAGGATGACTTACACTTCAGAGGTAGAAGAAACTCTGAAGTGTAAGAGATGAAACAGACACCCTTATATACTATCCAAGGGATGGTCTGTGCACTGGGAATAAGTCCACAAGTGCCGGACAAAGTCCAAATAGTAAACAAGAGGGAATAAGGCCATTGGCCAGTAAGGAATCACATGCTTGTACATCATTACTAAGGTACATCAGTCAGCTACTGCAGAATGTGAGAAAGAAGGTAATAATGATATGGTAAATAGTCCAAAACTCTGATATCTAATCTAGTCCACTAAGTAGCTAATCTAATCTCCTGATGCCTGAAGCATCACCGAACACGTCCTGTGTTCAACACTTCTTCACTATGTTCTTCTATGTACTCTTCTGGTTCAGAGTCCATGACAATGGCCAGGGGATTCTCTCTCCATGGTCCTAGTCCAAATTCAGGTGGGGCAGGTCCTGTAGTGACCCAAGAGTGTCAGCTATCCAAGTATCGGATTTGATACCAAACTCTTTTCTCATTGTTGTATTCTACCAGTTGGTATCTTCCATTGTAATAGATGTAGTATTCAAACTCGGATTCAAAGTCTTTCCAGGTGGCAGAGCCAAGTACTTGTTGTGAAAGGTTATTCTCATCTCTGTGTTTGATAAGTTCTTCTCTGAAGAGGGTCTGACTGCAACTGGAAGCCACTGTGAGAGACTTGACTTGATGTTACATCTGGTGCAGGACATTCCACATGACTTGTGTGACAGCATTGTATGTGTACTGAGATAAGAAACCAATAGGGCTTCTTGGAGTTGATAGGGATAAGTCAAAGTCAAAGGGGCTGTTCCCTAAGACAATGTTGAGTGGAAAAGTGCCAAAAGCACTGAGACAGATGAGTCAAGGATCCAAAGGAATATCCAGAAGACAAGCACCAATGTATTCAATAAGTCAAGTCTGAGGTCTACAATGTAGTTACAGTGGACTTATATATGTAATTGAATGGGCATCTAAAGATAAGAAATGTGGAGTCAAGTGGGCCCGAATATCCAAAAGCAGAGGGTGTAAAGCCTGGCTTCTGATAGGGAATTAAGTAAGTGTCCAATCATAAAGATAAAGAGATAAGGGAACAATTGTAGGCAAAGACAAGTCAACAGTTATAAACAAAGTCACGGGGATGGAAGTAGGGCATGTGAGGGATCCCAGGAAGGGGATGTGATCAGGAAATGCAACATAGGCGGGAGTGCAAGGTTCACATTGGGAAGAGTAAAGAAAAGGGGGGTACTCGGCAAGGGTTGTAACATCTATCAACATACAATGCCTGTCCATCCTCCCATCAAACTTTCAAGCCATACCTGGCCCCTCCCATATCATACACCCCCATTCCATCATAAGTGCAATAAGCCACAAAACCATTCTAATGACATTGCTACACAAAACATTTTATATATCATGCACCACTGACTCAATTGACATTAGTATAGGCTCTAATTGAAGCTTAGATGCTACACTATCATCTATCTATCAATTTCTACTAATTTTGGAAATTATTCTCATTGTGTGGTAGGTCAATCTCTTCAGGATGGCCAAACATTGGAATGGTTTTGTGATGGTTTCCTAGGCTGGTACAAGGGTTGAAGATGTGTGACTTACTTCTTTTTCTTTTCTTTTTTTCTTATGCTACTGTTACCACATGACTTGCTGATAAAGGACTCATGACTTATCATTTATACTGCTGACTGATTGCTTACTGAGAATCTTACTCATCTGCTTACTGATCAGTAGTAGAGGGTGCAACCCCTCCACCATCTATATCATTCTGGGACATTCTACTGTACAACCATTAGACTGTCTAGTGAAAGCCCTAGTAACTACCAGAATAGTCTCCCTACCAGCATGCATGTATATAAGACCCTAGTAGAAAGGACAAGACATTAAGTCTGTTCTTCTGTAGCAATACAGGTGTACTAGGACTCACTTCATTGAACTGAAAAACTCCCACTTGAACCTTCTAAGTTTGCACCTTAGAAGGACTTCAACCCCAAGAACTTGTGGCAGGACTTAGCATTGCTGCTTGACTCCACTTCACGCACATGCCCTTTGACTGGCACAACTTGACTTGGTCTTAACTTGACTTGATAGGAGGACTTGACCCTTGATAGACGACCCTGAACCTTGAACCTCAACACAGCACCACACCTTGCTGTGACAGGTTTTGTGGGTTACTGTATGATGGAACAGGGGTGTATGATATGGGAGGGGCCAGGTATGGCTTGAAAGTTTGATGGGAGGATGGACAGGCATTGTATGTTGATAGAGGAACCCATTAACAACTTCTGAAGTGCTCTAGTCACTTCCACATCTGTGTCTGCCCTGCCAGAGGAGATAAGGCAAACAGCATGCTGAGCATTTCTCTCTGTCAGCCTCCTTGGTCTCCCTCCATTTGACTTGGGATGGTAAGGGCAGTATTTATGACACATCTGGAGATGATAACAGTGCCATGGCCAGTCATAGTTGACACTTCATGGGCAGATTTGCCTGAAGTGAGGAGGGAGATGATGTGAGTCCTTTTGGCAGCAGAGAGGGCATGCATGGTAAGAAGCAAGTGTTGTTGATGATTATTTGGTGTATGTTTAACTTATTAAACATTGTCACATGACCACCAGATACCAGTTTTGTCATCTCACATGTCAGCCACAAAACCATTCCAATGATAATGCCTCACAAAACATTTTATATATCATGAACCACTGATCCAATTGACATTATTATAGGCTCTAATTGAAGCTTAGATGCTACACTATCCTCTACCAATTTCTACTAATTTTGGAAATTATTCTCATTGTGTGGTAGGTCAATCTCTTCAGGATGGCCAAACATTGGAACAGTTTTGTGGGTTACTGTAAGTAAACATGGCATCAACAGGTATCAAGCTGATCACAGGGACAAGTCATGTGGGGGAATGTAGGAAGGTGACATAATCAAAAAGGATAGAGAAGTCTGAGCAGTAGGGTCCACATCATGTAAATCAAAGAAAATAGGAGTGCTGGGCAGATGCAAGGGTTGTAACAGCAAGACACCTGGCTGTGACAGTTCTCTTCATGATTTCACACTTTCCCCCCCACTCTCACCTTTCCCCACTTCCAAATCCTTTCCCCTTCACATACAACCCACTGTCCAGGCAGTTGACAGTGAGTTGTAACAGGCCAGGGGTTGATATAATGTAAACTACAAGTCCTTCAAAAAATGCAGCTAAAACTTGATTTGATGCTGTAAAGCTGCAGCTTGGGCCTAAGCTGGGCCTAAGCCAGCTGGAAGCCATTGCTACAGCCCAGGCCTGAGTTTTGAAAAGCCTAACCACCAAAAGCTGAGCCTAAGCTGTGGCTTCAGGCCAAGCCAGGGCTGTCACAACACTAGACATGAGTAGAAGTCCCAAATTAGATCAGGCACAAAGACATTTGGCTAGCACTAGTCAATCTAGCAATATGTCATTTTCCTGATGTGGAAGCCCAGCTGTCCAGTTTCCAATCAAATTGGTACTACCAACCCATCCATTATCCATCATCTATCATCTCTGTGGTGGACCACCAACATCTGTCCAATCAGCACAGTCCCCGATGCCAAACTAGCTATGACAAATGTTCCCAAATTCATCTGTGCGAATTGCGATTGCCACACGTGAACACCCTTCTGTCCCAGAATGTTGCGCCACAACAGGCCTGCCAGTGACGCCGAAAACGTAAGAGTAAACGCTCCATAATTTGATCCAAGCGCAAGTCCGTACACTGACGCATATCGGACATCCGTGGCAACCGGCTTCCCAAGAGATTCCCACTTTTGTAACATTCGCGCTAGAAGGATGGTCGTGCCAATATTTGTGCCACATATCTGTAATAACATGATGATTGCGTGCGCCACTTGGTAAGAAAACCAAGGGGCGTGGCGTACGTTGCACAACAGCCCTGACCCGATCACCATGCCAGCTACGGCGCCTATGACCCCGGTTTTATTCACCCAGGTTTCCCACCATCCTGCGAACACGTGGACCCAGCCTTGACTTGCTAGACCCTGAACCAGGATGAACATCAAGAATGCAAATGGCACTAGTGTAAGTGGTAGCTTTTGGAAAACTGCGTGAGCAGTTGGTAACATTTGTGCGTAACGGTAAATGAACGTCGACAAGAGCGATGACAATGTCCATCGGGGCTTGCTGTCATTCCCCGGTTTATGAACGTCTAGTTGAGAGGCCGAAGGGGGTAAAGTTCTGAGCTCAACTGGGGCATGCACAGTGGTGGGAGAAGGTAGTCCAACTTGTTCAACCTGTTGTTCTTGGGATACAGACCAGTGAGCGCGACAGCAGCGCCAGTCCCGCCAAATGTCGTGGCTCAGCATCATCGCGGCCGGGGGTACTGCAACCTGCCAGACGGGGACGCCAACCGTGCTAGTGCCCACTAAGACACCCAATGTCACCAGCAGAAGAATGCTGCCAAAGATGGCACCGGTCTTGTCGGAGAGCGCGGAGCTTGGGTGGTCGATGCCACCCTCGGCGTCATTGCCTGACAGCTCGATGCGAGGCGGAATGAACACCGTCGAGCGGAACAGCACGACGGAAAGGAACGGATATACAATTAGTGCGGCCGCAAGAAATGGGAGGATCACAGACGAGGTGTAGGTGGCAAACGAAAGCGAAAAGGCCCCCGATAAAACTAGGTTAGTAGGATTCGAGGATATTAAGACCACAGACCCTAAAAGATCGATGAAGGCGCGAGAAAAAAAAATGAATGGTCAATTGATACTCACCCATGTTGGCCGCTGCGAACTGAGAGAATATCCAAGCGGTTGGAGGTGATATCCTGTCAGAGCTCGTAACGAAGTATACCAGTAGGGGTGTATACGGGGCAACTTACCCCGATATCCTAGTCAAGTAGGCCAGAAATGCGGTCCCGGAGAGGATAACTGGGTCCTTCCGGACACGTTCTTAAGAATGACAACCCTTGACTGGACATCTCTGCGGCTTACATTTCCGACAATGGTAGCACACGTCAAAAAGAATAAATAGAGGTAAAGGTGCAGCTTTCGCCCCGAAGATCCACATCTTTTTACAACCCATAATGCGAGGAAACGCAGCAGACCAGTTGTGTCTAGGGAGATTGAAAGGTATGCCTGGTGTTACCATCAGGAGCCAATGTGCAAGGTACACACACAAGTCTTGACTACGCACTAGCGAGATAAATAGAGCCATGATGTTGATCGGCTCCACCCCATCTGCACCAAGAATTCCAAGCCTTAGTACGCTGCTGTTAATTGCCTTGCAGGCTAGCAGAGATAGGACGGCTATCGTCGGTGCGGTCAAAAAATTTACAGGGAAGTACTGTTGTCGAAGTGGTTCTGGCGTGTGGGGGACAACCCGGCATTTGACAAGTCCAAAGTGAATAACAGAAACAGCAACCTTTGGGAGAGGGACTCGAAAGGGGAAAATGATAGTAAGATCTGTCACGTAGAATGTACTTCAAAGGCGATGCGTGAAGGGACTACACTTACTGGTAAGGAAAAAGACAACCAATGTCACGATGGACTTCCAGTCGTTGATACCTGTAAATTGCTCTGAATTGGAGGATACATATGCTTGCACCATCAAGTATAACGATAAAGGTGTGGCGTCAAAACCGGTTCCAGTCTTGTTCCCGTCCTCCCAAGAATGGAGCAGCAATACATCTGGAAATCACCCGCTTTCGACACTTCCAGGCAGCCGACCTCGGTGTACAAGGCCCATTTACTCCCTGACCCACAATTCCTGGGGAACTTTGCTCGCTCCGCAAAATGGTGCGTTAAAAAACAAACCCCTTTTCCTGGGATTATTGCATCACGAACACGAATTTAATTGAAGGTGTCCGGATGGTTCTCTCGCGCTCGCACACTGCGAGAACCGCAATCTGCAATATCTCGACATGTAGGTTACTCCCGGTTCCAGTGGTAGCTATGCCCACAAACTGACTGGAGGGAAACGGCGTGCAAGCCCGCAGGAACTATTGAATTCGACTTTACCACAATCAGGCAAGTACCGCTAACTCAATCCCATAGCCGCGCGGTATCTTACTTCGTCTGCGGGCTCAGCTGTCACCCCCTTTGATTCCCCCAAAACTAGTATGTTCCCTCAAGCGGCCCCAATTCTCGATTTTATTTGGTATCCGCGTGCCACACCTCGCGATCCTTCGTCCTTCTGCTTCGTCGCGTCAGTCAGGGAATCGCCTGTCCGGTTACTCGACGCCTCAGACGGACGGGTGAGCCGCTCTTCGAGAAACTAGCTCGTTTCGCGATTAGTGGTGATGTCAATACACCTAGCTACGGGCGTCCTATAAGATAGTTGACCACCGTGAACGACAAATTGCGCCGCACAGCTTAGCGTTTAACTTTCCGGCAGATAAGTATGCTCTGTTTGTTCAAAAGTTGTGCTAGTGAATTGTGTTCATCATGGGTGCTTCACGAAGGTTGTATTGTGGTTTCGAGGATGCCATCGAGGTATTTGATCTCAATCGCCCCGGAGAAGGCATCAGGCTTGCAACAACATCATCTAAAAAAAGCAAAGATGGGCTTAAAGGTATAGAACACGTTCTTAGATCTGTCAACTCCAGGTGATCATGAGACGCCGACAGGAATCATTTCAGCCCTGGCATTCTGCCCTTCGTATGACCCTTCGTATCGATTGTACGCGGCAGGGTCCCTCACGCCCTCTTCTGCGAACATAGCGCTTTTCGATGAGGATACGGGCGGGAAACCCGTCGCGTGGGTTGGGGACATCAAAGCGAGCGTCGTGCAGGTTTGTCTTCCATCCGATTTCAAAGCATCTCCTGAATCTCTGTGTAGCTCGCGTTCAATCCAGTGAAACCACACATTCTATATGCCTCATTTCGGCGGTACGACGAGATATGGAGCTGGGACCTCCGGGGCAACACTATAACTCCATACCAGACTTTTCGCCGAGGCAATATCTCGAGACCCGAAACTAACCAGAAAATGAAATTCGATATCGATCTTGGAGGGGATCTGATGGGTATCGGTGACCAAGCAAGTGTATATCAATCCCAGGAGACGCACTCAAGCTGATATCCCCGTGGTACAGAACGGTAACGTCAACCTATTCAAGCTCGTTGATGACTCAACCCAGCCTGCTACGGAACTAACAGTCGAGGCGGGTGCTGAAGGAACACACCACTCCGTTATCACACCCGCCTTACGGTTTCATGGGCATGATGGTATGTGAAAGCGGTGGCCTTCCAAATAATTACCACCAACAAAACTTCTTGCAGATGCCGTTGGGTCCGTGGCATTTCATCCTCTTCGGGCGCTTCTGCTTTCCGTATCTGGGTCACGTCATTTTGAGGACATTAATGTTCGGGAGGGGGAGAAGAAAGCTCCACTTCGGATTCGTCAGGTGTGGATGAGGAGGTGTCACGAAGCGGAAGCGACAGAGTGCACATGCGAAAACCGGACCGCCGACGGCAACCGACCTTCCGAGATAACTCATTCAGGCTATGGCACATTGGAGAGGGTGAGGGTGGTCAAAGTGGTGCAGGCGTAGTAGAGTTTACTATTTAGGGAAATGACATAAATAGAGCCAAATCAAGGTTTATCAACCGACCCGGCTCAATCCACACTGGACTTGTTTCGAACCACGACAACCATGTCACCTAGTATACTCTCCCTCTCGCTCCTCTCCCTCTCCTTGGTCACTTCAACGTTGGCCACGCCACTCTCTACTAACTATCATAATGATGGTCGCCGAGCCTCTCCATTTGTCCTTGCTCCCATTCTCACACCAGAACATGAAGCTCCTCACGGACTTGTCAACAATTCATATATTGTCATGTTGAAGAAGGACCTGCCGCTGGCGGCTCTAGATAATCATTACAATTTCCTTCAGGCGGCCCATGCCGAAGATCCACTCTTACATGACGAGAGCGGGATCCGCCATGTTTTCAACAGCCATATCAAGGGCTATGCAGGCAAATTCACAGATAATGTTCTGCAAAGGATTCGCGAAATGCCCGAAGTAGACTATGTTGAGCGTGACCAGATCGTCCGGACCCAAGAAACCCAGAAATCTGCCCCTTGGGTGTGTTACCATTGCGTTTACATACCGGCACACAGATCACTCATTGGAATTTGATTTCAGGGTCTCGCGCGCATCAGTCACCGACCCAGGCTCACATTTGGTACTTTCACCAAGTACGAGTATGATTCTCATGGCGGTGAAGGCGTTGATGTCTATGTTATTGACACCGGTATCAACATCCACCACAAGGAGTTCCAGGGGCGTGCATCATGGGGCAAGACTATCCCCGCGAATGATGTTGATGAAGATAACAATGGCCACGGTACCCATTGTGCTGGCACGATTGCTTCGCGCAGATACGGTGTTGCCAAGTCTGCAAACGTCATCGCAGTAAAGGTCCTTGGATCCAATGGCAGCGGCTCCATGTCTGACGTCGTTTCCGGTGTCGTCTTTGCTGCAGAAGCTGCGGCAGCAAAGGCGGAACTTGCTGCCGCTGAGCTCAAGGCTACGGGGAAGACGAAACACAAGGGTTCTGTCGCCAATATGTCTCTGGGGGGCGGTAAATCCCGCGCTCTCGATGATGCTGTCAATGGTGCCGTCGACACAGGTCTCCATTTCGCTGTCGCTGCAGGCAACGACAATCGTGACGCGTGCTCTTACTCACCCGCTGCTGCTGAGAAGGCCGTTACTGTTGGCGCGTCCACACTCGGTGATGAGCGTGCCTACTTCTCCAACTACGGCCCTTGCGTTGATGTCTTTGCCCCCGGCCTAAATATTTTGTCCACATGGATTGGCTCTGAGACCGCCTTCAATACCATCTCCGGCACTTCGATGGCTTCACCTCACACTGCTGGTGTTCTGGCCTACCTCTTATCCATCTACCCATCCGCGACGTTCGACCCTTCCAGTTCATCACTCGTTCCCCCTGAACTCAACACGCAACGCCCCTTCACCGGTTCTTTCACTCGCCTTTATGAGTCCACGTATAACATTATGCCACGATGGGTTTCTGGCTTCCTTCCTCCCCCACAGCTTGTTCAGGCTGTTGTCCAGTCCCCGATCGAGGTCAAGCCACTCAGCCCTGCTGGCCTCAAAGCGGCGCTGGTCGGGCTCTCGAGCAAAGGCTTGCTCTCGGAGATCCCCAAGGACACTGTCAACTTGTTGGTTTTCAATAATTTTACTAGCGTTTATTGAGTTGTTTGGTCCTTTCTTTCTCCAAGAACTGTCGTTTTGTGACGTTTTTGCGCTTGCGTGTCTTTGCATGTATAGTGGCCAGTCTCTGTTATTCTTTGCGTTTACACCACACCAACATACTGTGATGTCGTGTGGGTTTCTATTCGCGAAGAAACCTCAATGATATTTGGTTGAGATTCCGTAAATTCAAAGCTGACCTGCCTTTTTTTAGGCGAGGATAAAAAGGTTATTGGAAACCGTATCCCCCTTATTGAGAGCATATCTAGCCAATGGCGCGTTCGCGGAGATGACAACATCGCGCGATACAAACGCAAGGTATTTGATTCAGGACAGATGCAGGATGACTATCCATCCATCCAGGTTTCACCAGCACCAGAGCCTTGGCAGAAATTCACCCTCACAATCCAACGGTATCAGAAGGGTTCTCGTTGCTCACGATCACCCCATTGAATCCCTTACACAAATGGTCGGAAAGCTATGCACGAGCGACAGGCTAACAGAAACGGTATCACAGCCGCTTCAAGTTTCATAGGTTATATCACCCCATCGGAAGGTGCATAGGCTCTACCTTCCCTTAACTGAGGTTCAGTTCCGCTGACGTGGCAGGCGAGCTGGTCGCCGAGGAGAGCTTTCCATTCGAGGATTCCCCAAGTGATTGGGCGGATCCCACCGGATCTCCTTGCCCTCCGCCCGAAATTTATGTAACACGTGACAAGTAGCATGGGTTATCCTCCTTAACCCTTGCGGTATAAAGTATAAGGGGACAGACACGATCAGCATTATACACGTACCCAAGCTGGACCGTGGGAAGAACGATCAAATACATCTATTAGGCTATCCGCCTGCAAGCAGTCGGTGTATCTCGCTCGCTGTTCGTCATTACCTGTGTCAGAACGATGCATTCAGCGATATCATGACGGCCTACATGCATCGTATGGTTTTACCCCCACAGAATTATCTGAGCCTATAATGTTTTCATTTTTTCATTTTGGTGCTTTACTTGTGTGAATTCTCTGCACATTTGTGAATGTGAACGACATCCACAGTGACAACAAGGTTGCATTGACCCTTGCGATTTTTCTCGTCATTTAACCAACACCCGAAGCGACCTCAAACTTTTGCCACGAGGACTGTCCGGCATCGACCAGGTGTATGTGCCCAAGGACATTGGGCACTATGTATTCCCAGCCATCCGAGTAGGAGGCGGGGGGATGATGTCGATCTGACTGCCTTCGAAAGGCCACGTAGCACATGTCTGGTAAAGATTGGAGGGTATAGTATGTGACGTATCACCAACGGACTTGGCGCCAAATTTAATGCGCTGTGGACGCAACAGATAGCTCCACATCCCGCATCGCCTCTGGCAGCTTGGGAATTGTAGATACAGATAGATGACGGAGTACAGTACGGCCATCTTGCCATCCAAGGGATCAATAAAATCAGAAGATATTTTGATTTGATTCAGGGATTCTCCGGGTGCGCCTTTAACCATCGGCGTACGACACTCGGCATGGGGCATGCAGTTGATTCGCCTCTGCCCTCGGTTTCTTGATACAGGGTTTGACAACACTTGTACAGGTTACGCATATTTTCCGTGCACTTGTCTTGAGAGTATGTGTTCTTTGACAAGCATACTTGAAGAGAGCACGCTGCAACGAATCAAAAAATTCAGTAAAGGCCGTTGTGGCGCATTGAAAATAAATGAAAATACTAGCCTTCAGCTTGGCAGGGTGGGTCCGGACCCTGTATTTTTTAGTGTGAGAGGAGGAATATTGATATCCCACTAGTACGAACCTTCGCCATGGCTATGAATGAGTTGTTAAATGATTTCACTTTACAGCAGAAACCAAGCCCAGCCTAGCCCAGCCAAATTATGACGTCATAGTATTCACTCACAGCTGTAGCTAAGCTAAGCTAACTATCTCAATATAACAGATCATCTCCTCCTCCCCCTCCTCTTAGTCTCAGGCGGCATACGGCATACATTATTTCAACGTCCAGTTAGCCGACTCATTGCCTTACCGACATCTTCATAGAACGCGTCCTCACCCAAAAGCTTCACTATTCCTCCCCGCTCAAACATAACACGTGGCTCTGGTCGTAAGTGTGTTATGAATACGCCCACACCACGGCTCTATGTGATTCCAGGTCAAATGCAATTTGTCAGAAGGAGAAGGGCATCACAGGAAACGTACTCTGTAAGACTCGAAAAGCTCGTGGAAAATTTGCACGGCCGACGCGTCGCAGGTTTCTACGTCCGCCACATGGAAAATGAAAACGCTCGCCTGTTGGCGGCGCGGCACGTCTGAAGGGTGGTTCCTATGCACGCCGTAAAGCTCAAGGCGGCGAAGTCGCTCTGGTTTTCATCTTCATCAAAAAAAAAGCTTCCCAGTATACTCAACCAACGAGATTACCTTTCAGCTGCGCCGTATTGGCTAAGGGACATCAAGAGACGGCAATAGTGTCAAGGTGGGCAAATACGAAAACTTGAACTTAAACAACAGAAGCGCACCGAAATCCAAATTTTCGCGAATCCGAACAATGAGAACGCCAGGCGTGTCCTCCTCCGCACCCGGGCTCTCATCGATTGGTTCCCATCGATCGGTTCCTGGTATACGACCCTGACGGTCAGGCGCGTCTCAGCTAAACAAACCTTTGTTTCAATGAAGTGAACATACTAAGATGGTCATACGCGTCCGAGATGAACGGCGAACGACGAGTAGAAGCGAAATGATAAGGCTGACGGTGACGCCAACTTGGACGCTCCAAATAATCGTAAGAATGAAAGTAAGACCCATAAGCGTCATGTCAATCCATGCACGCATCCTGCGGTCTCCGTATTAGCGTGATGACCGAGTGCATGCATGCATTACATAAGCTTACTTCCAGTAGAAGATCACGTCCTCTGGCGTCTCAGCAAGAAGGCTGTATACCACTAGGCAGACGCTGAATAAGTTATGAGTTCACGTTTAACCAGCGAAACATCGGAGGGGCATACATCGACCCGAGTACGCATTTGGGCAGATAATAAAGCCAAGGTAGTAGGAAGAATGTCGCTATCAGTATAATCGCCGCACAAATTAGTGAAGCCATTTGTGTGCGGGCACCAGCCTCGCCATTTATGCGCGAGCGGGTAATCGAGCCATATGCGGGGAGTGTACCAGGTACGAACGCTCCTGCGAGATTCGCGGCGCCGAGAGCGACAAGCTCTCTGTTTGGACTGATAGAATAGGAATACCGAGCGGCATTTTGCTTTGCGGCGACAATGCTGTCGAGAAATCCAACGATCGAGATGAGCCTGAACGCGGTTAAAAATAAGTGACTAGATGGCGGAGGGGAAAGAACGTGAAACGCACACTGCCGTGGATGTGGTTTGTCTCAGATACGGAAGGTTGTGGTGGTGAAGAGGGAACTTGATAAACTGGCCACCCGTATGAATTGGCACGTCGCCAAGGATGGCAATGCCGTCGTCATCCCAATGGAATTCGTCCGATAGAACTGAAGAAGTTCAGTCGAGGAATGAGTAGAGTTGGTGTACAAAGCGTACTTGTGGAAACGATAACCACGATTAGAACTTCTGGAACACGCGCGACCCATTTATATCGGCGTAAGGATGCTTTGAGCATGCGCAGCATAACAAGCGACACCAGAGCGCATGCGCTGACAAAAGCAGTTGGACGGTGTGCTCTAGTAAACCCGTATTCAATTAAAAGAAATATCTTCTCTAATGTTGTCTGTGGTTTCAAGGTGTGCTCAAGGGCGGTGAGACCAAGCATTGGTATGAGCTGTTCACTAGAAGACCAACACGTCAGGGTATGACACGCGGCAGACTGCATGAGCTGACATGAGTATAATGCACGCAACTGCGGTGACAAATCCGCGAAGGAGAGCGCGAGAGAGGACGACGTCGATGAAACCGAGTCGAAAGAAGCCCAAGATGAAGGAAATTAGTCCGACCTAAGGCCATATGAGCTGGTGATAGCCGCTTGAATAGAGCGTATACGCGCCTGTACGGTTATTGCGGTGGCAACTGCCAAACCGACAGCTTCAGGGTTTGTTGGAGGGGTGTGGGGATCCGATCGTAACATGGATGTGACTGTCTGACCGACAAGTAAACTGAGGGCAGCCTCCGGCGCAACGTTCAGCTGCCTCGAGGAACCGAGGAGTCCATACGCAAGGGGGGTATTGATGCGGAAAACTATGGAACAAATGATCAAACTCAGTAACATGCACTCGAATCGACGGCGAGGGTCGCCGTGGTGGGCACGCATGGAGCAAAAATGATATGATTTCACTCACCAGGCCGGTCACGGGACTCATCTTTGCTAGAGAGGTTGCATAGCTGACAGACTGTGGGATGAGCATAGCAGCGACTGTGAGGCCTGCTGTTAGGTCTCCACCGAACCTGGTGGCATTTCATGGAAACGACGATTAGGCAGATGAACTTGAAACAGAAGGGAATTCCGCACAGAGAAAGGGTATAATTGGGAATCCAATGCAAGGAAGGTATGTAGTACTGCGCTTTAGCCCAAGTTGTGGATGATGCCTGAGCTGAAGGCTTTACAGTGTCAGCTTCAAGGTCAAGGCCCGGGTCGCCTAGAAACGGAGAAGATAATGCGTGAGAGTAGGGATACAAGTCCATAAGTTATAGGGCCTACGTGAAACCCCATATGCAGCACGTTCGATGTCGCCGGCACGCAGCAGTGGGGCATTTTCATCGTCCTCGCGCCAGGGTGTACCTGGATGGGAGTCGCGGATAGATGGGGTTGCAGACGGATTATGCGGCGGGCGGCGTGAGTGGGAGTCGGTACCCAATGACATTGGGGTAGGTGAGAGTGGGAAGTGAGGTAGGGATGATGTGAAGTGACTGACTCGTAGTTCACCAGTCGAGTTTGCAATAGAACGGAACTTGCACACGGCACGGTTATCTCTTGATTGATTGGGTTTCAGCTCTGTTGTTCTGGAATTGATTGAGTTCAGATTGTTTATCGTAGTAGACTGCGCTCTTCAGTGAATCTGATATGTTTAACAAGACAAGACAGTCATCATCGTCCACTTTCCACGCTTGAATTGACTTGAATTGAATTGAAGTCAGCCACTGCTACTGTCGCTGCTCTTCTTCTTTCCAATCATGGCCATTGCTCATGGAATCAAAACTTTAGGCGTCATCGGTGCAGGTCAGATGGGTACGCTTTAAAACAATGATACTACATCTCTCTTTCAATGACACATTCTCGGTTTGTAAGGCCTGGGTATCACCTATGTTGCCGCTCTAAGGGCGAAAGTACCAGTACAACTATACGATCGGGCTCCTGAGCAGATCTCGAAGGGTTTGAACCTCATGGATAAGTTACTGGCCAAGGATGTCGCAAAGGGAAAGATTCAAGAAGCGGAAGCACGACAAGCACGAGAGCGTGTGTCTGTCGTCGATCAGGCCGTGGGAGTGCGTGGGCTGCGGGACGTAGACATGGTCATCGAGGTGCGCCCAGACAACACCATTTTATTCTGTCAACCCGGGTTCCTATGGCTAAGGATGTATGTACCTAAGGCTGTTTCGGAGAACCTTGAACTCAAGCAGCGGATATTCTCGGAGTTATCAGCTGAAACGAGGCCCGACACCATCCTAGCTACGAATACGTCCTCCGTTTCTATCACCAAAATTGCCGCCTCTGCTGTGCCACGGGGCGAATCTGCCGCATCAGAACGAGGGAGGAATAGTGCGGGGCGTGTAGTCGGTATGTGTTCTTGTTCACATGAATGAATGAATGAATGAATGAATGAATCCATATCATTGATCAGGACTGCATTTCTTTAACCCAGTTCCTGTGATGGTGAGTGAAGTTTGATACTGATACTGGCTTATTTTCATTTATTTCAATTAGAAACTGGTTGAATTAATTTCAGCTTTGCAAACATCGAACGACACTTTATCGCGGTCTCGCGCATTCGCTATTGCATGTGATAAAGAAGTGACCGTGTCAAAAGATGTTCCCGGATTTGTCTCAAATGCCTTGTTAATGCCATTTATAAATGAAGTTAATATTTCTTTTCTTTTTATTTTATTTTAATTAATTTAAATATATATCCTTTAGGCAATCATGTGGCTCGAAAAGGTAACTTTAACTGCTTGCTTTTATTAATTTAATTCCAAAAGTACCAAAGGGTGTCGCCACTCGAGATGACATTGACAAAACACTTCGCTTGGGAATGAACCATCCAATGGGTCCTCTACAGCTCGGTTAGTCATCTTATCTTCCCTTTCTTTCTTTCTTTCTTTCTTTCTCATCATCCATTTTCATTCAGCTGACTTGTAAGTCTACACCCGGCTTCTATCTACGTCTTCACACTCTAACCTTCTACCAAATTAACTTTAATTTTTGAGTATCGGCCTTGACACATGTCTCGCAATCCAGCAAACTCTCTACGCAGGTACTGGAGACTCAAAATATCGTCCCAGTGTCCTGCTCGAGCGCATGGTCGACGCACAGTGGCTCGGACGCAAGAACGGGAAAGGCTTCTACGAATACAATGATTGATTTGGACATACGATAGTTTAACCCTGTGCCCAGACCTATCCTCCTATCTTTCGAGAAGGGTTGAGTTTGCGGCACATTTGCTAGATCACAGTATCAACAACTCATCACGCAGTCATTGCAACCAGTCGCCTTAACCTCTCACTTCGCTTGATAATGGCCAACAGCAAGTGTCCGATACCAGATTAAGGGTGGATTTTAAATTACATTTTATCTCTCTAATCCTCCCCCCCCCCTCATTCCACCAGACCAAGCCAAGCATCTTTCACCTCCTGCTGTCTATTCAGGGTGGCAGGTAAACACACTGCGCGCTGCTGTCGAGATCTTCCGCCCAAAGGCGCGAAAGCCGGTAGGCTTTCCCGAACCGGTGTGTGTGTGTCGAATAACAATAGGTTCCGCTTCTGTCTCACGCTCGTTCGGAAGCATGCTTGAGCGTGCACCACCAATCACCACGCCAGTAGCGGATGGTAGTGGAAGCCCTTTCTCGTCAAAGATGGCCGCGTACCGGCGCGTCTGGCCACGGCGTTCTGGAAGGCGCGCACGCTTCCCATGGAGGATCTGTCAGGTGATGCCCACAAAGCGTCAACACAACTCGCATGAGGAGCAAAGCGATTCCTGCGTCCACTAACCGAGTCAAGGGTCTCTCTGTCCTCGAACGACAGGTCGTCTATTGCTACCGGTCTGGGATGGGGATAGTTACGATATACACTCTCTGTCGTAGAGTCATCTCCGTCTAGCTGCGGATATGGCGCGCAGACGAACTGTTCAGTGTGCATTCTTGGTTAATTATATCGCTGACAACAGTTTACGCGATTGGCCAAATGAGAAGAGGCGATTATGGCTAATAGTTTTGACCTCCAATTCCCTGCTATACCTAGTGTTCTTATAGTTCATCGTGTGGCACGTCCACAGTACCTGCGGCCGCAGCCAAAACAATGTGGTTGGTGAGTGAGCACGCATTGGAGGCATCAGGGTGGTGCATGAATTCCTTTGTCAAAAGCAGAAACAATTTCCAGGAACGTGACAACCTAACCACGTCGCCACAGCTATGAAATTGCGAAGAGTTATGATTGTCTCTCCGCACATATGGTGCGCATACTAAAGTGTAATCCGAATAGCCCAATCCTTGGTAACGCCAAGGCTGGATCCTTGATCGTCAGCACGCTCGCAACACCGTCCCTTTCATCCGCCGCGGCCACACCTAGCGCGTACTCCCACTCAAGGTCACGGCCCCCTTCGACAACAACGCGCTTGGGTCTACCTGGTAGGCCGAGAATGACAACCCTCTCGACGCGCACGGATGCCATGCCAGTCTGGAACGGGTTCTCCGGGCGGAAATCCGCGATGGCGTTACCCTCAACCGCGGCAAGGGGTGTGGCGAGAGCCAAGTCTGTGTTCGAAAAGCGCAACTCAGTGCCTTGCGAGATCTTATCCACAGATAGACTACGCCATGCGAGGTGCCCATCCTTGTATGCGTACGTCACTCCGTCGTCGAGATAAAGCTCGCCTTGCGCGGTCATTGAGCTGTCAAGCGCAACACGCAGGGTGAATGGGTCACGGTGCATGAGTGAGGAGCGCGGCGCGGGCGCTCACGCGTCGGAATGATGGATCCTCCGCGGACCAGAAGCGGGACCTGATGCAAGTCCGCCGGAACCGTCACGCTCTTGCCCTTCGATGAGCCCCGATACGTTTGATATGTGAAATAGTCATAGTAAACCTTCGCGGGTAAGAAAATACACAACACAAGATCGAGCAAAATTAGATACCTTATCCTCGGGAGGTAAACGTTCTCTTGTGTCACCCCTGGGCGAGTGACGGTTTTGCAAGTAAACCAGAGTTGCCGACAAAGAACTGATCATCAATAGAAAAGCCCGCTTCGTCTTGGGGGAACATCACATAGTGAGGGCTGTAAGGCAGATCGTGAATAGGAAGAAGGCTCCGCAGTAATTAAGCCACGAACCGAAAATGGGAAGTCCGGTGACACTCGCCTCATGGAAAGCAGTATACCATACAGGAAGGAGCGAGTAGCGTAGCCGCAGAATGTTACGTACAGTGCTCTTGTATGGCTCGTTGAGGAGATATGGTTCGCGGCGCTTGCTGTCCAGGTGTGCGTGTGCACGGAAAAACGGCGAGAACGCGCCGACCCAATACCAGCGCACAAGCATTTCCGGCTCAGGATTACCGAAGAATCCACCGACGTCAGCTACAGTCTTGTCAGCGCGACCGATCAGGATGGGAAGGTAGAAAAGGCTGACATCCGGCGAAGGTCATGCCTGCGATGCCGTTCGTGAGGACCATCTTAATGCCAACGGCCATGTGGTCCCAGGTGCCGAGGTTGTCGCCTGTCCACATGGCGCCGTAGCGCTGCGATCCAGCGAAGAAGGAACGTGTAAGCACGAATGGCCGTTTTGGCGTCTTGCCGCGGGCGATGAGGGCCTCGGAAGTGATCCTTGGAAGCAACATTCCGTTGATATTGTGGATATCGCGATGTTCCCAACTACCATAATGGATCAAGTCTTTGGGCATGGTGATTTCGGGGCCGTTGAACACGGACGGCTGGATGTAGTGAGGTTGTCGGCATCAAAGCTAGCTGGGGAGTGAACATGTTGCACACCTCATTCATATCGTTCCAAATGTAAATATCCTCTGTACTCTGCGTCCACGACCATGAGATCCTTCGGTTATCTTAAAGAGGGATTTCCAAAAGTCCCAACTGGCTGGATTAAAGAAGTCGACCCAGGAACTACTACCCGGCCAGCACCACCCTTCATAATCGTCCTTTCCATCCTTTTGTTTCACAAGGATGCCAAGTTCCTGCGCCTGCTTGTAGACAGGGTAATCGTTTGTGCGCTTCAGGTGTGGGTCCACAATTACAACCATCTAAGAGGGGGGGTATTAGAAACTTATTTCGACCGATGGAGTAACGATTGACTTTACGGCCCAAAGCAGCGACTTCGTTGGTCATCTCCACTGGGTCCGGGAAATTTTTCTTGTCCCATATCATATATTGGTGATCCTTGGAATACTCAATGTCCAGCCAAAGAACGTCAAAAGGTATATCTTCCTCGTCGAAGCGCTTCTGTACACCACGGATGTCGTCTGAGCTGACATAATTCCAGCGGCACTGGTGGTACCCCAGTGCCCATTGGGCTGGTAAAGGCGCCGTACCGGTGAGGCCACTGTACTGGCGGAATACTTTCGAAGGAGAAGGGCCGGGAAGGATGAAGAGGTCTAGGATTCCTGATTCGGAAATCCAATGTGTGTCAGTAGATTGTGCAGTTGGGTGCGCGACATCAATCCACGTCTCGGAGCCGATGGCATTGAAGATAGCAACGGTTGAGTTTCCGGAATGCGCATGCATCACGGGATCGTTCCATAAAGAGAGGTTGTTCCCGAGGCGAGGTACTCGAAGACGTCGGCATTATAGAAACGATAAGGATCGCTGAAAAACGGGTCTTCGCCAGTAGTGGTAGGGAGGTCGAGAGAGGTAGCATGCTGGGGAATACCGTAAACATGGCCGTGATGTGGGAAATCAATATCAAGGGACAAGGATTCGGGACCTGATGATCACCGTCAGAAGTGCGACGCGAAAAGTGGGAGCGGATCCAGACATACCTTTCGGTTTGCTGTCTGTCCATGAGCCAAAAGATTCTTCCCAAAAAGCATCTTCAGAGTCGCCTTCAAACCAGGCATTCGGGTTGGCTTCGAGAACTTTTTGCGCGTCTGAGCCCTCTTCAGAAGTCTCCACTTTGGGCTCCTCGATGGTACTGTTCCTGAAATGCTCCATGTGCAGCAGGCCACGACCATTGACGACCACCTGTTCCCTCCCATTCTTGTTGAGAACAAGGCGGAGAGGCTTGAAGTCCAAAACCACTTCGTGCTCTAGTTGTTGTCCGAACGTTGCCCGTGCATCAGACACACCCACTTTCCATTGGGTATGAGTGCTAATGGAAGGCTCTGCGACTAATGCCCACTTGGCGGCTTCATCATAACGTTTCTTCACACCATCGACTTCGTCCATGCGCACGCGAACAACGCCATCTTCGAGTACGTGGACCTCGAGGCTGAACTTGATGTTCGGGTAGAGCTCAGACTCGACTCCAGTAATCAGTGATGCACGGCCAGGGGTAAGAAATAGGGATTGGGCATCCACAGAGTAAGGTGAGTGCCAAATATCGGCATTGTCGTTTGCACGAGAGGCGAGAGCGCGTCCACGTCGACAGAAACCGGATTGAGAGCAGGTTTTAAAATCACCTGCCTTGAAAGGGGCGACGGAAGGGATAGATGCGAGTAAGAGAAGGGAGGTTGAAAGTGCTGAGACAAACACCTTCATTGTCTCTTTTTCTCCCTTCCTCGTGCTCGTGTATGTTAACGCTCAACAGGTTTAGGCGTTCAGCAGCTTTCTTCAGTTCAGGATTTCAGAAAACGTGTCCCTCCAATGGGCGGCTTAACCGGGCCGGGCCGTTGGCTACCTTTGCTATCTCTCTATCTCTAACCTGCCTTCTACTCTACGCTAGTACCAGTGCAGAACAGCAAGACGGTCTCTGGGCCAAGCTATCCTGCCTGAGGCGCGATATCGTCCCAGGTTATTGTGGCATGAAATCCCTTCCCGCGTACGTCGACCACGATAGCTGGCCCAATTAGCAACGATGGGTCCACATCGGAGATTGTAGCAGAACCCTCGATGAAATGTATGGGTGGTGCGTCAAGGTGGGTGCCGGTGTGGAGTCCAAAGGTGACCCGCGAGACGTTAAATTCACCTTGTGCAAGGAAAAGAACCCGCTCGGAGTCGAACATCGGATGGCCAGTACAGTAGCTGAAGCCACTCCGTGTGAGTGGGTGACTCAGGTCAATGATCCTCTTGCGTGCGGGGGCTGACATGTTTGCTGCGCACAGACCTCTGAGAGCCGGTGCTTTTGATGTGGAGGTCAGTGGCATCCAAGTATGGTATCAACCAAGCCGTCGATTTCTGGGCTGATCACGTATTCTTGTACGTTGGCGGTCCAGTCGGCTTGGCATGCGATGAACACAATCTGGGCTCAATCTTAAAAAAAAACAGATGCGGAGAACGAAGAGGGACAGAAACAGAGACTAATGAGAAAGTTTGGCTGAGATTGATAGGAATAAGTACATGCCATAGTTGAAACGGGTCACGGCCCGCCGTTGAACTTGCGCGCACGCATGACCAGAATCTGTAATTCCTTCCTAGGAAGAATCGACAGAGTTAGCGCGAGCAACGTAATATGGCCCATGAAAGAGAACGACAAAAGGTCAGAGAGAAGATATTGCGCCTGTGAGTTACATACAAGGCATTTCACACATTGACGTAGGTGTCGCAGGACGCCAACTCATGTCAGATAGATATAATTATCGATACATATACCGCTCATCCTGGGTCGTATTATCAGGCACATGAAACTAAGAATTCCTCACCTAGCTTCATTTAGTTGTTGCTTGTGGGAATGGCCTTCTCCCTGCGATGTTCGCATTGGGCCTAGATGCGCGGCGGTGATATGCCCTGACATCCCTGTAAACTCAACTCAAGCCACATGGACGGTCTTGCTGATTCATATAACCAAGGTTAACATGAGTAGATAGGTACTAGAAGCGTCTGGATAGGAGTAAATTAGGATCCGGAATGCATGAGGAACCCAAATAGAAAGCACAACCGACGAAGGGGCAGGGTGCCTCCATATCAGCCAAACGCAAAACCCGTAAAACCTCCCATTATGTCTTGCTTTACAAACATCGCATACCGATTGTGTAGATGCCAATCATAGAAGCCGTGAGGGCCAGTAATCTCCTGACATCGTGTGAAGACTTTGTGTAAAGGGTCCAAGTCAACACATCGCGTAGTCGGACACTCTGGAGGAGCAGAAAGCTCACAGGTCACGAAAAGAACCCTCGAGGCTGTAGCCATGCAACCGCCCTTACCGGCGAGGCGTCGCACCCCGCTACCTTCAGGGGGAGCACGCTAACAATCACCTCGGCATCAGGTATTGCGGCATCCTGTGCGGCCAGAAGTGTGTCCAGTTTGTCAAATTTTCAACGATAAGCCTGCCAGCTCCAAGAATGGCCATGTGGGCGCCAAAGTCGGACACACCCTCGTCTTCCGTCTCT
This sequence comes from Multifurca ochricompacta, assembly GCA_022496185.1. NCBI lineage: Eukaryota > Fungi > Basidiomycota > Agaricomycetes > Russulales > Russulaceae > Multifurca > Multifurca ochricompacta. Next base: position 68,642 of record WTXG01000011.1, read on the forward strand.
GCACTGGGGCCAACCACAGGGGACTGATCAGGACTCATCGTGTCTGTGCCGACGAGCGAACGCCGAGCGCGACTAGGCGCTCCGCGACGTCTGTCGCGAGCCAAGGATGGTCGAAGTAGAGCCGGAATTCGAGTGAGCGGTACTATCCCAGTAGCGACTCCACCCCGTCTGGAACAGCACCGCGATGCCAGGACGGATGCGGTCGGCTACTGGCTCGATGGCATCCCAGGTGATGCACTCGCGTGACTTCTTGTAAGAGACGTCAATTACAAAGGCGGGGAGTATGAACGTGCTGAGGGGAAGTTGATCGATGGTTGCGCCATTGGTAACAAAATGGGAGGGTGCATCGACGTGTGTGCCAACATGTGATGAACATGACAGAGCATGGACGGAGTAACCGTCTCGGGGAACTGTGCAAGCTTGCTGTATTGAGAAGGGTGGGTCTCCAGGATAGACAAGAACATTCGAGTCGAGTGATTGAGTGAGGTCAATGAGCGTCCTTGACGTCATGTGTGTGTGAGTGTGAGCGCTGAAGACAACTTGAAGGTCGACCAAACTAAGGTGCCCCTTGGATTTATTAACCTTTATCATTATCATTGGATCGGTCATTATTACTATGCTACTTCCACCACGTCCTTCCCGGACACCACTACTTCCCCCACTGATGATATCGATATCGTCCCCTTGATGTACATCTCTGCATGCACTTTCGCAAACTTCTCGGCTGTGCGACTCTCTATGGCACGTGACTGCATATGTGCCCTCTGCGCTCCGATGACACAGGTTGGTCGTAGTACGGTCTCATATTTTACAGCGTGTGTACGCACCAGAGCAAACTCAGTTCCACGATATATGAAACCCCAAATTTCCTTGAATTCGGCATCAACTTTGTGAATACCGTATTTCGCAAGGCAGTCGCTCGCAGCCCGCTTGACCACCTACGTTGTATTAATTTTTGGGTAAGCAGAAAAAAAGACAATGCCACGACTAACTGTCTTGTTCGCTTTCTCAAGTTCCTTGGAGATATCTGATACTTTGTCTTTACCCTTTAGATCTGGTAGCGACGGAACTTTGAATACGTCATCTTGCACAGTCTTTGCTCGTGAAAATAACTTGGGTCTGTTAGTGCCTCCAATCACATCTGCTGAAGGCATGCGTGTCATGACGTCGCGCGCATTCTGAAGTACTGCTTCATCTTTCCGTCGTTTCAGCTTGGTAGAGGGTGACTCCTCGGCACGACGCTTTTTGGTGTACACGAGCACTGGAGGGAAACGAGGGGAGGGGTCATCGGGACGGGGCGGTCGTGGCTGTAGCACAGCAGGCACTACGAGAATCCGTGCAGCACGGAGCTCTAGAGTGGGGAGTTTGTTGGGAGAAGCTGAAGAGGATCGAGTGAAATGATCCGCTTCGGGAAGTTGACCATATATAAGGATGTCCGATGCGTCCTGGCTGTCTGCGTGGTGGAACGTTTGCGTCCGTGATAACCTATGGAAACAAGAAGTGCGCACCGGGGTCACCGAGCGTGACGCGGATGCCGATGTCTGTTTGGCTGAGAGGGGAAGTAATCGGAGCAGAGCAGAGCAGGTTCTCGAAGTAGAGACGGGTTATAAATGCTGAAGGATGAATGTCTCTGTCAATATGTAAGATTATTTTTTCTTCCGTTTGAAACATCAACGCACATATCAACTTCAGCTGTCTTGTCCAAGTGAACAGCATCGACTCTGGAGGTCCCACATAGAGCCAAGGTCCGTCCTCGCATGCTTTCCAACGCGAGAGCCAACGGATTTTGGAGCAAGTTGACGCTGGGACTACGTGTATTATCAATAGGTAGGGTAAAGGACAGGCCCTCGAGAAGAAGCCGCGAGTCTGTGACCGAGAGAGAACCTCGAAAGAGAAGACGGTGACTTTGGGGAGTGTATGCATGGGTCATCAGCTTGGTAGGTTCATTGATTTGTTTTGATTTGCAGTGTAGTGACCCAGATGTGATGGCCACTTGGATGGCATAGCCACATGTAGGTGTAGATGTACAAGTGCTGCTGCCTGTGATCCATGCACGAAACACGCGTATTGAACACGCGTACTGACACGCGTTATGCGTTATTTGTCCTTGTTAGTTATTATGCCACATCCGCCACATCCACACGACACACGGCACAAGCACAGGGTCCAGGGCCAATCTCTTTATTATTTAAAATGATCATGACTACCGTGGGGTGGTAGAGTAGAAAGGGCAGACCTACTTCCTCCCATACATCTTCTTAGCGCATTTCACACAACAGAGCATGATGTCGATTAAAGAGTCGGTCAGTCTTCATTCTCTTTCATGCAGGGTGTGCATATACTTAACGTCAGTCGCTTGACTATAGGACTCTTCTTCATCTGACATCACTCGTCACCCTTACGTCCGTCCCCCCCTGAGGATTAATATTACACCTACTCCCAAACATTGGGTTCTTGCATCCGATGATAATGACCTCGATATCAATGAAGAAGACGGCTATATACTATCGGCGAACGGTAAAGCTTCTGTATCGGGTATATTTGCCCAGTGCGACGCTTTGTCAGGGATTAGCGACGCGAGTCCGGGACGCCTACGCATTAAGCCACAGATGTTACATCGCCGACATGTATTGAGCAATGTAACTTCACCCACGGTGAGCGACATGACCCCTACCGTAAGTTTCTTCTCCCCTACATCAATCGAAGGCTCTTCTGAGAAATTCCTCCTTCAGTCTTCCTCCCGTCCCCGCTTCCGTGATATGCTTCCTCCTACACCCTCTTCCCCGACAGGGATACAGACTTCAAGAACCTTTTCAATAGCCTTCGTGAACGCAGTGCTCTACCCGCGACGCAGGTTACTTACCTCACACAGAAAGAAGTTCTTAAAGTGTCTCTTGTCTCACCACCCCCGACACCAATAGTGTCGCGCACACCTACGTCCCCCCGCCAGTCACGACCAATCCTCCACGTGAAGACGGCCTCTCCTGCTGGGACGAGCCCTCCGCCTCCCACGCCCGCCCTGTCCTCTCCGAGCGCCGTGCAGTTTAGACCCTCAGGACGTTTGCCGAAGCGCCCAGCCCTTCCTGTCTGGCCCCTCGAATATTATCCACGCGCGGTTGTGGTTTAGTGTTGGATCGATCGATGAAGCCTTCCTTCTTTGTACTCCTATCGTGCACATTCTCTCGCCGATTTATCGTTACATGTATTCGTGCTGTACCACACTTGAACTTCCTATGTGTCGGTTTTGTATTCCTGGCTGGAAAGAAGCCTAGAAACCCTTTTTTGCGTGATTGACCAACGGTGCTCAAAACTCAAACCCTTGGCTAAGCTACATAAAAAGTTGCACCACAGCATGGATATTTATTCACGGCCCATTTGTAAACAGACAGATACATGGTAACCAAAGTTTGCATATCAGAAAAAAAAATTGCACGATGAAGACGATGAGAAGAAAAAGAAAGGAAAGTTCAGGGGACCAAGAAGTCCAAGAAGTTAGCGATGGCATACGACAGGGACCAAGACATCAGCATAGGGGTACAAAGTAATAAGTAAGAAGTCGTGGGGGCGTGGGGTCCATGCAGAATTGTGAAGAGTTAGAGATTTGGATATGATGTGAGGGAGAAGTGTGCCAAGTAAAATACTTTAAAGAGCACTTGGATTTTCACCACTGAGCGTGTCGAATGCCCGTTGAGCCTGTGATGATCGTGGCATTCATATATGTAGCACGGTGCAAATGGACATGCGGGTGTGGAAGCTGTTGTTGATGCTGATGTTGATAAGGTAACACGCCCACGAACGGGACCGGCGCAGGGTGATACCCTCGCGGAGGGTACCCATGATAAGGAGGCAGACCGCCGAATGTCACTGCGGGTGGGGGCGGCGGATACTGTGGGGGAGGGTGCCCAGGGAAAGCATAGAATGCAGGTGGTGGGAATGTGAATGTGCCGACTGATGCCGGCGCCGCAAGTTGTACGCTCTGAGCTAGCCGATGGTCATGGCCATGAGGACGTCTTGGAGGGCCGGATGTCACTGAATGAGCATTGGCGGCAAGAGTAGAAGATCCGTCGAGTGAACCGGACGTACGCCGAGCGTGTTTGCTCTGCGTCTGCTGTTTTTTCTTCCAGTCACGTGCGAGTTTCGGCGCGGGTGCAGTGAAGATCACTCCTTCGTTATCGGAAAGTTCCGAATCTTCGGTGGGAGTGCGATCACGTGAACTGTTAGCTTGGCTTTCATCGGCCAGACGAATCCAACCATCGTTGCCCTTCTGGAAGAGCTGCTTGACCGTCGTATTGTTCAATCCCGCTCGTCGGTTCTTAGTGGGCGTACTCAGATTACCATTTACGCGTGTGGTTGGCGCCTTCGTTCGCCCACGCGGAACAACAGCAGAGCGCAATCTATCAACTATCTCCCGAGTGCGTGATTGCTGCCTCATCGGGCGGTCAGGGGATGTGACGAGAAAATGAGGAATCTCGACATCTTCTGACAGTGTTGACTCTGACTCAAGCTCGAGGTCATTCTCCTCTTTGTGGAAGTCTCCACTAGGTGGCAGGGAGCTGCTTCGTGTCTGTGAGAATTCTGAACGCAACTCGTCGGAGGCGAGGGGGGAACCGGACGAGTATGAAATAGAAGGAGACGACGGAACGCGAGGGATGTGGAATTTGGGTAGATCGCCTGCGAGGAAGGATGTCTGTGGTCCGGAATCAGGGAAATCGCATAGCATCGTCAACGTACTAGTCATTGTGCTGTCATCCTCGCCTGCGAATGACCGCGCGGGTTTTGGCGTAGCAGGCGGCGCTTCCGATACCACCGATTGTTCCGAGTCCGTAAGGTCAATGACCTCCCGCGAACAGCGAGGGGGTTCCTTCGTGGAGGATCGAGGTCGAGGTCAAGTATTGAAGTAATGCTTTCTGCAGGTGGCGGACTCTCGTTTAAATCTGGACGAAAGATAACCGCATCGTGGGGGGCGATTCTGTGACCACCCAGAACCGACGTAGTGTACTCGTTCCAAAATCCCTCCGGGTTTTCAATGGGAGAGCATCACCGAGTAAGAGGGAAACGCGTCGTGCTAGAATCGCAATCTCTCCCGTTGTCTGATGATCTGGCGCTATAATCCCGACAGCACGTTCAAGTTGGTCCACCATGTCCAGTACCATCTTCACCCCGACCAGTTCCAAGTTCAATTCCTGGTTTCCATGAACTCCGATCTCTTTCCTCGCATCACAAAAAAACGTCCCTTCACCATCCACGTAACGCCACTCTTGACAGCTCCCACAACATACCTCTGCTCCCCGGATATTTTTGACAATTCGGAGGAGAGATTCATGCCAGTAAAGAGAATTCTTCGCTGCTATTTCTGGGCGACGTGGCGGCCTGGACTGGTGAGGTTCGCGGTCGATCCAGGACAAAGGGCAAGGAGCAAGGCTGAGCGGTGTGCGCCACCAGTCGTCTGCAATGACCTCCCAATCTGCATCTTCGAGAGGAGCAGAATTGTCCGGCATCAGATGGGATGGAGCACTGCAGGATGGCGGAGAAAGGGAAAGAGTGTCACCCAGTGAGCCCCAAAAGGAAAGGAGGTAGAGGTGGTGCTCACAAGGTTGGATCATGCAGCCGAACAGCCGCCACTAAGAAGCGAGACGGTCAGGGCAGACGATGACAACAATGGCGGTGATTATTGTCGGTTGCTTAGGCCTGCATGTGTTTATGGGCTGTACACGCAAACGGACCACACACGTTGTGTCGTGTTGAGGAAGTTCAGCTCATACGCTCATACCAAAGTAGTTCATCTCCCACCGGACTCAGCCGGTCCAAGTTTTCACACACCTACTAGCATCCCAACGTAAACAATGAAATATAATTATCAAGTACAATTAAGTGGGGAGAACAATATTTGCCCATCAATCTTAGGGCATCAGGCGCGATCTTCGTCGCCACCTTATCCTTAAATCCCTTCGATATGAACGCTGATCTCTTTCGTGACCAGTATCTCAATAATATCAATGCCCTCAGTTGGATCCTTCTCTGGTGCCCAGTTGTCAATAGAAAAGGCCTGAAGGAGGGGAGAAGCCGTCCGCGAAATGGGCTCGTGGGGCGCGAAGGGATGGGTGACATGCTACGAATCAAGTTAGTCGTGGAGTTCAATGGCAAGGTGCGAAGTCGGCGGCTGACACTCGAAAGCATCGCATGATATGCCGATGGACTTGCATGACCAGAAAGAGTGTCCGATGACTGTAGAAGGGGGCTAGTGGGCATGACATTGGATGAAAGCGATCAGAAGTTGTGCTATCGAAGTGGGAGCAGGGTGGATTTATTGCTGGCGCGAGCCATTCTAGAGAATTGGGGGAACCGCTATTCCAAAAGTGAGGGCTAGTAGGCCTCGACCGCTGGGTAAAAATCGGAGAGATCGGCGATGGGCTACCTGACCGTGAAAAAACTCTTGTCGAACCATCACTCTGATAGAAAAGTGGCTGCATAGGGAATGCGAAAGCATTGGGGACTCTGGGTAATGGTGCGATAAGCGACGCCGTACTGTCGAGAATTTGACGCGGCTGGGAGACGTCCTCAGATGAAGGGGTGATTTGTATCAACAAGTCCTTATCAAGCGCGTCCGAGAGAGAGAATGTAGGATCCATAAGACTGTTACATGACAGTGCTTTGGCGGAAGGAGGAGGTAGCGGAGTGCTCGAAGACATGCATTGAGAGGAGTTAAGAGAGGCATGGTATCAAGAGCCGAACGTGCCGCGGGGAGAAGAGGAGAGTGCGGGGTTCGATCGAAGAGGCATCTCTGATAGCTGGCGGGATCTCACCACGGGCGTTGCCTACAAAAAAGCATCTCTCTCCTCGCATGTGGGCTATAGAGGGAGTCCGGTGAGGTCCCGAACATAAACAAGAGCGAATACAAACATACAGAGGAACGATGAGAGAGGTTGTAGCGTTGGGCATCCATTGCATACATCGTGGTGTTGTAAGGTTATTGTGTTGTAGGTCGTTGATCTAACACTTAGGCAAAGGGAGCACCACGGTAAATAAGCCATTTTATATGAAAGCTAGTAAGACCCTGTTATAGTGTGGAAGAGAGCGCCAGCCATACCAACCACAAACTTTCCGAAGTAAAAAACAAAACTTGTGGTTGTATTGTGTTGGGAAGTCGCCGGAGTGGCCTTTGCGTTTGGGAAAAGCCATGGAAAGAAGTCAGAATTCCACGAATGGAGAAGAGTCCCTCTCTGATATAAGGCGAGAGGATGTCTAGGAACAGTCAGAAGAACAACAGTACACGACGATCGAGCGCATGCCCAAAGAGGTGGGAAAACAAGGCGTACCGTCGCCTCTAGAGCTGATACATCCTGCAGACTCCTCGCAACCAATGTGCAGGTGGAGATATTGTCGGAGACGAGGGGAGGATCTCAGTCGTGGACGATAGTCAAGACAGCAGCCTGTGCGACAACGAAGATCATGAAGCAGTCATTTTGATAGCGCGACGCGTGAGGATTGTTCGTCTTTGCCAAGCCAAGCAGACAACGCTTCCTTCAGTACGTCCTTGACCTGCAATATTCAAAAATGCTTAATGCTCAGCTGACAGCGGATACTATACAAGTTGCAATCATACGAATGAGTGTACCTAGGACTCACTCAGAGCGAATCATCAAGGTCTCACAAAAAGTCAAAAAGGACAACTTGCGTAGTTCTCCCTGTGTCTATGTGTGAAGCATGAAATGACATTTACAAAAGATTGGGGGATATCCTCGACGGTTCACGCTCTTTGTGTTGTGTTGTAACTTGTGATTGTGTTGTGAACGAATTGTGACTACGTCCAGCGGTTCACCGGCCCGATATCTGACCCTCGGTTGGTTTTGTTTTTCTTACCTTTCTTACAACCTTTCAATGAATATGAGCCCAATATTGCCTCATTCCTTCACAAGTCTATATCGCCTGTTTCTACGCGCATCATCGGCATCTGTTCTGCATCATAGAGCGGCGACACGCTATATTCGTCCCTCTTCAGACCTACTTTTCGCGAGGCCGCTCTTGTCTTTCACAAACGTCATGATCCAACTTTGGGGTCCTCTGAGAGGGCACAGTTCGAAAAATGGTTACACATATGGGAGTTGACGAGTGAGTGTTAAGTGCGTGCGCGCTTGAATCAGTTGTCGAACTTGATCCATAGTGGATAGAACCCTTTCGCTTCTTACTACATCAGCCCAGTCTCGAGGTCTTGCCCATAGGCTGACGCGCAATCTCTCATTTTTGCATTTTGGGTTCCACCAATATCAAGACAACACCCGCTATGGTGCCACACGACCTTGGGACCCACACCAGAAAGAATATAAGCCAGCGCGGGAAGCTCGCCCCTCTCAAATAAAGATCGACAAGTTTGACAGCCAGTGCTGGGGAGCATTGGAAGAGACTGCAAGGATGGCTGAAGGAAAGAGTAGGCTTACACTTGGCAGAATGGAGTTTCGTCTGCGAAGAACCTAGAAACATCTTCGTGGCTTGTGTCGATCGCTGGTCATTGCCACACGCTTTTCGAATGCGACATCATCAGCTTGATTGTTTAAGGGCATATTGATTAAGTCATACTTCACTCTAACGTTCCCCTTGGTGCCACAGCCACAAGCAGCCGCTTTAGTGTGCACGCTTGCAAGCACACCACAAATACGTGGTTACTCTGATGTGTCATGTCCCCCAGTTGTGGCTAGTGGGGCATTTTATATCCTCCATTTCGTGCTTATATTGTGTCGCCCTATAAGGTGAGCAGAACCTTTTTCTTCGCACCCGTTCCTCAGCACATCCCGCTATGTCACAGTCTGTCCCGGAGGACTCATTACTGGCCCCACTTCTCAACTCGCCTATTAGTTCTCACAACCGCCTTCACCGCCGGTCGAGTTGCTCGTCAATACCGCGCTCAGTAAATGTCTGCAGCTCAATCTGGGCCTTTGACAAGAGCAGCGAGGATTTACGCATTCCGGTGAGCTGTGGGGACATGGAGACCTACATGGCACCGCTGCTCCGCAGTCTTGATGGAATTGGAGAAGCACAAGATGACGTTCCAGAGCTTGCACATACTTCTCCTTCTGAGGGGTTCACTTCCCAGGCGAAGGCAACTCATTATGATGATAGTCTCTCCGAGAGTCTTTCAAACTATCAATTTGACGTCGCGGAACAACAGTCCCCAGAGCATCCCAATGTGTCTGAGGGCAACCTTTCCACAGTCCAGGCACCTGAAACTACTCGTTATAACCGATCGTTCGTATCGGGCACGCCCTCAACTCAAGAGGCGCCGCAGCCACCTTGTTCTTCTCATACCCCATCAGGTCTTGGTCATATTCTCCCTCCTGCACCCCTCCGAGTAACCAGGCCGATTTCATCAAGCCGTGGGACTCAACCGCTCCAAATCGACCATTTAAAAAAGCGCCTAGTGTCGGGGAGCAGCCCCCAGCGAGCACCTCGACTTGAAGGTTTTAATTGGCATCCCTCGGCAAGACCAATTCATAAGGCGGCCACGCAAGTGAACCTGCGTGAAGCCTATAAGAGAACTAGTCCCCTCGAAGAACGGCGGGTACAGCTGTGGGGGGTCACGCCTATCGTTCAACCTTCGCTTCATCCGCTTCCTGAAACTCCCAGTGCATCTCAGGAGGTCCCTATCACCACACTATTCTCGACAGGTCTCATCCCCCTTGAGTACGCACAGGATAAATTCAAACATGCTCATTGTTTGGAACGACTATCGCCTCAGATTCGAAACCAGTCTCATATTGCCGATTCTTCAATCTCAACTTCCGGCAACCGCAGCCCACGAGCACTCGGTTGGGCATTCAGCCGTGCATTTAAGAAGCAGAGAGGGTGACACAGGATATGATGTGAAGCAGCACGAGACCCGTTTTTGACCGAGTGCAGCCTTATTTTTATGTATTTACATTTCCTGTTTTTTAGTTAGCATACGCACAGATCCTGAGTTGAGTTTCGACTCAATGGAAGCCTCCTTCCTGGTGCTCGTGTTCTTGAGTGCCAATGGTGGTCCGTAAAAACTTTCCTTGGAGGTATGTGCCTGGGTTTGTTAGAAGGGGTAACCGACCCTCTTCACGGCAGGCAGCATCTCTGATGATGGTAGTAGTCTGAAGCTCATAGTCCTTCTACGGCCACGATTCAAACTTACGTAAGAGTGATGTCTACCCTCTTCGCGTTCGGCTCTCAGCTCTCGCCCTCTACCCCTGGCGGCATGAGTTCGTATATCATCCCTGATCGTAGAGCAGAGCGATATTTCCCAGTCACCCTGACGCCAACTTCTTCAGTTGCATCGACTGTTGTCTCCTTCGATTCACTCGATTCCGCTCAAATCAGTGCAATACTCGAGGATAATGTCCCTACGCGGCCATCGGCACCATCAGAACATTCAATGACAGTGAACACAAGTGCTCTGCCATCGTCCACACCAGCTACTTATCCATGTGTGCAGCATGAGCGCTTCTTTTTCGATGATGGAAACATCACCTTTCTCGTGCGTCGTATGGATCCTAATATTGCTATCTGCCGGTTCCATGAAACATCCTCACAGGCCGAGGGCATTCTCTATCGTGTCCATCGTTATTTCTTCTGTCGTGATTCGAATGAATTCAGGTCACGCCTCTCAAAGATCCCCACCCACGATGGTGCCTCATCTCCCCCTGTTGTCTCTCTCGAGAATGTGAAGTCCAAGGACTTTGATGCGTTTCTGTCCATTCTATACCCTCCGTATGTTCTTGATATATATCCGACTCAACCGTAGCTACGTACTCAAATTTGGCGTAGGAATTTCAACACATGGGAGGAACGCCCATTCGAAGAGTGGTCATCTATATTAGAGTTGTCCACTCGATGGGGTTTCACCAACATCCGCGACTTGGCTGTCCGTTGTTTGAAGCCTCCGAGTTCCAACCAACGACTCATCTTGGGACGAAAATACGCCATTGATGCGTGGATAGTCCCCGCTCTGGTGGATTTGTGTCAGAGGCTCGATCCACTTAGCCTCGACGAAGCTCGTCTCATGAATTTTGAGGATGTCGTGCTCATTGGATCTGTCCGGGAGCGCGTCCGATCGCATACGCTCGCTGTCGAGAAAACGGAAATTGAGGGTTGTATTGATGCATGGATGAATGAGAAGCCGTGGAGCCAAGGAAGAGTGTCTCAGTTCCACCGGGCAGCCGTGAGTGTTCCACTGTTTTACAGCCATGTAGCGCCGTGCCACTTAACCCAGATGATTGGCTCTAAAGCCCCTCCAGATCACCCTTTCTTTGGAGGAGCTCCTGAACCTAGTCTCGGGTTCAACAAGGCGAGGAGAAAGTGAAGTATCTCTCCACCCCAGGGGGAGATGCACAATGGGGGGTATAATGCCATACTTATGGCAATATGGAAAATAGTAGTGCACAGTGTAGAGCGTACCAAATTAACGGACATGATGTATATGTGAGGTGTCGTATTTGTTACTCTCGTGTTATTGCGCTAGCCTTGAGAACCAGCTAAACCCACCTACAATTCATAAATTCCGTATGTATCAACATCTGCGTTGCGTTCCGAAACGTTCCTACGAAATGGTTCGAATGTAGTACTGTAAAAGCGCGTGTGGAAGCGCGAGAACGTGAGGACCACATGCGTGCCATGTAAATCATAATATATATATTATACTACTCATCAAGGTCGGTCTCAGAAAGGACGAGAGATGCTCAGTGCAATGAAGTGAGCACAACGAGATCGAAGCAATCTAACCGCTGATTACTGATAGTATGATAGATGGGCGCACTTACTGATGAACGATCGTGAAATGTCTTAGAATCACTTGATTTCTGTGATGGCTATGGCAGTCGGTGCTGACGAGCTCGCAGTAATATCCCAGCAAGCTGCCTGTTTTCCTATTCTATTCAACAACCTTTGCCTAGCCCTCTGTCTCTCTGTCTCTGCCACTGTCTCTGTCTCTCTCTGTCTGAGTTTTCTGCCAGACAATGTAGCGCCGAAAATTGCGCTCACAGAACAAGCTCCACTAGTCAACCCCATGCGTGAAATTTGAATTACAAAACAACCCCCATGTCATCAGTCGCATCAACAGACACAACACCTCATTCAATCTTATCACTGATTGACCCCCCGCGATGTGAGGCTTTTGGAGTCATAGCACCATTCCTATCCTGATTTATGTGCCATTTTCTTTTTGCATTCGAATCTGTTGGACCCATGCTCAGACAATTAACCTAGCTCCTTAGAGGTCTTGAGCTGTGCTGCATGTGCTGTCACAATACCCTTGACATCTTGCGCTACAGCCTGCAGTGCAGAGGTGAAGGATTCCTTCAGGAGTGTCACCTCCTGTTGGAGAGCTGTCACTTGGAGTGAGAGGAGGGGCCCTTGTTGGTGACTTGAGATCAAAGAGCTGGAGGAGGGAATGGCCTTGCAGATGGCCATCTGCCTCAGTGAGTGCCCAGATACCAGATGATAACACTGCAAGCATTTATGACAGTGAGCTTGGAATTCAGGTTTGCATATAGCCAGGACATCAGCAACACAGCAAGGGATGTTGCTGGTGGGGTTGGAGGCGCATGTTTATTTTACAGTCACAGGCCAGAGAGATGGTAGCACTATGTAGTTGAAAGGGATGACAAATTCGAAGGTTTAAATGAAAGGAAAAAAGGCAAGAAAGTACTAGAGCCTGTCATAAAGATGTTTGAGATTAATTTACGGCGTCCCCCTTTGTTAAAACCTTGATGCCGGGACACATTAAAGTCCTAGCATGTAATAAGCAGGGTTTCACTTCATTCATTCATATCTTTAGCATCTAGTTTGACAAGTGACTTGGTTACCTAACCCCCGACGGCTCGCAGCGACGAGACGACGAACATGCGAGGACATAACACGATCAAGCGGCTTCCCAGTAACGATGACGGGCTGAATTTCAATTATGCAAGTTATGAACAATGAGCAATTAATCAATAGTAGTTGAATTGATTAGAAGTTGTGAATTTGTGATCGGACTGAGACTTGAGCCAGAGATAAAGCTATCTTCCATAAGGTCAAGAAGGTGGGGTTGATCTATTAATCTGTTGTTACGAGAAGCGAACCTGAGCCGTGAATTTGCCTTTGCCTGGCATCTGGCGTAAATTTTGTCAACAAGTTTAACTGATGCCAGCTTCGGTTCCAAGGCGACCTCAAACGTGGAGGCGGAGGGTTGGGAGGTTGGGGAGCTTGTAGAAGTCTTTTGACTTTTAAATCAACACCGACTGACCACGGACACGGGAAAGTTCCACGTGTTTTTAACCGATAGCATCCGCATCGCGACTACTGAGGCCTGAGGAGACCTGGCAGGTGCTGTAAGAATAGGATATATCTTTGAATGCCATACCTTTCAGTTTACTCTTGCCCCCCACTTTGGTGACACTTCACGGTATGGCAGAGAAGTATCGAGAAGTACTTTCAATCCTTGACCACCCTCCATCCGGTTCAGAATCCAATGAGATGGCAAGTTCTCCACCAGATAAGACTGTTGATTCTAATCTTATCCTAGGCACTCATTGAGCCTTTCACATACATAACTTCAACTCCAGGCAAGGATTTCCGAGGAGCGATGATGCAGGCTTTCAACTGCTGGCTTCATGTCCCAGAGCCCAAGTTGCAAGTCATTGGGCATGTTGTTTCGATGCTCCATAACGCCAGTCTTCTGTATGCTCTGTTTTTTTCACCACATTCCCGTTTCTTTTCTTCTAACAGTCTTAGAATCGATGACATAGAGGATAACTCACAGCTTCGGCGCGGGCGACCAGGTAGGTACTTTTATCGTAATGTGTTCCTTTCATCTCCAGACCTTGATTCCTCAACACTTTGTTAAGTTGCGCACAGGATTTACGGTGTTCCACAGACCATTAATTCCGCTAATTACGTGTACTTCCTGGCACTACAAGAGATTCTCAAACTCAAAGACCAAGGAGAGAAGACTGGGGGTACTGGGAGCAGACTACACTTTGAGAGTGACATGGACCAGATTGTGACCAGTCAGTACTCATATCTAAATCGTTGTAACATGGGTCTAACAACAGGGAATTCACAGCTGAATTACTCAATCTTCATCGTGGGCAAGGTCTTGATTTACTTTGGCGGGACTCACTGCGGTGCCCTTCAGAAGAAGAATACATCGCAATGGTCAATGATAGTTAAGCAGTGGAGCCATTCCCTCCATGTCATAGGTTCTTATCTATGCCTTGGCAGAAACCGGTGGCTTGCTCCGCGTGGCTGTCAAGCTTATGATGGCATGTGCGAGCCAAAACATAAATGTGTTCGTTTCTTAGCGCTCTCTCATCCAGCGGGGACTCTAAATACACTTTAGCGATTACGTCCCTCTAGTCAACTTGATTGGGATTTACTTTCAAATCCGGGACGACTATATGAACCTTCAGGATGATCAGGTCTGCTACCACCTATGTGCCCACCCATCCGCCGTCTCTCACCCAGCACCAGTACTCCACGAACAAGGGCTTTGCTGAAGACCTTTCGGAGGGAAAGTTTTCCTTTCCTATCGTGCATGGCATTCACGCGGACACCACAAATAGGCGACTACTCAGTGCAGTAGCTTTTATCAAATTGGCTCACGGACGGGACTTACAGTATGATATCGCACAGATGTTCTTCAGAAGAGGCCAGGAACACCAACCCTGAAACACCATGCGATATCTTACCTTCGCGATCACTCCAAATCTTTCGAGTACACGCGCGAGGTCCTGACAATACTGGAAAAACGCGTATTGACGAGATAGAGCGACTGGGTGGAAACACCAGGCTACGAGATATCATACAAACACTCCACATCTAACCAGTCTTTCTCTTGGCTTTTTTTTGCCAACCAGGACTGGCTCACTTGTGGGCTTGTAGTTACTTGTTATCGTACAGTGCGAAAACAGCGGCGGGAACATTCATGATAAATTATGATCCAAATAAAGTATCATCCAATTTTCGCAGGAGTTCTTTGGCCTCTCGGGCTGGTCGCGCGATGTTGGGCTTCTCAGTCCCAATACTTTCTTGGATCTTCCGAGCGATGCTAGGGAGGATGGAGCGGAAGGGGATTGGGATGGTAGTCGGTGGGGTGCCGTCCTCGGTGGTGAGAAAGGCAAGAATAGAATGTGAAGAAAGCACACTTGGTGGTGACCCAGCAACCAAGTAGGTTCTGTAGGCCGTATCAGCTGAACGGGATTTGAGAGACGGTGACAATCGTACCTGACTGTAGAATCGACAAGCTTTTCGTACGTGGAGAGAGCCGCGAAGAGAGCTGCAGTTGATTGCAAGTAGTACTCTAGAATATGGTGTTAGTGGCGGAGGAATACGCGCAAAGTGAACTGGAAGTTGACCGTCATGGGTTTCCTTGAATGCATCTGACACCAGCTCCAGTGAGGCTTCTCGAGGCTTCTCGCTGATGTTTGCCCCGGCGTTTTTGATCACATAAGACAAAGCGAGAACCAAGCTACCCGAAACAGGGTCTTCATTTGATCTTGCACCAGTTAAGAGTTCCGTAACAACTGGGTCGGCCCTGGGCTGGTGTCTCATGAGCTCTCCGAGGGCTTGGGCGGCCTTGGAGCGGACGACCACGCTAGCAGGATCGCTTGCGCTCTTGACGAACGTGCGCTGAAGTTGCGGGAAGAAAGGCTTCACAAAGGCTGGTATGCGCAGTAGCATGGTTTCCATCGCACAGAGAAGCGCCGTCTTCACCGCAGGAGGGAACGTCCCGGCCTGCGTCGCTACTCGGATGAGCGGGCCGGTGAATGGCACGACGAATGGCTTGATCGCAGCTTCTGCTGTGCGTTCGACCAGGTCGCTAATGGCGTACGCTGCGTTCTCGCGTTGTTCGTTGCTTCCCGTCGTGAGGCCAGCGATGATGATGGGCACAAAAGTAGAGACGCCCTTTGGCAAGCTGAACCCTGGTACGGGAACTCCAGGTACGCCCGTACTTTCAATTGTTCTGCGCAGCGGCACGACCAAGGCATCAAGGTCGTCCTTCGGAATCGACTTCACGAAAGCATCGAAGGCGTCCCATGCTGCCACATGGACAGCTTCAACACTATCGTCTAGCGAGGCAACTAGCTGCCTAACCCAGTCGACACGGTATAGCGATGCGTCGAGTTCTGATACTTCGCAGAAAGTTTTGAAAAGCTTGCAACTAGTGACACGTCGGTTGGGATCTTCGTGCTTCACCCTATCAAAAATCATCACTAAAAGGAAGATTCGAGGCTAAATTCTGACGAATAAATTACCATCCAAGAAGCAGTAGCATGAGGGTGTTCAAACCCTCGACGTCGAAAATCGATACTAGCAGGGCATGGACCGCTTCATCTACTGCAATTCGAAGCTCATCGTCTGTGGAGTCATTCATGGACTCGGTAAATTTGGCAAGCGCAGTGAGGAGTACAGTCAATCGTTTGCTTAACGCATTTCCAGCCACTGTTACTAACGATGCCAAAGCCCTCGCGTTGAAAACTGTCATGGGCGTAGCAATGAGAGTCGGTATCAAAACAGGGAATACGGTGTTCGCTCGGACCTGTACAGTTTAATGGCGTTTTGCATCTAGACAAAATGGTAACTCACATTCATTACTTCCTTTAATGCTTGCAGCGCTGTTCCAGAACTTTCACCAGGCTGGCGTAGAGCTTCTAGTAAGGTAGGAATAGTCTGGTCAATAGCTTTAGCACCAAGATGCTCCTGCAGGATATCGAATGCCTGCGCAGCCGCTGCGCGGACATTGGCCTCGTCATCCACGAGTGATGCTCTAATCATGGAGATGATGTCGTCTTCATGACCTTCTTGTTGGGTGTCGGTAGAATTTGTCCTGCGATTCGAAGCAAGTAAGCAAGAGATAGTAACTCGGCAGTAGAAAAACTGACATGAGTTCACCCAAGAGCAAGCAGACGCCTACTCTAGTGTGAGCATCTGGTGAAGACGACTTCGTTCGAAGTATATCGACTATCTCGCCCAAAATACGCTCGCCAAACTTCTTGCACAACTCGCCTGTGGTGCGGACACCAGTCTGAGACGATCATTAGCCAGGTTCGCCAGAAATACAGTATCATAACCGGACTTCTTGTTGTTCTACTTCCTCCGCAGATAGCAGCGACATGAGTTGAGTCACAAGCTCGGGTAAAATTTCCCTGACTGTGCAGAACATTACTAACAGCAGGGCGCGGAAACTGAAGGAATCGCGAACCTGTCTTCGGCGTATTATGCACCAGCGCTTTCCAAATTTGAATTGCAGACTGCCGGACAATGTGTACGACATCCTGACGAGCCAGGTAAAGAGCTGATAATATACGATCCCGACGCTCAGCACCAAGAACCTCGGTGAGGGCCTTTCGAGAAGTCTCTGCGACGGCTGCTTCGGCCACGTCAGCATCATCATCAACCTCCAGTTTGCTTGTGATGCCGGAAACCTTAAACAGGAGTTCTCCAACAAGCGTAATAGACGATTGCTGGTAAAATGAGGGGTTTGATTTTAAAAATGTAAGTAGAACACGTGCTTACCCTAATGCGCCATGTGGGATCGAACATCCCGCGCTCAAGCTCGGGAAGTAGGAGATCAATCGCCTTGCTCGAGTAGTTCGTAATAATCATTCTTCCGGCGCGCATTGCTGCCTCGCGAACGTAGTCCTCTGTGTCAGAAAGTCCTCTGAGAATCGGTGTGACGATCTTAGGCAGATGGGGCTGGAAGCGGGCTCCAAACGTAGCGGGTAGGAACACCAACAACGACATGAATCCTTCCCTGATGGCGCTTCGAGGGGATTGAGCATTCGAGATAATATCAGGAAGCAAGGCCTCGAGTCTTTCCATGCCAAGGCCAGAGAGTACTTCGCTAAGACCCTGTGCTGCTCCCTGTCGATCAACACCAGAAGTATCTGTCTTCAACGTCCTGATGAGACTGGGTACGAGATCTGGGAAGTTGACTTCTCCCAGACGCTCCACTAACGTACCCAGCGTCTTAGCGGCCGTAGCACGTGCTTCTGGAACAGGATCAACGAGGACTACGTGTACCATGGGCATGAGTGTCGATAGGTAAGGAACGAAATCCTTGGAGTCTGTCAACGACGCAAGATTTCCCACGATCTGAGCAGCTTTCCTCTTAGTATCAGCACTACGTTCTTTTAGACCACGTTCTAAAATGGGAATGACCTGAAGAGCAGAGTAAGTATCTTTCGAGCGTCAGCGCTCTTATACTCACTAAAGCGAGGGATGAATGATCAATGTAATGAACGAAAGATGTCTTAAGCAAAGCAGAGAGTGCATTAGGAGTCTTGGCAGGATCAACCATGGCCTTCAAGAAGACAGGAACAAGCGCCTGGACCTCAGGGTTGCTAATGACCTCACCGAATTGCTTCAAACTCTTGTTTGCACCCGCTCGCACTTGAGCATGAGAATCTGTCAGGACGCCAGTCAAGTGAGGAATGATGATAGGCAGGGAATGCGACAGTTGACGGGGTGCGCAGTAGGCCATCATTCCCATGAGCTCTATGGAGCCCTTTTTAGTGCGCCATTGTTTCTCATCTAAGCCAGACAACAGAGACGGTAATATAAGCTTGACACCATAGCCAGACATATTCCTCATGAGGACGCGGGCAGCATCAGTGGCAGCCTCTCGGACGTCGGGGACGGAATCTCCGAAGGCTGCCAGAAGCAACGGGAGCGCATGGATGGCATAAGGTTCGAAGAGTCGCCCAAGAGTGCTAGAGAGTGTTTCTAGAGCGAACATCGCTCCTTGCCGAGGTTCGTATTGCTTCTTGTCTTCAGTGGCACCCTTAAGTCGGTGGAAAATATTAAACTCCTTCATCGCGGAGATTCCGATTCCTTTGACGACACCAGTCAAACCATAGGCTGCTCCTCGACGGGCGGCATACTTTGGAGCGTTGAAAAGTTCGTCGAGAAGCTGATTCGCCAGTTCTGGGGCGAAGGACCATGTGACTTTAACAAGTGGGGCTAAACAGTCCGCTACAGCGTACTGGACTTGCTCCGATGGTGTTTTCAAAGCTTCAACCAGCCGCGCAAGAATTGTAGGCAAGCGAGAGTCAGAAGAATCCAGATGACGGGCAACGCGACCGAATAAGATTACCACTGCTTCCTGAATAAAGTCCGCAACCTCTGACGTCGGCGGTGGGCCTGCCAAGTGCGTTTCAAACATCGTGATGAGCGCTGCCAGGTGCATTGACCCATGGTAATCAATGACGGCTGAGCCAGCGTCAAGCATATCACGCCGCACTTCGGCATTGCGATCGCCGAGAGCTTCTTCTTTTACTAGGAAAGTAAAGAACGAAATCACCGTCTCTTCGCTGAACACAGGCGCCAACTTTTGTAGCGTTTGCGCTATGGCGAGCCTCACTTGCCATGGGTCTGTGCGATCGAGGGAGCGCTCATCGACCATACCCTGAATCATTGACTGAATGTTGTGATCTCTGAGAGGAAATCTAACGGCGCACGTATTGGTCAAACTCTGGGGCTAGAATCTTTGCCTGTACAACAGTTAGTTCTTGTCTCCCTAAATGGTAGTGTTCTGCACGCGACCTTCTCGTGATAAAGATGTAAGAAGGCGTTGATCGTCTCAGTGACCGATGTAGGCCAACGTTCAACGGCTTCTACAAATGCAACAGCCGTACTGGAGCGAACATAGGCATTTTCGTGCTCTATCAGCTGCCGTTTCAGATTGTCGAACGCAAGAAATGGGTGACAAAATTACCAAGAAACCGTAGTAAGATGGGCGCGTATTCCTCTACAACGTCTAGACCGTTATCTTCCCATATATGACGAGCAAGGCGAGAATTCTGCGCGTCATTGTCATGACAGGCTATAAGAATCTCCGGCGCCCAGTCAAGCTCAGTTAGATCGAAAGGCTGATTTCATGGATTTCAGAATGACGGCGACGTTACGACAGCGAAGGGATTACCTGCAATGTCTGCAGGCTAGAATTTCTGGCGTAGACCTCCTGCACGAGAGTACTATCGATCAAGAGTGCAATTTCCTCGGCTTTGGCGTTGCTAGAAATAGATTGGCCAAGGTTGATGAGTGCAGAGGAGGCTTCCTTGCTTAATTTGGGCTGAGTGCGCATGGCATGCAACAATCCACGTAGTATTTGAGGCCGAGGAAATGCGGTGTCCGCAACTTAGATGAAAAATGGAGATCAAGGTTACAAACGAGGTCAATCAGATAGACTCACATTCTCCACAGTGAAACTTAATGATGTCCAGAGACAGGGCAACTTGCACTAGCGGGTCATCTTCGTCACAGGGCCCAACTCCGCCCTTTTTAATCACTTGCTGGAGTAAAGGGAACGCATAAGAAAATGTAGCAGAATCTAGCGGCGCCTGTTCCGATAAGGAGCGCAACCGATATAACACGCGGAGTACAAGTTCTGGAGGAAATCAAAACCCTGACATGACGAAAATGTATAATTCCTACCATTTACTGGCTCTACTTGCAGTTCCTCGGGTACAGCACCTATCTCTAAGCTGCGCAGCGTAGCAACAGCGACCCATTTGCCAAAGGAATCAAGCCGATCGGAACAACATCTTGACAAGTCCTAAAAGACGGTTAGCGCAGAAGGAAGGGACGTGAGTAGTTCATACCAGATACGTCTTGAAAGTTAACCAACCAACCAACAATCTGCCTTTATCGAGGGCACCACTTCTCAAAAGTAGGCTAACTATTTGTGACCCATACGCCTGGAAACCTTCGATATTCCCTAATGCAAGGTAAGAAATAATTTGCAAACTGCGCTCCAAATTTGCTTTGATCTTGTTGATGCGACCACGAATCTTTATCTCCTTCTCGACCTGAGCCTGCAATAAGGCTTGCTCTTGCTTAGTCAATGTTGGTGGGGAACTACTTTTCTTCTTAGCAAGCGACTGTCGCACTTCTGCATCCCATTTAGCAAGATCTGCATCTTTACCCTTAACTTGCGTCTGATTACTTTTGTTGGCAAGGACTAGCGGACTACGTGAGCAAAGCATCCGAAGAGAATTGCTTTTTAACTTGCCGTCAACAAATGTTTGACCTTCCGGCGTGTTCCACACGCCAAAGTCCAAGTCGGTAAGCGAGTTGATGTCAGAACTGAGATCGGCGTGAAGTCGCTCTATAACCCGAGGAAGGACCGCGTTCGGGGCGACAAATGCGAGGGTTGTTGTGGCCCTGCAACAGGCCTCTGCATAGTCAGCGGAATCATTCTTGTCC
Source organism: Multifurca ochricompacta (assembly GCA_022496185.1). Classification (NCBI taxonomy): domain Eukaryota; kingdom Fungi; phylum Basidiomycota; class Agaricomycetes; order Russulales; family Russulaceae; genus Multifurca; species Multifurca ochricompacta. The sequence continues at coordinate 89,843 of WTXG01000011.1, forward strand.
TCTGGTGAAGGACTCGTAATAATGTCCAAGAGATTGTCCAGTTGATTCTCCACCACTGCACGCGGATCTAAATGTGCCTTCTGACATAATTCAATCCAAGCTTGCCGCGAATTTCCACCTGGAGCGACCACAATGATCTCCTAAAATCGCGTGGAAGGGATATATAAACTCGGAAATACTCACAAATCGCGGGATGGTGTGCGAGTAGGACAGACTCAGACAACAAATGCTCGCGCAAGGCAAGTTCCGTACCCTCTCCAAATGTCGTCGAGGCCGAAAGAGCCGCAAGGAAACGTGGCTGCTTGTTTAAGGATGGTTTCTCATCCTCAAGAGGCGTGTTTTGATTTTTTTGCGTTGACATTCTTCGACGCATTAGGTATGCCGTGAGGCCGGATCGCACAAACTCATTCGTAATCTTGGGCATGAGAACAGCGAGATGTTCCACAGACGCGATAACACGTCTCCTGAATTCAGGTATGCGGCCCTCTGTTGCCAGGTACAGGTACGTTGAACCTAGCTGCGTTCTGAAACAGGCATAAGTCCCAGGAGCTACTCGATAGGCAGAGATGTGTAGAAACACCCACCGTAGTTGTTCAACTTTCCCAAGTTCTGCACTGAAAAAAGCGGCCGCGCTTTCCGCCGCTCGAAGTAACCAGGTTTCTTCTTCGACATCTGCCAACTTTTGGTACACCTTGTCCCACACAAGAAAAGATGGCTTTGAAGGCGAAATGATAGCCTGAACATTAGCATTTTGCGAGACCATATCTTCTAAGAACAACACCAAACCGATGGAATTAGAAATGGAAGAAAGAAAGGACACATATGGGCTACCAAATACACTCGACCGGGAAAAAGGTCCAAGCAGAACTGCAGCGGCAATATAACCTTCCACTGGACCCGCTGCCGCATTGAGAGGATTCGCTGCCACGTACTTCAAACTTGATTCAAAAGCGGGAAATACGGCGCGCGCAAACGAGGTCGCATTGGTAGTCAAGAGCTTGCCAAGACCCCAGAACGTCTCACCGACAAGAGTGACAAAAGCACGCCGGACTGTCGGCTTGCTATTTTGCATCTCCATGGCTAAGAGTTTTAAGACCTCGTCCGGAAAGGGAAGATCTTCTTGGAGATGAAAGACAAAGTGAAGAGTCAGAGAGTTAGCAAGGGTCGCCAAGGCGGCCTCATTTGTCTCCTTTGCGAGCAATGCAGGAACTGATTTTATCATCAAGGAGGAGACCTGTGCCGACGCACTGATCGAGCCAAACATGGAGTACAAGGTCCTGCGATCTGGCCCAGTCGCCTTTCCTCCTTCAGCGAGTTTAAGCAGTTCTGCAACTGCAGTCTCCCTACTTTCCCTGGTGGCCCTATCGACAACAATTTTGAAAAGAGAAATCGAGTTGGCACGTATTTCTGCGTTGGCGGACTTGGCACAACCGAGTATTGGGACTAGCAAACGACGGAAGAGGATGGTATCAAGTTGATGAGGATAGATAAGAAAAAAGTCGCTTGTGACTGGGCTTGTTAAGAAAACTTACTTTCAGCTTTCAGCACAACTGTGAACGCTCACCTGGCAAGGCATACTCGGGAGAGCGGAGTAAAGCCTTCTCCATCGTAGGCAGGATTGTGTCTTGCAGATCGGCGTCAGTAAGAACTTTAATGAACCCCGTGAGGAACTTCTAGACAAGGGTTAGCAAAGATTGAAATTGGGGATACCACGGTAAATTTGCTACCGTAATGTGCAAAGGCACTTGCGTACGAGTCATCAGCACTGAGCTCGTGTACAAGGCGATGAGCGCTGTCTTAAAGGCTGTTAGGTCGGGCTTAATCCACGACGTTGTCAGTTACCTTGACGTCTTCAGGGACGGATGTCAGGTTCGCGTCTCCAACACCCTTCAGACGCGCAGCGACGTCTAGCACTGAGCCGAGTAGAGGAATGGCAACAAGAGGAGACGAGAAAGTCTTAGATTGGGCCAGAAGAGTTTTCATGACAGTAAGGAGGTGAGCAGGGGACTGCGAGGGGATAAACGTATTGTCCAAGAATTAAAGATACCGTATTTACCGACCGCAAAGCGCGACGAGTGCGAACAACAGCGCTCTTCTGTAGGGATGACCTTGCGCGGGTCGAGGGTTGCAGAGTGAGATCCAGGAGGGTAGCCAGAGATGTGATGAGTGACGTCCACGAGGCGGAGGATGCAAGGGCGGACGAGTGACAAACCACAACGGCGTACAGACTACAGCACCAACTTAGTAAGGAGAAGAGATACGCTAGGGAGTGTGAGCTGAGAAGATGGTAAACAGTAGAATCCGCGATCGAAAGGAAAAAGCCACCTTAGACTCTTTGAGACACGATCAACTTCATTCGCTATCCGATTCAAAATCTGGTCTGCTACCCCTTGCTTTTCCTCTCTCGTCTCATCGCGCAGCACAAATTCCTTCCCAATTGCTTCGACAGCTTTACGCGAGGCGGAATCAACGTATCTAAGAAAAGTGTCCATCAAAAGTTCAAGCACATCCAGCACATGGGCCAGACTCAGGTCTAGAGGGCACAAAGACAATTATTGAACAAGCGTTCCACCGGCTACCAGGATAAACACGCACCCTCATTTTTCACAAGGGGTAAAAGCTCTTCACGCAAGAAGGGAATCCGGATACTGGTATGACTCGTGCGGAGCTGCATGGACACATATCGAAGAGCTTCGGTCCATTCGCTCGTCGCGATCTCTCTACGCCAGACGAAGCTAATTTCATTACCGTCAGGCATACCGCCGAGCGACTCGGTGGAAGAATAGATCCAGGATACAATGTCTAATTTTGCAGGAGACACTCCGAGGCGAGACTCTTCCTTCCTAAGATTTGCAAGCGTCTTGATTGGAGGCACGTTGAATCAAGAAGAGTGAGGAAATTTCACGCCGACGAGTGACTCGATATCGCTCTTAACAGCGCCAGACTGGCCCGGGGCATGGGAACCTTTGGCCGCGATTGCGTGACAATGTGTGACAGAACTGTGACGTGTTCGCCGACACTGGCACAGGCCGCCACCTATATGCTCCTCTTCTCCTCTTTACTCTTTACCTTGCTGTTCATTAGTATTCGGGGTTCCAGTGTCTAGTCCGCAAAGGCTGTCTTTTTTCTCTGACGTTAATAACCTTGCTGCCACCTGTTCCTTGCTCCCTTAGCTTTGCTACCAGGTCTTTTTGTTTTCTCGTCTCCACCTTCCTGGCTGTTGGCGATTTCTAATTACCGCTCGTTAACTTCTAACTTATCCTTCTTTGAACGCTTGGGGCCATCCATTTGGCTAGGTTACTTTTATATTGAACTTCGATCACAGTAGGCCTGTCCTTGAAACATGGCTTACAGTAGGTACCGTTTTCAGGGAGAGGGGATACAATCCTTCCGTACTCTCTGCAGCTTTGGCCAGCGTAGTTGTCCCAAGCGTCGGGGTTATCGCCGTCGCCGTCTTCACATCCGCCACCTCATCCATGAACAACGAAGTCAATCTCACAAAAGCAACTTTCTGTTTCGTCAACTATCATTGATATCTCTTGTCCGACATGTGTTCACTCCGCCCTGATAAAGCCCAGAAACCCTCATGCGACGTCTAGACAACCTCAAGATACAGGGACCCTTCATGGCAGGCAGCTTCGTATTATTCGTTCCGTTGTGCGAAAGTGATTTTGACATCGAGGCTCAGTTGGAAGCTCGTAGAAGAGACGATCCACCCTACACGCAAATCGACAAGTCTTGTCTTGTGCTTTCACTTCGTTGTCCGAGCTGTGAACTCATGTCTCCCGGGTTTCCGAGATGCTGAGCATATGACACACTAATTCTTTATCTCCTATGTGTTATAAACATCTCACACATTTATTTACGCACGTATAACACACTCCGTTTCCTTTAACTCAATCCTTACCGAACGTCCTCTCATCTCTTGGCGACTTGTAGCTTGCAGAATTATTCTTTCCGTACGTACACTCATTTGGACCTTTTCACCATAGTCTGGGTGAACATTGTCAAAGAACCCTGAGACATCAAAAAGGACGATGCCGCATACTAGACCCCTAGACTGTGCAATTGAGATGTCATGAGTGAGTGAGAGCCGCGTCCAAGCAGCAGGAGTGTGATCGAGCACCAAATTGCGCTGAGGAGAGCGTGTTATGGACGTTGACATCGAAGGACAGTCGTTTGGCGACTACCTTCCTATGTCTCCAATAGGGAGATGGAGCGGTGAGCTTTCGGTAAGGAGTAGTCAGGTCTGCCTGGCTTTGGGATTACCACCGTGAGGGCTGATTTCCAGGCGCGGAGGTAGCGCGCAGTTCTTGATTTGGTTCATAGCCAAATTCATACAGGAATAGCCAAAAACCAAAAACTAGTATCCACCCTGCAAGAAGGATTGCAGCTTGTTTTAATGCTCGGGAGGGATGTCACACGACTCAGCTGAGGGTCAATTGCACTGAGTAGATGGCATGCCATTCGGACCGCTCGCCGGATTTACGGCCCGGGTACCATTTGCCCGATGCCTCAGTTTTTTCACGACGACCGTGGGCACGAGCAACTCGTCTGCTACTCGAAGTTTCTTTACACTTGAAACCAGACGAAATCACCCTGAATGGATGGAGAAAGCAATTCCCACAGTGCGAAGCGCTTCAGAGTGCGCATGTCCATCCTCGTTAATTTTTAAAGGAGTTCACCTTGTTACCTAGCATCGATCATACCAAGCAACACTAAAGGAGGTCCATCTCCCATCTGCACTTGCGCAGTCAGATTTTGACCGTGAGATTGGGGTGAGAACTCAGTCAATCTATTGGACAAAAAAATCACAAACTTAGCGCGTTCATTAGGATGACGAATCCCATTTCTTTGAGGCCATTAGGCACTGGAGACAGCTTAACCTCTCTCCCGCCTTCATTCAGTTCGCGACGGATGCTGCGAGTATCTCCTCATCGATGCCTCTCCTTGTCCATCACTGGAGTGACGTAGTACAACTTTGGCTTTCGGCGATAGACACTGCTGATGACGAGGCGCTGGTTCCTCTACTGGAGTAAGCCAGTTAGCGTATGCCTCGCCTTTCTCACATCTCACCTCACCTAGTCTCATGCAGAAATTCACTCACGACCTTCGATCCATCGTCCTTCCGTCATACAACGACCTTCTCCATCACCTTCTCCAACTCTTGCGCCGCTCCATCCCTGCAGCTGCGCTCACAACGCTCCTTGCTACATTCACTTCTCTCTTCAAGCACGTATTGGTGACATCTAACGAACCTCACATCCTAGAGCGGACGTGGAAACTTGTGCGCATCGTATTGCCGGAGTGCAACTCGGAAGTACAGCGCGCTATGGCAGAGGTCTGGGGGTCACTGTTACGCCGGTTGAGGGCTTCTAGAAGGGAAGCTGCAGTCGAACTCATGGCAGAGGATCTAAGTGGGGTGGAGGGTGCATGTACTTGGGCGTATATTTTCACGTGCAAGGTGTGTCCGACTGTATTTTGGCCAGTAGGTCTCTGAGATGAAATTGGCTTAGTCCGTATCGCAAACACTTCATACAGCCACTCCATCTGTACTTTCGCCACTTCTCAGAGCTCATCTAAGGAGCAGAGAACACGCACTAACACACACTTGCCTCCGCCGTCTCCTCACTGCTCTTATTCATCACTGCAAAGGGGCCGAGGAATTTCTTCCGATTTCGGAACTACTGACGGAGAAATTTACTAGCATGGCAAAATTAACAGAATCGAGCAAAGACCCTGGTGGTCTTGATCGCATCATCGAGATCATCGCAACCGTGGTTTCCGTACGCCAAGGGTCACGGATGACTGGTGCGCTGCTATTTAATTGCACGGCTGCCTCCCCTAACACATCCAAAAGCTGATCAACTATCAAAAATCACCATGATGCTTTCCTCTCTCTTCCAATTTTCTTCGCTAGGCAAATCCTTGCTTCACGCTAGCGCCTCCGTCCTCATAGCGGGAGATGAATCCCTCTGGATGGGTCCAGGGCGAGCTCTTGTACAGCAGTCTTGGACAAATCTCACTTTTGGCGCACAGCTCTGTGGCATTCTCTCAGATCTCTTGTGGGGGGGTTGGAGGCTATTGGAATTGCCACATATGGTAAATAATCTGCCAGACCTGCTTGATGTTAATAGGCTTTGGGGGCTGGCACTACTTGCATCGCTGCACCGCGGCCAGAGGCTCAAAAACGTTCCGGTAGCTTGGCTTCATCGGCTTGAAGAGTGGGTTTTGGAGCGATTCGAAAATTGGGCTATAACACCTGAAAATGTGCGATGCGGCTCGACTTGCCAGCACCCAAACTAAATATGAAGTTTTTAGGTCGAAGAGTTTCGACACCTCCTCCAAGTGACCAGCCTTCTCCCAGGGGCACTGCCTCTCCTGTGCAAGACTATCGCGGAGGTGCTCGATGCGCCTGATCCAAAGGAGAACTATCAAAATTATCCCGCGACTGCATCGTGGGTCCTCGGAAGTTGTCTTAGAACACTGGCAACACTTCCCCATGTCAAGTGGGCACATCATGCCAATGTTGTCGCTTGGACGGAGAAGGTGCTACAAAGATGGACTTGGTCTGAAATCGTTCTGGATGGGCTCGCTGAACTAATTCGGAAAAGGTAGGACATATACTATGAACCGACCACAGCGTCTGATGGGAAACTAGCCCCGCACAGATTCAGAGTCTGTCCCTCGAGGACATCTACCCTTGCCTCGCGTCCAACGTGCTTTCCCATTCACGCCGCTCTCGGCTTTGCGCGCTATATATCTTATCCTCCTCACTCGTGCGTATGACGCCCAGTCAAGAGCTCGTTCTCTCGAGGCTCTTGCAGGCAGAGGAGGTTCCCATCGACGTTCAGAGCTCTCGTGAGCGCGTGCTGCGCGTGAAGCAGCTCGAGAGCATCATCCCTGCCAACGACACGCTCGTATCAGAATTAGCCGTACGCTGGGTAGTCGCGCAACTCAAGGTTGGCTTGCGCCCCGTCTGGCTTCCTACGGCACAGGTCCTTGAGAAGTTATCTGAGAGATGCGGGGAAGTCGTATGGCAGGTCGTGTTCGGGGAGTTGAAGGCAGCGACTAGTCCATTGAGTGTCGAGGCTGAACCTGATTGTATAAAAGCCATCAGTGACGAGGATGTCGATGTAGACGAAGTGCGCGAGAGTGAGCGATCGTGGAGAGACCCGAGTGCATACAAGGTCCGTAGTGCGTGGGCGAAATGGTCGGCAGACGATACCTTACGGATTCAGTTCATACGGGTATGTACTATACGTTTACTCCACCAGAGAACAATCTCATTAAACAGTTTATACAGGATCAGGAAGTCCAAGACCGGTTTGACCGTATCACCTTTGAGGCGCAACTTCTTGTGGTTCTCAAGCATTGCGCTCCTTTGGCAGAGAAACACAACCGTGATCTTGTTCCATTATTCCTTGACCTTTCTCATCCGTTTGGTCCTTCCAAACTTCCACGGACCAGGCTCGCTGCATGGCTCACCCTCTTTTCCAACTTCACGAATCCTCGTGTTCTACATTCGACACAGACGCTACATGACCTTTATAACTCCCTCCTTTCTCATCCTGACCGCTCGCTTCAGGGGATTGCGTTATCTTGCCTACTCACATACAAACCGCCTTATTTGCTTCCATATGTGGAGCGGCTACGAGGCCTGTTGGATGATAGTCGATGGCGTGATGAACTTGCTCAGCTTGATATTGCCAATATCAGTGGGGACGAACGCCCTGCCCTCATAGATGCTGTCATACGAATGCTTTTCGGCTTTGTTCGCGAGCGGCGCACTCGGGACCGCCGCGCGACAGTCTTGGCTACCCTTGGTGGATGCACAAACTCAGAGCTCGATCTTTTAGTCACGCTTATGCTCCAAGCTGTTCTTCCCGCTGCTTTGGAATCTACGAATACTGGCGCAATACTACCCGTCCCAGGCGGTGTGTCGTTGAAGCATCAGATCGGGTTCTTACACTTGTTGGGTGACGTTCTGAAGCAACTGGGACCACGATTGGTCTCCCGCTGGCATGCTCTCATAATCGCTACAGTCAGCCTCGCTGCTCACTCCCAGAGCTCATTGGAGGCTCTGAGACAAGAAAAACAGGATATAGAGGAAGACGTAGAAACCCCAGAGGAAGAAGCAGAGGATGTTGATCCACAGGCTAGCTCGCCCAAGCAGCTTCGGGTAATTCGGCAATTGGGATTCCGGCGCTTTGCAGACTTTTTCTGGAGTTCAGTTTCCTTTGACTTTGAACCCTACATGAAAGAAGCCTTCCGTACCCTCTTCTCTCCACGACTAGCATCCTTTACCAGCGAAAATACGCAGGCGCCGTCCGCTCTTCTAGAAATATTCTACGTTTGGTCTTCTGACGAGAGATACGTCGGATTTTTGGTTGATCACGATGAGCGCGTCCTACCACAGATATACGCTTGTTTGACAGCACCCAGTGTCAAGCCTACAGTTATCGCACGCGTTCTTGATATTGTCGACCGTCTGTTAGCACTATCCGCATCGCATGAAGGCGTTTCGCAACGTGTTGTCCGCCCTCACGTTTCGGTACTATTGACGAACCTTGCCACCCTCGTTCAAGACTCAAAGGGCGATGCAGTAGCAACTGACCAGCTGGCCCAGCGCCAGATCAGTATCTTATCAGGTGTCGCTCACTATATTTCAGACGGGGCGCAGGCATCCGTTCTACTAAGACTTTTTGCCTCATTGCTGCGCAAGCCGACCAAACAAGTCGGGGAGCGCACTAAAGCCGAGATTCTGAAGATTATGGCCAATCTTCTCCCACTCATACCAGATCTGGTGGAACCACTTAGTTCAACGTATATACTGACTTTCGAGCTTGTCTCCTCACTATTCCAATCGGTCCGATCGAGACAGTGCAGAATGGCACTCATTGCATTGTTTCACGCATTTTCAGCTATTGATGTTTCTTTGAAGGCGCTCGGAGAATTACTGGAGCAACTCAATGCCTACTCTAAGAAGCGCATCGAAGAGCCTGACTTTGAACGGCGGCTGGAGGCTTTTGCAAAACTGAACGAGACCTTACATGCCTCTTTGACACCCACCCAGTGGATGCCTATCCTTTACAATTTATTGTACTGCATACAAGACCCTGATGAGTTGGCAATACGAAGCAATTCCTCGCTGGGCTTCAAGCACTTCATCGATGCCGTCTCCGCAGGGTCAGATCTGGAGTATCGGACAGTCTTTTTGCGCAGGTTATTTCCTGGTTTGAAGAACGGACTTCGATCGAAGAACGAGATGGTGCGCGCCGAGGTGCTCGGCGTCATTAGCTATGCTGTTACACGGTGCGGCAGTCTCACAACGTTGCAAGACATGACAGTCCTTTTGGAGGGTGGGGATGATGAGGCCAACTTCTTCTACAATATTTATCATGTCCAGCTCCACCGCAGGATCCGCGCGCTGAATCGACTAGTGGACCATTGTAACGCAAATCAGCTCCATAGTTCTACTCTGGCGGACATCTTCGTGCCTCTCGTAGGAAATTTCATTATAGCCTCACCACACACAGATCACCACTTGGCCACTGCCGCAATCACTGCGATGGGTCACATGGCAAGACAACTTGCCTGGGGCCCTTACTATGTACTAGTTCTGCAATATCTTAAGCTATTAAAAGTCAAGGATGCATCCGAGCGTCTTTACGTTCGGACTATAGTCGCAATACTGGATGGCTTTCACTTTCCCATGGATAACATTGCGGTACCCGAGCCTTATGGACCCATAGAAACAGCAGCCGGGCCAGAGGGAGCTGAGGAGAGCGTAATGCAACCCGCGCAGGCTAGCGGCCGCATTGCGGATGCAGTCAACCAACGGCTTCTTCCTGTGCTTTTGAAACACCTTGAAAATCGCAATGAAGCAGAAGATACTATTCGTATCCCAATATCCGTTGGCATTGCAAAGATTGCACTGCATCTGCCTGGGGTTATTCGTGAGGCCCAGGTCAGCAAGCTTATTACAGTTCTCAGCCAATGTCTGCGCAGTAAGTCTTCGGAAACAAGGGACCTCACCCGCGACACGTTGTGCAAAATTACTACCATACTCGGTCCTTCATACCTTCCGAAAATCATAGGGGAGATGCGAGGAGCGTTGATCCGTGGTCCCCAGTTACACGTTCTTGCTTACGTAACACATGCTCTACTCACTCACGTGACGAAAGCGGCGAACATTGAAAGCTTCAAGAACCTTGATAACTGCGTTGAAGATGTCGCTCATATCTCCGCTGAAGTCATCTTTGGTGAACCGGGGAAGGACTTACAAAGCGAAGGGTTTAAAACCAAGATGCGGGAAGTCCGTTCTTCGGGGTCGAAAGGTCTGGACTCTCTTGCCATTGTCGCCAAATTTATTACCCCCTCAAAGATCAGCAGTCTTCTGAGACCGTTGCGTGCAATAATGCAAGAAACAGAAGCTCTGAAGGTTATGCTCAAAGTAGATGATGTACTGCGGAGGTTGCCGGCGGTCTAAATTCAAATGCGCACCTTGCTCCGAGAGAGCTACTCGTTTTGTGTCACACGCTCATCAGCCAGGACTCCAAATTTCAGAAACACGTCAGAAGTGCAGAACGCAAAGGAAAGAGGGCCAAAGGCAACGCCATCGTCGAGCTAAAAAGGAACTCGGACAATACAGGGGACCATTATGCCATCAACTCCTTCCGGTGTGTTAGTACTTGACCTACCCTTCTTACGTTAATATTCACCCACGCAGTTTCATCGTCTTCGGTCTCGATCTTTTTAATACTGCCTTCCGTCGCAATCGCTTTGATTTTGGCGATACTGACATTCTTGCTCGTCTTGAATCGATGGTCGCGGTTATTGGCAACACACTCTACTCGAGTAACTCTCACGTTGTGATCCAGGGTCTGAAGGCCTCCGCGGCAATCGTAAAATGTCCGCTGAAAGGATTGGAGAATTCCGTTCCTATTTTTGTCCGACAAACTATCGATATTTTGAAACAGGCTGGTAGCACCGAGTCCGAGGTTGCCCAAACGGCTCTCAAATCTCTGGCGGTGGTCGTGCGGGATAAATCCAATGCGGAAGTCAAGGAGAAAGACCTGGCCTACCTGCTCGAGCTGTTGGCACCTGACTTAGAAGAACCGGGTCGTCAGGCCTCCGTCTTTGCCATGCTACGGGCGATAGTCTCTCGGAAGTTCATCGTACCGGAGATTTACGACCTCATGGACCAAGTCGCCGAAGTCATGGTAACAAACCAGTCTACGCAGGTACAGGAGCTCTGTCGCGGTGTGTTGTTACAGTTCTTACTGGACTATCCACAAGGCAAGGGCCGCCTTCGCACGACCATGACATTTCTTGCTAAGAACACCGCGTACACGTACGAGAGTGGGCGAATCTCCGTGTTGGAGTTGCTTAGCGCCATCGTTTCAAAATTTGAAGCAACTTTGATAAGTGACTATGCCGACCTCTTGTTCATCGCTCTTGTGATGGTCACCGCAAATGACGACTCGGCCAAGTCACGCGAAATGGCTGCAGAGATTATTAAGACCTTGTTCTGTCGCCTCGATGTAGATCGTCGCCGCCTTCTCATGTCTCACCTACGTTCCTGGGCAAGCCAGCGGGCGAAGCCCCAACTGATCCAAGTAGTAGCCCAAGTGTACGGTATCATACTTGACGCCCTTCAAGCCGATGCTTCGATCTACCTCTCCGTCATTGTAGAGGATCTCAACGCAAATATCCTACGAAGTGTCGAACAGCTCGCAAGAGAGGACGACGATGAGCAGATGGACGTTAATTCTCAATGGCAAGTTGTGTACCAGGCCCTTAATTCTCTAGGAAAGGCCATTCGTATATTCCCTGATACTGCTATCCGCCCACAAATGCTCCCTTGGCCAGCAATAGTTACACATCTGCTCTTCCCTCATGCGTGGGTGCGGATGGCAGCCGCCCGTCTTCTTGGACAGCTCTTTTCCGCGATCCCAGTGGAAGAGCCATTTCAAGAAGGACATCCAGCCACATCGCCAATGGCTGGGTTAGACCTGAAGGAAATTGCCGCAAAGCACTGTACGCAGCTTGAGAGTCCACACCTCAACTCCGCATTGGGGTTACAGATTGTCAAGAACTTGTTTTATATTGGGAAGTGTTTTTGCGTTGTGAAGGTTTCGAGCTCTCAGCCTGCAGGGGATGAGGCGAGTGAAGGTGAGGACGAGGGGAATCCTAAGGTGCGGGAGGATGATCATGATGAGGTAGCCAAACAAGACAACCCCCTTGCGTGGCTATTCTCCAAGTTATCATACCAAATACGATCTGCATATATCGACCGGCGAAGCCATTCGGCCAGTAGCGTAAGTGCGCTTACTTCCTAATGGCAACTGTAGTTCATCACCAGGCAGGACAACTGGCACGAGCAACCTGCTGCTATCTTTCGCTTCTTCGCAGCAATGGCGAATTACATGGAAGGTCCCCAGTTAGAAGGGTTCCTGATGCACATCCTATCGCCGATATACCGTATCACAGAGGATGACGCCATCGGGGACCAACATATGGGTAAGCCCCTCCTGCCCGTGCTTGTGAATAACACATTCACGTTCAATAGATGAGTTGAAGACTACTGCTATAGAGCTTCAGGACCTTGTACAACGAAAAGTTGGCACAACAAAGTTCGCTAGCACGTACAACAAGATTCGACAAGGAGTGCTAGAAATACAGCGTGAGCGAAGGACCGCTCGCGTTACCAAGGTAGGTTTCTATTCTAAGCTTATCGGGTTGCGCAGATCAGACAGTCGTTTTCCAGTTTGCCACTCATCCCGAGGCTGCTGCAAGGCGTAAGCAACAGCGCTCCGCCACGAAGAGAGAAAGTCGGAAACGGAAAAATGTCACGTTTGCGTAGGTGGCCTAATTCTTGAGATTACAGGTTGTTTGAAGGAATTCATCTTAGGGATAACAAAGGGCGACTCAAACGACGCAAGGACGGGTAACCTGCAAAGGATATTTGAGGGCACCTATTCGAACCGTTTCACGCGAATAGAAATAAGATACAGCATAACGATTAATGTACAATGCTATGAATATTAGGAAATGTCCATCAGGGCGTCGGTTCTGGAAGTGCTTTTTGGGTAGCATAAATCATTCTCCTCCGCAACAGCCTCGTCATCATCCTCGTTCCAGTCACTAGTCGTCTCCCATTCATTTTCGAACTCGATGTCAAATGTGAGCTCCTCTGCGCCGTCGGCGTCGTCCGTAAGGGGCATGAACGATGCCAGCGGGGCAGCATGTGTGGGGGCATGCGTAGCGGGCTGTACCCAGCGGCGTTCACGTAACCGTTTGTGCCGCTCGCGGTCGGCTTCGATGCGCTTGAAGATCTCATCACGCGGGAGAGCCTCTTGTCTTGATGGCGCATGTGCCAATGGAGAAGGGGGGGGCTGTTTTCAGCTCCAATGTTCCGAGTGTCCAGTGCTACGAGAGCGTCGTCGACTTTTTGCGGATCGATGACGCGCTTACTACGCCAATCCTCCAGAATCTAGTCATGTCGGATTTAGATTGAAATGGAAAAAAAAAAGAAGTATACGCACCTGTTTTGTACTCATAAGGTTTGGAAGACCAATGCGACCCTCTGGAACAACATATCCAACAATTTTACTGAGGTCCCGACTTATGTAGTCAACATAGAAAGAGCTGTCCGGTTTTAAACCCTGTCCCGTCGCCCTGGGGTGGGACTTGGCTAGTAGTGACGCCTCGCACAATGAATCGAGGAAGTACAGGATATTTATGCGATTGTTGATGGAACCCTGAGAAACGTGAGTTTTAATGGCAACAAAACGCAAATAGTGATTGTTGAAACCTTCTGGCATTCCTCCACAATGCAATCCCACAAATCTTCACCACATTGAGAGAAAAATTTGAGGGCAAAGCCAACAACCTTTTGAATAGATTGCTGGGAACTGGCAAGCACAACTACAACTTAACTTGAAAGTTAAATAACATGAGAGCAAGACTGACGCGTTAAGTTTTCTTATGAGGGAAAGGAACTGCATCCTGACTTCGAAAGGATCCATGACATGACCAGCAATATGCAATGGGCAGATAGATAGATGCAGGATGCAGGATGCAGGTACAGGGCAGTTGCAGGTAGGGACCGTGGTGAGATCACGTGCTCAGCTCAGCACTCTTATCACTCACAACTCAAAACTCACACTCACACTTATACATGCGTTCATGAACGTGTTCAATAGCACAACCTCATGTCATACCACACTGCGATGCACTTGGATGCGAAAGGCAGTGAACTTGGCTTGCTCGGGAGTAGGGAAGACCGCGCTGCAGATCAATATTTTACTGTCTGACACGAGCCCAGCGCCTCTGACCCTAATAGCACTAAAGTTATACCATCTTTCACACCTTTTACCTCACATGATCTCCTTCCGCCCTATCTAAACCCGTCTGCAGTCCGAACTTTCGTACACCCCAGGGGTTCCGTCACAAACTTTTATATACGATGTGATGTCGACTGAGACAATCAGCACCACCCCCCTGTAAAATGAGCTCCCAACCCGACGATTATCCTCGTTCCAGTCTTGCACCTGTTGGTCTATCAGACCCTCGGTATACAGCCCGAAGGAAGCGAATGTTCGAGTTTCTCGCTCGCGTCCGTGCCATTGGGTGTGTAGTTGTGCTTGTGCTCTCCATCACCATTCACAAGTACGCCTTGTAGAGCCGACGTAGATCTAGACATTCCGTCAATCGCGGTTATTGGCTGGCAAAGTGCGGGGAAATCCTCCTTAATCGAGGCCATTTCTGGCATAAAGCTCCCTCGTGCCAGCGGCACATGCACACGGTGAGTCACACAAACACTGGACATTGGACACATAATCGTAATAAATAATTTAGTTGCCCAACGGAGTGCCAGCTTGTGCACTCTGACGCACCATGGGCATGCACGGTCTCCCTACGGCTGACCACCGCTGCTGATGGCAGCGTGCGTACTAACCCGCAGACGATTCAGTTCGGACCACCCATGAGCGACAAAGCGGAAGTCACTGAACGTATCCGGAGGGCTCAGAAAGCGATCTTAAGTCCATCAGCACCGACAGACCTCTTCCTTTCTGTTGCAGAAACAGACGTGGGCGCGTCAGAGATGCCATTCTCTTCCAATTGCATTGTTCTCGAGATCAGCGGTCCGGATATCACTGATCTCAACTTCATTGACCTCCCAGGTTCGTTTACACACGCGGTCTTTCTTGCCTTAAACATTCCGCGCAGGTCTCTTTGTCGGGGGCGAGGAAAATGACATGAAATTGATCAAGGACCTTGCTATATCTTATATTAAGAGACCAAGCTGCATAATCCTGCTGACAGTTGCGTGCGAGAGTATGTCCTACGCCAAGTTGTACTGGGCTCCCTTTTTGATAGGGAGATGCAGCGGACTTCATTAACCAGGGTGCGCATCGACTGGCCCAAGAATTTGATCCTCGCGGTGACAGGACGATTGGTGTGTTAACAGGGGTCTTTTTTCTGAATCATCACGAACAACAGCATATTTCCAGGTGTACTGACCAAACCGGATCGTATTCCTCCTACAGAAGAAGAATTTTGGCTGCCTTACATCAGGGGAGAGCGCGAGGACACAACACTGTGGTTCTGCGTCAAGTGCCCCAATTCACAGTCCATCAGTTCTGGCATTACTTGGGAGGAGGCACGTGCCGAAGAGTCCCATTTCTTTTCTTATACTCCACCCTGGTCCACACTCGATGCGACATTCAGGGAAAAACTGGGGACGGGGAATCTCACCCGCCGCCTTAGTGACAAGCTTTGCGATCTGATTGCAGAGCGGTCAGTGGATCACGGATGAACTCCTAGAGCGATATCGTCTAAATACTGCGCAGGCTCCCTGATATCCAACAAGAGCTAAACAGACTCCTCGAGAAGAACGAGCGTGATCTCGACACCCTCCCTTCAGCTCCCTCGTCGGCACCGATTAGGGAGATTCTGAACTTGATAACCGACTTTACAAGGGAAGTGGAGAAGCAGGCTGTGGGAAAACCTGGCCGCGATGGCGTCCTACAACAAATTAGACCCTTTCAAGATGAGTTTCGCGCAGCCGTTCGTGGGACGGCGCCGTGCTTCGTACCACGGTTCAGAATAAACCCGCCCACCTGTACGAGTCAGAGAAGGCCGTATGAGAGCAGCGAAGAGGAAGATGTGATTATATCACTGGTCCTGTCTTCCTCGCACCTGCCCCCCCCGCACTATCCGTCCCCCGCACTTATCCGCCAGCCCCACCTAGCCCCCCCGCACCTGGTTCTGCCCCCGACCAACCTGCTGGAAGGTGCGAGCAGGTCCGCACCCACAATTCCTGACGGGAGAAGAGGATCATAACGAGATAGGAGTTGACGATGGTAAAAAATCTTCATTGACGACGTGTTGGATAGAGCGAAGTGGCGCGTCCCTCTTGACATGGACCGTTTCGCTCTGCTCACAATGAATTTGTCATATAGGGCAGTCACAAGAGAATTGCCAAACAACTACCCATTCATAGTACAGAAGGAGTACATACTTGAATTTGTCACCCAATGGGACGATCCCGCACAATCGCTATTTGGCTCTACTATCGAGAAGCTAAAAGAAATATTTCTGCTATTGTTGATGCACACTTCGAAAATTACGTGCACGGCGGATTAAAACAACGAGTCTGGTGAGTCGCGCCTTTTTGTGAAGACTTGCGTAGCGAAACTTTTCACTGTGACGTTAGTAACATCGTCGCAACACACCTCGTGCGGCGTAGCGAGGAGACTCAAGGCGCATCGAGTTTATTCTGGCAGTGGAAAGGGAGCCCTCCACCCAAAACACTCACTACTTTAAGGACTATCGCAGAAAGTTTCTTGCGTTCTATATGGCATATACCGTAGCGACTCGAATCAGGATTTTATCACTCGCATGCAGGAGCACAGATATCAACGCTCGGAGTTCAAGGTAGCCCTGGACAACATCATTTCGAACCTCGCCAAGATTGGGTTTCGTGATGTGGATCCTCTTCAGTTGGCAAGGCTGCAGTCTTCAGAGGACTCAGATGACGCGCTCAAGATTATGGCGGATGTTCGTGCGTACTTCCAGGGTATGTAGACACAATTTTTGTCGATGAGAAAGGCTCCCTACGCTGATCACTTGACATCATCGTTAGTGGCGTATAAGCGCTTCTTGGACAATGTACCCAAGGCAATTGACGAGGACCTTGTGCTGGGATTCTCGAGGGGCTTGCAGGACGCTCTAGTGAGTGGGATCAGCCTTGACGCACCTGATGCCCACGAAAAGTGTATGAAATTAATCGCGGAGTCACCGCGTGTTGCCGAGAGAAGAGAGAAGCTCGTGGCACGACAGAAGAGGCTGACGCTAGCCCAGGAGGAACTACTCAACGTCTTTGCTTAAGGAAGCACCTAATGTACGCTCTTGATTGTCGGATAGCATGTGGTTGTACCAGCACCCTCGTTTTGGGTGGTCGATGTGTTCCGTTGTTCTTCCCAATGTTATCATTCCCTTTGTCAATACAATAACCGAGAGCCGGGAAACAGGGAGCGGTATCCACGTTGTTTGTGCAAAGATGATGAACTGATAGGTATCAAATGTTGGAACCCGCCAGAAGTCATGTTGATTTTGGGCTCCGACCAGCGACATAGAAGTCGGAGAAAATAGTGTACGTTTTAATTAAAAGAAGATGGCTAGAAGCATGTAGCATGGGATTTTAGCAACCGAGCCAAAGAGCACATGTAGACATTTGGCAAAATTGTTAAATAGTCTACAATAATTGTTGTCGCAGGTCAAAAAACGCCGGAGACCAAGGAGGTGGAGCAGAATGAGGATCCTGAAGAAGAATAACTCGCGGAGCGGCCGGATGGGGGGGTGGACACACATGAGAACGCTATATACGATATAACGTTAAGCTAAATGACACCGAACGTAAGCAAACCACATGAAGATGAAGAGAGAGACAGAAACCCCTTTTTATTTATTTATTGAAGAGAAGAGATGAGACAAAATGAAATTGTTAGAGTGGAGATGTTATGAGGTCACCACGAAATAACAAGATCTTTACAGGCAACGTTGGAAGATTAACTTCAACGAAGTTGTAGGTTGGTTTGGTTGAAGTTGAAGTTTGAAGTTGAAGTCAGTAGCGTGAGAATTGAGCTAACCAATTCTATGAATGGCAAGATTGATTTTCCTGAAAGGAGTTCAGGCCGTTGACAAGGCGGACAATGTGGTCTTTATTAAATCAAATAATATGAGGATCAGGGAAGAGAATGGGATGGGATATGGGATATGGGATATGGGATATGGGATATGGAATATGGGATATGGGGAGAATGTTGGTTTAAACTTGGCTAACTTAGAGGGATCGCTTCATCTTCATCTTCAATCTTCATCAATCGATCATCAACTTAGATAATTAAAATCATCTGTACCCCACCACCCTCTCCGTGTTCATCAACCTCGTGGGTAAAACTGACATGTCGGTTTGAGGGAGGGCGTGAGTGTGCACCTCACCTCCCTCACTCCCTCCCCCTTTGACCTCGACATCCTCCCTCCTAATCCTCCCCTCCCCCCTACCCCTCACCCTCCAACCCCCTCTCCAGTTATGGCTGAGGACCGCCCGGTTTCAATGGTCAACTCGGATTATGCCACTCCGCTACAATCCCCTTTACTCCTTGACAATGCACCACTGGAACCTCCCCGCGCGTCCTACTTCAACCCAGGGCCTTCAATTGGTGAAAACACTCCCCGCGATTCAATCGCACCCAGTGCAAGCGGTCTAGGACATGACCGAGAAGGCGTCACACCCACTCCGTCCACAGCTTTTCTACCAGCCGGAAAGGAGTCTGAATATACCCCTCCGCCCCATGCTATTACCGCCAAACCGTTCTACCGCCGTCCCGTGTTCTGGCTTGTCGCCCTCGCTGCTCTTGTAGCAATTATCCTCGCCGTCATCCTTCCTCTTTACTTTGTCGTAATCCACAAAAATCATAGTAGACAATCCAGCAATCTTACCAATAATCCTGACGGTAGTGGTAGTACCAATGGTCCCAATGGAACCAATGGAACCAACACCGGTTCTGGAAATCCTGGTAGTACTTCTAATCCAACCTCGGGTGGTGATGGTTCCACAATCGTATCCGGGAACTCTTCCTTTACATACTCGAATCCTTTCAGGGGCTACTGTGAGTTTCCATTGATTTCAGTCCGCTTGCGTTGTATCAGCCCTCTGTGAGCCCATGGCATTTCGCTTTGCGTGAGAACGGTCTATCCCAGGCTTCTTTGCTTGTGCCGTTTCTCTAAGTCCCCGCTATCGAGGGGTTAGCCATCGGTTTGGAGAGGTGCCCACACGGTACCAACCAACAAGACCAGAACAACGTGGATTTCCTTCCCCGCGTTATCTATCTACATTTTTGACAGAGTTTTTTGGTATTGATCTGCATCTTCCAGGGGTTTATGACCCTCAAGATCCTTTCAACGATGGTGCTAGAGCTAATTCTTGGACCCCACCCTTGAACGCGACCTGGAATTGGGCAACTGACCGCGCGTACGGCGTAAACCTAGGCGGCCTTTTCGTCCTCGAACCATTTATTACCCCTGCGCTATTTCAGAAATATCCGGGGGCAGTTGATGAATGGACCCTCAGCGAGGCTATGGCGGCCGATACAGGCCCTGGCGGTGGGCTACAATCGCAATTGGAGGCACATTATGACACTTTCATTGTGCGTCTTACCTCCCGCTTCGTGCTTCGTAGCGCTGAGATGTCCTTGGGCTCAACGCTCTACCGCCGCGGCGCCTGTCCGGGTACATTCATTTATAGACGGAGAAAGACCTTGCCGAGATTGCAGGGGCGGGGTTGAACTGGATTCGCTTACCTATTCCATACTGGGCGATTGAGACCTGGCCAGGAGAACCTTTCTTGGCGCAGGTGTGTTGGAAGTGAGTGTCTGCCGCGTCTTCTTGATATCCAGCCTACTTGTAAGGAGCCATCGTTAATCTTCATACACAGATACATCCTTCGCCTCTTTGGCTGGGCACGCAAGTACGGCCTGCGTATCTATTTGGACTTACATACCGTTCCTGGGTCCCAAAATGGTACGTGGCGACTACGGGCGCTATTCGGCTCATCTATTTGACATTTCTGACGCCGCCTTTGACATTTGTTTGCCCTTCATTTCCTCTTTGTGCTTACCAAAACGCCAATTCTCACTATCAGGTTACAATCATTCGGGAAAGGGGGGTCAGATCAATTTTCTGAACGGAATCATGGGCATAGCGAATGCCCAACGTACTCTGGACTACATTCGTATCATCACAGAGTTCATCTCTCAACCAGAGTATCGAAATGTGGTCCCAATGTTTGGAATTATCAACGAGGCCCTTGTCACGACTATTGGGAAGGACCAGATGACCGCATTGTGAGTATTCGCTTCATCGTCGGTCGTCGCACCTATCACTTTCTTTCCGGGGACTGTCCGATCCTTAAATTGTCACCCCCTTATCACACTATCATGTTTTCCCCATTCATCTAAGCTCTTGATGAGATTGCATGTTCGATCCATACGAGCGCTCACTGGCAGCCGCTGACACGCCTATTCCTGTCACTTGCAGCTACCTCCAAGCCCACGACATGATACGAAGCATTACCGGTTATGGTGAAGGCAACGGCCCGTACATTGCCATTCACGATGGGTTCATCGGCGTGTCTAAATGGGCGGAATTCCTCCCGGGTTCGGACCGGATCGTGCTCGATACCCATCCTTACTTCGCATTCGATGGGCAGCCGAACAATTCCCCAATTACTGCTGATGATGGACTTGGTGAGCCTGGCGGTATCTGGCCTAAGCAAGCGTGTGACTCCTGGGGGCCCGGTATTAACCAGAGGTTCGGTATTGCGCACCATCTCCCCTGCTTCACAAACCTAACCGACTTAACGTGGCAGTCAATTAGCCTTTGGCGTGACCATCGCTGGCGAGTTCAGTAACGGGTTCAACGACTGCGGCTTGTACGTTTTGGGGGTCGGAAACGCGGCTACAGATCAGGGCGATTGCACACCTTTCATTGACTGGCAAAATTGGAGCCAAACATTCAAGGATGGACTCCGTGATTTCTCGCTAGCAAGCATGGACGCCACGCAAAATTGGTGGTTCTGGACGTGGAAGGTGGGTAAAGTTTTCCACCGGCGCACATTGCCTGACATCAGGCAAAATCCCGTGCATTGACAGATTGACAACTCCTCTACCTCGGGTACAGTTGAGGCACCCTTGTGGTCATATCAACTTGGCTTGGAAAATGGCTGGATGCCAAAGGACCCACGCGCGAGCATCGGAAAGTGCCAAGCTCTAGGTGGCATTCAAGCCCCCTTCTCAGGGACTTATTCTGCGTGGCAGACTGGGGGTCCCGGTGCGGGCACAATCGCCTCTGACGCATCTTCGTCCTTCTCTCAATGGCCTCCATCAACTATTTCGGGAGTTGATGGCGTCCGTTTTGCCGCACTACCTACGTACACACCAACCGGTTCCATCTCGACACTGCCGCCTCCTCAACTCACGCCAAAGGTGTCGGAGAGTGATGGGTGGTTTGACGCAAAGGATACGGGGGAGCGATGGTCACTGTCTCCGGATGTAGCTACCCCAACGCCTGGGACTCGGTTGGCGTGATCACACCTACTGCGCCTTGCCCCGCTGGAACCTTGCCCCCGACACGGGCGACGGCTTCAGCAACCCCACCACCGGCCCCTGCTTGAGCCGGGCTAATTACGGTGGCAGTCCGGAAAGCGTTGGTATGTGCAACCAGGGCACCGCTTCTGAGGAGTTTGCACTTCCCAGCGTATGGACCCCGGCATGCCGTAGAGGAAAGGGGGAGGGGGGAAGGGGGGTTATGTTATTTGATTATGGTGCAACTGTCATACTGCGATACCAGGGTGCACCCTCATATACGGACACGGCGTACGTGGATTGCTTTGCTTGGACTATGAACATGGACAGCCTGACGCAGTTCGGATGCGAACACGTTTCACGTTTTCGGCGTGCTTGTTGCGTTGCCTTCTTTGTTGCTTCATCAACTACACATGCATGGACCACTGACGGTTGGAATTATTGCATACCATTCTAACGTACTGATGATGTGTATCCTCGAGACCACTCTGGTCTTGATTTTACTGTTTCTTATTTTTGATTTGGATCTTTATTATTTGGCAATTGCATCACGATCTTTGAGAGGTTATCATGAGGCTAATGTGATGGGATGGGATGGAGGCCTCGAAGATTTTGACTAGTGAGATGTTAGCCGGGGAGGGGGGATCAGTCGAGTCGAACAGCCCGGGTCGCGGGAACTAGGCGCACGAACCTGAGCGTGTGTAAGCCGAGCCGCACGCACATGCCCGCAGTTTTGTTGGTCGATCAGTGTGAGTGAGTGGATCTGACTCACCGATAAACTTGCGCCAAAAGTGTACGTACGGCGTGTATTTACCGCGCCCGGGGGATCCGAAGACAGACAAATGGAGATAACAGTGTGTCGTGTGTCGTTGGTTGCTCCCGACTATGACGATAAACACCGCCCGCGCGCCTGGCTGGTTGACCCGTTGGGGGTTGCGTTGCGGTTGGCTGTACGTACGTACGTACGTACGTACTAGACGCACAGCCCCGGGCGCCATGAGTAAGAGAGGACTTTCAAAGAGTTCAAAGGTTATCCCTCGTGTTTATCACACAATTGACGCGTTCAAGTAGCCACTTCCACGCGTTTTGACCTGACCCCTCCCCGTGGTTGGCGGGTACTATTTCTATTTTACGCCAACGCCACCACATTCGAAAAAAGGCTTCGGGCGGGCGTTGGGCGTTGATGTTGGCATCACGCGGGTTGCCGGGGGAGTGGGTGTGAGGTGCGGCTCCGCGGCCGGCTCGCGGAGATCGATCCGATCCGAAACTTTAGATCAGTGGGGGGAGGTTGATTATTTTTTTGTGTGTGGAGTGGTGATCACACTGAGAAAAAGACGATCTGGCGTGTATAACCTTTGCGACAGCGCGATGCTGTATACATAATTCACATTGGAGGAGAAACCTGGGAGGAAGGTAAAAAAGAAGGGAAAATAAAAAATAAAGAATTAAAAAAAATAAAGAAATAGAAAAAGCTTCACCGGCCACGTTGACGGCGAGGCCGAGACGGGGGATACCGGGCTGTCAGTAGTGAGAGTGGTTTGTTGGGGGCAGATACGCAATTGGGACAAATTAACTTTCAATGCCAGGCGCGATAACGTTATTGTGGTGCTCGACTTGAAGTGTCGGTCTGAGTAGGGGCTTCTACTTCTGGCGGGGCGGCGGTAGAACGTTCAGGAGTGTCATTGTAGAGTGTTTTTCTTACCCCGACTATTTGTTGAGCAATACCACTTCTGGACCAGGTTGTTCTATTATTTACCCTTGTGAAGTTAGGAGTAGGAGTGGGAATGGGTGTGGGAGTAGGGGTCGGAGAGAGTACGTGAAAGGACGGATAGGAAGGTTGGTTCCGAGGAGGGGTGGAAGCTCGTGTTTCTTGCAATGACCATTTCATTGGCCGACATGTCAGTCAGCTTGCTAATGATTCACGTTACGGGTATCGGTGAATCTCAATGACGCCTCGTATGACAGATGTATCAGTGTGATTATTGGTGGGGGATTGATTTGAGAGGCGCTGGTCGTAGCCAATTACGTGGTCCCAACGATGGAGGAAGGGAGGGGGAGGAGGGGAGGAGGGGGGCGTTTGTTGTGCGGCAAGTCAACTCTATTCGATATGGAACCGGACTAGTTTTGGAAAGCAGCTAGATCGTATTCCATGCCCCGATGGCACTCACTATTTGACATGATGTAGGGATCGTTCAAGGCAAATTCCGCCAACGATAGCTCGTGTTTTCACTCATTTCTTTTATCCTCCTGAGGGAGTTTAAGTTTTGTCTTTGGGGGAGGGGGTTTAATCCTACGCGCATGACGGCACGATGTGAAACACGTTGAGAGAGATGATAGAGTCGCAGGCGTTCCAGAAGGTGTCACGCTATTGGCTAGTTAGTTTCACAAAGGCTAAGCGCTACTCTTCCATTGGCCCCCCAAAAATATATATATTAGCTAATACTATTAGGGCGGTGTCTAACCCAACTAACTGTTTTATTTATTTATTTTGAATAAATAATAAATAAAAATTATCCTAAATCGGGTCGCACAATGGTGGACGGGGCCGTACTCGGTCGCGGGGTCAGAGAGTTATTTTTTATTTTATTATTTTATTTTATTTTATTTTTTTGTTTTATTGTCGCTCGCTCGCTCGCTCTGATCGTTGCTATTCGCGCGACTCCAATCCAATGTGAAGGAAGTGAACTTGCCAGTGTCAATGACAACCGGGGAAGATACCTTTGCGGAGCACTAAAAGTATAGATTGTGGATCCTTCCATGGTTGCCGACACCGACAGGATAAATGGGATTTAGTCTCGTTTACGTGAAGCCATTAAGAGGAGTCGTATATTACCATTTATAGGTGGCCGGCACTTTTCGCACTCCGTCGCAATCGCACACAAGGTCAAAGGTTGTTTCTGCACCGTACCGTACCGTACATACCGTACCGACAAGTGAAAATCTCGTGCTACGCCACGAAAGGCAATGGGCGGCGGAAGAGTGGCCGGGTTTTTTAGGTGACCGGGTAAAGATGTATGCTGTCCAAGGACAGGACAGGACAGGATCAAGGGTATTTTTTATTTTTATTTTTATTTTTATTTCTCGGAACGGGGATGGAGAAGAAGAAGGAGAAGAAGAAGAAAGGATGTATCATCCAAAAGGGGAAAAGTGATTGTGATTTAATTTCTTTTTTGCGTGCGCGCAAAGGGGAAGAAGAGGGGGGGGAGGGGAGGGGACAAGTCGGTGACGGTGGGTGACAGTGACTGACGGACGGACGGTAAGTTCGAATAATTGCCAAGTTTGAGCGGCTAATTAACGGAAATGTTAAGCTGCCCAATAGATCTGCGATGCGTGAGACCGAACAAAGATGGGTTGAATTGGCTTTTTGTATTCGGTAGGTGAACCCCGAAGATATGGATTGCGCCGATTTTTGGAGGAGAAGACACTGTTGAGTTCCCATCTCACATCACATCAACTAGGTAAGTGAGGGCGAGGGAGAGGGAGAAGGAGAGAGACTCGCCCGCCCAAGATTATAGATATAATCCACCTCGTTTTTACTTTGACGTGCTTTCGCTAGTTTCCCGCTAGCCTCCTTGCGCTCTTATCCTGCGCTACTAGCTCGTGTCGTTGACCTGACCTGACCTGACCTGTCATTCTCTCTTTTTAGCCCGTTCCCTTAGTCTATTCTCGATGGCCAATCCCTCTTCCCTCTCTGACTTTGTCCGTATGTCAGCCGTCGATGATCTTTCTTATCCACTTGCTTGTGATGACCGGACCCGTGATGCTGTCAACACCATCGTCAGCGGTCGGAAGAGTTGGAAGACTCTCAAGGGAAAGGGCGAGGCAGTCTGGCCTCCCTACCTTGAGGCTGCTCTGATAGAAGGTCTGCTTATTCCTCTCCCACCCCCCGCCCCTCTCCCCCCCCAAATCATCCTCTCCCTTCCCCTTCCCTTCTGTTACTTATCTTTACCCTTTCCTTCTTTTTTCAGCCCTCGATAAGTATCGTCCAGAGACGTCGCGTTCAACCCGTTCTCTGAGCAGGTTCCCCAATCGCAATCGCTTCATTTCGGATTATATCTACCATGTAACCGGAAAGCGACGGACTGCAAAGCAAGTCGGCAGTCGTCTTCAGCAACTCCGGGATACCTGCGGCGGGAAGAGGAGTTAGTCTCTCTCTCTCCCCCGCCTCCCGCTCATTTCCTTCTCGGTACTCACAAATAAACTACAGTACTCAAGCTTCTATCAAACCGTCACTATTCTCCTCCCCCGGAGGCGCATGAAGTTTCACCTTCCCTCGAAGATGCCAACATTTCGGATGGCGCCTCTTCTAGCCCGTCCGCATCGGAGCGTGTCATTGCCGAGCGTGTTCATTTGCCGGCCCGCACCGCCCGTGCACTGGTACATATCGATGTGCTCGCAGCAAATGCGCCTTGGTCTCCCTCAGATGATGCCGGTATAGTCATGGGAAATCCCCTCATAACCCCGCCACACTCCCCCGAGGCGCATACATTCTCTCCGACTTCACAGGTGAACATCTTTCATTCTCCAAAGCCTCGCCCCCTCCGAGCCATCGACCCTGTTGTCACCTTCACCTCTCCCTCGTTTGTGGTCGCCAAATCTTCCTGCTCTGTATACTTCGATGGCAATTGTGTTCACACTGATGTCTCGGAAGTGTCCTGCACCTCCACAAAGGACGAGTCCGGGATGTTCCTTTATCGAACGACTCTGATTCCTCAATATTGGGATCGTTTGTGTCAATCCCATGGTATGTCCTCAAATCCAGGACAAGCGCATCGATTGGCGGTGCTGATACGGACTTACAGAACCAGGACGGTATTCGATCGTTCAGGAAATCATCCAGACTATTCAGGGACATTCTCCTGATGGCGACGTCCCAATCCAGACCACACTCCTCACAGTTGTCTATCAACTTAACGAGCAGAGATCACCTTCTCCCGTGCCTTCATCCTCTACGGCTTCTCCTGTCAGCATACACAATCGTTACTCGTTGGCCTCGTGTAATGTACGGCTTCGAGGTCCTCGGTCCTCCATTCAGCAAAGGCTAACATCTCATAAGCAGCCAGGGTATATGCAGGACCTCCCAATTTCACCTGTTAGCGCGACATTCAGTGAAAACGGTGACCATGTTGGGTCTTATCTTTCGTCGGACTGCATGAGCCACCTCCAGGAGCCTGGTTATACCCAGATGTCCTCTCTGCCTGTGGAAGATACTTTTAATCCTCGTTGGAGTGGGTACCCGCCATCGTCAGCCGAACCGCTACTGTAAAACCAGCACCCTCGCCTTACTCGCAAGTTGACTCTCATATCGCATTTATTGTATATCATTAAGGTGAGTTAAAAAAGGATGCATTACACTTTTTCTGCGTAGCTTAACTTTTTTTTTAAAAGTGGATCGCTCCCTGCCCCCATCACCGCCGACATTGTAGCACTACACAGTTCCAACTGCCTCGCTTGCATAACCTCAACTTTTGTGGGCTCCGCTGATACCTCAGAACCCTTCAAAAAGCGGCGCTGTCTCATTCCTTTTTAGTTTTTTCTCCTTTTGTTTTGTCTAACTCGTGCCCTCATTCCTCAATTGCCCTCTGCACCTTTGCTTTACCATCTGCGCATTATAGTTCCATAGCTCCCCATGCAATTGCTTCTGCTCTATGTTCTGTTGATTCTTGTTTTCCTTGTGCTCCGCATGATTCGGGACCTGCTACTGTTACCCTCCGTTGTCATGCCTGTTGCTCGGGGAGGAAAGAAGTAATGTACTAGCTGTTTGTTTGCATTCACCATGATAGACTGAGAAGTTTCCTCTTCTCTGATTTGTGCTGCTCTCCTTGGGATTGATTCTGTGTGTGAGAGAGAGTGAGAGTGAGATTACTCCGCGGAGGCAATGCCCAGCGCCGCGGTGCGCCTGATGTAGCACGTAAATTGATCGGTACCGTACATTCGGGTTTTATTGGGTCGGTCTATGGTCAGCGTGAGAACGATCGGCGAAGCCTTACAGTTCGAAGAAACACGCGCACGCCCAACATTCCCGCCTCGTGGGTCAATCAATAAAAATAATAAATCCTGCAACTGACACGGTCGGAGTTGCTAAATAGAATATAGACAAAGACAACGACAACGACAACGACAACGACAACGACAAAGACAAGACAAATACAAAAAACATAAAATAGAGAGAGATGTCGAACAGTAAATTCCAATCCAGACTATCGGCGTCATGAGCGTCTTCTGCAGCGGTCGGAGCACAACCGAATTTGAAGAAAAAAAAAAAAGGGCGGCCGCTGACTTGATTCCAGCGGCATAACAAAACCCACAACGCGTTCATCATCGCTTGCCGAGTCGGCGAGAAGCGCCACTTCCGGAAATGGCCATAATGAAAGAAGGGGAGGGGAAGGGAGGGGATAGGGATATACGCTGCTCGTTGCTCGTGGCTCTGCTGTCTAATCTCTTCTTTGTTTATTTTATTTTATTTTATTTTTAAATTAATTTGACGACCCCCACCCCGACCCCACCATAGTTTGCTTCTGCTTCTGCTTCCTCGTCTGCCTTCCCGCCGCTTCCGAGCCACATAAATCCCCTCCCCCTCTCCCCCCCCCGCCCTACTGCGGTCTCCCGCGCTCGATAATCGTCATATCGCATAGCGACCTTAATCGCTTCGACCGCGTGAGTCATGTCGGGGAGAGCAAACAGGTTGGGAAATTCCGGCACTAGTGATTACTTCTCGGAGAGTCAGTAGCGTCGGCGACAAGCGGGTAGTGCCGCTCCTGTTTTTGATGCGCGCCTGGTAAAACATAAACACAATTCATGATACTGATCTAAAGGATCTGGGCTCGGCAGGGCGCTGATAGGACCAAGGACACCAACTATCTCTCTCAATTATGTGGTTGATAATCATCGGAGCAAAAATAAATGCGTAACCTTTACGCAAATGCGTGAGATCTTTAAGGAAGGCGATGGTGGGGAGGGCGGGGGAGAGAGAAGTTAATCGGGGGGTCAGGCGCACGGAGCTTATGTGTTACTCGGACGACACGGAGGACACAGAAAGGAGAAGGACCGGGTAAGGTTGTGGCAAGCGAAAATGACAAAGGCCCAAGTGGAGCAGATGAGAAATTAGATGGGGAGGTGGATGGGCGCAAGTAAAATTGTATACATGGGTAGT
The DNA here is from genome assembly GCA_022496185.1 of Multifurca ochricompacta. Classification (NCBI taxonomy): domain Eukaryota; kingdom Fungi; phylum Basidiomycota; class Agaricomycetes; order Russulales; family Russulaceae; genus Multifurca; species Multifurca ochricompacta. The sequence continues at coordinate 118,652 of WTXG01000011.1, forward strand.
GTGGGTAGTACACCCAAATGTTGAGCTTCGGCGCAGCCAGCGGCGCGGTCCAGCTGCGTAAATTTGGATTTATTGGTGTCGTGAACCGTGGAGTTTGAAATCGCGCGGTCCAGACGGTAAGACGAGTGCGCCATGTCCGCTTTTGTTGTAGTTGTTTGATGCCATGGCATGGTACATGTGAATATCTAGAAAGGGAGTCAGGAGCATCGTAATTTGATGGTCATGGGGCGCCGCTTGTTGAACCCTAGGGAGATGGTGGGTGCAGGGTGACAGGCTCGTGTCAGTCTTTTCTTATTTGCCCCGACAAGAGTGCGCTGTGGGATTGCATCTTTGGTCAGCTGCCTGGCCCCTGTCTTCGTGCTGACAGATTACCCCCCCCCCCCCCCCGGTCACACTCTCATAGTGGTCCTGCCTAACGCTTCACGGAGGACGGAATGTCCCTAGGGTGTCAGGGGAGGGAGGGGAAGCGGCGCGACAGTGATGGGCCCAGGCGCGCCGTTCGCGGTGTTTCGAAACCCCTTCTGACGAAGGTGTGAAAAGGTTTGAGATGTCATACCAGAAGCACAGCCAGAATATACGAAACGCTAGAAAGATGTGAAATCCATGCAGTCAGGAGCGAAAAACAAGCTATCGCAATCTGACAGCCCATCAGACGCGTTATTTAGTTTGCTTGAAAAACGACAGATGTCATGATGGGCAGCAAGTGAATAAACCTCACCACGTGACGCCGATAACGTTGCAGTGAGTGATCCAACACTTTCTGATAAAAAGATAAAATTATCACGGTCTAGATACAGGGTCGACCCACGAGCGGAGGGAAAGGGGATAAACGCAGCGCAGGAAATGGTGGGGCATGAGATAGAATAGAGAGAAATGAGACAACAAGAAAAAAGTGAAAAAAAACTACCTTGGCAAATTATTTTCAATACTCAACCGCGTCGTCATCATCCGCCTGCATCGTCGCAGAATCATCCTTTCTTTCAGACTCATCTGGCCTAGAGCTGTCCTGTTTGGGGTTTGATCCGTGTCCCTCCTCGGGAAGCGTCTCGTCCACGTCCATTCTGGCCTCTGACAGGGAAGGCTCGGGTTTGGAGCTTCCACCGTCTTCGCTATTGTGGACAAGGTCGGGTTTAATGTTCTCATCTGCTTTGGCTGCTTCACGCTCTGCCTGTTTGCGAGCCTCCTCCTCAACCACTCGCCGCCTAAGCTCCCGAATCTCGTTGATGGTGGCATCGCGCTCCCCAAGAAATAAACTCCACTCCTTCTCAGCGGTTTCGGCCGCCTGAATGACCAAATTTCTATCAGCATTAAAGCCATGGGGAGGACAAGACGAATCACCTCTGCCTTTCTTTTAGAGATGAAAACCTCCTGGGTGGGCATAAGAACCGCTGGAAGGTAGTATAATGGCGGAGGGTGTGATCTCAAAGGTTCAAGGATCCATTTGTATGAAGGCGGAGGAATCGAGTCGCCAGAGGGGATCACATCCGATGTAAGTAAGAAGTTCGCAAGGATGGGAAGCCTTGTACGACGAAGTCTATGCTGGAGAATATTCCAGGCCACCTTAGTGTCCTCAATATCAAAACCAGCGTACAAGTGACTTACAATCGAGTTTTTCAACTGGGTCTCCTCTTCCTTCCTGTTTGCAGAGTGCTTGTCTTTCTTCGCCTCTTCGGCTCTCCTGACAGTGTCAATTTCTTTTCGAAGTCTATCCTGTAGCCTTTTATCAATTGACTGTCGCTTCTTGGCCTGAGTGTAAAGTCAGATAATGTGGTTGAAAATACAAGAGTGACTTCGCACCGCGTCGCTGGCATTCCGGGCCTCATCTTCAGTTTTTGCCTTGTTCAGAGTCCCAACAAGAAGTCCAAACATACTCTTGCCACGTTTGCGCTCCCTAGATTCAATATTAAGATCCAATCGCGGTCGTTTTTTGGGTGCGGCTACTGCAGCTGCTGTTGCCTGGACAGATTGAGCGTCTTGCATCATGTCGTCGGTATCCAGTGCTTCATCTTTACTAGGAGCTTGAATTTTTCTACATGAAGTTATGCACATAATTTAGTTTGGAACAAACGCAAGTGGATGTATTGACCGACTCGTCTGTTGACATGGTTATTATTATTTCCTGCTTGTTCTTGAAAACTTGAAGAGGTCACAAAGGGAGGGGGAGTCGGGAATCGGTGTTTGAATTAACTGTGCCACGCGTGATGGCCAACGCGTGACCGCCTCCCCCCCAACCCGACCACTCTTGTACAATGGTGCCCAAGCACAGATCATCAACGATACATGCCGCCAAACCTGTGAAAGCACAAGTGACGCAGCGCTCAACAACAGCCAGAAAAATAAGGTCATTACCCAAGAAGGAGATCTCACTCGGGGACCGGGTACAACGTCTCTTCACGTCCTTATACGCACAGATTGATGGAAGCCATTTCACAAACGCGATCAAGACATGCGACAAAGGTATGTATCTTTCTACCTACCGGAGATCTGTTTGAAGACAGCGCTTCACTTGTATTAGTTCTCCGTCTCGTCCCCGACGACAACGATGCTAAGCAAACAAAACTTTTCCTCCTCTTACATACGGAGCGTTATAGCGACGCCCTGGCATTACTCGGAGCTTCAAATGAGTCATCCACATTTGAGCGTGTCTATGCGCTTTACCGGCTACAACACCTTGATGAAGCAGCACGCCTCCTCGATGAGATCAAAGAGGGACAGGAACGAAGTCGAGGTGCCCTGCACTTGGAGGCACAACTGGTATGCAACCTCTCAGTGATGATTCGCACCCGAGCTGGACATCTTGTAGAACTATAGGCAAGGCAATTACCAGATCGCCTTCGACTTGTATAACCAGCTCCTTGATTCCTCTGACCCGGTAATATCATCGCGCTGTGTGGATTCATTCAATTCACGCTACTGATCGCGGCATACAGAGCAGTGAAGAGCACTCCGACATTTTGACCAATCTCCAAGCGTCACAGAAGCACATTGACTTCATCAATACTGACTACCTTCGTGCCCTTGATGGTCTCAGCTCAGATGTGACTGGGTCGCTGGAGCAAGCACCCCCTCCGTTGCCTCCAGTGTTGTCGCATATCACAAGTCTAGGGGTTTCAGCGCCTGAAAACAGAACTGGGGACACGGAAAGGGAACCAGCTCCTGTGAAAAGAGTTCGTGCACGACGCATGCCAAAGGGGGTTGTGCCCGGTGTGACCCCTCCCCCGGATCCAGAGCGGTGGCTTAAGAAAAGTGAGCGATCGACATTTCAGCAAGGACGGGGAAAGAGAAAAGGTGGTGGTGGTGCTACACAAGGGGTGGTGGAAACTGCGGGTGGTTCATCCATAGGTGGTCATAGTCGAAGCGGGGGACATGGGAGAGGGGGGAAAAGGAAGAAGTAAGGTTTGTGTCCTGGTGGGATTGTATCCCATCTCCATCCTCATACCTCGAGGCTCCATCAGGGCGATCTAAATAATGCACATTCAGGGTATCAACGCCATGCGTGGTGCATATGTCTTTGTTACACTCGTCCGTCATATTACTACCGCTTCACTTTGCACAGTCCGTAGCCCGAGCGCGCTGGCCGTCACGTGGTCCACTGTCGTCCTTTTCCCCCAACGAATTCAGCATGCCGATTCCTCAGTCTTGCTTGGACGACTCCCACCTCCCATCATCGAACAAGCAAATTTTTTTTGTGATTCTCGTGACCCTGGCATTGCTTCCCGTCTATGAACCTTGATAAATTTCGTCATCTACCTCATGTTTATAACGCGTCTTAAGCGTTCATTTAACAGCACGTTTTGTCGGCAAACAACGGTTGCTGGAACGAGCCAGACTTGAAGCCTCGACCAAGTTCATGTTCGCAATGGACTACCTGGAAGGGTTGCTATGCACGGGCTGGCTATGGCTTGGGCCGTGTAACATCCTTGATTACCCTGGGCATCTTCCTTTCCTCAATCGTCCTTCATACTTCCCAGAGGGCTCTTGTTCACAGTGAAATTGAGAAATTGGGTCAGAGAAAGGGTCAATCACATGGATTTCGCGTGGTAATACATGCACGACACGCCCCGAACTAATGTTCAATGAGTGAAATGCATGGCGTAACTAATGTCACGTTTGGCCCATCGCTTCCTATTCACCTGCGGCCATCCTAGTTATGAATGTCCTGGAGCGCGCAAGGTAGCCGGGAAGGACATATAAACCTCACACAATGTGTTGGAGATGCCCAGACTTGCACGGTCTTTCCTCTTGTAATCCTCCTGTTCAGTCGACATGTCCCATCCCACTGTCCGCGGTGTTGTCGTGATTACGCGCAATGGTGACCGCTACGACTACTACCAGGACCCCTCCACATACGCGAGCTCCGATACCGACTCCACTCCCCTCGGCGAGGTGGGTCATCATGAACTCCCGTTTATTATTTTTCTGACAGTCACATGCAGGTCCAAGCTTTCCAGCTTGGCTCACTCCTGCGCAAGGAGTACTTCGACCCATCCTCGGCCAACTATATTCACAACGTTCGAACCGACCTCGTGGACCTTGACCAGGTTCACGCCCGTATCAAGAATGGTGGCGAGGGTCGTGTTGTATTTGACTCCACCATAGCACTCCTGCAAGGTCTATTCCCTCCTACTTCGAAGAACACCATCGAGCTCGCGAACGAGACTAAGGTCACTGCTCCCCTTGGAGGATATCAATACGTTCCTGGTGAGCTTTCTATCAAAGATGTCAGGGTACTTTGCCTGACTTTCTTGTAGCTGAGACCGTCGAGCCTTCCAACGATCGCTCCCTTGAAAGCTGGACAAACTGCCCGGTAATCCCAATGAACTTCGTCCAGTGTGAGCTCTGACACAAGGTGTTTAGGCGTTTGAGGACCACGTGAAACAATTCTACGCTTCCCCAGGGTTCAAGGCTGCGGCGAAGGAAGCTGAGCCATTCTTCAAAATGGCGAATGACTTCACCTTTGGCCGCCCCGTCACTCTTGAGAACGCCGTAAGTGCTCTTAATAGCCCATTACTGTCAGCAGGCTGATGTTTGGCAGGTTAATGTACGCTTTACTCGGAGTTGCATACAATTCCGACCTCACTGGTGACACTTGCCTACAGATTTATGATTTCATGAATCACCAACTGACTCACAACAAGTCCTACGCCCATCGCCTTCCACCCACGCTGATCGAGCAGGCACGTCACTGGGCTAACTTCCACGAGGAGGGCGTCTTCTCCGACTCCTCTATCAATGGCATCGGGAACAGTGCGTCCTTTATCTTGAGTCAGCAATATGTCTAACTGCCATATCATAGTCGCTGGGCGCACACTTCTGCAATCGGTTATCAGCTCTTTGGAGCGTATCACTTACGACGGCGACCCCTTACAGTTCCTTATCGAGTCAACTACTTACCAGCCGTTCATCTCTCTCTTCGCCCAGACCGAGGTGACAAAGAGTGACCCTACTCTCAAGGGAATTCGTGCGTGTGACCCGACTTCATTCGCATTTCTAGTTATTGAGCAGAGCATCTTGCAGCCAACTTTGCCTCTGCTCTTGTCATCGAACTGCGCCGCGGCTCGCTACCAGACAACCGTGACTTCGTACGCTTCAAGTTTAAGAACGGAACTGATGACGACTTCCGTACTTTCCATATCTTTGGTCACAACAGCGACATTCCCCTGACTGAGTTCATTTATCGCGTCGAGGTATTTGTTTGTTTGTGTATCAGCATACCAAGTCCTTCATACTGGCATTTTCCAGAATGCTGCTATCGGCTCCAACCGCGAGTGGTCGAAGGTCTGCGGAGCCTCTGCCGCCTCGACATCGGCGCCGTGGGGGATGCCGGCTCTACCTCTCTTCCAGGAGAGCCGCGAGCAATACCCATGCGCGACCGCGATGTTCGGAGCGCTCTTTGCTGCTCTGTTCATGCTCGCTATCTTTGCTGCTTCTAATTCTTCAAGCGCTCGCGCCGTGGACGTATCGCCCTTCGTACAAGCGGGGTAAGAGTTTTTCGCCACTTGTTCCCGGATCATTGGCTAATCATGATTTGAAAACAGGATGAAGGGTCGCTCGTTCTTCCGACAGCAGAGAAGCGCCCTCTGAATCAATGAGCGTGCCGTTTGCCTCCGGCTCAATTTTCTACTCTTCGTTCTGTATACTCCCACGGACATTTGTATGTAACTTAAGGGTGGTGTGGGGATACGTATTGGCGGGTGAGGGCCTGAGTCAGGTCCCAATCTTTGCCAGGCTCGGCGATTCTTGGATGTGAACGGTCTCCACACCCCTAGGGCTTTCAACGTGCGAAAAAGTGCTTTCGTGCACTTAACTGTTTGTACTTAAATGTTTTGTCGACCTGCTGTATTCTATTCATCCATCTGTACCGGCGTGAGTAAGGCGCAGACGACTGGGAGCGCTGGTAAGCGCCTCAGTTGCAATCACGAGGTTTAACCTTTTCATAGAGCTACCGTAATATGGCACCAATGGGGTGGTCACATTTGGGTTTTATCTCTTTTGACCCGAAGCAGGGGATTCCACGGGGAAAGGCTGATGGGATCTGAAGATATTGATGATTGGGATAGTAACGCAGGAGATCGTTCACAAGGCAAGCGATAATTTTTATGATATGCATAAGGAGGTTTCGAGAAAAGTCAGATTGTATAGCAAAAATGTTCTTAGCTCAGATGCGAAGCTATCTCGCTTCGGACTAGCAGCGGAGACTCAGCTTGCACTAGCTATAAGGTGATGTGATGATACTTTAACTTTAACTTTAACAATGGGTGTGGATGTTAGATGTAAATGTATGGTCATACGGCCCTCCTTCGGCCTGGAGGGGAGGGGAGGGGGAAGGGGAGAGAAGAGGAGAGGAGGGAGGAATGAAGGCACATGATCAGAGCGCGTGACCAGAATTCCTTTTCTCACTCTTCTCACCTCACTTCCTCACTTCCTCACTTCCTCACAACTATCTCAATCAACGCTCGCGTGTTTGTTGTTTTCGTAGAAGCCTCAGGTCTCCCCGTGAGACGTATCCGTGTGCTCTGCCCCCCTGTTACTGGGTCTATAAGACATCGTATTTCCATATGCCTCCTTCTCTATTCTTTCTTTCTCAGCCGGACGTCCTGCTCAAAATGCGAGAAGCTACCATTCGTGCTTGGCTGTGTCTAACAGCATTTCTTACTTCATCCATCTCACAAGCGACCCTCGCCCTCGCCCAAGCGCAGGCTCCATATCTTTTGGGCCTTGGTAAGCAATCTCTACTTATTTTTTCGCGCTTAGATCGTGATTCTGATCCGTGAGTAATGGCGCAGGAATTGGTGATATTACCGGGTACAGATTCCTCTTTCCACAGTTCCTAATGAGATATATTTTGTCCTGATGAATTTTGGTTGGGTATCTTTGATGCAGACCTGTGGTGGAAACAAATATGATGGTTCGTCTTTTTCGTCTTCATCTTCGTCTCTTCATGTCCCTCCGATCCCGTTTTGTGTTATTTGGGTTCTTTCGCTTTTCCCTGTATGATCACCAACGTTCGGCACGTATATTATTACCGGCAAGGATAGTCTGCTTTCACATGAGATATTGGAGATCCCTATACATTACAGAGAAGACGCGCCGTTTCAGGTGCACGTAACCGGCTGCCAACACACCCCGGCCCTCTTCTTCGCTTCAGCGTCCGCGAAAAGAAGCTCATATATTTGGATTTGCGTTTTGTTCTTCTTGAAGCTTTCGATGAAGTGTTTACGTCGAGCCTAACGCTTCATGGAACTAGGGCTATGCTTATTTGCCCCAAACGGATTCGGGTATCCACATGCGCCAACGGAGCCGCGCGTTTATCATGTCGACGCGTCTAATACGACAAATCGATTCGTCTTCATCAACGCCGGTTCGTCTTTCTTTGGTTCTCTGAAGCAATGACTAAATCTTGTTCGCCTTTATCCACGTGCTCTCACGGTGGTGTGTCATCGCTTCATCTCCTGGAGCTCAGACATCGCTTTTGGGGACAGCGGCATTCGGCGCTCCGTCTTATCTAACCTTGCCACACTTTTTCCTGGTGTTTACAGCGAAAGAAACGTCGCGATCGTTAGCACGCACCAGCATGGAGGTGTCGGCGGATACCCCGAACACCTCCTTCCGCAGATTACGTCGCTTGGCTACGTTCCTGAAACAGCGGCAGCTATTGTACAGGGCACCGTGCTCGCCGTCCACGTGCTCACACGAGTCTTGCACCCGGCTTTCTGGGGCTTGGGAATGTCACTATTTCCGGTGGGAACCGTAATCGCAGCCCAAGCGCGTACTTGGCGAACCCGGCGGAAGAGCGTGCGCAATATGACGGCGATCAGGACACAGCGCTGACCCTACTAAGGTTCCAGGATGCCAGTGGGGCAGCGAGAGGGTTCCTGAGCTTTTTCGCTGTACATGGGACCAGTTTGTACGAGGTAAACTGGCTATGTTCTGGGATGACTTGATGCTGAATGTAAGCTTTTGGAAGAACAACACGTTGGTCAGCAGTGACAACAAAGGAATGGCTGCCTATTTGTATGAATGTATGTGTTCAAAACTTCCGGTCATGCCTTTTTTACCCCCTTGTACGTATCTCAGCTTCTGTGGAACCGAACGCGATGCCCGGCAACACCACATTTATTGCTGGTTTTACTCAATGTAGGTCTTATCTATTTCCTGCTAATATGCCACTATCACTTAATTACTCTCTTCAGCCAACGTCGGAGATACCAGCCCCAACACGTATGTTTTACATTCTCTGGTATGAGATTAGTGCCATGATACCATTCTTGCAGTCTTGGAGCCTTCTGTGAAAGCCCTGGAAAATCGTGGGACGGCCAACCTTGTGATTTTAACACCTCGACGTGTGGTGGCACCGCCCAGGACTGCCACGGACGGCATGTCGTTCAATTCCAACTTTACGATCTGGAGATTGAGAAACAGCGTATTTAGAGGGCCCGGTTTCTTGATCTCCGACTTTGAGTCAAACCGTATTATCGCGCAACTACAAGTCGATGGTGCTCGCTCGCTTGTAAGCGGAAGTCTTGCGCCCGTGACAGGGGTTGTACGGAGCGTACACACATATCTCAACATGTACGCCGCCAATGTGATTATTTTGGTGAAAACTGATAATATTGATTGGTAAACTCAAGGTCGTTCCGTTCGTTTGTCCTTCCCAATGGGACCACGGTTCAAACCTGCCCGCCTGCACTTGGTAGGGCCGATCCCTGTTCTTTCGTTTATTCTTGTGATTCTGTTCCGATATTCCTTAAGGGTACTCGTTCGCCGGAGGGACAACGTCTGTGCCTAATTGCTATGGATAAATGCTTATACTTACTAATTATCCCTGTTGAAATAGAGAGGCCCTGGGGCATTTGACTTCGTGCAGGGCATAATGGGTCACAGCCGCAGTAACTCCCATTGCCTCTGACGTTAACCCCGATCTAACTGCAGTATGTATTCAGGAACCCATTTTGGGAGCTCGTCAAAGGTGGGGTACACCCCAGCGATTCGGTGGAATTGTAACGATCGAGATTGCTGGACGCTGTCCGGTGTTTCGCTTCGTTTCCTTTCTGCGACCCTGGTTCAATGAGTTCTGATCATCGTGTGGCTTATAGGTGCCGTCACAGCCAGACCTAATGCCCAGCAAGTCGCTTGTCAGTACCCGAAACCGGTCCTTTTAAATACTGTTCGTCGCGTCTTGCCTCCTTGCAGGGACTTCTTTCAGTGTTGATCTACCTGCTCAGGGATACGCGCATTCACCGTATGACTGGTCGCCAAGCACCGTTGACATCCAGATGTTCCGGGTTGGAAACCTCGTGATCTTGATCATCCCGGGAGAGATGACGACGATGGCAGGCAGACGGATACGGTATGTCCGAAGACCCGTTCGACGCCCCATTACGGCGTTATGCCATCACACTGAAATCTTCCACTTCTTCCACTATCACTATAATTCAACTTCCGAAATGCACGCACGGCTCATACATGGTTTTATTTGCCCAGAAATGCCGTTCGGGCTCGGCTCACTGCTGATGGAATTATTGGACAAGACGCGTACGTGGTTATTGCGGGACCTGCCAATACATACGGTCACTATGTTACGACACCTGAGGAGTATGCCGTGCAACGTTACGAAGGCGCTTCGACTATTTTCGGACCTTGTGTGTTTCCTGTACTTTTACGAAATTACAAACGCTGACCTTCTGTAATGGCGCAGATACCCTGGATTCATACATCGACAAGTATACTAACCTGGTATCCTACTTGGCTGATAATGCGACGACGGGGGCTGTACCACCTTCCGACCCTGCTCCTCCAGACTTGACATCGAAAGCTATATCGTTGCGGGTATGTCGCTCTCCCCCAATTTATTTTCATGTCCCTCGTTATCTCTTCCAGATCCCTGTCATCGCGGACAGCCCAGGGATAGGCCATAACTTCGGGGATGTTTTAGTTGACGTGCCCCCTGGGTCGACGTTTAGCGCTGGACAAACTGTCTTGGCCCAGTTTGTTGGGGCGAATCCCCGGGTACGCAGTACCTTGTCATCGCATCGATGGAACAGATACTGACTATATTATTACAGAATAACTTGAGACTGGAGGGCACGTTCATGTCCGTTGAACAGCTCATTGGTGGCAGCTGGCTTGTGGTGCGGTCGGACTCACACCCATCAACAATATATCGTTGGACTAGGGCGAACACGGTAAGCCCCCTGATTCGTATATGGACCAAGAATTTAATTTCGGCCATTCGGAAGATTCTGGGGACCAGTACCGTCAACGTATCATGGTAAGTGGAGAACAATTGTTCACAATAACACCTCTCTAACGCGTAATCTGGAAGGACAATCGAACCCGCGACACCAAGTGCGTTGGTGTTGACTTGACGCTTTGGCGAATGAATTGTGTTACTAATTACTCTCTTTAAGGCGGAACTTATCGACTGGCATATTTTGGCGACTCTAAGCCTCTTATAGGCTCTATCTCGTCATTCTCTGCGACTTCATCAAGCTTCCAGGTTTCTTGAGTAGTGATATAAGCATACGGATACATTTGTGTGGGACTGAATACAACAACGTGTTCTCATATTACGACGCGAGTGGCCTGACAAAGCTCCGGTACTCATGGACCCCAGAAATCCCGAAGTTCTTCTACCGCCAGCTCCAAACGACGTAACTTCTGACTAAGTTGTTCTCGTTCTCTCCTGATTTCAAGTGGTTCTTGCAAAAATTCTCTGCAACGTTCGGCGACATTGGGCTCACTGAACTTAAAACTCTGCCGAAGGACAGTTGCCAGGCCTTGACAAACGCCACGCACAAGTTCAATATCGACAACAAGCGGCGCGTAGTCAACAAAGCGGTGCAAAGCAACTGCACAGGTTTACAATCAGAGGGACTTCCCATCATCCAGGAAAAGGGAGGGGATACGAGGCGCACCTTCAAAGCCGGCGCTTGCCCTGGCCATATCTTCAAGCGCGGAGTCGGTGGGATGGGGTGGAAGGAGTTTGGAGAATGCAAGGTCATCGATTACCGGGAAACCAACTTTGCCGAGAGTTGTCTTCGCCGAACTGATCGCTGAGGTAAAGGATGGGTGAGGTTTGATCTCACTTTGCGGGGATAATCGACTCAAATCCCGGTACACAGTATTGTTGGCAGCAAGCTCACGCTGCGTCTTCAAGTGGGACAAGAACTTGTCTTTATAATCCCGGAAATAGCGGTCGTTGCGCGTATGTCCACTTCTCTCTAACTTGAGGAGCAGTGTCATGGCTGCCTGTGTCCTGGAAATGCACTCGTCCAGGTGGCTCTCAATGGTATCACTGGAAAGAGTTGTCAACATGAGCATGCAAGATGGGAAACGTGGCCATACCGGATGTGCGTTGGCAACCGCCATATGAGAAATGCCCGCATCGGGCGTCAATGGTCCGCTGAATGAACACTCTGAGTGAAACTGTTGCCCTCTTGACAAACTGGTGCGTGGGTAAGTCCCAGTAGGACGTGAAAGAACGCAGGTATTCCTCTGCCACATTATTTTGCCCGCTATCTGGAAGTCCACGAACAGACGAGCTAAGGAACAACAGTTTAGTCAGAGTTACTAGAGAAGAAGCTATGGACTCTTACCGAGTCTTCTTTTCGAGGACATCATCTAGGAAGATGATTTTTCGAGTCCCAGGGACAGCAGGAGGTACACCATCCTCAAACAAAAGCTCAGGGAGTGGTGCAGCACTCGGCGGTTCTTTGCAATCCTTGCTCCATGCGCGGAACTCAGGGCAGGTTGCCCTGAGCTCATTTTTAAACCTCACTGCATCATCCTCGATAAGATACAATAAATTTCCATCCTCGCGCGATCTTCGTTCTGTCCCACCCTCAATGTCACGCACTAGTTGATCGATCAAGGAATTGATCTCCCCAACGCCATCATTGGAGGGTGGCTTGCCTAGCCTCTCGAGCTCCTTGGTAGTGTTCTCGAGCAGATCCCGTAATTGCGCGTTGACGTCCAGAATTCTGAAAAAAGTATATTATCAACATAGAGCTGTGAACAAATGTAAATTGATGTGCACCTGTCTGATATCAACGTGGAGAGGATGTCCTCAAGATGTTGGACAAGTTTCTTTGTTCCAAGGCGGGTTTGAAACCTTGCAGGGACCCCTCTCCACACAGCTGTCTTCTTAAACCAGAGATCTTCTTGTTCACGGGCTTCCACCATTGTCACCCGGGGGTGTGGGCTCTGCGTATCAGGTTGTTTGACGCAGAACCAACCATGGTACAACTGTTCCATGTCGCCACAGATGTACCGCGCCCATTTCTCGTGAGCAGTCTCAGGACTTCTATCGGGTTTGGTCAATACACCTAGGAAAATGATTATATGAGTGCATGAGATTTCACAATTAATATGGAGGTGAAGATTGCCCACCGACTGTGCGTGTCCCATGTGGGTCATGGGTTCGCGCAAGGTCATATGCGCCTTGGTTTGCAAAATCGGCTGATATTGTATGTCAGCATTCTTGCTCCGAGATATGAGGTACAGCAGTAGTATACTTTCGCATGTGATAGTCATGAGAATGATACAATTATCTTTTGATATGTAGCCAGAACCAGGTCCTCGATGAGTTTGATATTGTCTCGGTTTCCACTTGAGCCAACGTTACGAATCAAGCCTGAGAGCACCATCAGCATACAAGCAACAACAACACTCTGGATTCCCATTCTGGAAGCGTACCAGGGAGATCTACAAAAGAAATGTCACTGTACTCCGGCCCAGTGATCTCTAGACAAACGATGTTCGGGGAGAAGGATAGTTCGGTTGGGGCAGTCAAGTCGGCACCATCCTCCAAGAATGAATGAGAAGGCGTGCTGGGGTTGAGAATCGCAAGCTGAGCTCGTAAAATACGATCCTCCAGCAGGTCCTTGTCCACTATGATGTCACCAAAGGGCTCCTTTGACGGTCCTTGTGGACTGGATCCTCCTGACGCAGTGACACGACGCAAAAACACGCGACATGACCATGTCTCATTTCCGCGTGTGAGACGGCATTCTATGGGACACCTAGATGAAGACGGAATCGGCCCTGGGGAACAGCAAAAGATGCATAGCTTAACAAAGTCACCTGGTGCATGCGTCGCCGGGTGCTTTCAGGAGGGGAACTCCGGAGATACCCTGGATTAATGATGACTTCCCTGAACTTTGCGAGCCAATTACAGCAATAATCGGAAGGTCGATGTCGAGGTCAAGCCTTTTTGCCTTTTAATTAGAAAGGTTGCCTGCAATGCGGTTGAGCGAGACATACTCGATGTCACGCAAGTTGTTGACAAGGCGCAGCTGCTTGCGAGCATACTGGGTGTCGTGGCTTCCCACTATCACTTCGGGATCGACCTGAGTGCTCGTGGTGGATGGCTCTAGATGGTCAAGCGTAATCATAGGCGGTGAGAGTGTTGCTGTAGCAGGAGGAAACTCCAAGCCGTTGAGGGTGATTGTTGGCGGTGGAGGATACTGTGGGGATGATCGGGTTAGGGAAGGTGGGCGATGAGAGGAAAATAACACATACGGGGGAGGGTATAGACATATTCACATCAAGTGCCACAACCTAATGATGCTGATTCTGAGAGAATCAAAGGGAGAAGCCTGGATTCCGCCTGTGTTAAGTGTGCGCGCTTGTGGCGACTTCTGCAGCGACGAAGACCATCCGAATACCGTCCGCATACCCGCAGCCCGCAGCGCAGCGAGACATCTACCAAGTAGTACAGATACAGGTACATCATGGTACTGCGGATGGCTGCGGATGTTATTATCGACGCTCACAACGGTGACAAAACGGGGATAGAGGAAGGGTGTAAGCCCGTGTAGTAGTGTAGACCGTTCTAGCCACAGCGGCGAGTCATGGGAATCTCACGCACATGCGATTCACTGCGGGCGCACGAGGGACCATTGTAGAGAGCGAGGTTATTAAATAGAATAGAACTGCCTCGAGGCCGATCGATCGTAGTTCGATAGATGCTCATGTGAACCGGGAACGCCGTCATTATAGGATCCGATAACGATAAGAATGTGTTGGCCGGCGAGGGAGGATGTCGTTTCATTCAATGACTTCGTCATCTCTTTATTTTGCTCCCCTGCTACATTCGCACATTCATAAATATCGTACACAGCCTGGGGGAAACGTGACATATCCATAAGTAAGTGGTCTTCGACGCTGTTATGACACTAGCAAAATCAGAGCATGATGGCGAACGGAAGACCTCGTTTACGAATTTGCCCTCTTCATGACATTTCTCCCCAAAGATAGGCAGATTGACGTCATCAGGCTGGTGTTCACTCTCTGTCTCCTCATTTGAAAAGAGGAAAGCAAGAGGGAGAACAGACGCAATGTCAAGATCTTTGGGACTCGAAGCCCTCGAAGAACTTGCATCAGACCATCATCTTCCAGATTTAACGGCAACAAGCTGGTCAAGAGAATGGACAAAGGCACCGATCAGTTTCAAAACCTCAGTTACTGGCTCGGTTGATGGTTGGACTCGGGAACCTGGCAATGTCTTAATCTATCTGATCAAACGGCCTGCCCAGTCCACCCTGCAAGACCTGGAAGCCTACCAAAAGGTAAAGATTCAAAAGTTCAGAGTGGCAAAAATTTGCCTCTTAGCCATCAAGTTGGACAAAGTTCGGCCGGGACGTCGTGTGAGAATCTCGCTGCCCAAGCGTCGCTTGTACAACCCATTCAAGGTTGGGCCAAAGCGCCCGGATCGAGTTCCCTCTCACTTGTTCGTACGAGATACTGGTTTTGAGATCGTGAGAGTGAGAATTCTTCACTATGTTAGTAGGTGAATAGTGCCTCATGCAACGTCAACATACTAGTGGTCTGGGAGTCGCGTGGATCAAAATGGGAAGCAAGGCAATGAGCACTTTAAGTCTTCCAAGTCAGCCAGCTATTGACATCCAATTAAGAGATAGCGCAAAGAGTGTAGGAAGCGAAGATACTTTGGCATGCAATTGTTAATAGCTCTCCTTGTGAACGCTCCGAAATCTCGGGATTAGACAAGAGTCGTGCGGTGCTCTCTGTAGTCCGGCGAGCGGGCGATAATTAAGCTTGTGCCTGTGACTGTGACATAAGTCAAAGTTCCGTTGCCAGATTCAGAACACCCGTATTGCCTACAGCTGATAAAACAAATCAAATAAAAGACAAAACGACAATCCGGTGTCAGGAGGGACTTCCAGTGTTGGGATTTAAAATTGCACACTGAGCGCGGCGAATCCATCCTGCAATAAGAGGCTTTGAAAAAATGGGATCCCCCAAACTCGAGTCTTTGGGGGTTGCGGAAGCGCTGTACCGTCCTCATCTGTGACAATTTGCAGCGACAGTACACAGAACCTCCAAGAGAGGGAAGTCATGATGCACTGCAAGCGTCCAAGAGATAGCCAGCCAAACCTGCTAAGAACCCAGTTCATAATAAGAGTGCAGTGCAATCAGAACGGCGTACCCACAACATTCGCCGGAGTGGGAAGGAGGAGCGCCATCAACAGTGTTTTAGCAGGCTGCATGTTCAGTGGGTCGGCGTCAAGTGCGACCCCAACGAGATCACCATGATCCCCAAGCGGGATGCGCGCACACCCCATCCTCAATTGATGGTGGACACATTATTAGAATTCTTCAAGTTTAGGAATCTACATCGCATGCTGCGCGCAATTTAACGAGCTTCTGATATCAGTCAAACGCCTGTACAAGCTCCTCCTTGGCCATCAGGAGGCGATCACGCCTCTTCTGCAACTCGTTGCGATGCTCGACGACGTCCTCCGGTTCGCTCAGGAGCATCCTGCAGCGTTCGTGTCCTCCCGGTCCACTAATGGAGATGCCGTTGAAGAGGGCTTCCTCGAGGCCAACCCTCACGCCACGCAGCAGTGTACGGTCGATACCCATCGGCACGTTGTCCACGTAGCGCTTGTATGCCACTGCGGTCCAAGTCGGGTTAGTCGCGCATGGTAAAATAAGGGAAGAGAAAAACTCTGAGAACCTTGGAAATAGGCGCGAACCTCTGCCATTATTTCAATAGCAGGTTCCATAGGGTCCGGGGGTAGTAGTCGAGCAAGTGATGTGGGGTCGACGGGATTGAGGCCTAGCACCGCAAGATAGGAGATTACTATGTTCATAGCATTCTTCATCCCATCCTCATTGCTTTCAAGATTGTCCATGAAATTGCTCTGGGCTCTTTGACGTATTCCCTTGTAGTAACCCAGAAATTTTGAACGATATTCCATGAAATAGTGCTCATTCATTGTGAACGGCTCCTGCTCTTCTTCGAGCAGGAAGTTTATATGCTGTTCCGCCGCATCTGCACATTTCTGTATGTGACTTTGAACAATACTCCTAAAGTCCATCATTAAAAATCGAGGGAGAGACGGTGGAAATTTACACCGCACATAACTCTCTGCTTGAGATGACCATAAGTATATTGGGAAAGGTGATCTTCTATCACAGCCTGGACGCGTTTGTTGAGCTCCTTCTTCGTGAGCTCAAAAAGCTGCCTTGACGGGGAATCCCATCGCTTCACGATAGCGCCAATATAGTGCTTCTTGACGATGAACGGAAAATTGTTGGGCAGCTCACGTGTTACAGCACTGACAAAATCAGGACAGCACGGCGGTGAGTGGACAAGGCGCTTACGAGTCTGCTCTCTTCATAACGTCCTCGACAAAAATAGCTCTACTAGCATCACTAGGCTGGTGCTCACACTCTGTCTCTTCATTTGAAAGGAATTTAGGCGGCGGAGGGGTCATCGCAGAATTGATTTTCCTGGGACGCTCAACTGGCCGGAAGTCAGGCGCTGTCTGACGTATCGCCCTCTTGAAAGCGACTCGAGGCCCACGAAGAGCTTGGATCAGACCATCCTCGTCCGGCGCGCCATCAACAAGGCGCTCAACAGAGCGCACGAACGCGCCAATGAGTCGCAGCATCTCACCAACCGGCTCGGAGGATGGCGGATTCGGGAGCCGGGAAAGATCATGACTCGTTTGGTCCAGTAGCTTGTCGAGTTCCTCCTGCAACTCGGGGAGCCTACCGAAAAAAACAAAAAATCGAAACAAGACCGAAACAGGGAATAACAAAATCTTACCTTTTGGATATCAAATTAGATAACACTTGACCGAGACGTCTGGTGAGCTTCTCCGTGCCCAAGCGTCGCTGGTACAGCTGGTCCAGGTTCGACCAAGGAGTCCTTGTCGAAAAAAATTCGAACTCTTTCTCCCGGGCCAGTTCATATGTGATACCGTTCCTGATGTCTTGCGAATCAGGATTCTTCACAGAAAAATACTCAACTCTGCCCTCCTTGCCATCACTGTGACCTTGAATCAACCGTGTCCAATTACCCTCCTCACCAAGAGGAATCCGATCGGGTTTTGTGAGAACGCCTATGGAACCAATGTCAGCCACCTGGTGAAGTACCATACGAATAAGCGTACCGATGGTTCGTGAGCCGTGTGGGTCGAACTGAGCGGCCAGACGATGGGCGCTTTGGTTTTCATAATCCGCTATTTACTAGTGAGCAAAGATGACTATGAAAAGGGTGACAACGAGCACACTTTCGCATGCGATCGTCAAGAGAATTATGCAGCTCCCTTTGCAAATATACGCTTCGGCAAGTTGTTGGACCAGAGCAGCATCGCGAGGTTCCCCTCCAACAATTAAGCCTGACATAACTTAGTCTACTACCCTATTGAAATCTTTGAATTGCCAACGAACCTGGGAGATCAACAAAAGAAAGGTCGTCAATATCCTTTCCACTTATCTCTAAACAAACAGAGTTTGATGAGAACGACAACTGTCTCTCCTCTAATTGGTCAGGAGGGGCATGCAAGAATTGATGAGTCGGGGTGCTGGGGTTCAGGATTGCGCACTGAGCTCGGCGAATCCGCTCAGTAACGAGGGGTTTTTCAAAGATGGGATCACCAAATTCGAATTCGCGTGGTTGGGCTAATACGACCCCGTTCTCGTCCGTGGCAATCCGCAGCGAAACTATGCAACGCCAGGGCTCGAAGGAGCGCAAAAGTTGGCATTCGGTCGGACACCTTGGGCGCACAGTTTCAACAAATACAAGCAAATTTGGGGACGGCAATGCCTACCTCGTGCAAGTGCCAGATGATCGAGGTAGAGTTATACCCGAGATGGCTTCTATGAGAGATGACTTTCCAGCGCTTTGAGATCCAGAACCACGATAACGGGTATATCAAGGTCCAAATGAGCGCTGCGTTAAAAGTGTGGGGAGAGTGTCGTGAATAATAAAGGACAAGGACATTATATTAATTAATACTCACCCCGTTGCACGAAGGCGATTCACAGCATCGAGCATCTTCCGCTTTCGCGCCACAAACCGAGGATCTGAGAGGCCAACGGGATTATCCCCGTGATCAACGTAGTCAAAAGATGTGTTGGTGCTGGGGGTACTGTCATGGTCCATTGATCTGATAGAGATTGGGTCGCCACTGTTCATCATGAAATGTGATCAAGGTAGAATACGAGGAAAAGCGCGTAGGGCAGCATTTTATAGGTGATGGAGTGGAATCACTAAGATAGAAGGCCGATGGAAGGAGTCGATCCGTCGTCGGGTGTAGTTGTCATCATCACACACCCACACACACACACACACTTCTTACCATGTACTTCCTACTCTCATTGTTATATCTTTTGCTATACTTCCTTCAATAGTATTTGCACAATCTTCGCGTGTCACGAGTATTGTCCCATCATCACCCTCAAGCAGCGGCAGTTCCACGACGACGAATCACACAGCATCTACCACCTCGTTCGCGAACCTCACCACGACTAATGCGCAAGGCTCAACGATCATTACCTCTATCCCTATAACTATATCCTGAGCACGACTCCAACAGCGACCTCCTCCGCACCATTTCCAAGCCTTACGGGCTACCCCCCATGCGGTACGTTTCATTCCAAACCGTCACATCTGTCCCTCCTTTCTCTCACTGCGGGCTGATGATACTTCTCATCTCAACGCGTAGTAACTGATTGCTTGACTCATGCTGTTGCTCAAGTGAACTGCACCAGTATCACTGCCGTCAGCTGCTTTTGCCCTAATCGGTGCGCCTCCTTTCCCCCCTCCCTTACTAAAAACCGGACGGAGTACCGCATCAATTAATTACATGCCCCCCCCCCCCCCCATAGAATATTCCCAGGAGCACTCTACACCTGCGTCGTTGCCAACTGCAGCGCGAGCGTGCCATCAGCGGAGAACCTCGCTCAGCAGTTTTGTGCACTAGATAACACCACGCTCTCCTTTTCGTCTACTGCCGCGCCGTCTACAACACCATCCACATCCACACTGCCAGGAACAACTTCCACTACCATCACTTCATCTAGCTCGGCACCATCGAACGCGGCGCTTTCAATGTTTTGGACTTTCGGCACACCCGGATGGTCCGCCATAGCGGTCGCCGCATGCGGCGCGGTGTTTGGTGCCGCAATGTTATAGTCTATATTATCCACATCACATGTGGATGGCCCACTATACGGTGATGTGAATACTTTTAAAAAAAGTTCCCACTGGAAATTGAAATTGAGTGTTACAGTGGTTTGAACTGATTGGAGAATTGTGGGCTGACATGGGACTCCGAAATGCAGTCGAGTTACTGCGTAGACACCCACATTGTGTCCTTTTGCATCATTTAAAATATACCCTAGTAGCTATTGAACCATTGCTGGCACGGCACCGTGCAGCAATGGATTTTTTGATTATGACGCCAAAGGCATAGAAAAATATCGTACGGCTAGGTGAAGCGGGTACACACGGTACAATATGATACACAAACCGGGGGCCGAACGAGTCGAGCAGACTCTATAAAGACATTCCGGTCTACGTCCGAAGACATAACGCTATACGCAAGACGAAGGTTGAGAGTGATACAGTGGCGTACAAAAGAGAAGAGCCTGGGGAGATGATAACATCAACGGAGTGCCTGCAGTGGTGGATAGCGAGAAAACGCACATGTTTTACAAAAGTAATTCGGACATCAAGCCCAGCAGATCAAGTCTCCCCGCCCACTCCTACCCTCCCTGTCGCCTGCAAATGCATCGACGACTCGGTAGTGAGCGTGGTATTTCCGATACCCGGTTCTACCGATCCTTCATCACTTTCAACTTCCCTATCGCTAACGCGCGGCCGCTTCCCCACGGCAACACTCGACAACGCGACTTCATCAGACCCACGCTTCAAGACCCTGGCAGCTGTCGCTTCAGCAGTTGTTAATGGAGAGTATGCACCTTCCAAGCGTGTACGCTTCGGTGGGGTCCTCAAAACGCCACTCTCCGTGTCCGCGTGCGCAAAAGCGTCCTGGTCCCATGCTCACGATCACGCTTGCGAGACGCGAGCGCGATGACGTCCTCTTCCATCACCTCGGCATATGTCGCTATGTCCCCGTTCGAGTAGTCCGAATATACCAATTCCTTGTCATCCTCCCCCTCCCCCTCCTCCTCTTCTTCCTCTTCCTCTTCCTCTTCTTCTTCTTCTTCTTCTTCTTCTTCTTCTTCTTCCTCTTCTTCTTCCTCTTCTTCGTACGTGGCTTCTTCAAGGTGGATGGTGTTCCTGGCGCATTTCGGTGTTGCCCGAGTGGGAGGTACGATCCCGGGTGTGAAGACACGACATGGTTTGCGTCTGTGGAGCGGACAGCGTCGCTGACATCACGATGGAGCATGGCACGCTCGCAGATTCTGCAGCTGCACACGAACAACGGAGCGTATGATTCGCGCCAAACCTGAGAACAGTGTGACATTGATCATCAACGACTGACATGTTCAAACGGCTCCCCCAGAAATACGCACCTCTATAAACGCTTTGAGGGAAAACGAGGGCATTTCCTGCATTGTTGTAGGAACACGTGGTATATCACGGAGTAAGTTGGACGGCTCTGGAGGGCCTATCTCCGTAAAAAGATTCATCCGCGGGACCTCCTCGTGAGGTGGCTCCCCCTCCCCGTCCTTCTCCCTTTTGTTGTCACTTGGTGGGGGTGATGGGGTTGTCTGCAACGTCGCCGTGCTCAAAACGGGGCTTGTCGTGTGCGAAGCATCTGATTTGGAACTTGAACTGGCGTCATCTAACGGAGTACCGGGATCGGGATCATTCTCATGCAGAGGTGGCTGACGGAGGTCCTTGCTCCATGCCCATGCCTGTTGAAGTGCATGCAACACATCCTCCGAGTCCATTGCAGCAACGATCTTCATTGCTTCGGAGCGACCTTGATACATAATTCGCTTGATAACGTTTTGCATCGCCGGCAGGAGAATCTTGCGAAGTTGGCGCTCAAAGACACGGTAAAGTTGATCCGCTAGATGGTACGTTGGTGCAGGGGGTACACGCAGAGTCACTGGAACAGGATGGACCTGTCCGTCAGCGACTGCAAGTACCCATGGTGCCGGATGTTCTGCGTTGGGAAGTCGGGGACGATAACCATACCAATCATCAGCTGGGGAGAGCCAGAGTCCGTCGAGGATGCGGGTGCGCGCCCAGTCTGATTGCGCCATCTCCCGTACACTGTGTAACTCTTCAGCCATGGCAAGTGTCTCGTAATCGTCCGGATCGATTTCGCCGGCGACCACATCCTCATCAGTACTGTCGTAGCCGTAGCCATTTGTGCGCATATCGAGTCTTTGCTGCGCAAGTGCATGTTCCATGTGCATTCCAATGCGAGTGTATCGACTTAGCCAAAGCTTTTCTCGCGCAATCTGGAAGATGTCGCCTAAAGTGCCCTCACCGGCTTCAATGAAAGCATCGATCTCTGGCGTACCTCCCAATCAAGTGAGGACCAATATGGGGACCTACTAGGGACGGCTTCACGGTCGGGGGCTGCGGCGCCCATGCGCCGCCACAACCATTCACTGCGACAGTTACGACAAGTTGCCGCAACCGTGGGCCAGGTCTCGAGATCTTCGTTTTCAACGCAACCGACGGCAGCAACTTCGGCTGTAAAGATGTCGCAACGTGGGGGAGCCTCTCGCAAACATAAGCCGCAATAGGCGCTTTTCCGATGCTCACGACAAGTGAGGATGGTGCCCATTAGTGGCACAGCGACTGCGCGCTTTGCCAGGGCAAGACCAACATTCGTCCCGGGACTGTTGATTCTGCAGACATAACAAGAGCACTGGGTGATTAAGCGAAACTGGTGATATGGTGAGACGCGCGCTGGGGTGGATGTATTGTCGTTGTGTTGAGCAAATGTATGTTGTGCGAGAGTCTCGAGAGGGTCTATCGCACAGCTAGCATGGTTCCAAAAGCGATGCCATTCGACTGGAGACAAAGATCAGGGTAGGAGCACGCGCTAAGACGCGATTGTGGCTCACGCGCAGAACCCCAAGATGGACACATTGTCATCAACTTTTCGAGGGCGAACGCGTCGCGAAAGACGGTATAGACGATACGATGTGGCCAATGTTCGCGTAGATCCCATGTAGCTGGACAATAGCTAGAATTAGACACGTCTAGGATATAGTATGTGGCAATGAGCCTAGAATGAGATTGGTTATATGTTAAAGAGTTGGGAATAAGATGATGAAGAGACCTAATAATTTCTGGAGGTAATTGAGACCAAGGTTTTACCCTGTCGAAGATTTACCCTTGTTTGAAGGGAGATGAGAACTGGTTGTATTGAGCATTGATCGTCTTGTCACGGAGGAGCGCGGCGTTGGTCACGGACGGCCTCGGTTAACGGGTCATGACCAGTCAAAGTCAAATGATTCATGAAAACATGAAAAACATGAAACATTGAGGCATGATGATGCCACTTATTAACTCCGATTAATTCGCCGTTTAAAATATTCAGAGGAGCAGCCACAGCAGCCACACAAAAACACAGCAAGCAAACACATATAAACAACACAGATATAGACAACAACAACAACAACAACAATAACAACCAACAACCAACAACGGACCGTGTGACCGTGTGTGGGAGCGGAGTACCTGCCGCTATCTCCTTTCTCTACCTTCCCCTTCTCCTTCTCCTTTCTCCTACTCCTAATGAGTAGTAAGAATAAGAATAAAGTAGTATCTTTCAAGTTAAGTTACTGTAACTTACCTTCTCGTTGGTATCAATAATATCTCTTCGTTCGTTATACAACCGACCAACCAATCAAATCGTAGTCATGTACATCCTATAGGGCGTACTGCGTAAAAATGCTTGAAGCCATCTGATATCCGCCTCTCGGTTGATCTCCAACACTCGTCCTTCTACAGATGCGACAGGTCCATCCCACAAGATGTGGCCACGTTCCTGCAATGTCCCAAGCACTTGCATAACCACAATGGCCTCACGTTATCTTTTCTTGCACTAAGCGCCGCGTTGCCAACTTCTTCAAACACACTCCGGCCCAAACCACCGACGTAAGCTCCGATCTTGCAATAGCCTAACAATTGTGAGGGTCCCCCGCGATGGCCATGTGGTTGGGCAGGTACAGCTGGCGCTTGCGACTCTCGGTATGTCCCATGACGAGACGTCGGCCTCGAAGGGACCTTAGGTGTTGGTAGTCGTGTCACGGCGCCCGTTGTGTCGATATAAATGAGCGCCCACTGATACTTTCCTTCCTGATGCAAAGAGTGTGTCTCGATGTAAAGAGCGTCGCAGTCGAACTTGAAAGACTGTGTGCTTAACGTTTCCTGCATTCAGTAATATTCAGCTTGAGTGAGTGAGGCCAAAGAGCCCCAGCAGTTTCGATACTTACCATGATGTTGCAGGGATAAAGCGAAGAAAGAAAAGAAGTGAAAATTTGGCTTTAAGACTACGATGTCGAACTGCAGAGCCCTTGAGGTTGGGGGGAAGAAGAGTAAGGGTAAGAGAGGAGAAGAGAGGAGAAGAGGAGAGGAGAGGGGGGAGGGGAGAGGAGGAGGAGAGAGGAGAGTGGAAGTGGTGGAAGAGAGGTGGATTGTGTGAAAGGCGTATGACGAGCCCGTTGGAATCAGTTCGCGATGGAGCGATGGAAAACCAAATCCGTTAATTCATTCTTCCGGAGTCACACACGCACCCCAACGAACACACCTGCAGGCTGTGGAGCAGATTTTTTTTGATAAGTAATGATTGATTCCCGTCTGCGTCTGACTGACACACCATTTCACACCAAACCGGGGCACAAGGCCCTCAGAGACCACCATAAACCCCCCAGCCAGGTACTGTACTGTATTGTACTGTACTGTACGGTACTATACGGTACGGTACGATACGGTACGGTACAGTATTAGAATAGAATTAAAACATGTGTCTCGAACATTTTCCCCTTAGTGGGTGCCTCGCGCCAAGTGACGTCAAACCGCGTGCGCAAGCAATAAATTAGTGCAATTCGTGCCACTTTGTACGCGCGTGAATTGGCCTTTACGTAGTTTTAGAAAAGAACGGGAAGGGGGGTCAATGGAAGGGAAGGGAAAGGGAAAGAGAAAGGAAGGGGAGGAGGGGCCTTTTTCTTTTCTTTTTCTTCTTTAATTTCCTTTCTTTCTTTCTTTCTTCATTCAAAAAATAAAGCACCCACGGACCCACGGAGTGCTGGTAGTAATCATTTGATACTCTTCTTACTCGTCCCCTCCTCTCCTTCTCCCTCTCGCTCTCCTCTCTCTCTCTCTCCTCTCTCCTCTCTCACTCACTCACTCACTCACTCACTCACTCTCTCACTCATCACGTCAGATCCGAGTGGAGATCCTAGGATAAATCCAATCGGCTCATCATCACGTGAGGATTGCGGTGCCTCGGATCAAAATGTAGTATTCGTACAAAGTAGTGATCCGCGTGAAGAACACATGAATGAACATGACATGAACAACACAAAACACACTCTATACCTTCTATCGTCCTTGTCATTGTTGGAATTTGGACCCGCCCACTCTTCCAACTGTTTGAGCCCTCCCCATTTAGGTAAACACCCTCAAAATTTTTGTACCTTTTCCGACGATGGTACAATTCTTGCCTTACACTTATACTTTCCCCTCCCCGCGGACGTCTAAAGGTTCATGGCGGCTCAGCCCTACAACTGCTACCTTGATTCCATCTTGAGAGGGGAACCTTATTACCTCTCCCATCGGTGCGACCACCTCATCATGCATTTTGCAGTTGCAGCGGAAAATTGGCTCCGATGTCAGCACCGAGCCACATATTGCTGTTCAACCGTTCTTTAAACTGAAACGTAAGAGCCTTCCCCCCTTAAATCCGACGGTTGTCTCATGCCGATATGAGATAATGGTCATGACCGAACTGAACTTTCTATCCGTTCCATCCCTCAATATCTCAGTGGGTGTTTGACCAATAAATGCATCTTGGTCGAAAAGGCTTGTGAATTTTTTAAACTGGGCCTATTGAATTACCGGAATGAAAAACCTGAATCTCTCCAACTCTGGTGCTGTCTATATTGTTGATTGACAATGTATGGCTGTTACACATCAACTCGGGTTGAGCTTGGTCCGTCCTAGGCACAGTCTACGTTCAATGTAATATAATATACTTATAGTTATGGTGCGGCGTTCGCATGCGTTTCACTCGGGATATATACTTTTTGGTAGATTTAAAGCCTCCGTGGGGACAGACGAATCTTCTTTTCCCTCTCTGTGACTCTGTGATAAGACTGCGCGGGTCAGTGTAACTTTGTTCTAGCAATTCCGCTGTTGGGTATTATTACCTGGTCCACGTTGGTGCTTGTGGTCAAGTCAAGATGAGCGATACGTCAGGTTGTATGTGAGCGGTTATCAAGTAGCAGATATCTTGCTTGTTGATGACAACCCGTTTAAGCAAGCGACTCCCATGTACGACTAATACTCAACATCTGGTTTACCTTTCAAATCATTGGAGGTCACTTCTTGACTCCTCTTCTCCTCATAACATTTCTCTTCAGCAAGGCGAAACGTGATGCGACCTTGTTCAGCCTTGGCGTGACTCTCGTGCTGTCTAGTATCTGTAACTGCTTACTGTCAGTCTCGTTCTTCGCATTTCGCCCCTTCCAACACGCTCACACCTGTCTCTCAAGGTTGTACACAAATCAATATCTTGGTCCAGAACCAAACAAGGTTCTATGCATTTTTCAGGCCGCATGTTTCGGCGCTAGTGCTCCCATGTTGGTGGAATTGTCCTCCCTGTCTTTGGCGTCTTTTTAAACGTCATCAATCAATGCTTTTGCGGTTCATTAGGTTGTCCGTCGCTACCATGGCCTTGGTATGGCAAATACGCTCAAGAGTAAAGATGAAGGCTGTCGAGTGGCTTTCTCTTGTACGTCCGAGTTCATTCAGATTATTTGAAGACGTGAATAATGGCGAGGCAGATAATCGTTGCACCATACATCACCTTCGTCGCCTTTCTCATAGTGATCACAGTGGTGCGTCCTTGTAATAAGGAACACGTATTATCGCAGCGATTCATTCATCAGGTAGTTGGGTTCGCGACGACCGGATACAGTAACGCGTGCTCGCCGCAAATTCTACTGCTCTATCGAATCGCGCGTGATGTATGCCTTCCCCCTCGCCGGCACTCGCAGGTGGTCTGCTCAGGGCTTCAACTGACTTGAAACGGCAGATCCCTAATCTCCATTGCTTTCACCTCGACCGCTGCTCTTCTTGCAACTGGTTTCACGGGTATGTGCCCGCCCTGTCCATCGTGGGCCTCACCCACTCACAGCATTCGTTTTGCGTTATTTTCAGTGACGTTGTGTTTCCAAATATGTCGGTTTCTGCGTATAGTCCATCAGACTCGACGGGGACAGATTCCCATCCTCCCGCTTGCCACGAGATTCATCATTTTCATGATGTACCTCTTTTTCGCCTTTGGGTACGTTTTATCCCTTGTGGTACCCGGTTTCATCTAATGCTTCTTTCAGGTCTAGCCTTTGGTCCATCCGGGATCGCCAAACATTCATACGGGATATCTATGCCTCTACTTGTGCGTGAAAAAGCCCTTCTGTCCAGCAGGGATTATTATTTGGCGTTTATCGAATCTTTTGCATTACAGTTGGCATCGCCTACTTTATTGTGTTTGGTACGCAGCGCGACGTCCTCCAGGCATGGCACCTATGTCGCAAGGATACCTCCAGAACAAAGTTTAGCACTGACACTGGAGCTCAAACCATAGACGGTAGTCGAGTCCTGCAACTCGACATCTCTTTAGATCACGCCGACCCGGTTTCTGGAGTAGGGACGCCGCACGCCCCGTTCCTGCCCACGTATTCCGCCTATACACCTACTCATTGAAGGCCGCCGTAACGTCGACCCGCACTGAGGCCTAATTCGTAGCAACAGACATTTTACATGCAAGGATCGGAACAATCCATTGGCGTGGTGACGTGTGGCGTGGGGTGGTTTCCTACCTGGCTTTACCCCCCCCCCCCCCTCCCTTTTAATATCTTCTTTGGCAATTAATCAACCCTACACAGTTCCCCCTGCCATACATGCATCACCCTTCCCCTTGCCTACCCACAGCATTAACCCATACACTAATATATCTGCCCGCCTTGAATAGCTCTGGCACTAGATATCACAAACAGTAAAGATTACACTCGAGTCGGTTGTCACACACATAAAATATATGTATATATCGATCAATACTGATCCAGGAGGGTTCTTCGCCCAACAGAAACTCACACAAAGGCAAGCGGCGCTGGGAACTTGGGAACACTATTATTCCCATCTGACAGAGCGGTGGTGCAGTAGATATATTAAACGTGTGTGCTATATTTTATTCTCCCATCCACGGTGGGTCGACAATCCTCTTCCCCATACCCTATATGCCAACTTTGCCTCCCGCCGCGTCCTTTCGGTCCTCCTTTCCATTTCAGCGTCCTTCTGGTCTTCGCCCGGCGCAGGAGGGGGTGGCGCCCCCCCGCCAAGTGTTGCCGCTACGCTGGCCCACAGCGGGCCACTCAAAGCATTCGCCTGAGCTTGGCGATCTGCCTCGATCAGAGCGTCAAATTCGCCCTTGTGCTCACGAATATACTTCTGCTCCTCCCGATAGAAATTCTGAGCCTCGCGACGTTTGGCGTCGAGGTAAGTTAAGGGGAGCGGAGGCTGGTGCTAGAATTTGACGATTAGTGAGAGAGCTCAATCAATGAATAGATATCCGTGAGGGCAACTGACTTTCTCTGCGCCGCCGGAGAAGAGAGAACTGAAAGTGAAGCCACCACTACTGATGCCCTGCAATAACGTTAGCCATGTCTTGAAGTTATCCATGCTCAGATTCACCTTTCCGCCGCCTCGTGCCTTCCACTCCTCTATGAATGCTTGCTTATTCTCCGCCTCTTTCTTTGCATATTCAAGAGGAATGTTCTTGCCCTCATATGCTTTGAGAATCGCGCGCACGTCCGGAGGTTTGTAGATCCCAATGGCTACCCAATTCCGCAGTCAGCGCAGAAAGAAAAAGGCCAAAAAAGGCTCACATTCGAGGAAAGGTATGAGTTCGATAAGCCCTTTATCACCGGACTCGCCTTTCCACGGCTTTAAAATAATAGCATTTTCCGGGTTGGTTACCACATGTTCAGGGTGCGTATCGAGCTATACGTATGCATCTGTCAGGTCAGCGAGATGGACTAAAGTCAAAATTGCATACTATGATGACACGGTCGAGCGGCCTGTTTAGATATGATAAATCCTTTACTGGACCGTTCTCGGAGCTGCGCGTAGACTCGCGGAAGAGCTTATACATGATAAAGAAGTTGTATGGATCCAGTTTTTCAATAACCGGTAACGCGGTCTGTCGTGCAGCCCGAAATCAGTTAAACATAGTCGAAGAAAGATAAAGTCGTACATAGTGGTGTTGTGTTGTGAAGATGACAATCTCATAGAATTGAGAGAGATACGCGAGGAAATAATCGACACCAGGACGTTTCGCTGTGCGCCAGCCATGTTGACGCTGCAAGAGGTCGTGAAATGGTTAACAGTGGAGGTATTAAGGGGGCGAAGAGCGGCTGAGATAGTTCTTAGGGGATGTGACTACTCACGTCCCAAGTACTCGTTACTAATAAGTCGTCAATGGACAGCAACAGGGTATAAGGTTTTTGGTGAGGGGGTGGTAACATCGGCGGGAGAAGTTCTTGCCAAATCGGTTTGGAGAAGTACTAGAAAGCAGAGTCAGAGAAGAGTAATGTGTCATCAGAATGAAGGGGCCTTACGTCGAACATTGACGAGAACCGGTTGGATGTACGTCCCCATCGCGAATCTGGAATCGTTTCGCCTCTCTGAGTGTAGTTAAGTACTTGATGCTCGAGAGAAGTGCCACGCGACAGTACACGCACCGACTTTCTCAACACGAGTTCATCCTCAGACCACTCGCGACCAAGGTAGACGCAACCGCTAAGTAATCCGATGGCAAAGAGGCCAAAGCTGACGCGACCTAGCTGTCTACGGCGGCGTTCTATACTGGACAGACTGTCTCTGGATGACTTTGCACCGGTGCGTTCTTGTTCAGTGCCAGGTTGAGGGGGCGCAAATCGAGTGAAAGCGTTGTCGGTGGGACAGGAGTAGGAGTCGCGGAGGACACCTCCGGGGTATCTATAGAAGCATTTTGAGTAGAAGGGGGCGGGGATGGGTGTGCGTGGATGTTGTCTGACGGCGGTGATGAAGCGGTTGTGGTGGCAGTACTGTGGGGAGTATTTTTTGGAGGGATTGACCCCTGGTTTGGAATTGTCGAGAATGAATAAGAGTACGCTAGACGTGATGAAGGTGAAGCGACTGCCACGCGGCGAGCTGTGCGTGTGAGGAGGGTCGAGTACATGAATGAACGTTATTAAAGATGGTTGATCAACTATCGTTTGACGACTTTGAAGAAGTCCTGACCTGACCTGACCAAGGCCAAGACGCTGCGCGACGCGACGACGAAAGACAAACAATTGCTGACGACCCCATCCCTTCCGGATTCCCCGGGCCGGTAACACACACATATTTAGTAGATTACGGCCCTCTCATCGTCTGGACCTAGTCCTACGTTTTCAGTTCAGTGTTATTTCTACGTCAGACCCGGTTGTCTCGTCTCGAAATGAGACATGAAAGAAAGAAAGAGCCTAGGACACAGAGGGTGCCTTATATTTTGTGCCCCATTCGCCACTCTCTCGCCCAACAGCGAACTAAGATTAATATGGTATGGGCCTCGTTCATCTCCATCACCAACTGAATATGGGCGCGCAAGTAGGAGTTGACAGGATGGAAGCTCAACAGACTTCAGGGCTAGCCTGGGGAGCAAGCCGAATCCTCAGTGCGTAAACAAGTGAAGAACATATTCTCGTTATTCATATGAGAAGCCACGCCCTTCAAAATTTATTTCTAGCAGACGCATATACTCCAATAACTCAACAACAAGACAAGAGACTTCAAATTCACTGGAGATATACCACCGAAAGGGAAGCCTCGGAGTATTTTCACTCGGCGTCCCATAACGATCCGACCGTAACCACGTTGTCGTGATCACGAATGCTGAATTGGACAAGCGGGGCGGAAAGAAAAATATGGAATTACGAAAGCGGCACACGCATGAGAGCGCACAATCAGACTGCAATCCAATCAGCAAATCGTGCCCAGGAGTGGACGCCGTGGAAAATCACACAGCAACAGTGTAACAATGCATTGCAACATTCCCATCTTTTCATAAAGGTCTCCGCGATGTCACTAGAATGAATCATCGATTACTTCTCAGTACCACGCGCCAGGTCGTAGATCGTTCGCACTTGTATGTTTGGCTACCAGCTCGGCAGCACAGACCTTATGGGTTTCAAGAATAGTCGAAGGTATTATGTATGGATCCAGGAGAATGGGGGCTCCACTGAATTCGGATTTGGCCAAACTGGTGAATCTTATCTCCCCCGCAGACGATATGTGTCACCAGAGGAAATATGACCAACCCCGACGGTGCAACTTTGTACTCTATACGTGCTTGAGCTCGTTTCGCCATAAGCCTTTCTTACCAGCAGGGAGGGCGTAAGTTGTGCTCACGGATCTACCGAAGTCCCTGGGGTCCATGAATCACGTAGCAAGTCCGTTACGAGAATGAGCAAAGTGGATCTGCTATGGACAGTTCCGCGGCACCAGGTGATCGTTCAGGCTAGTACGTATATACCGCGCTGCGCATTGTTTCGATTGATCCTCATTCCGGAATGAAGCCATTCAGTTCGATTTGCTCACTGCTGAACTGCTCGGTCAACCAGCGCCTCGGCGTTTAGCACCGGCTCCGCAAATCACCACAAAGCGACATCGTGACGAGGATATTCTGCCATGCACCTCCCTTCCTCACTCCCAACTCGCTACTTGAGGATACGGAGCTCAGGCCGACCCTGAAATGTACATTATACAACAGAAGCAACTACTGGAATTGTGATCGGGAAGGCAAGCACTACATCACATTGTTCGTCCGCACTTAAGAACCTAGAGTGGATAATGCATTTGACTGAGTCGCCATATAGAACTAAGCCCTATTCCACTTAAAACCTGGTCCTCTATAATCCGGGAAAGCGGTGGATGGTTGTAGAAGTTTCTCCCTGTGCTTCTGTATCTACCTCCGCCTTGCGTTTTGCTTCTGCCTCCGCCTTGCGCTCTTCTTCTGCCTCCGCCTTGCGTTTTGCTTCTGCCACCGCTTTGCGTTTTGCTTCTACCATTGCTTCCCTCTTGGACTTCATCCTGGATTTTGTCACGACTTTCATCTCGGCTTCCGGCTTCGCTGCTTCCTTCTCAGCTGCTTCCTCGGCCTTTGGGTGAACTGCTAGCTCGGTAGCCCCATTTGCTATTTCCTCAGCCTCGAGCCATACCTTCTCCTCCCGAGTTTCTCCTGCTCGTGCGGGGGGCTTCACCATAACGTTTTCGGGATTCTCACGCAACACGCCTTTCAAAACAGGTGGCTCACGAAATACCTGCGTGATTTTCTCGCCCAGTAGTGTTTCCAATCTTCCTGCAGTCTTTTCCTTTGATTACAAGGTTTTGCCAATTCAGTTGATCACATTGGATCTCCAAGTTGGGTTACATCTGAGCTCACCAAATGTTTGGCATCCCATTCATAGTCGTCGTCACGGCCCTGTGTTGAAGATTGATTCGGATTCACGGGTGAAGCCACCCCCACGGCCTGCACATTAAGGCGTCCGCGGCCGGAGAGACATAGGGCATTCATGGGTAAGTTTCCCAATTTGTGCCGCTTCTATGCGACGCGGAATTTCGGCTTCGTCGACGCGAAGGGTGGGATCCCGGATATTCTCCCGTACGGTGGCCACAAGTATGACATCCTCGATGCTCATTTGTCGGGCCTCGTTCACACTAAGGGGCATCTTCCTCTCGCAAAGAGCAGTTAAGGCAGGAAGTACCCAGTCGTTGACTGAATAGGTGCGCGCAAGTAGGAGTGATCATATGACGTTGGAGGCTTGATAGACCTCAAGGCCAGCTTGCGAAGCGAGGTGAACCCCCAGTGCGTGGACAAGTGAAGAACCGATCTCCACTGTTCATATGAGAGGTCGTACTCTTCGAAATCCCTGTTCGTGGGTGGGTGCGTCTCTAAAACTAGGTGGGTGGGCAATGGACTGGGGAACATACTCGGGATACAAGACAGAGAGGAAGGCGTCGAAGTCCCTACGTTCAATGTCTCCCAGTGATACGATAGTAGGCAGAGCTTGGTGATCATATATGCCAAGCAAAGCAAAACGGTTGGAGAAGTAAGTAGAATCGCGAGAGAAGAAATATCGATGGACACAGTAGATTATGCCATCGACCTGCAACTCACAAGTCAGTGAATCAGGCTCAAGTTCGCCATACTATATCACATCACCAAAAATGTGATATTTCCATCCCTGAAAAAGTATTTATCGTGTTGTGGGAACGAATCATCAGTTCGCTGGTTCGATTGACTTGGCATCTTGTTTCCAACGACAACGGAAACCCCGGGGAGGCTCTGCGTTTTGACTCTGAGTTCGGTAGCGTTAGCAGCACGAGATCCTGGGGCTTCAGCGACGGAATCGAACATTAGAGTATCGATCGAAACAATGGAGACTCCACTCGGGCTGACAAAACAGGCGAGGTGATGGGGTCTCGTTGCCCACCCAAGAGACTATACGAGGTGCCATCGGAGGAGAAATAAGGAGATCTTGTCTTGTCTTGTATTTTAATTTATACGTTACCCTAATACCCATCGACACGCCTTACACATGAGGCCCCAGGAGGTCAAAGGGCGAGACCCATCGAGCTCCTTCACTCGGCTTGAGTGGGGCAATGGTCACTACGGCCATCGCTGGATACAGTATAACATTCAATGTGCAGTCTCACGGGTGTAGCTACATGTATTGTGGTGGTCACAGCTGCGAGTGGAAACGTTGGCTTTCTAGCTCTCTCCGTTTGTTTGTCCTAGCTCCGTCGAGCTCCTAATATGCGTCTTCATTATGGCCTCGACAGCCCAAACACGTAAGGGATAGCTTCAGCAGCCTTCTCTGTATTCTTCGCCTGAGTCACGGGTGCCACTGGCCGGGCCACCGACGGTAGTGGAGGTGAGGGCGATGCGGTGGAGAAAGAAAATCGTGATGGTATCCCTGCCATTGTGGTAGGATAGGTCGGTAAATTTTCTCTAGCACCAGTAGTAGGGGTCTTTTCCATGACCTGGTCTTGCTTTCCCAATACCTGCTTCGAAGCGCCATCGACTGGCGGGCTCGCTAGTGCTTTCGCCGCCACCATACTTACTGCCTCATTAATTGCTGGATTATAAGCTTTCGCTGTTGCTTTGGCCACCTGTTTCGAAGCCTCCTCGGCCGCCAGTATCGTCTCTGCCTCCGCTTCCCTCTGTCTCTGCCTTGCGCGTGCCCTTGCCGTCTCTTTCCTAGACGCAGGCCACGCGTCTGCCCTAGCCTCGAGCCCTGCCGTTACCCCGGGCTCATAAGTTGCTCCCGCTCGCGAGTGAGGTACGGCCGTGGCTTTCTCCGCCTGTCCCACCAAAAGCCCTTTATGACTTGTGGTTGTTCATCTGCCTAGCGATAGTGCTATTCTCTTTCGGTGGCGTGGTCACCGCTGCAACCTTTTTTTTTTGGTGGGTTGATCAATTCAGCCATTAGCATAGCATTTCCTGGACCGTGACTTTGACTCACCGTACGTCCGCTGTCACTCTCGCGCGCCTTTGCAGTTTGTTCCTGATCCGCAGACGACGCAACCTCCGCCAGCTTCACTTTCGGCGTTTCTGCAGGACTCGGGGCGGCAGCTGGGGCCGTTGTTGAAGCGAGCATTTCCTTCGTACCCCAATCCTTGGGTTGGTTGGGGAGACATTGACGCTCCCTGCGCAGGTAGGTTTCCCAGCTTGTACAGCCTTTACACGGCTTGGGATCTCGGCCGTGTTGATTCGAAGCGTATGCTCCCGAATATCTTCTCGTACTGTAGCTACGAGGACGATATCCTCGATGCTCATCTGGCGTGCCTCATTCAAGCTAATAGGCTCTGTCCTCTCGCATAGCGCGCACAAGGCGGGAAGTACCCAGTGATCAACTGAATATGTACGCGCAAGCAGAAGCCGATCGTATGGAGTCGGGGGTTCGATGGACTTCAATGCGAGCTTGCGAAGGGAGACAAAATCCCAGCGCGTGGACAGGTGAAGTACTGATATCCACTGCTCATAAGAGAGGTCATGCTTTTCAAAATCCCTGTTTTGGCGGACATCCCTTAAATGACTGGCCTGGTGGGCAGAGGATCGACAAACTTACTCGGGATATAGGACAGAGAGGAACGCTTCGAAGTCCCTACGTTCAATATCTCCTAGTGATACGATGGTGGGCAGGGCTTCATGGTCGTGGATACCAAGCTGTGCAAATCGAGCGGAGAAAAGATTGAATCGCGAGAGAAGAAGTACCTATGGACGCAGTAGAGCGTTCCATCTACCTGCAACCCAGTCAGTGGCCATAGTCCTGTGAGCATACCAGACGCAACGCACCAAAAAAGTTATATTTCCATCCTTGAAAAAGTATTTTCCATGTCGTAGGAACGTGTCATCGCCTGTCGGGGACATACTAGCAGGTGTCTTGCTTCGACCCGACTGAATCCCTGAGGAGTTCATAATTTTGGTTCGAGGATCGGGAGGGTGGGGGGTTTCTGGGACACTCGAAGAGTTTGCGTATATCTCTGGGAAGAGGGAGTCGACAGATACAATCGAGGGTGTGCTCGAAAGAATAGGCGAGACATTATATTCGTCGCTTCTCCAAGAAACTATATGGGGTGCCATGAAAGAAAGAAAGAAAGAAATTGTATGTGCCAATGCGCGAGAAGATAAAAGGCTCGCCCGCTCGATTGTTGAAGTTGGAAGCACGATATACAGCATACACACAGTCAGTCTAACTTACACTTACACTTACACTTACATCAAACGTCCCCACTTTACATACACACACACATGACACAACAAAAAGAAACCACCTCAATTGCCATCACCAGTCATCCGCGCTCCGTCCCTGAGTATTGCCAACGTCACTACCCCATGCGGATGAGCGGGGTGAAGGAGGGGTGACGGGAGACGGGACGACAAGAATCTTGCCTCGTGCTGGAGCGGGCCGGGATGCCCGAACCGTCGCCAATCGAGCGTTGGGCTCTGGTCCATCCTCTTCCTTCGCACCTCTCCTCACGTCCACTAGTGAAACGGCCACCGCAGTCTTTGCATCGTCATCATTTTCGGCCTCTATACTCGAGCTGTTTGCCGCAATTTCTGTCGAACCAGGAGCCCGCTCTGTTCCACTGGTAGATGGGCTCGTAGTAGACTCACTCTTCGGACGATACGAAGGGGAAGTACCATCTCCCGCGGCTACTGCGAGCATGCCAGCTTGTGCCGCCTCTATACAACGCGGGATTTCCTCAGGGTCCACTTGAAGTGCATGGTGGCGGATGTCCTCTCGAACGGCGGTGACTAGTACAACGTCATTTATACTCATCTGACGGGCCTCACTGAGGCTGAGAGGCACTTTCCTCTCACACAGCGCAGATAAGGCGGGAAGAACCCAGCAATCCACTGAGTAGGTGCGTGCGAGTAGGAGCTGATCAAATGGTGTTGGGGGCTTGATAGACTTCAAGGCCAGGTTACGGAGCGATGTGAAGCCCCAGCATGTGGAAAGGTGAAGGACGGACTTCCACTGTTCATAGGAAAGGTCATGATCCTCGAAATTTCTGACAAAATATCCAGGCGTCAATAACGTAAATAAGGGAACAAGCATATTCTCAACTGACTCTGGATATATGACGGAAAGGAAAGCCTCAAAGTCCTTGCTTTCAATATCTCCCAACGAAATGACGATGGGAGAGCTTCGTGCTCACGAATGCCAAGCTGGGAAAGCCTTGTAGAAAAAAATACCGAATCACGGGAGAAAAATAACGGTGGACACAATAGAGGGTGCCACCAACCTGAAGGTGGAATAAAAGCCAATTAGGGGCGCAGTTGACAGAGCATTCACGGACCAAAAACGTGATATTTCCATCCTTGAAAAAGTATTTGTCATGACGAATAAAGGTACCATCGCAAGCCTTTTGCATGCCAGAAGCTGCCTTGCTTCCAGGAAACTGAGGGAAGTTAATAGATTTGGGTCGAGATTGGGAAGCACAGCTATTAGGAAGTGACGAGAAAGTTGGGGAAGTTATTAGTGGATTTGAGAGTACGGAGTCGAAGGAGAGAACAGATGTTGTGATTGATGAGACTGGTGAGATGGAACGTTCATTAAAATTGCCACCCCAAGAGATTATATGTGGTGGTAATGCCATGGATGGAGATGGAGATGACGATGAAGAGAGCGCCTGTCTCAGTCCTTCAGTCTGTCTGGGTCTGAGGGTATCCATCAGGTCACATGATCACATTGCATCACATCCAAATTTATAACACTAATCAACGCGTCTGTCACATTTCACGTGTTGTGACAATCAAGAAAACAAACGTAATCAAATCTCAAATCTCAAATCCAAATCAATGTCAACTTTTCACCACCTTCACCTTTACCAAATCCTAGTCTCTAAGAGTAAATCCGAGCTGCCTTCAAGCCCGATGCAAGCCTTTAAGAAGGTTTCAAGGGCGTTGCGCTGACGCGAGAGCGAGTTCACAACATCCGTACCTGCTCGACATTGCCCATCAACCCACTGGAATCCAAGAAAACATAATTATACGCACCAGGCTTGACGAGCGGCGCCTTGAGCATGTACGAGAGCAAACTAAGCACGGGATACAGTGGTTTGAATTCGACATCTGCGTCGTTGACGAGTTGACGGTACTGAATGCGGGTAAGAAGCTCAGCCAGGATGGTGAGATCGAGAATAAGGGGTGTCGCAAGTAGCGAGTCCTCGCATTCATTGAAAATGTTGATGGTCGAGCGTCCCCCACCCATGATCTCAGAGTAGTACTCATCGATTGCGCGCTTCGAGTCCCCGACAGCAGGAACGTATTTAATCACCACAATGTGATCTGGATGCTCGCCTTGACATCTTTGGAATTCTTGCCTGTAGATACACCTGTAGTCGCGATATAAGCGTACATCCAGACTGAGAGGAAGGAAAAGGGTGAACTACCTTGCTCGGCTTCGACCTCAGCTTTGGTCTTGTACAACAGATGATTGGCTGCAACCATATCATCGACGACGCTACTCTTCGAGATCTCCTTGCTACGGAACTGACGTTGGGAGCTAAGGTTCTGCCCGTCGTTGTTACCGAGGTGATTATAACTGGCAATTGAGAGCGGTTTAATTCCCGCATTAACAAGGAATTCTGCCAAAACGCTCTTGAGCTTCGTCTGCCCTGACTTGAGGTCGTCACCACCAATAAACGATTTGTGTTGCTCCGCGAGCTCAATAACACCAGGAACGAACGTATTCTGGGGCGCGCCGTTAATGAAAGGTACGCCTTCCAGGATGGAGGCGACAGCAAAGACAGTGCTAGGGGCGACCTCCTCATGCGAATTCCGGATTGACGAGAGAATGGCCCCAGCAGTATCATTGACGCCAGGGATGATCTCACTGTATCGCTCAGTGTTCGCAGTCCAGAATACTATGACCTGGTCAAGGTTATTGGTAGCCTTAAAGTTGCGGATGTCCTTCCGGATCTGCTCGAGGTGGAAGCTTTTGTCGTTTCCAGGAATAACATTGTCAGCACGCTCTTCCTGGTTGGCGGCGATATAGTCTGGATAGTAAATGGAAGGCAGAGGTGTACCAAACTCTTTCATATAGGGTGCGACCTGGCGTTGGAGGTCCCACTCGAGGACGGCAGCGCGTTTCATTGCTGCATCGAGGGGGACGCCAGAGATATCCCAACCACCGAGCACGAGATCATTAGGGTGAACCATAGGCAAGAGATCCGAGAGAGGCGCGTAAATGTCCTTTCCGGTCGCGTCTAGGCCGAGGCGGATGGTGCTAGCGCGAAGAAGAGAACCAATGTAGTTGGGGCGTTGGATGGTAGATTTGGTGTGCCACGCGATGTTGTGACGGTTTGCGAGAATGGTCGCGACTAGGGTGGTACCGTTATTACCCCCTATGCCAACGAGCATCAAACTTTCAGGATTATCACATGGTCAAAAAACACGAAGTTATAAAAATCCATGAGACCACATACCCAGTCTTAGGGACCTTGCGCTGAGTCTGAACTCAAAAGGCGTGACTGCGGGCTTGATCAGGTAACGATTACCGTCCTGTACGACGACATCGGCACCACGATTGTAAAACTTGGACGTGATATGCTCATCCGTGTATAAGGTATTCTCACCCTGAACGGTGATAGCATCTGCGGGACGGCGGGCAGCTGTAGGATGGACGGGAGAGACGAGAGGCGCGTCGAGAACTGACGCAGTGGGACTCGCGTTCCCAGAAGAAGGAGTAGTGTTAGGAGCCATGAAGAGTTAAAGCGAGTCCGACTTTGTACAGAACTCAATGAGAAGGGAGAGATGGTGCAGCGGTGTGTTTAT
Source organism: Multifurca ochricompacta (assembly GCA_022496185.1). Taxonomy (NCBI): domain Eukaryota; kingdom Fungi; phylum Basidiomycota; class Agaricomycetes; order Russulales; family Russulaceae; genus Multifurca; species Multifurca ochricompacta. The sequence goes on from WTXG01000011.1 coordinate 157,996, forward strand.
GGCCTCTGTGAGGATTGTGTGTGCTTCCGAGTTGGTTCGAGTACATACACAAGGGGCGCTGTACTTCGAAGTAGGATGATGAGAAGGACTGAAAGAAAGAACCAGGGGGGTTTTTATATGTATGTGGATGGGGAATAAAAATAAATAAAAAGAAAAAAGAAAAAAAAAAAAGATGAAATCAAATGAAATCAAAGAGAAACGAATAACCGGGGAGGAGGAACCATGTGCATGTGCATGCGCATATAGCTGCATTAAGCTTTTTTCTTCCTCCTCCCCTTCCGACCTGACCCGCAGTTAGATAAATATAATTTATTTTATCGTATCTCGTATCTAAATGCCATGCCAGCCATGCATGAGTGAAAATGAACGAATGGGACTGAGAATGGGAATGGGAATGGGAATGGGAACGAGGATGGCGTGCTCGTATCCTCATCCTCCAAAAAAACGAGTAGGACCGTTCTATTGACGTAACTTTCGAGACCCGCCTATCGAATAGCTTAGCCATTCCTCTACTTGGTTGCAAAACATCCCGAAGACCTCGCCCTTTTGATTGTGACCCTGTCCGTATTAGCCGCTTAGTTGTTTTTACCCGCTTTCTCCGCGTGGCTTGAAAGCTCATGAAATTACCAATAAATATCATCATATCTTACCTATTACTACGTCTCGTGTAGGGTGTAGTTATCGGAAGCCAGAAGCCTATCGTAATTAAAATTGACGTAGCAAGAGCAAGCACCCCTCCTCGTGCGATCCATGTGTGGGAGCATGTCCTGTATCAAGATTTAACACAGACACATGACCGTGCAGTACCGACGGCAATCTAATTGTTTTCAGACAACATACCCTTAGAGACTTGAATTGTACGTACGTAGGAACGCATATTCTGGGAAGAGAAGGACTACATACGATACTGACTGATGACGGATCATTGACACAGATTGCATTCGAATTCAATCATGTCTGCGCGTGCGATAGGCGGCCTCCTGTCACGGACTTACGTGTGGCGAAGGCCGCAAACACCCATCCAATGGTTCAATTGCGTTCGTGTCGTAGCATCTCACTCGTGGGTTCTCTTCTCTGCTCTTAAATCGCACTCAAAAGACGCATGGAGGAACATCCATAGGTTAGTATTTGGGAAGCTGACTCGAAACAAGGAGGAGGGGGGGGGGTTAACAGCTGAGAGCTTAGCGCACTAGTACGAGTGCGAGTCCCATTCCCGTCCGACGAATAACGATAACGATATTGCATATGCGTTGTGGGCATTTTACAATTGTGACTGGTTGGAGGTAAGCGCCACATAAGCGCCAAAATTGAATTGATTGATTGATTGTACAATACAAATACAAAGAAGATGGCCGCGTCACTGGCAACTAGCAACTGGCAACAAGCAGGCAACAGGCCGGTCTGCAAATGATGGTCAAAGTTGGATCTGCGGCCAAATCTCACTGATCATGGATGGTTCGGTATCATCATATCATCAGTAAGAGGACTAAGACTAAGGGAATTGATTATTATCTCATTATCTCTATGATCACTTACAATTCGAGACCCCTTGGAGTTAATAGCATCTGGGGCTAGGTTGCATCCATCAGCAAAAGCAGTTCTCACAGGATAGTAGTTACTTCTACAGTACAGTACGTTAAATACCCCGTTTGGATGTCAGTGGCAACCAGGGACGTCTATGCTGGGGGGGAGGGCTCTTCCACCCATATTGATTAAAAGTGAGTGGACAGCTGGGACAATTATGCCGGCTGGTCGATTCTGGAGCGTGTTTGAACGATTCCCCATTTCCTTTATCTCAACGATGGGACAAAGTACCGGCCGTGCTGTCATAAGTGGGTTGATTACTCCTGATCATTATCATTTGAAGCGTTGGTAGCCTCTTGCGACACGGCTAGCACAAGGAGTAGCCGGAAATATGTCTACATACTCCTAATGGCTCAGCGTCCCAACGCGCGCAAAGGCTCGGACCTGATGAGGGCTGTGGGTTGAGGGCTCAAAGGTGAAGGAATCCAATAGAACGAGTTCTGCATTTACGCTACACTACAAAGACAAGAACAAGAGACAAGACAAAAGACAGACACCAAGAACGAGAACGAGAACAACGAGAGCGAGAACGAGAATCCGAGGACCGAAAATACCGGGCCGAGGTACACTTAACCCATCTTGTCGTCTACTCACCTTCAACAACAAACACCCTCCGAACTCATTCCTTTCATTCTTTTTTTCCCCTTTCATTTCCTCCCATTTTTTGAAAATAAATTCAAGTCAATTCGTTTCAATATCCCCCCAGCCCTTCGTATCGCAATCACGCGATTTTTACAACACCTCACGTCCATGTCCTCACTGCAAAATATACCATATGATCTCCTGCTCTCTATCGCCCAACATCTTGACCTCGGAGACATCTATGCCCTCCAACTAGTGCGTAAAGGTCAATATTTCCCCTATTAATGCAAATCCGACATGTTAGCTTGTTGCAGACCTGTAAACAACTCCGCTACGCGGTTCGCACCCGCCCCGTATATCGGGAGATGGCTGTCAGCCTCCTCCGTCGTTGTCGCGCGCTCCCACTCTATGGGTTTAAGCGTCTTTCGGATCTATCTACGGATCAGCTCGTAGAAGTAGTAAATCGCGCAGCCCAGCTAGAACGTGGCTGGCTCACTCGCACGCCGCGGCCTGCTGTAAACACGTTTATACCCGAAGGAGAAAAAGCGTCTAATGGGATCACTAAACCATCTGATGCAACGGGATGGGGGATCAAGTCGAGATATTGGTACAAGGTCGTTGGAACGCCGCCAGATGAAGAAGTGGATTGGCTCTCCCCCATTACGGCGAGTTACACCCTTTGCGCGACGAAGAGTGGCAAGGTCGTCTGTTGGGATGTACATCGCGACGTTGGTATCGCAGAGTGGAACCCGGGGGAACGGTGGGAGCTGTGGAAATGTCGAGTTGAGTTTGAGCAGCGCATCGTATACTTTACGATGGCGAAGGTCCTGAGGGGCAAGTAAGTCCTCCGTCTTTCTCCTGTTCCTGGGTTTTCCCCCTCCGCTCCTTTGCTATGATGTCTCATTTTTGTTTCCAACGCCGTTCTAGGGAAGATGAGAAGGTTATGCAATTTGAACTCATGCAAATCCATTTCCCAGAACAGAAACCTGACTCGGAGGAGCAAATCAGCCCGTCTTTCTCTAATCTCCGATCTTTTAAGACTCTGGGGATTGTCATGAACGTGTTCCTGCTAGACCCAGAAGCACGTTTACTCGCAGGATTCGTGTGGATTAATCGTTCCAACAGCATTGGTTTATATGTGCTACTAGATTGGAACAAGGAAGAATATGTTTTTATAGATACAAACATCAAATGTGTATGTGGATATACCTGTCATGCGACATGTGTCGGACTGATCTTGTGCTTATCATCACACAGACTAATACAGCAAACTGGTCATGCATCTTGTTCAACGGCTCCATTGTGATTCATTCCGAAGAGGCGACCTTCGCGTGCCAGCATTTCTTCCCACTATCTGTCCTTGCTCAACACGTCACCCTCTCTAATCCATCTTCTTCGTTTGTACCACGTATGACGACGCGGCTTAAGCCGACCCGATCGATATCTCGAGGGTTCACCTTTCCTGTCTTACCACCCGAATCTTACGTTTTGCCATTCCGCCAGCCCCTCGTTCAAAATATCGTCATTGCTGGCCCGGGCAATCAAATACACCCAATCGTTCTTCCCCAAGTGGATGACCCTATTCCTCCTACCGATGTCAACAATCCGCCGAATCCCTGGAGCGATCAGCTTTGGTATCCTGAAAGTGCACATTTTGTACGCCAATGGTGGCCGACGCTACCTTCGGTGCCACGGCTAAGCTGCACCGTCGTGCTCCTCGCGCAACACCACCCACAGACGCACGTCACGAAATATGTCCTCGCACAACATTATTTTACCGTGCCCTTGTACGTGTCGGGCACAGAATCTGATCCGGATGACGCGATGATGCGGATGTGGTACGTGAGCGTGCCGTTCGAAGTCGTTTGTGTGTCGGACCAAGATGAAGACACGCCTGAGGCGCTACCGCGGCAACGACCACTGCTCGCCGTTGACTTTGGACACGCTGTGTGGCTCGAGCACGTGCGCGCGGCAGATGACGAGGAGGATGAAGAGCCGTATGAGCGCGGACAGAAACGTCTCCGATTCGTCTCGTTTCCCGGCGTCCGGCTCGAAGGCGAGGGTCACGCCGTGCGTAGCGGCATCGGCCGTGGTGGTGGCGCTGACGGCACGTTCGAGATGGAAGGTGCTGCACGGACGTTGGTGATCCCAAAAGAACTAGACTTGCACGACGTTGAGACGATCAACATCGACCAGAGTCAAGGTGCGGTGATATTATCGGTACGACAGGGCAAGATTTTTATTCTATGTTACGAGTGATGACTCTACCCCATTTCTCTCTCTCTCTCTCCCTCCTCCCTCCCTCCCTCGGTCGTTTGCTCTGCGTGTATCTAGCTAGATTCCTTAGTCAAATTTACTAACGGGTTGCAGAGTCAATGGTCACGTGATCCAGTAAGATACACGCGGGACCCGGGACGCGAGAGAAGGTAAGAGGACCAAACGGAAACGGAAACCTAATAAACCTATTATGTGGGGAACACCACATTCACATCGCTACTGGGTTGAAATCTCCATGTCGTCAGCTTGATAGAGATAAAAGGTAGGGCACATCCACAGCACCCAGAACACACTCAACTCTGGGTGAAAACCTGGTCAATGTATCCTTGTCGTTCGTTGTTATCTCACTGGGCCTTGGATTGCGCCGCAGCACTCATTAATAACCTTATCGACGTGTGCGAAAAACAAATTTAAAAATTCAACTCATGGAGAGCATCAAGGGCGTATCCGGTAGGAAGGTGTAAGATCATCGCCCATTGAAGAAAAAAAAAAAAGGTGTGGTGATTTGTTTGTTGGGGTAGAGGGAAAGCTCGACAGGATAGTGTAAGAAGCGGGGTACAAATGACAAAGCGGGTTCAAAGCAAGGACACAGGCAAAGAAAGATAGAACAACCATCGACAGATCGTAAGGTGGTCTAGCAAGGGCATACGTAAAACGGATAATGAAGATCAAGATATAGCGGCGGCTGGTGGAGGAGTCGGTTCGGCAATGAAACCAGTGGATATAGCAGTATCTGAGAGGGGAAGACAGCTAGTGAAAACCTGCAAGATCCATCACATGCCTAACACTTACCAGCTGCAGGACCAGGGAAGGCTGCACCAGCGAGGCCCTGCGAGGTAGCAATACGTTGCTCATCTATTGCTAGCTGCAACACTACTATTAGTTATGTGTTAAGGTAAGAAGAGTGGCCCAGCTCGCCTCGATCTTCAACCTGACTGCATAAATTCGCGAAGAGAGGGAATAAAGCCGGCATGTGAGACCATGCCAAACTGCAAGCCAAAGTTGCTGGATGAAGCCTGGGGAGCGATGGCTCTCCATTCGCATCCGTGCGAGTTGACCCGCAAGGCTGTGCTAGCTGGTGAACGGGGACGATAGTTGAGAAGAGATGTCTTCCTACATTTCCAGGTCCATCCTATACTCGCTCGTTTCGGGAAATGAGTTGATTTCCACAGCATGGGCAAGAATTTGTTGCGAGTTGCTCAATAATTCCGAAATAGATGGGACGATATAGCATGGCAACAGGTATTGAAAGTAAATTACAACGCCATACATTCCGAAAATGGAGAGGCAGAAGCCAAAGATCTCGACGAAACCCATTTCCTAGAATGCTAGGATGTGATGTGATCTGTGAAGGAAGGGGGAAATAGAACAGTTGACTCAATCTTGAGGAAGCGATGGGAGGTAATTGAGTGTGGGAGGTAGGTTTAACCTATGGTGGGGCAGATAGTGGCAGCACGTGGGTAATCCCACGCCCTCACTGGGTACTAGGTTGGAAGCTGGTTACATAGCCTCGAGCAGGGCAGCACATACAGTTGAGCAGCTCTCGAGTGAGCCTTCGAGTGAGAGTTGTTCAGCGATCCAGAGGATAAACGAGGCAAGAGAATTCATTGAAAGGTCGGAGTACACTGGGGAGGTTCTTAAAGTTGCTGTGTCGGTTGCAGGAATCAAACAAATCGATGTGCGGGAGTGCAGGAGTGCGGGAGTGGCGGAAGGGAAGCTAAGCACCAGAATGATGTGGGGTTTTTTCTTGAGACTTGGACTTGGACTTGGACTTGCAACTTGCAACAAAATATCGTCCAAGGCGAAGCGAGGTGAGGCGACCCCAACACTACCCAACCCAACCATTTTATAAAATTAAATACTATTAAATAATTTGGGTCTCTCGAACTTCTCGAACTTGACTTGAATGACTAGCGGCACGGCAACTTCCACTCCACCTCAAATTTAATCTTCTTCTAGACTCTTATTCAGACGCTTTTTCTAGCTCGTCTATTCAATCTCAGAACGTACTCCGACTATGGATTTAGTAAAATAGGTATGAATGGAATCGGGTATTACCGTCTCCAAACCACCCGCCAAACTTTTGGTTCATGTGTGTGTGTGTGTGCCTGTGCCTCAAGTTCATGAGGAGGATGGTGTATGAGCGCTTGACATTATTGTGCTATTGTGCTACTATAGTGCGACTGCGACAGATACATGTCAGATACATGTACATGTCCATCTATGTCTGTGGTCCATGTTAAGACTCGCTTGCAATTTCTGTCTGTCGGGCCTTTTCTTCAGCTTCCCATATCTTCAACTCCCGCTCGTAGTCATCCCACACTTGCATGCCCAATGCAACTCCGCCTAGTTCCCCATCATCGGGCCGTGTTAGATTACCGCCAAGACTACGACGGCTTTCCTTGGCATTTTCATCGGATCTCTCCTCCACCTCCACTGAAGGTAAGGAAGACACCGGAATACCTATCGGAACAACTGCGACTGCGCATTCGGCATACAGCGCACCAGGCTTAAGGACTTCCTCAGGTGAGCGTTTCCGGGTATCATCCAGATTTATCTTGAAAGGCGTCGGGAGGAAGAGCGCATGCAACGTTGACTGCAGCGTGGAAATTGGCGACTTGGTAAGAATACGGAGAAGGGGATTGAGTAAGATATACCTGAAGGTCGTCCGTTCAATCATGAGAAACTGATGATGGGAAACATGCTCCAAAAAAAATTGCCACGCCACTCACAACATCGATCCTCCCCATGAGACACTGCCCCGGGAAGAGTCCGCGGCGAGAAGGGGTGCAATCACGTCTGTGCGGCTAATGCCGGGCGACACAGTTGCTGCCACAATGTTCGAACGTTGAACCTTGTCGCTCACTACTGGTATGGACTGTGAATTAACATCAGTCCGGGGAACTTGTGACCCAGAGGGGAGGGCATCCAACACGCGTTGTAGATGTCGCATAAGAACCATTGTTCGAAGAGCACGCCAGCCTTCTGTGAGGAATAACGACGATGACGACGACGACGGTCGAGATGCGGAGAATACACGTGCTGCTGCGGCATAAAATGGATTGACAAGGGTGATCAGACGTATATCGCGCTCGACTGGGGCGGCTAGGAGCAGAGGTAGGAGCAACGTCACGAACAGAAAGGTTGCACACGAAGCAGTTTGCCGTTGCCTCTGTAGGTCCAAGCTCTGGTGAGAGAGGATATTGCCAATTGGTGCATATTCGTGGGCAAATATCACAGCGTCCAGACGCTGCTCCGATTTGCGGTAATTATCACAGAAAGTACGAATGGATGCCGGCGAGGTAAGGTCGCAATGTTCTGCGTAGATGTTCTCATTGGACGTCGTACTGCGGAGTAGAGACACCAACACTGCAGAAGCGCCTGTATCAGGAGGCTCAGAAGTGAGGGCCATGATGTGTGCGCCACGCTTGGCCAGAGAATCTAATAGAGTTAAGCCATTTGGTGTGAAGGCTCCCTAAGAAGTAGTGTTAGGTCGCCTGCGGAGAAACGATGTTGAGATGAGACGCAACTGTAATGAGGATGGTACGTCCGTGGAGGTCCCTCTCCCTATCGGTTTTGCGACCCTGGGCAAAAGTATAGACTGTAACAATGCCGACGACAGTTAGGACCACATGTGTGTAGTACTCGGCTGGTAAAATGGTAGACCCAATAGCGTACAGAATTTTGAGAACCATATTCCTGAATCAAAAATATGGAGGACTGTCTTATGTCGAGTGGTTCTTCAAATTCAGGATAAGGATAAGGTGCTCTTGCAACTCGCTACAGCTACAAAAAGCTGGTGAGCTGGTGGTTGCCAGTGCAATTCCGCTTGCACGACTACCACAACGAAATATTACGTAATATCGCCTGGGCCCAGCAGCACACCTCTTTATTCTCAATTTGAGAATTTAACTCAAGGGTCTTATGGTCTTACTACAACATACGAAATACGCCCCGAATTTTAGTCCTCGTCCCAATTTCCTGCCTGCTGAGGAATCTTTGGTCCGCCTGCTGGTCGGCTCATGATGATGCTGTCGACGTTGAGAACCGAGATAGCGGCTTCAGTAGCCAGGCGAATGGCCCAAGCTTTTGCTGCTAACGAGTCCACGATATTGCGCTCAGCAGCATTCACCGTGCCGTCAGTCTCAGCCTTTAATTAATTAGAATGTGTCATCAGCAGTTGTGAAGGGAAAAAGAGGGTTCTAGGCGCGACTGACCTCAACGTCGACTCCCCAAGACTCGCCTCCCGCTTTCTCGTGCTTAGCCAACAATCGCGCCAAAATTTCATTTCCCTCTGCACCTCCATGGGCATTCTCTGCTAACGTGCGTGGGATGACCTCCAAAGCGGATGCGAAGCGGCGTACGGCGTGCTGCGCGAGTCCGCGCAAGCCAGCACCGTATGTTTCCACCCGGCGCGCAAGCGCGAGCTCCGTGGCACCGGCACCAGGCACCAGGCGTGGGTCCTTCAGGAGCGCTTTTAACAAAGCAACACCATCGTCCACTGCACGTTCGAGGTCGTCGAGGTGATTCTGGGTTGCACCTCGCAGGACGACGGTCGCCGTACGCGTCTTGACGCCTGCGCCTTCTGGCTCTTGCCGTAGTACAGTGACACGGTCTCCACCAACTTCGATCGTCTCACAAACGTCGACATAGCCCGCCTCCTCAGGCGTAGGGGCACCAAGACGTGCAAGTGGGGTTGCTTGGACAACACGGCAGAGACGTCGCAAGTCAAACTTGGACAGGACTTTCAGAACGAGAATTTGATTCCGGTTGAGGTAATGGAGAGCGAGTTCTCCTATGCTCGTCCCTGCAATAAGTACTTTTACTCCCGAGTCGGCGAGCTCTTTGAATATCTGGGAACGGGAGTGAGCGGATGTATGCCTTACACGGGCACTCACCTTCTCCATGTGCTTCTCCTCCCCCTTGGTAAAGTTTAACATGTCATCAGCGTTTTTTATCAAAACCGTGCCTTTCGTTTCCGTCTGCGCGGTGTCGATGGGGTTCGTAAACACTGCAACCTTCGCTTTCGTGACTTTCTTCACATCGCCTACCGGGATCAAGGGGTTGGTGCAGCTACTACAGATACTAAGCAGCACAATGTCACGTACCCTCGGGTTCCCTGCCAAACACCATACCCTGCACGACTTTGCTTCCTGCCAAACTTCCACCCATAATTTTGACTACCCGCACATTATCAACATTGAATGTCTTGTTATTTTCTGGCATAACAGATAGAGCGGCCTCTGCCACGAGTGCCGCGAGAATGTCTTCCGATCCGTATTGTTTTGATGCTATAGCGGGAATGACAGCATGTACCAGAGATGCGTTGGTCAAAGGCGATGGAAGCTCGCTGACTGACAGTGCTGATAGATAGCGCACATGTTAGGGAACGTGAAGTCTTTGAGATTGAATATGACATACTTTCGAGCTCAGCTAATGCTTTCGTGCATGCAAGTTCGTAGCCCTTGATTACCTCACTTGGGTGAAGGCCCATAATCAATAAATTCTCCGCTCTTTTCAGGAGCTCTCCAGCAAAGATTAGAACCGTGTTGGTTGCATCACCCATCTAAGTCAATAGGTCAGGATACGCAGCAGATCAGATAAAGGTAGGGCTTGCCTCGATTTCTTGCGCCTGTGAAGCCATGACCAGTAACTTCGCGGCCGGATGCACGACCTCAATTTCGCGTATTATGGTGGCAGCATCAGAAGTCACGAAGAGTCGACCCAAGTGGTTGATGACGAGTTTATTTCGCCCTGTGACCCGTTCAACCCTTCAATTGGTGCAATAAAGGGACATCGCACACCATTAGGCCCAAAACTTGTTCTAACGAGATTCGAGAGCTCTGAAATGGCTTCAATGTTTCGAAGGACGGCATCCTCGAGACCAGACATTTGCTAAGACAAAAGCCATTTTAACGGAACCCAAAAAAAAAGGAAATCGCCTCCTCGCACTTTATAACCATCTTTAAATAGCTGTATGTTGTTTGCCTTTGGAACCTTCAGGGCCATTTTGAGATTAGATGGGTGTAGATGAGGTGCTGTATCTTTTCAATCTCAATCACTCGCGCTTTGCTTTTGCTTTTGCTGCCCTTTATGCGGATCTCCGGCCCGTTCTCCGCCAACAGCGTATTAAAAGGCTCGTGTAGGCTTAGGCTACAACTTTCTCTCTTTTTCACGTCACGTCATGGACAAATGTCCGTCTGTATGGGAGAATTTCATCTCTACCTATTCGCGTTCTGAAACCGGTTTCACAGCTTCGTGAATTGAGGGGTGGCAATCGTGCGACTGTGTATAACCCATCCTATTCATTGACATGAGCCAAACTGTCGCAGGCGACGCTTTGACTTGAATTAAAATTACCATGGACGCCCGTGAAGGACATCAATGACACCGTATTTCCGGTCCAAGTCCGCCCCGACTCGGCTCGGTTCTTTGGGGGGTCACGATGAAGCACAAATTGGAAGGAAAACCATAAACTCATGTGTTGCCTGTCTGTTGCTTGACCGTCTAAGCTCTAAGCCCAGCCTGGGATCTGAGGGTCCGATCCGATTAGCCCTGAACAGCTTTGATCTCACTCACCTGACCACTCCTGCTACTGTAGCCATGTCCCGTAGCATAGCGTGTGCATTGGGCATTTTGTTTTGGACATTGCCATCTATTCGACCTTCGTTCCGACCGCGCTTGTTGCCTTCCTGTTTCATACTTAATGACGGAATTAACGCGGATGACTTGGACTTGATGCTTGTTGCTGTAGCAGTGATCATTCTAATGACGGGTTTCAATTTTCAATTTATTGCGCTGTGGTAGACTTCACGGCTTCTCCTTTTTCACCTCTCGGATCTTTAACCGAGATCTTAAACATTTTCTTCTTGATGATACCTACCCGCATACCTGAGTATGTTCATTTTGGGGTTATTTCATCCGTGGCTGCCATCTCGTTCACCTTTCCTAACCTCGGTATACAGATTCCGAACCGAACGAGGAAGGATCCCAGCGGGAAATCAGGACACCCCAAGTCGTGCCCACTAGTACGTTGCATGAATTGTGGTACCCGGACCCCTGTTGAGACCTTGACAGGCTGACATCCCTGTCCGTGTTGTCATCTCCGCGTCCACGTATCCCCCGTCGTTCAATGTGTGCTTTACCGTGCATATGCAATCACAAGGATAGAATTGTCACCCAGCCGGGTTCAATGTATCGGACATTTACGTGCCATCTAACGGCCTCCGCCTCACTCTTTATCAACTACACATCATTTAAAATTTATATTCTTTCAGGAACGATCCATCTCGAATTGCCCTGGGTTTCCCGTCTCATTCGTCTTAGTCAATTTCCCCTTGATCTTATATCTTAACCACCCCCCCCTCACTTCCCCCTTTCCTTGCAGGTTCCAAAAGGATTTGCGGATCTTCCCGCGGTGTGACATTAGCCACGTATTTATTTTTCACTGCATCTTACAAGACATCCAGTGCTAGTAACGTTTTGGTAGTTATCTGCTTTGCCACTTAATATGTTCCTTGATACGTTTTTGCACGAGTGAAGTTACCATGCTCAAATTCCCAGTAAATTTCCTGATTATTTACATCTTGGTCAGTCTTCGCGATGCTTCCTTGAGGCTGGGCGCGGCTTCAGCGCAGCATCTAAGGGACGTGTGACAACTTGTGGAAGGGGCGACCATAAGATGCAAGAAAAATAGATGACAAGCGATACAATGGCGACACCCGTTGTAACCCACAGGGACAAAGGATAACCGTACCTTTGTTGATGGATCACTCAATATTTAACAGAATCATACACCAGTGAATTCACGCAGATATTCTGGGAAGATCGCCCTTAACGGAATTTTTTGTATCCTGACGACGCCTGAGACTCACCTCTGGTTATCTCAAATGCGGCAAAAGTACTCCCAGCGGCCGGGATACTGCGGATGGATTAGAAGCGAGGTTATTTGTACTGTCTTTGTATAGGTCACCTTCGGATGACTACGTATTTATCGGTTATGAGGCCAAGCGCAAAGGGATACGATGGACTTACGGCAGGGTGTCAGGCCACGGAACAAACCGCCTCTTAAAAAAAAAAAAAGAAAATACGAGGTGAGGCACGACATGATAAGGCAAGGTGTGAATACTTACACTCCGGACTCAGCGACAATGGCTTTCAATCCTTAAAAATGTACTGCGTAGGTGTGCCTTTCGGAGGGGTAGTGCGAAGTTGTACACGCGACTTGACGACATCTTCAAGAACAAGAAAGTAAACTTTTAACGGAGATATGAAACGTGACTCAGTTACCTAGAGGATAGGAAAAAGCCAATACGCAATCTGGCGAAATATCAGACATGACTCGGGTGGTACAGAGAGATACCAGACGTACACCCCCAGTAGAACCGCTAGCAAGCAATGCCCATACTGGTAAGTCAGGGCCGTATGTACTCACGAATTTTCGCTTCGAGTATTCAAACGCTGTGCGAGTCTTGAGGTCCGACGTTAAAGAGTGTACTATGCAAGTGCGTACCTGTATAGAACCTGCAACGTAGACACGTTCAGACCATAAGTTCGTTCGGTCATCACACGTGCACCTCACCCTGCATAAGCTGGGATCTCTCTCGCCACGGTGACCTTGAGCAAGTTAAACATTGATTCAAAGATTCATACCAAACTCGGAAAAAAACAAAACAAAGTAGAACGTGAATGACGTACCCAATATCCGCGCATGACGCCCTTCCGAAACCCCCACTCTGCCCACATCTCTCTTGCCACGACGCGTAGCCGCTTGTCCGAAGGGGTTCCGTATTGGCCCTGCATCCGCACTTTAAACATTTCCACCGGGCTGGCAAGGATAGCATTTGCAGCCCCCGCCATGGCACCTGCCGCCGCAGTCTCCTTCAATGAGAGCTGTCCAAAAGGCGAAATGATACGCTTCGAGATGCCATATGCGGCAAAGAGCAGCGAATTGACACCGGCGATCCCTATGAGGGGGCTGGCCATCCCTTACAGGTGATAGTTAGGAAATGCAGGAGAGGGGGAGGGGGGGGGGGCATGAGGAGGAACCTTTATAGAGTGCGAGGACGCCCTCTTTTCGCACCGTCTGAGCCAAAATGTCCATGGGCCCTTTCTATGAGAGGATCAGAGAACTAGCCGAGAATCAAGGTGAACGCTGCACTGACAACATGCCCTCTGTCGTACAGAGCACGTACGGTGAGGTGATGAGCCCGACGCATAAAAAAGATGAACCAAACTGGGAGCAATTTGTGCGCGCGTTTTGACAGTGTCTAGCGGTTGCCCAACCAGGACTTGTGCTGCGCCACCGAAACTGCCTGCGATGAGCTCATTGACGGTCTCTGACGTCTTCTGAGGCATAATAAGTTTGATGATTGTGGTGGAAGTTAGCAAAGAAGAAAGGGGTCCAACACGGTCTGCTTCGCGCGTCGAGCGATACAATCTCAACCAAATTACATCCGTTCGTCTGATGATGAAGAGACAGCTCAAATATATTGATAATTGTAATGGACCGGAGGGTCGCCTGCGACAGGCAGATGATGCCAGATTGCCTACTACAGACAGACAAGTAGGAAGTAACAGGATGGGTGACGATACTAAGTCCAATGCCATGTGTGTGAGGGGAGGGGAAACCTTGAAATCTAATAAAAGAATTGCGAAGAGTCCAAAAATTGCAGTAAAGGTACAGCATGCTGTGCAAAACGGCAAGAAAAGTGTTGAGTTGTAAAGTAGACAAATTGAAATACTTGAGTGGAGAGTTGGAGCGATAAGAAGCGTTTTAAAATGCTGAGCGTCGATAGCGCAGGTCATGACGGAGGGCAGAGGCATTCAAATAGCCAGTGCGGTGTGAGAGGACTCTGCTTCCGCCTCTTCTTCCTCCTCGAGGATCGGTTCGTCAAAGTCATCATCATCGTATTCTTGATCCGCTTCCCCATCCGCGTCCGCCTCGTCGAAAATAGTGTGGAACTGCAAGCAAAAAGGTCACACCAGACAATTACAATTTCGTCGGAGGATGGCCGAATGATGCTCACGTGGGTGACGAGGGCCTTGACCAGTCTGTTGGTATGTTGCATGTTTGACATGATCATTAGGAAATCGTTGTGGGGTGCTCGAGCAGGTTCGGACTGAAGACGATGGCAGCGCGTCTGTTGTCATTTGATTGTGCTCTTCGTAGTCAGTGACCCTACCAATTTATGCCGTTTAGAAGGTCGTGACAACGAAGCGAAAGAACGGTCGCTTACTTGTCGAGGTGTTCAACGACCCGCTTAAGAAGATCGAAGTTGTGTCGGGGTAGTGCTTGTATTACTGTCCGGATCCGTTCGATCCTAGTGTTGAAGTCTTCGATCTCTGTGGTAGATGTCAGTAAGCTGCAAAGTGGCATGTGCGAGCTTCAGGAATGCCATACGCATTGCTTTGATGATATCATGGTATGAATATGATGGGAATGCAGGTTCTGGCAGAATACGGAACCATGTCTTGATGAGGTCCAAACCGCTAGATGTCAGTTGAAGCTGTGATAGGCCACAATCCTATAGGTATTAATTAGAAAAAGATTAAAAGAGGGAGAGAGAGACCGTGACGTCAACAAAAAGTGATTATATACCTCGATTTAAAGCATCTTTGAGAGCAGCGACTTCAGAGGTTGCCCGCGATGCGATCTAAAGATCATGAGCGCGTCGAGATAACGAGAACGAGATTTTGAGCATAAATTACTCACAAATCCCAACTTCAGTCAAGCCTCTTGCTTCCACCTCCAGTAAACACTTCTCCAAGAAAGATGGGATAGCACCCGGTGGGACCGCGGAGGCTCCTGCTTCACGCTGGAGCAAAAAATCGAGGTCGACGCCGAAAACTGCGTGCGGCTGTAAGTAAAACCAACGAAGAATAAAAACGGTGATGACTTGCCAGCTGTCGGATCTCGCGATGCAGTCATTGGACGATCATGTATATGATCCGATAATTGGGGCTTTGGCGAGTTCCCGATGTAAGTCAGCCGTCTCTTTGCGGCCGTTTTTGAGACGTGATCGATCGTACGAATCCATTTCGTCATCTCTGCTTTTGTGGCCGTCTGAAGCAGATAATGCCCACCATCCTCAGTATCAAGCTGGAACGTGTAAGAGCGCTCATAATTCATGGTGTGGGACATCCGGGCATCAACAACGCTGAGGACCAACGTTGGCTTGCCCGTAGGCGTAAAGTCCAACTCCGCAGCAGTACGCCTGGTTGAGTTGACATCGACATGGTCCAGAGAAAACGCGTTTGATATCGGGCGCATCAAATGCTGGAAAAACGTTGCCGATCCACTTTTTTTATTCGGTGTTGCCTCTGAGCGGGAGTATATTGGCGACGGGGATTCATCGCTTTGGAGAGATATTCCTCCCGCTTGTCAATACGATGTTGCTCTTGCTTTCGCTCCTTCTCAAGACGCTCACGTAGATTACGATCGCGTTTATTCTTCTCGAGTTGAATCACAACGAGTTTCTGGAATGGGCGTTGACTCCGTTTCGGCTGAGATCCCGTATGCATATACGCAGCTTCCCAATGGACATCCTCCCGAATAGCACGCAGGTCGAACTGAATTTTGCTTACTTCCCTTTCGATAGCATTCAAGCGTTCAAGATCCCTCGCGTCGGACTCGCGTCGGCGCAGGTTCCGTGGTGAGGGCAATGAATCGAGGACCAAATTACGCAGCTGTCTGCACCACCGGTTAGTCCGATCGGGGACGCACTTGACACGATTCACTCACCTGCGCTTATGAAAATTGACGAGGCCGCTCATATCCGTCAGAGATGGAAGTACATCCGGGAGGCTGAGTATTTCGAGCATGCGCTCCAGCGTCCATCCCATATCAGTGATGAGATTTGGCAAGTTGCGAGAAGGTCGATAGCCTGGCCAGGCCAACATCCCAACCAAACTGTCCGAGCCAGTCCGACGCGCACTAGACACGTTGTTCCATGCTCGGCTGTAGATACGACTTTCTGGACTCAGAATGGCAGAAGTCAAGATGAACTCGACGAACGTCCTGATGCAGCGTCGTTCGGGAGAGGGATGTTGCGAGTGGTCAAAGTCGCTTCGGTCTCGGCACACCTCCACGGCCTGCAGCAGGAGTTCCATTCTCACTTGCCGGGCTTGAAACCCGATGCGCGGGGCTACGATCTTGGATACGAGCCACTTGCGCAAAACGTGATGCGCGCGCAGGCAGCTTCGCAGGCCTGGAGGAAAGAGGCGATACAACGGTTCCTGGATAGCTCAGAGATCAAAGGAGTTTGCGCCACTTCCACCAGATGAGAATATATGTTTTGGATCTCTACATCTTCACTGGCTGAGCTCACATCCCGTGGCGGGAACCAACCGATTCGATCGGCGCTCTGGATTTCCAAGAGGTCTGCAGTAGTGAAAAGATCCTACGGAGGGTCAGGCCGTTTGAAGCTGCTGAACGAGGGACTTACTTCTTCCGTAACGTTTCGAAACGCAGCTGTAGCCATGGCATTCAATTCGCCAACCAATTCCTCCGGTGTCATCTTGTCGAGATCAGGCAAGTCGACAACGTTTAGTGCCCCAGATGGGGTTTCCCGGAACTCTCGTCCTGGGGTCTTGGAGACACTCGGCCGCAATGTCTGAGATGTAAATAAGGTGGAAAAGGCATGTATGCGACCTTTCAGGCTCGCCCATGTCTCCATAACTTCTGGGTCGCTCTGGTGTTGCGACTCGGGCATTGCGTGGTCCGAGGGGCTCTCCAGGAAAGACTTGATCGCAAGATAAAGAGCACCATCATCGAGGACGTCTTGAGAACCGCCGCCACTACTCAACCATTCACTTAAAACCTCAGCGATCTCGCCTCGAACACGAGCAACATGAGCCAGATTTGCTGGAGATGATACGTTGGCGTTCGAGGCGCTGACATAGCGCTTTCGTAGAAGCTAGGAAGAGATTTTCATTCAGAGCGGAGCGTTGGGGAACCAGATCCACTGCGTACCTCGAAAAAGACCAGGGGGGTCACGAAGCTCCGGAAGACATTCCACCAGATCAACGAGAAGTCCCCGCGATCAAGCTTGACATCGCGCGTCCTGCCGTCTTTGAGCGGCATCTCCCCGTTGTCGTCTGAAATGGAAACCGAAATGCCTGGCAGCCCATGGGCTAGAACGTCCACCAGCGTTCAAGCGTACCGGCCTGGACTACAACCCGTACTGAACGTCCGTTGGGTGCTCAGGTATCGCTAGGCTTGTCCGCGCAGAATGGAGGGAAGCGAGTTACGGCGGGCAAGGCTTGCCTTGCGGTCTAGCCCATGCGACGAACCTGGCCTGACACGGATGGATGGGACTCGCGACATCGTCTTTTCCCCAGTCCCTCCCAGGCTCGCCTCAGTTATACTGCTCGGCGGCCTAGAACGAGCGTACGACGACGGCCGAGATGAGGCAACATCTTTTCCTGGACTGACAAGTAGCACGAGCTCTCCGTCGAACACCGGAATAACCGTCCCCCCAAAGTCACGGCCAGGTCCCGAGTCTGACACGCCGAAGCTTCGTCTTCGAGAATTTTCCCTACGGAAATTGACCTCGCCATTTCGAATGGTTCGCACATCCTCCACGTTGAGCAACCTCGGTCCGCCGCTCTCTTGACGGCCCCGGAGCAGTTGTGCACGATCGATGAAGCTGACATAGGGCAGATGCTCCGGGAAGAGTAAGGGGACTAAGCTCGCACTTGCGAAGGCTTGAGAAGTGTTAGAGGACCTCGTCCAAAAATGAGGTTCGTAGAGGCCTCTACGACGGGGTTCTGCTGCCAAAGACATTGTCATGAACTGGTCGATACTGCAATTTTTTAAAAAGTGAGCGACTAGCGGTAACCTGAAGGTGAAAGTTTACATGCCGAATAAACTTCCTGGTCAGGCCGACGCTAGTACCACCTTCAGATAAGGAAAGCACGTGCCAAGTATCCAGCAACATCTGCGCGGCCCTCTCCGTCCTTCATCCCCCACATTCAACAACCTCCTAGGGCACAACGAGAACGCGGTGCGGAACTCCTCAAAGTCGCCCTTGCAGCCTTCAGCAGCTCCACAACACATGAATCACTTTCTTCGGCCTTAGCCCTGTCGATGGACGCGCGAATCCTTTCACACGCATCGCCGCCCCAGAAGGTCAGTTTATTCTCGACAGCGTCTCGGCCAGAATTTGCGACCCAGCCGTCAACTGTTGCACGGATGCCCGGATCAACGCGGCGCCACATTTTGTCAAGCCGCGCGACAGGACGGGAGCACAGGCATTGAAGATAGCCCGCCACGAGCATTCGTCACCTGTCACGCGGCACAGCTCGCCGATGCGAATCCAAGTGGACACCACCTCTGATCGCGTGTATGTGCGCGAAGTGCGCGAGACTGGGTCACCGGGTAAGACAGAGGTGCGCGCACCGGCGGGCGAGTCAAGCATGAGAACATGGAGGAGAACAAGCCGGGTGAGCCAGTGCAGATGCGCCTCGCTTCCGAGAAAATGGCCGATTCGGGAGCGTGGTTCGGTATCAGAGCCTTGCGATGGAGATACCTGGCGCTCGACCGGTGAGGGTGTGGACGTCAAGCAGTCACCGGCGGTGAGATTCTCCGGTAGGTCCTCGACCAGGCGGCGGTTGAAGACGAACAAGCTTTGGGCGATGTCCTGAATCTTGAAACGAAAGAGGACATCCCTTGTAAATCCATCGCGATCCAGCAGCGCTAACGATATGTCCTGGCTGCTTCCCGACCCGGACAACCTGTGACTTATATCCAAGGACGACGGCTTTGACGGTGACGTTGTCACGCTTAACGCGGGGATTGAGCCCAACATCAACGCCTCATGAAGCGACATCGTTCCGGGATTATCAGGACGAGGTGAGAAAGTGCCAACATTGGGTGAGACTGAATTCGGATTTGGAGAGGAAGATTGCGGATCAGGGGTTCGTGCGTACAACGCCTGCACCGATGCGGATACAGGCAATGATGGGCCATCAGGTAGTTCATCATTCGTTTGGATGACGCTAGGAATGATTTCGCGCTGGAAGTCATTCCATGTGGTCTCATCCACTGGCTTGCCATGGAATCGCAAGTACTCCCCCGCGAGCCAAGCTACACGCGCACGGTCCTCCTCTTTCGCGTCCGCATCTGCGCCGCTCACGAGGTACGTACAGCATCGTACAAACTCGAATTCAAACTTGTCTGCGCGGAGAGCTAACGGCAACGAGAAGAGTACAGAAAGCGCGAAATCCTGCCATGGGCTTAGGCCTGGATTTTGAGTGGGTGATTGCTGGGTGGCGTCATTATCGGCCGCTGTACTCTGAAGCGACGAAAATGTCGTGGCAAACACGGTTTCATGGACAAGCGCCTCGAGCGTACCCTTATCCACAGCGCCATCGGGGTCCAATATTAATTCTGGGTGCGTCCGTCGACCCCAAAACGTACGTTTACGCCTTACTGCTAGAGGTTTCGCGTCCAATCCTGTCTTGTCAGTCGCGGCTTCGTCACCCTGGCTTGTCTCGTCTTCCTCTTCGTCAGTGGGTACGATGCCGACAGGGAACAGGTCCTTGATTTCGGCGGCCCTGTCGTTTGGTGGCTTGTAAAATTGAAGTTTAGTTCCACGGAGGACGAGTTTGAAGGGTTTCCATCCTTTGGCAACCGCAGGGTGGCCATAGGTCGTTCCGCGCGCACTGGGTGCCGTAAAATCCGTCGCGCGGTTCACGAAACCTGAATGAAAGGTGATTTGAGAGACTCGCTTCTCGCTAGTCGAGTCGGGCGTATCAGTTTCGGATGGTTCGATAATCTTTGGTGGAGGGAGCAGAGGGGTATCACCCGTCAGTGCCGGAATATTATCGTACATGATTGGACTGGGCGCATAGATCTTATTGCTGCCGCCCAAGGCAAATGGGGACGTACCGCGGCCCGCGGGGAGAACGGTTGGGGCCCTGTCTTGGGCGGGAGCAGCAGGGTCATAACCTCTCTCGGAAGCGTTTGAAGCCTTGCGCACGGGACTAGGTGGGCCAACCTTGGACGCAGACAACTTTGATGGGAGCTTGGGAGTGAAAGAGTGAGAGCGGACATGAAGCATGGGTATACTGGCACCTGACGGCGGCGTTCCCAGAGAGGGGCTGAGAGATACCGGTGAAGAAGGGGCAGAGGAGAGATCGGCAGAGGAACTGGCAGCGGTGATAGTAGGAAATGGGTGTTGTTGATGGAGAGGATGTGACGCCGTTGGTGACTGACTGGGGCTGCCTGTACGATACTGTTGTATCTTATCTTGGAAGCCGTTGGACTGGGGAGTGGAAGGTGCCGAAGCGCTAAATTTGCCGAGTTCCTCAGCTGAGCGAGACCATGGCTTGTGTGAGAGGGTTCGCAAATCGCCAAGGTCGGCAGAACCTTTCTTTCCAGGCGATGGAGAAGAAGTAGCTGGACCATCCACAGCGGTTTGTACGCGAGCCAGGGAGAGGTCAAAAACGGACCTAGAGTAGAGAGGTAGAGGAAGTTATGAAGGATGAGTGACGGTTCACGCAAAATGGAAACTGACCTGCTGGCACTGTGATTAGGAGACTGGATGTAAGGCTCGCTCTGCATAGAGGGAAGGATAGGACGGAGGTCGGTAGGGTGAGATATTTTGGGTTTGCGAACGAATGAGCTGGTACTCGATCTGGGTTCAGAGGGGGTGGTAGAAGGCACCCGAGTGCCAGTCTGGTTTCTGGTAAACCATTTAGCTGGTTTGGAAAGTAATTGTGAAAATCCTGAAGGAGAGGATGCGCGGGGGAAAGCGGTGGTAGATGTTGAAGTGGTGGATGAAGGATCGTGCGGACTGAGAGAGTTGGGTTGTGAGGGATTACGACGTGAGCGCATCGCGGTAGAGATGGAGAAAGGGTAAGAAGAGAGAGAGAAAGAGAAAGAGAAAGAGAGAGAGAAGAGTGCACGTATGCGTGGTTGTGCGTGTGTGTGTGCGTATAGAGTTAAGTTATGTTTATGCACGCTCCACGCAACGCACGGCGAAGGAAAGAGAGCGCCGAACCGAACCTAAACGCGTGATCGCGATCATTTAATAATAATAAATTACTATGATTTGCGCAAAAAGAAAAGAAAAGAAAAGAAGAAGGGATTTAAATATTGAATTGAATTTGGAATTTGGAATTTGGAATTTGGAATTTGGAATCACTACGTGGATCGTCCATCCAACAGGTTTGGTTGCCATTGCCAGCTCGACCAATAAATAAATAAATAAATAAATAAAAGGACATGAGCATGCCTTATATGGAGGCGAGCGACCAAAGAACCAAAGTATCTGCCCATTTATTTCCTTTTCTAGTCACAACTCGGAACCATCAGGTTGGCTCTGCGATTCAATGAATTCAATTCCATTTTTAGCCTTGACACTGTCCAATCACGTCATGTCCATCACCATCATCCGATCTCTTCCCGCTCTCATTTGTCCGCTTTTGTCTACTTCTTTTTCCCAATACAGGCGTAGGCGTGTCTTTTGTGCCCACTGCCCACTTCGGCTGAAGCTGAAGCTGAATTTGAACCAATTCGGGTGCCACAAAAAACAACTGTCCATCCACTGCCAAGTTGTGTTGTGTGGATAGGTGCTCACTCACTACAGCACACACACATATACACACACACAGGTGACCTACTTCAGAGCAAGCTAAGCTGACAGAGACAAAGGTTGACTTGGCTGGGCTGGGCTGGGCTAGGCAATTAATGTCAGCCCCGTAAACATAATTTTAAACACCGTTTCTCTCACGTCTATCATCTCGCGTTTGCGTAGAACCTGGACGGACAGGCATTCTATCCTGAGCCTGAGTAGGACGTTACTCTTGGCCTTGAGACTAGGGTCCTGCATTTAGGGGACGCAGTGGGAAGGGGCGGGGGCGGGGGTGGGGGCCATAATACTCTTTGCACTTTGCTCATGACAAGCATGGCCTGTCACCCTGGAGCCCTATCCTTGTGGAGGCCTTGAAGTTCAGGCACCGCTCAGCTTCTAACCTGTCCCTGTTCCCACATCTTTGCTCTCTCCGGTCCTCCAAGCCGCCTGTTTCACCCTTTCCATCACAACGGTAACATTCTCGACGTTTATTTTATAGCGTACCATCATACATACATACCTCTCATCCTTTATCTCCCACTCCCGCATACATCTGCTCTGCTGTTGCTGCAGCTTCAGTCTGAGGAAATCTCTCTGTTAGCGAACCTCAAACCCCTAGTTTCCTCCCTTTCAGTGCGGAGTTCTAATTTCCTCGTCAAAGTTCGACTTTGGTCGACCCAACTCTCTCACGTCGTCTACACTGATCCGCTCATCAACCGACCTTCAATACAATCACACACTCTTTTTTTGAGGCTTAACCACAGAGGGCATCGGCGCCGGGACGTTGCCGTACTGTCAAAGTAGGATGAAACTTCCGACCAATTTTGTGTTGGCACAATAGCATATCCTCTTCTGGTTAGGTGGTTCTCCCAAGTTCAGGCCCTGACTTCTTCATCGATGAGCCTACCTTGATGCAAAGGTTGCGGTTGTGGCACTGACATGGCTGTTCCAACGTTGTTGTGAATCTTCTCGTTGGAACGTAGGGTATGATTTGGCCAGCCAAGAGATTATGACCAATGACCTCGTGATCCTAACTACCAGCAGCTTAAGCAACTGGACCCACCTATAGCACAATCCCTAACTTGATGGTGTGTCGAATCCCCTTCTGGCATGCATTCTCCTGGCCAACTTGATCGATGTGCCCAACTCCATCGTGTTGGGTCTGTCTTACGAACACCCTCTCGCCAACGCTCTTTTTATTTGATTACCAATAAAGAAAATTCCACACTTATTTCCCACTCATTCACACTTGTCTTTTCTCTTCCTAAGCAGTTCTTTTTGGCACCATCTGGCATGTGGGTGCGGAGTATCATTTACTCTTCCCTTCTCACTTACATCACCACTAATACTGGTGGTGGTCACGTCACTCTGTACAGTTCGGCATCTTCCGAGAGCAATTCAGGTCATCCCGAACACAAGCCAGAGCGCCGCATCCGCTCGTACAGTTTGCCAGTCGTTGGATTGGATCCTCGCGTCTAGTGACTTCCTTCGATGGCTCCCCACAGCGTTTTTGGCCCCCAACCTGCCGACCCCCGGCCAACTCGATTTTTATGCTCCGTCGCTCGTAGGACCCATGTTGAATCTCTAGCTCGGAATGACTTCTCGAACAGCGTTCTACAAACATTTGCGGCTGATCCACCTATCGTCGTGGATATGTCCGCTTGTGAGTCGTAAAGCTCATCATGTCAGTATTAGTAACTAATTTATGCGTACTCTACGGCATTCTACCTCAGGCAATCCTCACTGCTCATCCCATGAACTCGCCAAAACATTGAGTGAAGACGATCGCAAAGGAAGATGAAAGAGGGAGGGGATGACGATAGTCCCGTTGATGAAGGCTTTTACTTAGAGGCGCTCAGAACCTTTCGTATGCGACAATTGCGCACTCGCCATATGCAGCCCGGTTGCGGCATGATAGGTAAATACGTGATAGGACGGAACACCACTCTTGTGGTGAGAGGAGGCATCAGGTCACAAGCAAGTGACTGGCTGAACTATCGGACACAGAGAGAGTGCGCAGTAGATGAGAGTTTGGTAAAGAGATGATCATGCTAGATAGATAGGGTTCCGCATTCTCCCACACGCTTAGATGGACGGAATGGGAAAGAACGACGCCGCGTGTATATTAGCCCCATCCTCGTTGCACCCTGCAAAGAGAGGTGGGTATGTTCAACATCCTTCTTGTTCTATTAAGAACGGATGCCGACAGAGTGCGTGGCCGGCATAATACGCGTACTGAGCCTTCGCCTTCTTGGTTGGCCCGCGGGCTTAGGGGCATCATCCCCAGGTAACTGCCGGTACTCGAACGGAAGGAGGACAGCGCGGTCAATGGCAACCGGGAGACCGCGATGTCGCCCTCGGAGCATGACTAGACACACAATAAGCTTAGAAAGTGGGCGGAAGGCGCCAGAAAAGGAGTAGGTCGCCTAATGTGCTCTTCGTCACAAACATCCGTAGAAAGTGGGTTTTAAGCTCACATATGGAACCCCTAGGCTCAAGCCAACTCCACCGTAGGCGGAAACCAATTCAAAAACTGCAGGGTGTCATTAACGTGAAGATGTCGCACATGTCTTTTGATTACCAATATTGAAAATATTAAACCACGTCGCGTTGGCTGTGTTCTCAAGCTGGTCACGCTG
Organism: Multifurca ochricompacta; assembly: GCA_022496185.1. Lineage (NCBI taxonomy): Eukaryota > Fungi > Basidiomycota > Agaricomycetes > Russulales > Russulaceae > Multifurca > Multifurca ochricompacta. The sequence continues at coordinate 182,657 of WTXG01000011.1, forward strand.
TTAACGCGATAATTAGGTATGTGAGGAATGACGGAAGGCCAACAACAAACCTCAATAATGCAGACAAGGAAGAGAGCCAAGCCAAGCCACCACATATCTGCACAGTAATGGTAATGATGAATTTACGAGACATAGCCAGTGAGACGGCATCGCACCGAAAGCAAGCTGCTTGCGAGCATGCAAGGTCAGGTAGTTGCCCCAGACAGACATCCTGTTTCCAGACAGACTGATCGCCTCCTCATCAATAGAGGCGTCGTCCTCGTAGACGCCGAGCGATCTTTCCTCGTAGACGTTTGTCGAGCGGACGCTATAAGAGAGGTGTTCGCCCAAAACGTTCATCAATTCGGGAAGGGTGGACGAACCTCATAGCAATAGGGTCTAGAGAATGGCTTTTCAGCGGTTTGTCGCAACGATGCACAAGTATCATAAACCTACAGACACTAATATACATCATAATGACATATAATACCCTGTGACAAGATAAGCGAGGGAGGCGGTGATGAGCAAGGCATCATACTTGACTGCTGGTGCCAGAGCTGAGAGGCTCACGACCGCAAAACCTGCCGCACGCACGGCAGCAGCCTGCAACATTCCGTCAATAACCCGTACGCCGACAGGTATTGACACAATGGCTTGATTGCCTAGATCAAGAATAAGAAAGAAGAACCAGTCGGTTGTGCTAACGAAAGAAACTCAGTTTACGAATATGGAAGAGAGTGGAAACTCTGACTTCAAAATGATCAGGACTGTGAGAAGAAACCAAGTTTGTGAGACGGAAAGAGGTAAATAAAGCATCGCCTAGGGTGGTCCAGGAGGAAGTGGAGTGTTTCCTTCAGTCGGGAATTCCTGGGGACCAGCTTTGTAATAATCCACCTGAGATAAGTGTGAGTCATCGTTGCACACCGAAGGAAAGACACTCACACTGAAAATCGTAAGCTAAAAATCGTTAATCTCTGTAAGCAAGGTGCATGAAGCGGCAACAATCAACGTACAAGATTGGCTGTGTGCAACCTGTGAGCTACATCGACACAAACTGACAACACTCACGAAAGCAGTGTTCCCGGCCAGGATCAGAAAAATCATGGTGAAAATCATGGGGAAAGCCGTTTGAAAGGGGATCATAGACTGATCAACCAAAGACATTCCGGCGTTTGTGTATGCCGACACAACTTGAAAAAGTGAGAACCTGGTAGTAGCATGTAAGGACAAGTATAAAAGAGTCAGGGAGGATCCACCATGCAGGAGTTACGGGTCGATGTAGTCGCGGGGGTAGGAAATCATTCTTCCATTTGTTCGATGATATGTAAGGAGCAATGATGGCGTAACTAAGCAGCTGGACAGAGATGTGATACTGCAGAGGGCGGAATCAGTCTCGAAAACAAGAGTTGCATATAGACCCACAATTCCGACGATCCAGAGCAATGCATTCAATGCACGAAACTCACACCACCCAGCTCTTCTAGTTCTTCGTCGGTCAGCGACTCAAAAGTCGAGTTGTGACCGACGACAGCATCAAAAGAAATATAAGGTACCCCCCTAGCTCTTCCCGTATTTCCCCTTATGGAGGTGATTGTCGTTGTACGTGGCATTGTGACGGTGCGCGTGAGCTGGCGATGCACACCAGGTAAAAACCGACGAATTAGCCGGGATATAATGTCCTGTGGGCCCGGAAAACCACCAAAATGGTCATGCTTTGTGTGATGGGTAATACTTCTGAACGCGTGCGTCGTTTCTGATCGATAAAGGGAAGTAGCGGGGCGATTGGTGGAAGATATTGCTACAAGCGTCAGCAAACTTACAGAATGGAAAATAATTGTCTACGTACGGTCACCATCTTCTGTAGCGAGGCCCGCCGCACTGTTTCTCAAGTCCATGTCGGAGGTAGGTTGGCCAAAACGAGATCTATCCCGTGACACTCGATGACGAGTTTGGGGATAAGGCGCAAACTCAATGGTTTGAGTCCTTGGCACCGGTGGGCCATGTGTAGCCCTCTCCCCATCAGCATTAGATGTTCTGGAATCAAGACTGAAGGGTTGCATTTGCTGGTAAGCTGGGTTCTATAAGCACAAAAACAAAGTTGATGAGGTTCTCACAGCTTACAGTCTGTAGAGGCAGGCCTAGCCTTGCCTCGTGAGCTCAAGGAAAAGCGGCCCTCCCTGAAAATGTTTGAGTGACAAATCCCTTTGTCAAACGAGACGTTGCCGTTCTTACGAAAACCGCCTCGGGGACCGTCCGACCCGAGACTCGTGAGAGGAGACAGACGGTACTGGGCTGGGACTTCTGCTTTCCTGGACCAGAGAGAGTTGTTGATTGTGCAGTTCAGCAGGGGGCGAGGATCCGCAGTTATTTGGCGTGTCTCTCTCGGGTACAGTAATTGAATCTGCTTGACCCTCACTAATCCACCCGCTTGGGTCCACTAGCTTGGGAGCGCCATCCACGCGGCGAATCATGTCTGTGCGTAACCTTCGTGAAGGCTTTCCTTGAATCTCCGAATTATTCCCTCTAGAGGAACTGGCCCCATGCGGAGGCACGGGAAATGCCAATGGGTTGGCACCTGCACGGAATAGGGAAGTGATGCGCGAGGCCACCGTAAGCGGGTTCACCTCTTCATCGTCTGAGGTTTCTTGGACTGTCTTGCGGGTAGCCGCTCGGACGATATTTTCACAATGGATGGTGAACATACGCCTATCACACGATCAGCAACCAAGAAGAGGAAATCAAGGGGGGAGTAAGTGGGTTCACCTCCTAACATAGACTACGACCCATGATACTAATACCTGGCTCTTGTTGGAGCCTTTTTAATTATCAAATAGGAGACTATACATACTGGATTCCCTAGACACAACTGAATAAAGAGAATTGTTTGCTGCCAGCCAGTAAGTGAGGAAAGATCAACGGATGCAAGGCCACAAACGGCCATGGCGCTGACAGAGTTGAAGAGAGCATCAATATATGCGATGTGAAAGTGACCATTACTGGCGTAGAATATTCCTGAAAATAAGAGTGGTGTAAATGTACTGTAGGAGAGAAGTGGTCAGACTCCAGAGTGAGAAGAGATGTGTGTAGGATGACGTACAAGTAAATGATGTGTAAACGGTAAAAGTTAAGATTGTGTCGAATGAATGAATAAAACTGTTGAAAGGGCCTGTGGTCCGAAGACTCATCGCCAGAAAGTAGCGTAGGCATGCTTTTAATGCAGAGCAGAGCCAGAGCCGCTCAACCGTCTGTGATTTCAAGCGAGTGTATAACTTAGGATTAGATTTAGATGCTTAAATGCTGAAACTGAAAAGTGTCAGTGTTGTGTTGGTGGTTGGTATTGGCAAGGCCAGGGCATGTATTTTACAGTGTTAGCGCAAGTGCAATTCCATACTTATAGTATCATGAATCACGTGAGCTAACAGATTTAGACATCGGCAGGGTGTTGTTTACATTTTACATTTTTACGGCATTGATCCAATCCAAGAGCTACAATAACTATGGTCGAGACTGCAAACCAAAGCAAGGAGGACGAGAGAATAAAAAACCGAAAACGCTTTGAACTCGAGCTCGAGTTTGTGCAGGCTTTGGCGAATCCCTTCTATCTTCATTCCTTGGCTCAGCAGGGTATCCTCTACCAAACAGCCTTTATCAACTATCTCAAGTATCTACAATATTGGAAGGAAAAGGACTACGCAAGGTTCATCCTGTAAGTTTTTTTACCCCGCCGTTTTAATGTTAATATATCTCACTCAAATGCATTCAGTTATCCCCATGCTCTACATCACTTGGAGCTTCTTCAGCACGCAGAGTTCCGTTTAGAAATCCTGAAGGATGAGTGGAGAGAGCGTCTCAACCAGAAACAGTTCGACCACTGGCGCACATGGTACGTTCCCTCGGCGTTCTGATCAGGCCATACGATGGATGGTACTTCTTCAGGCGAGAGCCGAGCCAGCTCAACCTACCATCCGAGAGTAACAAGGAACAGGACGGTTCGTTAAGAGATGCGAATTGAGCCTCCCTGACCGTATCGAGGGAGCTGTTACGCCACCGCCACTTTTCACGGAGAAGGTGCACACTACAGGCGTGGTGTTGAAAAAATATTAAGGTAATGTTCGGCATATTGGACATAGCAGAGAGTCAAGCACGAAATCAGTGACCCCATTGACAAGATGCTCGTGTGGTACATCTAACCCGCTGGCGTTGCGTCGGACCGGCACTATCAAGCAAATGCTCAATCACAAGCTCTTCCAGAACCATGCCAGAATGGATACATGATGCATCAGTAGGCTACAGCCACAGATCCACTTGACCCTGTGATTCTCTGGGACATCACGTCTCAAACTAGATATAAGAACCGAATGGAACATTTTGTCCTCTGCTCTGGACAGTCCGACAATCGCCTCCCGTTGCGGCGGCGCCATGGTAGGTTACCAATATTTGGGGTATCAGTAAATGGTGTGATAAAGCTGGGACTGAATTCATAATTCATATGGCTGATGTAGCGTGTTGCGTGGAAGCCAACTTCAGTGCGTTGCGTGAACGTCCTGGGAACCCCGCTACAGTAAGCGTAATCATTCCGAAAGTATCCTAGAGTACTCGAGATTGTGAGGGCGTCAAGAGGCAGTCGACGTTCCAAGCCCATTGAAATGGCGTATGACAGTACCAATACCAGGGCGACGATAGTTTACTTGACACTTGGCTTGATAAAATGTCAGAAGTGCTCATGGGTGGGAAGAGCCCAAACCCTGCATTGAGACATACAAGAGCAAACTTCCATTTCGACAAGGCATAGTTTCTATGTTTCGTAATCATCTACATCGACATTACTCCCTATCTGGTCTTTCGGAACCATCCCCATGCATCGCTTCCGTTATGCAACCAATTCTGAGGAACCTTGAGGCCCCAAGAAATGGCATAGTGATCCAGCACCAATTCGAGTTCTTCCACCTCATCGAGTAACTCGAGTTGCGAGAGCCGCTGAAGCTCCTGAGGTTCGATGTACTTACGCCTGATCTCACGGAGCGTCAACGCTTCCGCCGTCGTGAAGCCCAGACTAAGAAACCTGCGTGAGAGAGAAGCAAGGCTGGGGAATGGCTCTGCACCCGGGAGCGACACATTGCGTGACTGTCGTAGGCATCATTATCAGATTCTCCGGAAGACTCACAAGGGATACGGAGAGAAAACGATGGGGAGGGGGGGGGGGGAAATCGTACCCTCAAGTTGTTTAGCATAACCCGTCCGAAAGCATCATCCAGCTTGAACATTTCATACACAACACCGGCGAGAGGGCCACCACCAGGTACCGTAAAGTAGTCGACAAACCATCGAATAAGAGCGCTTGATGCACTAGGGCTCATGTACGCGAGGACGCACTCAAAGAGAAGTAGCGTCGGAAGTGAGGGGAGAGTAACGGCTCATCCCCAGACCCCAAAAGCGGTGCCAATGACACAGCTGGGGGTGATCGCAAATCCACGGGGAAAAGGTTATACACTGGCGAGCGCAGCGTAGTCCCTCCTCCACCTGCAAGGAAAGCAAAAGCAAAAAAAAAGGAGCAATAACGCGCAAAGAAAGTAACCGACCGACAAAAACAGCGTCCCCGTTGCCCAAAGCAGCGCTCAACACCTTACCCTTCCGGATTGACATGACCTTACGCGAAGTATTTTCAGCGAAATCAAATTCGATGTACCGTTGCAACTGCGTGGCGCGTGGGCCATTCTGGCTAACAAGATCAATTATCATCCACAGGGTCGTCGTTTTATGATTTATTTCTCAGTCTGAGAAAGAGGGAGGCTTTCAGTGAATAGTACGCACAATGAGACGCCAAAAGCGAGTGTCGCTCCCCGCGCCAAAGCTAACGATCTGCACTTTATGTTCACCAGAAAAACTGAACCAATTGTCGAGAAGATCATCGATTCCCCGCGCGCGAAGATAAGTGCCTATGTTGATTAACGGTGGGCGTGGTTGTTGTAGATGCGCGCGGGGAATGAGGGTGACAATGTAAGGATCGGAAAGATAACCCTTTTTCACGGCAGACAGACGCGCGATGGCAGCGTCATTGTCAGTTGCGCGAATGGGTGCATCAGGATCGGTATTCCTGTTGTCGTTGTCGTTGTTGTTGTTGTTGTTTAAGAAGGAAGAGTCAAAGTTGAACATTTGAACATGAAGACGATGTGGGTGTGTGTAAAAAGGTGCAAGATGCATTGATAGCCTAAATAGCATAGCATAGCAGAAAGAAAGAAACATGCCATCGTCAATATCAATATACAAGGGCCTCCCACCCATGTCAAAGGTAAAAAGAAAGAGGATGAAGAAAAAAGAAAGAGATTGAAAGTCGGAAAATAAGTAACGATATGCTGGGATGGTGCATGATGAAAGGAAAAGGAGAAGAGGGGAGGATATAGAGTAAAAGTAAGAGTAAGGAGTAAAGGATGCGTTATCGAGTCGTACAGTAAGCTATTGGCTAGTGGCTAGTGACACAGGACAAACGAAGCAGAAGATGCAAAATGCAAGCAAACCCGCACTACAACAGTCTATTCAGTTTATCAGCGTTCATCGTCTTCTCACCTATTCGCGCACGCCGCTCCTCGTCTTGTTCTAAGCCGGAGCCCTTTAACAAAATAATGAAGTACGGCCAAGCTTTTGGTATATCAACAGCGAGATCGTCCAAGAGCTCCGCCAGTGTGTTGAATCCTTCCTCGAAGACTGCAAGGCTGCAGAGGTCCTTCTCTCGCACGCGGACGAAGAGGTCGCTCACCAACTTAACATCCGGTTCCTTCATCTCAATGGATTTCATAACCAAAGTGTCCACAAGACGACACCGGTGTTCCGTCGGAAGGCTGGAAAAGTACGACTCCGCCTCGTCGAGCAGGCGGACGCTGAAGAACTCCTTGACGTCCTCCCCAATCTTCGCCACGGCTTCTGCTTCTGACATTGCCATGGGGACAGGTATGCTAGCCTCTCCTGCGGCCTCGTCATCAGAACCAGCCTCGGACACAGCAGGTGTAGACACTTTTGACTCTTCGCCAACAGGCTTAGTCCGTGGTAGCAGCTGAAGCTTCCGTCGCTGTGGGGCTGGCTCAGAAGCGCCACTGGAGCCAAAGTCAACGCTAGACTTCCGGCTGGGAGGCCGGCTGCTCTTTGATGTTGGGGGCTCGACGACAACATCGGAACTTTGGAGCATGGAGAACATGTTTGAGCTCGACGCTGTCCGTGACATTGGCGAATCGCGGTTCTTAAGGTCGCCCTTCTTGCCAGCAAAGACGCTACCAGGGCCGAAGGTCATAGGCGTAGCCTTATTAATCTTCCCGAAGTTCGATAGGTCGCCTGCTTTCGGTTGCACACGAGGAGGACCGGGGCCAGCGACAGACCATCCATCAGGGTGAGGAGCTTCCGCCGCATCGCGATTGCCGCCACGACGAGATCCGCCGCGTGACATGCTGGCGTTTTGCCGTAGGAGGGAATCTTTCTCCTGGGCAGCTTTCTCTTTAGCAGCCTATTCAGATGGGGGTAATCCGTGATTAGTCACATACGCCCTAAAAAAATGGGTAAGACCTACATTTTCATGAACCTGGGCAATCGTCGTAGGGGCCGCGACGGCGTTACGAGGAATCCATTTACGCTCGCGAAGCTCGATGACATCCTGTGCGGGCATTCCAATCAGCAGTGGCCCAGGAAGTAAAAACCATATCGCTAACCTGAAGCATAAATACCATTCGTGCGTTGACATTCTTGTTTTTCGTCAGCTCCCGCATGCGCGAAAAGTATACATCTAGGTGTGCCCGGGCTTTTGGTGTGTCGAGTAGACTACCGACAGTTGTCAAGAGCTTGCACAAGCTCTCAATTTCTTCCTCCTCTGGATTTTCCACATTTCCGAGAAGCTTCTTGATACACTCGTGCATGATACGTTCTGTCAGCATCTGCAATTTGAAGAGCTCGCCAATGAAACGGATGAGGCCTAATCCGCGACGTTTTGCCTTGGCTGCAGCATAGTATTCCTCAGAGTACAATTCCGACTCCTCCCCTCCCTTGGCCTTCTCATTCGATCCCGCCCGGTCTTCATTTGCTTTGGTTGCGGCGGCAGCGGCAGTAGTCTCCTTCGCAACCCACCCACGCTCAAAGTCCTCTTGGCAGCGATTAAGCAAATACTTCCGGAACAATTGACCGCCCGCGAAGGGTTTTCCCTCAGTATTCTTGATACCATCGTCTTGCACCTTTGGACTGATTTGCTCCATCATCTTGCGACACAGACGCGCGTACATCTCGGAGAATGTTGCTTCATCAGTGGCCTTCTCAAAGACGAGCTTGATCACTTGAATGAGTGTCCGTCCGTCTTTCTCCTTCTCCGACTTGTTCGCCCATGCAATAATTTGATCTGAGATGGAGTCGAAGCGTTCCATAGCGAGTTTGTTCAACAACGCCTTGACCTTGCGCTCAACCACCTCAGGCAACTCGCTGTCAAGGCCAGAACCACTGCGACGCGAGCTGGACGCTACCCAACGGTTCACAGAGACCTCTAGAGGAACAATAAGTTCCATTGGAGGTCCCATATTGGGAACCGGCACGATGGTGGGACCAGTGTTAACAACGACGCTTGCTCGGTTAGAATCGTTTGCACCGCGCTTGCTGCGGGTACGGTCACGACTCCCGGTGCCACCTTGGCTAATTGTGCGCACCATCGCAGGAGGGCGGCCAATAAGTGGCCCTCCGCTAACAGATGCAGAGCGACCAGAGCTGGCGGCATGGAACCGTTCTTCACTTGACATCTTGCTCGCAGATGTGGAGAACTGGCCCATTTGAAAACCGCTGCCGGCGCTCTTGCCCATGGAACCAGGCAAAAATCCAAGACCGATAGATGCGGACCGTGTGTTCCCGGGCATAGACATGCTGTTCGATGTACGGCTGCGACCAGATCCACCTCGGGACATAGTGTGTGACGTATCACTGGGTTCGAGCCCAATCACGTCCAGAGGAGGAAGGTTATCTGGCTTTTCCTTGCAAATATTCATGAATTGTAATAAGAAATCACGGTCATACCTGCAGAATAAAAGTGATGAAAGGTGAATGTCCAATGATCTAAATAGTACATACCGGAATTTGCCTTTCTGGGTGTTGACATTAAGCTCAACCTTCGGGCTCTTGATGCCTTCAGGATAGGTGATACGATTGATGTCTTCTATGTGCCGTGCAGTGGCAAGTGCAGAGGGTAAAGATGGGGCGATGTTGGAGTTGATAGTGGTCTGGAGGTTGAGCGGACCAGGACGCTTCCGTGAATGATCCGGAGAAGGGAGGGAGGTGTCGATACGGAGAGACTCTTTATCCAAGGGCTTACTTGGTAACTCTGCAGGGATATGCGCAGGCAATGGTGCAGGAGCACTCGTGCTGGTGGGAGCTGGCTCTTCGATAGCTGCGGCCGGTTGCGACACTTCATCCTCAATCTCGCCCTCTTCCGGTGGAGAATCAGGCTTTGCATCGGAAGTCGCATCAACGAGCGGGCGAGCAGCTTCGGCAGCCCTAAGAGCCTCTTCCTCAGCTTTACGTTGTCGCTCAGCTTCCTCCTTCGCGCGGGCTTCCTCTTCTTGGAGCTTGCGCAATCGTTCCTGCTCTACTCGCTCCCTCTCTGCTTTCTCCTCAGCTTCGCGCCGACTGCGTGCCTCCTCTTCCAAACGCAAACGCTCCCTGCGCTCCTCTGCTTCGCGTGCCTCCCTCGCCGCACGTTCCTCGGCTTCTTTGCGTTCCTCTTCCTCTCTAGCGGCACGGTCCTCAGCTTCCTTCCGCTCCTTTTCCTCACGGGCGGCGCGCTCTTCAGCTTCCTTCCGCTCTTTTTCGGCGCGGTGCGCTTCCTCCTTTGCTTTGCGTTCCTCGGCCTGGCGGCGCTCCTGCTCCTCTATCTGTCGACGGGCAGCGTCCTCGGCGACCTTGACGGCGACCTCAGTTGGCTTGTTCTTCTCCTCGCCTTCGCTTCCTTTTGCTCTTTCTTCAGCGAGACGCTTCTCCTTCTGTTCCTGACTCTCGATCCGGATCGGTGGTCGCTTGATATCCTTTTTGGCGGGTGCAGGAGAGGGTGGAACAACAGGGACTGTAGGAGGAGGCATGCGCTTCAGTGTATCAAGATTAACCTCTTGTCCAGAGGAGGGGTTCTTGATTGAAATCTTTTTTCCAGGGACGAAGGGACCAGCATTGGCACTTAGGGATGTTGAGCGATTAGCTGCGGAAGGCGTGGGCGGGGGTGAGGTGACGGAGGGTGGAGGGTGAGGTGCCGGAGGGTGAGGTGCCGGGGGGTGAGGAGGATGTAGAATTGGCGGGATGGCATGAGATTGGGTGGGGGTACCGGGTACCTGTTGTAATGGCAGGGGAGGGTTTCGTGGTGACATAGGAAGACCTGCAGACGATGGACCCGGACCCGGTGGGTGGTGAGGCGGAGGGGGCTGGTGTTGAGGTGGCATGAAGTGACCGGGCCATTGCGGCGGTGGATAAAGCTGGTCCGGGGGTACACCAGAAACAAACGAAGGATGATACTACAGGGAAATACGGGTTATGTCAAAGAGGGTGACGTCATCGGATTAAATAGTGGAAGCACGCACGTAGTAACCCGGCCACATGGTAGGTGGGGGTGGCAGTCCGCTAGATGGACCAGGGGGCGGATGAGGTGTTAGTCTCGGACTAGGCAAAGCCGCAGGCGTGGGACCAGCGCTGGGACCGCCAGAACCAGCTTGCGGCCGACCACTGACACCGACACCACCGTTTTGGCCATTTGACATGGGACGCGTGTAGACAGGAGACCGAGGAGGGGCAGAGGGATTCCCGTTTTGGCCTTGACGAAGAGCACCCGACGCAAAGGTGGGTGGGTACGGCTGACCCTGACCGGGTTGTGAAGGTAATGAGGCAGATCGTGATGCGGGCGAAGCAGCCTCAGAAGGGGGTGTCTGTACGGACTGAGTGGAGGGGCCTTGGAAAAGCTTGGCGATACTCTTCCTATCAAACTTTGGAACAGGCGAGGGCGTGGAGGCAGGCACGGCCGTGGTCTGAGAGGATGGGAGGGAAGGGGTAGAAGAAAGCGGAGGCGGTCGATTGGCAACAACAGACTTTGTTGCGTCTGAGACACCATTCTGGACGGCAACGGAGCCAAAAGATTTAACACCTTCGGCAGGTTTTACTGCCGGTGCAGATGCTGGTGAGGAAGAGATGGGTGCCGAGGCATCATCTATCGAGCCAAAGGTCACAGCCGATCCTGGATGACATAATTTCAGGTGGGGACTGGGAGAGAAGATGAAGATAGATTACCTTGCTTCACTGCGTTTCGGGGGATACTAACACCGTCTTTTATCGAGACCCCTTGACCAAGAGCACTTGAGCGGCGGGAATGAGTTGCATGGAAACTGGTGGTAGTTGTAGTGGAAACGGGGGTAGGTGGGGCAGGAGACTGTGAGCGTGAAGGAGTAGTGATTGCGCTGTTTTGTTGTGGAGGGCCCCGTGCCCAAGCAGACTTTGACGGAAGCTGGGGAGGATTCTTTGATGTGGATACTGTTGCAGATCTGCTCATTCTATGGAGGGAGTGTGTCAGCGGGGCTGAGAATGATGACGTCTTTGTTGGATAAGGCGAACAAATGCAACAAAAGAGTCAATGTTGGCTCAAAGGATATGACAGAAAAGATAGATGGGACGAGCATGCAAAACCGGTACGAAAGAGAAATGTGTAAAGAGAGAGATGAGTAGGGTTGGATCGGAGCACACGACGAAAGGGATAAAGTGAAAAGTAGAAGAAAGGGGTCGCTCTATGCTGACAAAGATCCCCCATGTTGCATGCTCGAGAACAGAACTGAAAATACTTACGAATGTGGACGAGTGTCGCCTGTTGGGATGAGGGGGAGATCTGTTTTGTGAATGCGGTGTGGGTCTAGTACGCGCTCGGGTGGTCTTTTCGAAAAAATGACCTGCCAGCAGGCGAACTAACTAGCAAGTAATTCGACGGAGGCAAAAAGAAGAAAAAAAAATATGAGTATGAGAAGGAGGGGGAGAGAAGAAAGAGGAGGATGGGTAGGATGGACGAACGAGTCCAATCCAGAGTTAGTCCTGGGGACGTGCCGTGCAAGAGAGCACAACTGAAGGAGGGTCAATCCAAGAAAAATACCGCCTTTATCAGGACCCCTAATACCTCGCATACACCCTTGACGTTAACGTTAACGTTTCTTGCTTTTTACATCATTGAAGTTCCATGTATATATACATATATACATATATACATATATGTATATACGTATGTATGCATGCACATACACGCATACACGCATACATGCATACACATACTTACACTCGACTCGACTCATAAAAAAACTCACATCAATAACTCACGGGGCCGAAAAAAAATTAGGGGGGACCCCGGAAACGGAAATTGCCGCCACCGCTACACAGTTTATGCAAAGCGCTACCCGCTGCGACAGTGGCAGTGGACAGAGGACAGGTGAGGACAGGTATAAACACCTCCTGAACAACACCTGATAGTTCCGATTTTCATCTTCCAAGTTCCGGACCGTCATGATCAATAATCAAGGATCAGGGACAGGGACAGTGACATGACTAGGTGTAGGAAAATGAAAGGCTATAGACTGTATTTCCGTATAGGAAAAGAACTAAGTAGATAGAAACTATCCTAGCTAGGTCGTATTTATGTATGTTCTAACGTCCACATCCACAACACAATCTTTTGTGTATGCGCTTGCCCCATTGTTCTGGCTCCCATTGTTGTGCCACTAGTGTGGCTGACTGTTCTCTTTCAACACGCCCCCTCAGTCGGCACGCTGTAGGCCCATTGCTTTTGCAAACAACTCATGTTTCTCCCGGGGCAGTCCTTTTGTCAAGATGTCCGCGACTTGATCATTTGTTGAAATGTATTTGAGTTCTATGTCTTGGCTTTCATACTTGTGCCTCAGGAAGTGGTGTCTAACTTCAATATGCTTGGTTCGATCATGGAACTCCGGATTTTTGGCGATGGCCATCGCAGACTGGTTGTCAATGAGGAGTGTGGTCGGGTTCTTTTGTGCATAGTTTATCTCGCTCAGCAAGCGTCGGAGCCAGATGGCCTCCTTCGCTCCATGTGCACTTGCAACATACTCGGCTTCTGTACTTGACAATGCGACTGAGCTTTGTTTCTTGGAGCTCCAACTGACAGCACCACCCCCAAGTTTGAAAACGTATCCAGAGGTGGATTTTCGGTCATTAACGTCGCTGGCCCAATCCGCGTCAGTGTACCCTTTTAGAACTGTCCCTTCGGTAGTGCCCTGCTGAAAGGTAAGTTTCCAGCCACTTGTTGCCCTGAGATAGCGGAAAACGCGCTCAAGCGCCTTTTGATGTTCAATCCCTGGTTTTGCCGCGTGTCGCCCAAGGCTGGCTACAGCAAAAGCGAGATCGGGACGAGTTCCCAGCATGGGATACATTAGGGACCCTATGGCTTGTTGGTAGGCCTTGACGTTGACTTCTGGGACTTCGACCTTTTTGAGGTGTTCATTTGCAAGACATGGGGTGCAGATCGGGCGGACATTGGTCTTCTCGAAACGTGCCAGTGTTTCTTCAATGTACTTCTCTTGGGAGATTGATATCCAGCCAGCTTCACGATTGCGTGTGATGTGCATGCCAAGTAGCCAGTTGATTTCTCCAAGGTCTGTAATCTCGTACATCCGTTTTAATGCTTCTTTGTCTTTGATTAAGCTTTCCTTATTGTTGCTGACCAGTGTGATGTCGTCGACGTACAGGATTATGATGGAGAGTGTGTCGCCACCTTTTTGGACAAATACGGCATGATCGGCTTCAGTGTGTTGATAACCGATCTGCTGGAGGTGAGCCTTTATGTTTTCATAGAATACGCGCCCTCCTTGCTTAGTGCCATAAACAGCTTTGACTAGCCGCAGTACCATGCCATCAGGGATGTCAAAACCCGGGGGGGGTTCCATGAAGATCTCCTCTTTGAGTTCGCCATTTAGGTAGGCAGCCTTCACGTCCATCTGGTGAACTTCAAAGTTGTGTTCGGCAGCAAGTGCAAGGATGGTGCGTAGGGATGTAAATTTTGCAACAGGTGCGAAGGTTTCATCATAGTCAATGCCCTCTACTTGGGTGAAACCCTGGGCCACAACGCGTGCTTTGTACTTGACAACTTCTCCATCTGGGCCTCGCTTGATGCGGAAAACCCACTTGCTCCCAACAACTTTCCGATTTGCAGGCCTGGGAACAATGTCATATACTCCCATGTGCTCAAAGGTGCGTTGTTCTTCATTGCATGCAGCTTCCCACTCAGCAGCGTCAGGACGCTTCATAGCTTCTGCGTAGGAGCGTGGGTCATTGTCTACTTGAGCAGTGTTGGCATGTGCGGTGTGTTTTCCTTGTCTGTCGTAGGAGCTTACTGAGAACTTGGGGTCATCATCGCGTACAGGTGCTCGAGTTGTGCGCTTGGAACGTCGCAACGTTGGAGTGTTAGGATCAAGTTCAACGGGTTTGATGCTCTCAGGGGTAGCCTGGCTTGGGATTTCATGGCTTTCTGGTTGGGTAAGTGCAGTTGCGTCATCGTTGTCGTGTTCGATTACAATGCGGTCATGCCTATCTGGGCCCCCTTCATCGAATATAACGTCACGGGACTCCAGAAAACGCCTGGTGGGACGATGCACAACTCGGAAAGCACTGCGGTTCGGGGCGAAGCCAAGGAAAGTGCAGGTGAGTGATTTAGCCCCCAGCTTCGTCCTGAACTTGTCGGGAATGTGAACAAATGCCCGGCAACCGAAGACGCGGGTCCCAGAGACATCCGGCTTGGATCCTGTCCAGGCTTCTTCAGGAGTGGAGCCATCAAGTGCGCGGGTAGGTGTGATATTGTGTAAATAGGCAGCATACTGCAGTGCGTCAAACCAGTAGGATTGAGGCAAGTCGGCATCGATAAGCATCGCACGGACTCTATCCAGGAGCGTTCGATTCATCCGCTCAGCTACTCCATTGTGCTGGGGGGTGTCTGCTGTTGTCATTTCATGCTTAATTCCCCTTCCCCTCAAGTAAGTTTGGGTGGTGTCAGCAATGTACTCGCCCCCTCCATCGGAGCGAAGGACTTTGACACGATGTCCAGTTTCGAGCTCAGCCATGGCAATGAAATCCTGTAGGTGTCGATGTACCTCCGACTTTTCACGCAGACCCGCGACGAAAACCTTTCGTGACTTGTCATCCACCCAGGTGAGGAAATAGAGATAACCTTTGTGAGATTGAGTGGGGAGCTTTCCACACACATCTGAGAAGACACGGCCGAGTATGTTGTCAGCTCGTGTTTCCGTGGACTTGCTGATTTCAGCACGCGTTTGCTTGCCCTTGAGGCATGGTTCGCAGAGTGTTGGTGTAGGCACAGTCCTGCCATCAATATCAAGTCCTTTCACTAGCCCGTCCTGAGCCATCTGGAGGATAGTGTCTGAACTGATGTGCCCAAAACGCCGGTGCCAGGTAAGGAGGTCAGCTTTTGAGGTGCTCTGGGCGAGGAGTGCAGTCGGCTTGTCAGCAGGTTCTTTTCTGTCAGGCAGCAAAGGGGTAACGGGCGCGATATGCGCTGGTTTATTGGGGGTGATACGGACACGCAGAATGTACAGTTCACGGAGTAAGTGTCCCTCGCATATGAGCGTCCCCTTCTGACTGAAAACCTTGCAGCCCTCCTTCTCGAATCGGACTGATGCCCCACGCTTTGCAAGTTGGCCTACGGACACAAGATTTCCATGGAGATCCGGGACATACAAGACATCTCGCAGTAGGACTGTGTTCCAGGTATTGTTCGCTTGCATCTGTACAAGCACATCCCCAACTCCAGTGCCATAGATGGCACTGTTGTCACCCAGCATAATCTTCACATGGGTAGTAAGCGGTAGGAAACGTTGGAACCATTCTCTGTGGGAACACATGGTGCGTGATGCTCCGGAGTCGACAATCCACTGATCATCTAGGGTATTCTTTGACGCTGCTTCTTGGAGTGACTTGAACAGGTGAATGGTGCCGTCCCCTTCCTCGGTGCCTGCCTCAGTGCTTAGAGCAACCTTCGCTGCCGCCTCAGGTTTGGGAGTCGAGGGGGGTTTAGATGCTTCCTCCTCCTTCTCCTTCTTCTTTAGCTTCCGGCACTCAGTTACATCATGTCCGTCGATATCGCAGTGAGTACAATGTTTCTTTGGTTTCTGCCCCTGTTGCCTTCTCTTTCCAGATCCTTTGGCTGCTTTCGCGAAATAGGCAGTGGCAGGGTCACCAGAGTCTCTGATGCGCCGCTGTTCGTCGAGGATGATTTGGGATCGGACATAGTCTATGGTGAAGTTGGATGCTGGTTGTGTGGAGAGGATGGTTTTAAGAGTGGATAGGGATGGAGGAAGTGCAGCAATAATGGCGTAAGCAGCCATTTTGTCATCGATTTGGAGTCCCAGGTTACTGATCAGTTTGGCAGCGCGAACGAGGCCGTTTATCTGTGACTCGAGTGGCTCGGCTTCAGTGAAGGTGACGCGGAAGATGCTGTCCATGAGGTAGACGATCTGCTGCTCTCCCTTGCCTTCGTATCGGTGTCCCAATTTATCCCAGCTCTCCTGGGCGCTTTGGGCAAACAAGACAGAGTTTAACGGCTCGTCTTTCAATGTGAGTGCAATCTGGGCTTGTGCTTCCTGGTCCTTTGATAGCCAGTCTTCCAGGGCCAAGGGATCAGAGCCATTGGGCTTGGGAAGTGAGCCGTCGACAACAGACCAAAGGTGCCTAAGCTTCAAGAGCATGCAGATGCGGAACTTCCAGTAGGTAAAGTTACTTCCATTGTCTTCTAACAAGGGGATATCATAATGACGTGTGCTTGGCCTTGATGTAGAGGTGGTCATCGTTGTAGACGATGCCCCTGCAGGGGCGTTTGTGGAGAGAGTCATCGATATGTTTGCTACTGGTGGTGTTTTGTGTTTCGTGCTCAGTGAGAGAGATCAGGTCTCATAATCTGTAGGAAAATGAAAGGCTATAGACTGTATTTCCGTATAGGAAAAGAACTAAGTAGATAGAAACTATCCTAGCTAGGTCGTATTTATGTATGTTCTAACGTCCACATCCACAACACAATCTTTTGTGTATGCGCTTGCCCCATTGTTCTGGCTCCCATTGTTGTGCCACTAGTGTGGCTGACTGTTCTCTTTCAACACTAGGCTCATTAATAGAAACAAACAGAGGACAAAATCTGCAATTCTAATCCTCTCTCTCAGCTATAATGGCATCGGAAGAATTCAGGCCACGCAAAAATACTCTCTCTGTCACCCTTACAGAGTCTGTAGTATTCCTCCGCGCCGTAGATCTTTCCACTCGAAGGTCCGCAGCTCACGAGAATGCGCCTCCATCCATGCTGCGCGGTCTTTTAGTCCTCAACTTAGTAAAGCCGACTCACATTTCAAGCATTCAAGTTGAGCTCGTTGGCCAGTCGGTAACTACTTGGTCAGGTATTTATCCGGTCCTCTTTTCTTGCCTTTCACTGATTTTCAGAACCAGGTGCGCGCCAAGTAGAGATGCGGGATGAGAACAAGCTTTTCTCCGCGACCCAGACTTTCTTCCGGGCTTATCGTAGCAGCACGAACCGGCGCACCCTCCCCGTTGATCATGAACCAGGGCTCTCAGATTCCGACGAAAATGACTTCACTAACCGTCGCCTTCCCCCTCACCGTCCCCGACACGTGACTGGGGTCCTACTCAACCATCTCATTCCTCAAATTTGCCTCGAGGCAGAGAACGGGTTCGTAGTCACCTTGGCGCGAACGACGACGCCAACCACCACCGCGCGTATACACAAGAAACGCTCTCACACTCCCCAATAACCCTGCACTCTTTGTCACCTGCATCACCCGGGGTGGATGCTTCTACGCTTCTAGTGGAACCGCCGAGAGCTCGCTCTCATGTAGGGGCATCGGATACACCCTCACGATCCCCACTCAGGCATCTCTCGCCTACCGTGACACCTACGAGCTCTCCGATGGACTCTCCTTACCAGAGTCGATCATTCTCACGTATGCCTTTTGGCCAAATGGCGCTGACATTCCTCTCAATACATGTTCCGTTGACATAGAACCTCCAACCATACCACGACCTCTTCCCTCGTCACGCCCGACGTCTCGTACGCCCTCCCTTTCACACCTTCCGCTGTCTACTACCTCGGGCCTCCGCCGACTACACCATCATGATATCTCATCACCAAGCTCGCGTCGTGTCTCTTTCGACGAAGACAGAGAGTACTCGCCCCTGCGCTCACGTTCGCAAAGTCGCGGACGTAAGCGTTCGCGTTTCAGCCTCACCAGTGTGTCCAGTTTGATATTAGAAGCAATGCGCAACGTAAGTGGCACCTCCAGGGAACGCGTCAATTCAAGATGTAGGGAGCAGAACGGGGACGATGTCCATTCTCCCCATCCTCACCATCTGTCTGGAAAGGTTGGAGAAGCTGTTGTTTTGGATGACAACATATACAAGGATTCAGGAGAGGGATGGTGCGAGTTCCAAAAGGGTTCAGTTTCCATTCTCGCTTCATGACGCCTGATGCTCAATACTCAATGCAGGGACATACACATACCCAATTTCTTTCGTTATTCCTTCTCACATGCCCCCTACTATCCATTGCGACCACGGCTTCGTGACGTGGAGCCTTAAGGCAACCGTTCACCGCCCATGTTACGGTTGACCCGTTTAGCGTGTTGAGTTCGATGCCAGATGATTAGTCTGGCGTAGTTCGGGTGGTGAGACGACTGCTAGGCGTGCTAGGCGAAGCAGGGAAAAAGATATGATATTCTAGAGATTACGGTTCTAGGGGGAACAAGAGATCGAGACTAAGGATATTACAAGAGAAAATAGGGGTTTAAATAAGTATGAGAATTGAGCGAGGCTGACATGGGGGGCGAGGCTGACATGGAGGGCGAGGCTGACATGGAGGGCGACCTATGGAATATATTGTTGGGTCTTAGGTAGAATGTATAAGAGTGAGGCGGTCTATTATGATTATGAACTAGATGGAATAAAAGTAAGTGATGATCCCTGAGATAATCTTGTGAATAGTTTGATCCTTAAGTCGTGATACCGTTAAGTCGTAACATCACCCCCGGTTAACGTCCAGAGGCGCCGACGAATCCGTTATGTTGCAGGGCCACTAGCGCAGGGTCGTGCTCGTGGAGGAATACGGATCGTGAGAGGGGAAGGAGAGAATTCGCCAATGATACCATGTTTGGCGAGAATATGGGCAGGAACAGAAGAGGATACGGATGGCGGCAAGGAGGCAAGGTATTGTCCAATGAGATCGTCAGCGTGAATATAGCGGTAGTCAACCCATTCATTGTCACTAGAGGGGAAACCCTTCCATCGAACCAAAAATTGAAGGCGACCTGTGCGACCAGCGCGTCGGTGACTGATGATGTGATCGACTTCGACTTCCTCGACGCCATTAACAAGCACCGGCGGAGGGCGAGAAGGTGAAGGCCCATGTGCGTGGGTAGTAATGTAGGGAGATAGTAAGGATGCATGGAAGACGTTGTGTATTTGCAGAGAGGGCGGTAAATCGAGCTGGAAAGCCACGGGAGAGATAACGCGAGTAATTGTGAACGGGCCATGACGTCGGGGGGCAAGCTTTTGGGAGGGGAAGAGTGAGGAGATGTTCTTACCCTCGAGCCAGACCTGGTCATTAACTGTAAATATGGGAGTAATTTGAGTCATGTCGGCGAGGACGCGGGTGGCGATCCGGCGAGCAGATAGGATTGCGGAGAGACGTTCGGTCAAGGAGGGGATTGGGGACGAGTAGTGTTGTGCACGGCTCGGCTCGAAGCCGTAAGCCGGCCGTTTCTGAGCCGGAAAAAGCCGGGCCGACATAGGCCGTGAAAACGGCTTCCAGCGGCCCACGGCTCAGGCTTCAGGTTTGGAAAGCCTGAAGCCGCGGCTTAGGCCGCGGCTTTTGGTGGCTGAGTCACGCTTTCTATCCGGATTTTTGCGAACTGTTGAACCAGAATACTGGTACAGAAGTAGTCTGACATAATTGTGATCGCGTTTAGATAAAACAATTGATGAGATAAAAACATGTCTCACATTAATTAAGATACTGAGTATATACATCTCAGATCGATCATGTGATGAAATCACCTTCATTAACAAGCAAGATAACGCGCGCATTCGTTTACTTTAATTTGGTAGCTGATATAGTACATCTAAATTGTATATAAAGCCACTGATAAATAATTAGATTTACATCGCACGCTCGATCGGCTTTGGTATTTTGTAGAATAGTACTAGAACCTATTTAAAGATGCCCTGTAGCATGCTGCAGATCCCATCTCGTCTTCTTGGGGGTGTAGGCTCTTAGCAATTGTTCAGTATAGGTGTATTCTTGCTGGATTTTCACTCTTAGTTTCACCACGATCTCAACATCTTATCTTATCTACATAGCAAGCGCGGGATAGAAACACCTGTTACAAACGCTGTTATTGATGCAAGCTAAAATAAGACAACTTATGTTACAGGAATTAAATGGGAGACATAATATGGCAGAAGGCCAAAGCAGTGGCTAGGGGTTGATATAATGTAAACTACAAGTCCTTCAAAAAATGCAGCTTAAAACTTGATTTGACGCTGTAAAGCCGCGGCTTGGGCCTGAGCCGGGCCTAAGCCGGCCGGAAGCCGTCGCTACGGCCCAGGCTTGAGTTTTGAAAAGCCTAAGCCGCCAAAAGCCGGGCCTAAGCCGCGGCTTCAGGCCGAGCCGGGGCCGTCACAACACTAGGGACGAGACACGAGAGGTAGGGGGATGAGGTCTGAAGCCCAATAGTAATTCATGTGGACTGAGCTTTGTGCCATTGTGTCGCCATCTGTTGTGTACGAATTCAGCCATAGGGAGTAGAGGAGCCCAGGTATGGGGGTTGCCAAATGTCCAGTGGTGGAGGTATTGTTCAACCCAGCGATTCATGCGTTCCGATTGGCCGTCCGTTTGTGGATGAAAAGCGGTACTAACATTTTGCGATATAGAGAGTAACGCGCAGAGTTTGGAGGCAAATTTAGAAGTGAAGCGAGGATCCCGATCGGATATGACGCGTTTGGGGATGCCAAAGAGGGGAAACAGGTGCTTGAAGTAGAGAGAGGCCACCTGAGTCCCAGTGATCGTCGTCGAGCATGGGATGAACTTGGCAGACTTGGAGCACCCCTGATCAACAATAGTCAGAATAGCATTGTGCCCCTGCGACACGGGGAGGTCAGTGATGAGATCGAGGGAGATATACTGAAAGGGTCCATCGGAAGCGGGAGTGTCGAAGGAGAAGAGGGGAACATCAGTTTTGCGGCGGGGCTTTGATGCTTGGCATTCGTGACACCCCTTGACATAGTCAGTCACGAATTGTTGCAGGTTTGGGCCAGCGTAGAACTCAGAGACTAGATCCCACGTATTTCGTCGCCCAGGGTGACCAGCAAGGGGGTGATCGTGGAATTGCTTGACGATCTCGCGATAGGAATCCGGGTCTTCTTGAAGTTGAATTACTGCAAGGGACCAGTTCTCATCCGCAGGAGAACCTCTTGGTCGTTATCTCCTTTGCCATCATCGTAATCCGGCCGGCGGGATAGTAGATCTGCGATTATATTGTGTTTACCTTGAATGGGTTTTATTACGAAGTTATATTCCATGAGATCGAGATGCCATCGGGCCTGTCGTCTATTAAGTTTTTGAGGTTTTCGGAAATACTGTAAATTATGATGATCTGAGAAAACGGTTATTTTATGAGGAGAACCCATTAAGTATTGTCGCCATTCTTGTAAAGGAAGCCAAATTGCGAATAATTCCCTGTCGTAGATGTCCCAGTTGCGTTGTGTTTGATCGAGAGATTTCGAAAGGAATGCGACCGGATGTAGTCGCCCTACGTCATCTTGTTGTGACAGTTCAGCCCCTATCGGTATCCTGAGGCATCGGTTGTGACAAAGAAGGGGAGATCGAGACGGGGTTGTCGAAGACGGGTGCACTACTAAACGCCTTTTTTAGATTTTGGAAGGCATCTTCTTCCTTATCGGTCCATGTCCATGGGACTAGAAGCTTTGTGAGATTAATGAGCGGGCGGGCGAGTTGTGAATATCCTTTGATGAAGCGGCGATAATAGTTACCGAATCCTAAATAACTGCGGACTTGTTTTACTGTCTTGGGAGTTGGCCAATCTACAAGACCATTTACTTTTGTTGGATCCATGCGGATAACGCCATGTTCAAGGATAACGCCCAAGTAATCGACTTTCGTAGTGTGGAAGATGCATTTTGACGGTTTTAGGTAAAGATCGTTGTCTAAGAGGATTTGTAGAACGCGTGTGACGCATTTTTGGTGGAAGGAAGTATCATTTGAGGTTAGAGATCAGCAAGGGTTTTCATACCCGCGCGGGTAAGTGCCGCGGGTTTTGACGGGTACGGGTACGGGTATACAACTCCCAACCCGCCAGAAACCCGTACCCGCACAGCGGGTTTGGCGGGTATAAGTGGCCATCAGTCATTGACAAGATCAGCAGAAATTTAATGATAAAATACATTTGTAGCAAACAAATGACTATATTTTATTTAATGTATGCTACAGGGTTTTTGTAAATATGTTCTAGTGTTATCCTATGAAATATCAAAGCAGATCAACGGTGCGATGTAAAATAAAAGTGTTATCAGTGATCCACTCTCTTGAAAATCATGATGCAACTGTTTTATTAACGCGCGATCAATTCTGCCGGTCTGGCACTATCTAAAATACACTCTAGACTACTTTAGACTATTCTATAATCTAATTATCAAATTAGTTTACTGAAACAAGGCCCGCGTGTATCTACAGGCTGCATAGGGCAGCGACTACATTGGACCAGCATATTGGTCTGATCTCCTTCCTATTAAGGAAGGTTGACTTAACAATCGCGGCTGCGATTTTCCATTGGTCTGACATGATTGTGATCACGCATAGATAACACAACAGAAACGCGTTCACAAATTAATTAGATACATAGAATATACATCTAAGATCTGACATATGATCAAATCACATCATTAAACGAGATAACGAGATAACGCGTTCGTTTAATCTAGTAGCTGATATAGTACATCTAAAGTACAAGCCTGCGCCATGCCTGCGCCATGCCTGTTCCACAAAATAAAATAAAATAAGAATGTAAATAAAGAATCAAATTAATCTTCTGAACATAAATCAGCAATTATTGAGGGATCCTGAGTAGCCACAAATGAACGCGTTGTATCCAAGTGTGTATCTCCCAGACCGGGATGGTCCGGGCCGATTGTCCGAAATGCGCGATGCAACCAAAGAACTTGCACGCGTTTCATTTTATGGGTAACCTGGGTATCAAAACAAATATCCAGGGGTTACCCCTGCCAATAACTATACATTTGTCAATTATTTTTGCATTCTGTGTGGTTATCTGACAGGCTTTTCATTCAATGTTCTATTACATCCTATCTAATCATCTCTGTATATTGGGGTGGATTTTAGTTGTGCTTGTATAGAATTGAGACCAGAATAATAAAATAAAAATGGAATAATGAATTATCTTAATCTTCTGAGCATAAAACAAGAGTCATTGAGGGATCTTAAGCAGCCATAAATGAACGCGTTGTGTATCTCCTTGGTCCGGGATGGCCCGGGCCGGATATCCGAAATGCGCGATGCAAGTAAAGAACTTGCACGCGTTTAACACAGGCAACCCGCAGGTGACCCGCGGGTAACCCGCGGGTTACCCGTACCCGTAGTGACGGGTACGGGTACGGGTACGGGTACCAATGAAGATACCCGGGGGTTACCCCTGCTATTCACTATTTGAGGTGGCAATGAGGATGTCGTCCATATATATTACGAGCCATCCTTCGTCGAGCTCCTTTCGAAAGATCGCGTTCATCATTGTTTGGAATGTCGCAGGCGAGTTTGTCAGTCCGAAGTACATTACCAGGGGTTCGAAGAGGCCCTTATTTGTTTTGAAAGCAGCTTTCCATTGATCGCCTTCTTTGATACGAATGTTATTGTAACCCCATCGTATGTCGAATTTGGTGAACAGCGCAGCGTTTTGGACTTTTGCGATTAATTCATCGATGAGTGGTATCGGATAGGTGTTGCGGAGGGTGTGCTCGTTGAGTTTGCGATAATCTTGTACCGGTCGAAGTTTACCATCCTTCTTCTTGACGAAGAAGAAGGGGGAGGCGTATCGTGATTTTGATTCACGGATGTATCCCTTGGCGAGGTGTTCATGGAGGAATTCTTCGAGTGCCAATTGCTCTTTTGGATTGAGGGGATATATTTTACAGTCCAGGCTGTTTGGCGCATCAGATTTAAGGTCAATCGCGTGATCCCACTGGCGTGCATCTGGGAAGCGAAGGGCTTCGTCTTCTGAGAAAACTTTGGCGAACTGCTGGTATTGTGACGGTATAGTAAGATCTGGGGCCGGTTTTTGCGATGTGAGTTCTGTGGATGGGGATATGCGCATAATGAGCTCTTCGCCTGGTAGGAGTCCTAGAGAAGTAGCTGTGGGCATGTAATGTTTTTGTCCCCGCGGGACGATATGTACGGCTTCTTGGACGGATGCCTGGAGCCAATCAATGGTTGGTGTAGTTCGCGCGAGCCAGGGATAGCCTAGGATGAGATCCTCTTTACCAAGATCGGTGACAAAGAAATCAAGGAGGTGGACAGATGAACCAGTTTGAACTGTACAAGGAAGATAATGGGTGATTTGACCGGCGGCATTTGCAGATCCGTCGGCATTGGAGAGGGCTTTTGGTATCTGTAGCGGGCAGGTACGCAAGTTATGTGTGGATATGAATTGTTTGTTGATGAAATTCTCGGTCGCGCCACTGTCAACGAGCGCGGAGACGGTCCCAATAGTAGAAAAGTTGGTTTGTATTGAAAGAGACTTCGGTACAAATCGATCTACGATAGCCCTCAGGGTGGGACGACCCCTCAGGCTGTTACAAAATCCGAATCAGCCGCGAGTAGTGTTTGGACCTGCTCTTCCTGTTCTTTGGTTAGTCCTTTAATCATAGCAACGACGGCAGCAACGTCGGGCTGTGTTGGTGTATCCGCGGGTACCTTCGAAGTTCTCGGGGCTGTATTTTGAGTTGTAGGGAGAATTACCTGGGAGTCAACTGTTGTTGCTGTTGCGACGCGAGGTTTCTTCTGAGGGCAGTCACGAGATAGGTGTCCCTTCCGCATGCAGTAGAAGCACAGTCCTTCGTGTTTGCAGCGTTCTTTGTCATCGTCAGTAACTGCACGTCGAATGGTGTTAGCATCCGTGGTGTCGTGGTCCCGTCGTGATTGCTGGCTTTGACTGTTTATGGGTCGGCGCCAGAACGGCTGGTCATTAGTTGGACGTGTTGTCTTACTGCGGAGACCTTGGACAATAATGAAGTTTCTTTGTTGAGTTTGTGCTGCTTTTTGCCATTGCTCCAGTGTCATCGGGGAGTGTTGTTCAACACACTTTTCTGCTAAGTGACCCTGTAGTCCCCAGGCGAAGAGACGCATCGTACTAGGGTCGTCGGGGTGGAGGCCAGCTCGTTGAATTAAGATGTTGAAGGTTGCGATAAATTCGTCAATGTGTCCATCCTTCATCCGTAATTTCTGTACTGATTCATATGCTTGTTCCCTCATTGTGAAGTCAAAGAATGTATCGAGGAATCTTCTCTCGATGATTGCCCAGGCGTCAGTGTTCTGTGGAATGAGGCTATTGTCGATCTTTGCTCGCTTAAGGAAATCAATTGAGTTGTTATAGAAGGCTTGGACCTGAGGACCTTCTAGTTGTTGCAGGAAATAGAGACTTCTTTTTACTTTGTCGATGGCAACTTCGGACCGATCATTTAACTCGAGGAAAGAGTCAAACGCTTTGAGGAAGTCTTCCGTCTTTGTACGATCTCCGTTGAATCTAAGCGGGAACGACCCCTCAAGTCGCTCATACTTGGTCGTTGTTGGGGGCGCGGGTTGTGGTACAGTTGAGGCTCTAGATATAGCCCGGGACGGTGATGTAAGAGGTTCTGGAAGCGTGGTAGGCGCGGCAGTTACGCCAGCGAAAGCCGTGGCATAAGAAGTGTTGACAGTGAGTCCCTGCGGTGGGTTAGACGGGAGGCCCATTTCTGGGCGGGCGATCTTAATTGCCATCCAGGCATTGAAATGTTCAAAATAGGCGATCTCGAACCAGAGACCGTAGATTGTTTCTATCGGGATGTTAACATTATCCAGCTTCCAATAGTAACCACTCCAGGTTACATCTTCTTCATTGGCGGCGAGCCATCGGGAACCAGGTCGTTCTTCTTCCGGGATGTTATCATGTGATCGGGGTCTTAGAGGGAAGGGAAGCTTAACAATTCCGCTACCAGGTCCAACGGGAGTAGACATTATCTGTTCGTTCGGGGGGGGTTCTATTAGTCTCGATCTAATGTTACGGTTGACCCGTTTAGCGTGTTGAGTTCGATGCCAGATGATTAGTCTGGCGTAGTTCGGGTGGTGAGACGACTGCTAGGCGTGCTAGGCGAAGCAGGGAAAAAGATATGATATTCTAGAGATTACGGTTCTAGGGGGAACAAGAGATCGAGACTAAGGATATTACAAGAGAAAATAGGGGTTTAAATAAGTATGAGAATTGAGCGAGGCTGACATGGGGGGCGAGGCTGACATGGAGGGCGAGGCTGACATGGAGGGCGACCTATGGAATATATTGTTGGGTCTTAGGTAGAATGTATAAGAGCGAGGCGGTCTATTATGATTATGAACTAGATGGAATAAAAGTAAGTGATGATCCCTGAGATAATCTTGTGAATAGTTTGATCCTTAAGTCGTGATACCGTTAAGTCGTAACAGCCCAGGTACATTCACTCCCAAGCTTTCTGCTTCGCGTGAAGTCACCTTCGTTGCATCGCCGAGTGAAGACAATAGGGATGATTTCGAGGGCCTCGCCATAGAAAGGCTTTGGGAAGACCAAATGCAATATGTGCTCTCTATCTCTGGCCGGGTGGTTCCCATCGGTGGCATCGTCCCTATGACCCTCAGTTTCTTGCCAATGTCAAAGGTCAGGATATACAGAATTTTCGCTCAGCTTGAAGGTAAAGTGCAAGCCCCTTTCCAATCGCCAATATTCGGATCATTGACCCCTGACAGAACGAGTGGATTATTTCACCTTCACATCGAGGGCCCGCCGCACGGAGGCTACAAGGTGCTTCAACCTCCTCTCACTTCAGTCCAAGGACAAAAATTTGCCGCTTCTTCCACTTCCTCAGACAGTAAACTCTCCCACGGATTCCCCGCTATACTCCCTCGGACCTAATGATAACCCTTCAGAGGTCACAGCGAATTTGATGGGTCCCGGCCCATGGTCCTTCTACTTGAAATTGACAGTACCAAGCGCGATTGGAACGCTGCATGTTTCGAACAAGAACAAGCGTGCACCAATCCGGATTTCACATGTGCTCAAGATAGTGATCCGCGTCGAGCGAGGCGATAATAAGCAAGTAGACCCGAAGACGGGGAAGTCGAAGCAGTCTGACATCGTAATGCAACTCCCCGTTCACATTCTTTCTGTGTGTATCTTCATATTTCCTCGGGTTGTCCGAAAAATGCTCATGCTGACATGCGCTCGCCGTGTCCTCGCGTCAGCCTCTGTCAAACGCACAGCACATCATACTCCCGCGCTACTGCGAGCGATTGGATACGCTACCCCCACTACCCCCATCATGCATGTCTTGTGGGAGCTGTCAAAACCCTAATCTACCCCGGTTCGAAGCCGTCACATTACAAGAAGGGCCATCACATGAAGTGGGCACATTGTACGAGCGCAACGTAACATTCGAAAGGCTGATTACGGGACAACAAAGCGAGGATGGAGCCCTACCACCAGCTTACAGTGCCGCGCAATGATTTATAATGTAGAGACCCCATGGAATTAGTCGGGACAGTGTAACGGAAGTAATAATAGATAAATGGACATCTGGGCCCTGTGCATGATCGAGACACGGTCGGGATACATGTTAATGTCACCGAATTGGGGTAGTCAATAACTCCTCATGCACGTTGAAATGCCTTTATTTTTTTTTTTGAAAAATAGTAAAGGATATTAGCACGTCGCGCGTCGCAACAGAAAGTAAAAGCACTCACGTCTCTACACGCCCCTCGGCACGACACGAGCCCTCACCGTTCTCACCCCAAGTGACGACCCACCTACCGAGAACCTTCCCGACAGGATCCAGCGTTTCCGCGACAGTTTCCTCCTCGCCCGGTCGCACGCTCGAGGCGTCTTCTGGTGGGAGCTGCACGCTCCGCGCGAGCTCCCAACGTGCAAAAGCGCGCGTCGTATCATTCAGGAATACTGGGTCATACACGCGCGTGGCGCGCGGTGCCAGCGTAAGCGTCAGTGTCGTAAGCTCAATCCCAGCGGGCGCATTCTCGTTGTGCGAGTGTGTCGTGTGTTGCTGTGATTGTTGCTGATCCAACGAAGGGGATGTAGGTGACGCGGCTGTAGGTGCGCATCCCAGGCGACGTAGCACCGTGACATACGGCCTGCCACACCAGGCGACGAGTGCGGTGGATACACCCGACGTAGCGAGTGCGGTTGCGGCAAGCGCGACGCGCGCTGTATACGGAAGGGAGGATTCGACGATGAATATGAACGGGGAAAGAGAACTTGCTAGTGCGAGAGAGGAAAGAGAGAATATTTTAAGGCGTCGGAAAGTCTGTGTCAAAGGGCCGACATAGATAAGTGAGGGGTCATCAATATCACTCGAATGACGCGTTGTGTCGGCAATCGGAACGGTGGATAGAAATGCAGCAACAGAAGGTGGAACGACGCGAAGTGACGTCTGGGGGAGGTCCTTACGGGAAATCGAGTG
Organism: Multifurca ochricompacta; assembly: GCA_022496185.1. Taxonomy (NCBI): domain Eukaryota; kingdom Fungi; phylum Basidiomycota; class Agaricomycetes; order Russulales; family Russulaceae; genus Multifurca; species Multifurca ochricompacta. The sequence continues at coordinate 211,484 of WTXG01000011.1, forward strand.
GGCTCTACCTCTACAATGGAATTGTCTCTGTAACAGGACCATGGAGGCGGGTCGCCTTTTGCATTGTCCAAATGCTGCACCTGGGGAGGCTATCAAAGCCCGGTGAGAAGCCGTTCGTTGCATGGGGTACAGAATTTAGTTTGGGGGCAAAAGCGCGTGAGTCCGAGTCGAGGAGCTGAATTGACTGGGTGCAAGTCTCAACAAAAACCGAGAGGAAGGGGTGGAGATACGAACGCTTGGCGCGTCGGCTTGTCACCTGTTGCATAGGATTGATTTTGATGATTATGATTTCACACTAACACGAAGCACTGAATCAACATCAACTCAGAAGGGTCCACTGGATGTGTGTAATAGTAATATGTTATATAAACGTACACCCAAGGAGGGTGAGAGGAGCGGTTTCGAAAGCTTGCAAGTGCGATTAAGGATGTGATGAGTGGTGGGTATGTCAATACATGGACTACTTGAACTACCTGTAAGTGCAGTAATAAATTAAATATCGACTAGGGGGTGAGTTTAATCATCACTTGAACAGTTCATCAGTAACACTCTATCACAGGAGGCATATGCACATACTCAGCGGGTTCCCGTCGTAAGAAGAGATCAATTGCCGCGGAGAACGCAGCGAAAGCCAACCCACCTCCTAACGCTCCTGTTGGACCGGAGTTGCGCGCAAGGATCCCGCCAGCTACAAAGCCAGCAGCGACAGGGTTCACCATATCGTTTCGTGCTCGGTACTACCCATGGGTTAGAACGTCAATGATAGACGGCACTCGTGAAATATATACGGACCGATTCTATGACGCACTCAATCCCCGCAAACAAAGCCCCCACCTTGCCAAACCCCTTTCCACTCCTCCACATACCTCGACCCATATCTTTAAATATCTCCATTGTTTTCTGTGTGGTGTTCAGATTTTGTCGGAGCAGGGGATCCTCATATGCGAATGACGAGGACATCATGGAGAAAAATCCGCCGATAGCAAAACCTGGGAAGTAAAAAATTACGCCAGAGCAGATGAAAAGAGAGGATGCACGTACCCCCAATACCAGCAATGGCTGTTTTTGCAAGACAAGACTCCATGCCCATTGTCATGTAGTCCTGATATTTCTTGGCTTGGAGAATGTTGGCACGGTCTTCCTCTGTCATCCCAGGAGGGAGAGGCTCTTTCCCGGCCGGAAAAACGGGAGCCACGAGGGGAAGCGGCATTGCTGTCCTTTAGAGAGCTCGCGCGACGCGATGCCAGTGGCGAGCGAGTGCGGTCAAAATATTTTGACGCTGCACGACGCGAATGTTCAATTATGGGATGGGCATGGGCATGAATGGTATCGGTCCGTTTCGGCCCGTTCAAACTACTACTACTACTACTACTACCATATCACTATGCAAACACCCATTTACTATCCCAAAGCCGAGTTCATCGAGACGGTTAGTTGAATTTGGCAACTTAAAAAATAATTTCTACCTGATTTTGAATGGGGGTAATTAAAGGATACAGGAAACAAAGTCTCACGTCGCGCGACGATTTCAGGGCCACAGAACATTATCTTAGGGGGGAAGACGATAATCTCTAATGGTGCCATCATCCGAGGCGACTTGAAGCGCGCTGGACCTGGACACGCCGTAGTCATTTCTTTGGGGCGCTATTGTCTCGTAGGGGAGGGTTGCGTTATGAGGTGGGTATCAACATAGCCGCTCGCATCTCAGAGCCGCTTATCCAACATCATGGCTCATGCAGACCACCTTACAAGACCTATCGCGGCACATTCAACTACTACCCAATGAAGATTGGTGATTTTGTTCACATCGGTGCTAATACCATCGTTGAAGCGGCGACTATTGGCAACCACGTAGAAATTGGGAAGAATTGTGTGATAGTGAGGACCGTCCTTCGCTTCTCCTTTTTATTCTCGTTCTCACGTATGCTCCACATCTTCAGGGAAAGTTTACTATCATCAAGGACTGCGCAAAAATAGCAGACAATACGATCATACCACCGAACACCGTTATTCCGGCGCTTACAGTTTTTGCCGGCTCACCGGGTTGGCGCTCTCATCTTAGAAGTGCCATCAGACAGGCAACCTCATGACTACATCCCAGGTCACTTTGTAGAAGATCTTCCAGAGTCTACACAAGAGGTTGTTGAGGCCCATACCAAATCGTATTACACGCGATTCCAGCCACTGGAGCGATAAGTCGCACGAGCTTCTGCTTTCGGTCCTAGAAAAGCCTTCCGAATGGCCCAGATGTGAGCATTTCTTTTTTCCCGCTGCGCAAACTTTTCTTGGGGTTGGCATGCAATTTTTTTTTTGATAATATCTTCCTTCTGTAGCCGCCTCGTTGACACTCTTATCACTGAACCGCTGTAACAGAATTGGCCCTAACAAGACACGGGGTTATAACTGGGAACCGGCAACACCCCTTTAGAAAGGCCGCTCCCCCTCTCCCCCCAATATTTTCCTATGCCAAGATAGATTATATATTACCTTTCGGACATCTCTTAGCAGTTATTTCACACGTAGGTTGTCGGCTATCATACAGGGACATAATTTCTTTGAATGCTAATTGAGAGACATGAAAGTTATTGTATACACAAGCATAAGTAAAATATATGTAGGACAACATGTAGCGGACAACAGCCCAAACAATCAAAGCTTGGCATCCCTAAATTTTGCAAGTGACAAGGGTTGGTCTGGACACAAAGTGAACACCAAAAAAACGAATTTGCGCCAAGACCGAACTCACATGTACCACGGAACAGGTTGTCCTCCGCAATGGAGCCAGTGTGCACGTTTAAGGCGCGGGCATCGACCATCTCGGGCCGAAGCTCGTCCAATGTCGTTACACCCAACAGGCGCATGTTCATCTCGAGCTCGTCCTAAAAAAAGTTATATCGACTAACGCCGATGTGAAGTGTCTAACCATGACTCACGCGGAAGATCTGGATTGCCTTCTCAACACCAGGCTGGCCGTACGCGCAGTAGGCGTAGAGGAACGCCCGACCAACGCCGACAGCTTTTGCGCCGAGCGCCAACGCCTTGAGTACATCACTTGCGCGGCGCACACCACCATCCACGAAAATGTCGAACTGCCGGGTGGCTCCTCGTTTCTTGAGGGCATCAGTGACTTCGATCAGGATTTCAAGGCCAGAGCGTGCGGTGTCGAGTTGGCGACCGCCGTGGTTGGAGAGGACGATGCCGTGTACGCCAGAATCATACGCCAGCAGCGCATCCTCAGCAGTGGAGATGCCTTTGAGGATGATAGGTACTGGCAAATTGGTTAGGCACAAAAACAATTCTTGGTGATGAATGCAGTGCACACTTTTTGTGATGCTCAGGAACCATGGGATGTCATCCCAGCAGAGGCTTGGGTCTATGAAGGCCTAGTGGCACGGATCAGAAAGGATCGGGAAAAGAAAGACAAGACCCGTCTTACGCTAATTGCACGCGCAACACCCTGGTCCTTGGGGACGTCCTTTTGTCCCTCTTGTACCTTGGCACCAGATTCCTCTCCAATGAGCTTCAAACGCATGTCCTTCTCACGGCGACCAAGTTGTGGAGCATCGACGGTGATAAACAATCCCTTTACTCCTCGCTTCTCAGCGTGTTGGACATAGCGTTTCGTAATCTCACGGTCGCGGTTAACGTATCTGTTAAACGTGGTGAGTGGAGCGCCGTTGAAATTTATATTGTGTGACAGACGCACAATTGGACAAAGAATGGTTGACCCGGGACTCCTGCGTCCACGATCTCATCAAAAGAACAAGATGCCAACGTTGCAATCTAATAAGAGAGTGTTTCAATTAATGGCCACGGGGCTGCGCTGAAAAATGCCACCGACCATCTGAATTACGCCGTGCTTTCCAGCAGCACGTGTAAGGTTGAGCTCACCATCGGGGTGGCCGAGCTTGCCGAGTGCAGTCGCGGACTGGGCAAGGAATTAGATCGTTGGAAGCAACACGATAACGGACACCCTCACGATATAGACTGGGAGAGAAGACTTTTGACCAAGGATGGTGGTTGACCAATCGACTTTTGCGACGTTGCGCAGAACTCGGGGGCGAAACCATACACTAGATCCCGCATTCCACGTCAAGAAAGACCCTTGTTTATGGTCAAATTCACGAACCGTTGGAAAGCAAGACGATTTTCGCGGATTGTGATCTCGTCGTCAGACGCGGAGGAGTAGTAAGCCCAGCCTTTTGCGGAAGGACAACTTTTGCGACCGCCTGAGAAAAAAAGTCGTGAGCTTTGTGGATAGAGCACGGAAGTTCAGATTCCACCTCAAAGTCATGGAGGTTGATGATTTCGTCAAGGGGGGGCCGGGCGGCGAGTAACGCTTGGCGTCTTTTCTCTTCTTCGGTGACTTCCTTCGCTATTGCGACGATTGTGTCTGGGTCGACCGGGCCAAGGCTGGGGCAAATCAGTTCTCGGGCTCTGTACATAAGGGATATGAAGGCAGCATACTGTTTATTTTTAGGAAGGTTCGTGGTAATAGCATCAGGGGGATGAATGGGTTCATAAGCCTCCCTGTCGGAAGCTCTGAGAACAATGCGGGCCAGATGGGTAATAGTAATACGTACGTAGCATCCTGCCCAGCGTACTTGAGAATAATTTGGCTCCCTCCAGGATGCTCTAGTGGGATTTCCATAAGAGATGGTGCAAATACCATTGGTGAGGGCCATACCATCCAGAAAGTCTGTCACATCATAGACGCTTCCTATCTCCCATAAAAACGGCTAGTGAGTTGATGTTCAGGAGAGATATAGAGAAGCACTAACCGTGGACGATGATCCAGCAGCTGTCGCGGCTAGCGTGCTGTTTCGCCGTCTCGGAAGATATCAAGGGCGACGAGTTCGATGCCAAAGACATTGGGATGTAGAGTGGGAGAATGTACAATGTAGTGCTACGAGGGATGTAGAAACAGCACCGAAGGAGCGTGTCCCTTTTGAACCATTACAGCGGAAATAACGGACAGCCAGCGGAGGAAACCAGTCCTCTGCGGGGCGGCGACGTAGAGAAAGTTTAAAAGTCGCGAAGCACGGTGTTAGATCGGAAGGGGCGTTACAGTAAGTAGAAGCTAACCTAAAGCCGACGTTTTGATGAATGAAAGGTTACGACCCCACGCGATGCGAGGCATAATAACTGCTGATGTCGTTACGTTGGTTTGGTTAAGAGAAAGATGAGAATGAGAGATGAGATGAGAGATGAGCGATGATGTGGTCACATGATTTTTATAACTAAACACCACCCCCACCCGCGAGATGAGATACACTCATGATGAGCATGGGTCATCTCAGAACTGTCTTACAACCCACTGGATTTTTTCCAAGACTTTAGGAATCTTTTCTCTGGGTGTCGATGATCTGGGCGATCTGTTACCCCGCGGTGCTGCGCGGGAAGCGTCGCTGTGCCAAGCTTTCTAATTCGTACCTTATGCTCCCTTCCTCATTACCCGCTCTATTTCCGCATGTCCGAGCCCATTATCTTTGCCATACCTGTCGTCACAAGGCACTTCGGTTCTCTAATATCACCGTACGTGTATTCCTTGTGTTAACGGAACGGTAGCGCAGCGCACATCAAACAATTGTTCCTCAGTATTGGTCGCACAGCTGTGTTATTGACGGTCTTTCTTTTACACACCCGATCTGGTTTTAAAAATTTCACTTTCACTTCCATATGTCTTGAATGGAAGCTATTGATGTATTCAATTAGCGGAAGCCGATTACCTCGGTAACTTCGATGGCTCACACTCACCCTCACCCACCTATACTTTGAAGATCACTCGTGGAGATATCTTGACTGGCGTGGTATCCTACACTCCGCATGGCCCAGATGCGTCCCATCAACAAACTCTCGTAGTCTTAAGACGATCGGAGGGCTGCCCGATCGCTGTATCAGGCGCTCCGGGAGATTAGTGGCTCCTGCTCAAGTTGCACCCCAGCATTGAGGTTTCCCGACACCATCCTCGGACGTAATGCGGATAAAATTCACTGTAATTCGTATAAATAGGGAATAGGTTGGAAACTTTGAAAGGCATTGCAGACTCTCAGACTCTCAGCCCTCTTCAGACAACTTCTCATAGATTCTCTTCTCTTGTCCTCATTCTCTAATGGCTCCAGGAATCGACTACTCTCCCGCCCCTGCCCCCATTTCCGCTCTTGAGACCCCGGATTTCCCAACTACCTATGAATCCGTGACGACGTCAGTGAAAGAGTCCGCTCCTTCCTCTGGCGTTTACTATAATCCTCGTCTCGACCCAAAACATTATCTTGAGGGTCCTCTTTCCTGGAACCCAGCCACTCGGCTGAGGCAAATGCTAGCACGCCCCGGTATTGTTGTAAGCCTCATTTTTTAAATCATTTTTAAGGTAAAGTGTTGATCGCACGATTTCTAGGTTGCCCCGGGCATCTGTGACGGCATTAGCGCGCGCTGTGCCTTAGAAGCAGGCTTTAGTTGCCTCTACCAAAGGTTGGCAGATTGATTCCCGAGGGGTGTTCTTGTGTTTAATATATTGTCTTTAGTGGTGCGGCCACTACTGCATCTCGTCTAGGTCAACCAGATCTGGCCATTGCTACTCTCAATGATTTTGTACAGAGCGCCCAGATGGTGTGCAGTCTCGATCCGACAGTCCCTGTCATCGCGGACGCAGATACTGGCTTTGGCGGGCCCGCCATGATTGGGCGAACCATCACCCAATATGCGCGTGCAGGTGTCGCAGGATTGCACATTGAAGATCAAGTCCAGACAAAACGTTGCGGCCATTTGCTCGGGAAGCAGGTCGTTTCCCGTGAAGAGTTCGTCATGCGTATTCGTGCAGCTGTTATTGCGCGCGATTCCATTCCTGGAGGATCGGACTTTGTTATCATTGGCCGCACTGACTCCGCGCAAGTGCTTGGGATGGAAGAGGCTATCATACGATTGAAACTCGCAGCGGACGCTGGCGCAGATGTGTGTTTCATCGAAGGAGTGAAGTCTAAGGAGCTTCTCGAAAAGACAGTGAAGATCCTTGCTCCCAAGCCTGTAAGCTGAAAGCTTCACGCGAGTCGTAATTTATTTTCACTCATCTGCCCACCCAGGTCCTCGTCAACGTTATTTCTGGCGGTCTCACCCCGTCCTTCACCTCAAAAGAGGCTGAAGAGATGGGTGCCAAGATCATCAGTGAGCCGTTTTTTTTTCGTCACGGCGCGAAACCCGCCAACCGAGTTACAGTCTTTTCTCTCGTTTCTTGCGTGGCAGCTGTGCATGGCATTCGCGCCGCAATGCAATCGCTCAAAAAGACGGGTACGGACTTCACGTCTGCCCAAGGCATGGACCCCAAGGCATTCTTCGAAGTTATGGGTACGTGAAAGATCTCATCAAGAATAAAGTCCTCATCATTGAATCCGGATCCAGGTCTCCACGAGGTAATAGACCTTGACGCACAAGCCGGGGGCACTGCGTTCCAAGTTGTATAGTCTCGTTTTCTAGATGGGTCATGGAGTCATGTGGATATCCACGGGCGTAGAGTTCGCGTTCTGCGCATTATGTACGAAAAGCTATAACTAACACATATGGACCACATGCACTGTTCTTGTTGAATCAAATCAATATCAATAATAGAAGTTCATAAGATTATCTTATCTTATCACAAAGTGATTCCCCACACCGGCGCTCCATTCAACGCCGCAACGCCGCCACGTGACATGGTGACCCACTCAAATCCCACTTCCCGCTTCACTTCACTTCAACCCACTTCACTTCACTTCAAAATTGAAGGAAATTGAAGCCTCACATCGTAGCCGTTCAATTAACGCGCTGAAGTAGCACGCCGTACGATCTATGACAAAACCGATATCAGGAAAGATAGTTGCACAACACAACTCGAGGGACAGTTGTTGGATTATTGTACACGGTTAGTGTCATTGCAATGCCGACCAAGTGTTATATACGTCCATACTGATAACCTCTGCAGGAAAAGTATACGATGTCACCGAGTTCCTGGACGGTGTGTGCTGTCTCTGACTTACTTATGCTCAACACCCATTGGCCTTCATTCAGAGCATCCTGGTATGAGGCCCACCAATATAGTGACACTAGACATCGCTAACGCTACGTACTAGGCGGCAGCAAGATTATCCTAAAATACGCCGGAAAGGACGCCACGTATAGTGCAAAGTGATTTCTAGCTTTTCTCAAATGAGCTAATCCAGCGCAGTCAGGAATACGAGCCAATCCACCCCCCAAGCGCCATCATTGACAATCTTCCTCCAGAGAGGCAGTAAGCATTCTTTGTCACTTAAAGTATAAAACAATTACTAATGTTAGGTAGCCTTGGACCAGTGGAAGAAGGTACCGTTGAGAAAGTCGAGGTCAGGATAACAGATGAGGAGAAGGCGCGTTTACAACGTGTAGAAGCGCGACCACCATTATCTGAGATTCTCAACCTGCATGACTTTGAGGTACCGCCTTGCCTTCCTGACCTCGCTTTATATTTATTTGTTTCTTTTTTTTTTTTCAGGCAATTGGTAGACTCACGATGCCCGAAAAGGCGTGGGCATACTACTCTTCAGCATCTGATGATGAAATCACGAACCGCGAAAACCATGCTGCCTTTCACAGGTACGTGCAATATCGGCGGAAGAACTCACCTCTCATAAGTAACAATCTTATTCCCTAGGATCTGGTTCAGGCCACGAATTTTACGTGATGTAACGAACGTTGACTGGTCTACGACCATTATCGGTCACGCGTCGACTATGCCAATATACATAGTCAGCGGGCTTTACATTTGTGTTATAAGGTACTAACGTTGAGGGCAGAGTGCGACTGCACTTGGAAAGCTCGGACATCCTGAGGGAGAGTTGAACTTGACTCGGGCAGCAGCGAAGCACGGTATTATCCAAATGGTATGTCACTAGGTATTCTCAGTTGCTTGTATTGATGTAGATCTGAACAACAAGATACCTACTTTGTCATCATGTTCGTTCGATGAAATAGTTGATGCCGCTCAACCAGATCAGGTTCAATTCTTCCAGCTGTACGTATTTTTCTACCTCTGTAGTACTCTAGTCTCGCTCATGAAATCTGGAAGATATGTCAATAAAGACCGCGCCATAACAAAACGTATCGTGCAACATGCGGAGAGGCGAGGCATCAAAGCTCTTTTATCACTGTCGATGCCCCTCAACTTGGCCGGCGCGAAAAAGTCGGCTTATCTGTTGTATCGTTTGGGTCTGTGCTGAGTGGTGAGCACAGGATATGCGCATGGCATTTGACGCGGAGGATCCCCATGAAATTGGCAAATCTGGTAGCGATAAAGTCGACCGCTCCCGAGGCGCAGCGAAAGCTATCACAGTAAGTTGCGCATTCATGGAGGGAAACACTAATCGACTGGAAATGATACCAGGGATTTATCGACCCAGGCTTGAAATGGGCCGACATTTCTTGGTTCAAGAGCATCACAAGAAGTGATCCATTCCCCTTCAGCTCCATTTAGCTATTTGATTAAGTTTTTATTTGTCAAAGTGCCACTCATCCTTAAAGGCGTGCAAACCTGGGAAGATGCTTTAGAAGCATACGACCAGAACCTTGCAGGCATTGTCCTCTCGAACCATGGTGGGCGTCAACTAGACTTTGCACGCTCTGGCATCGAGGTTCTCGTTGAAGTTGTCGAGAAGTTCAAGGAGAAACGTGGGATCACATTCCCGAATGATCGGTTCCAGCTTTTAGTCGATGGTGGCGTCAGACGTGCGACGGATGTCTTGAAAGCTATTGCCCTAGGGGCAACCGCAGGTATGCCGCCCAAGTACGGTAGGCAGGGCGAGAGAGCATTGGTATCTAATATCCAATATTAGTGGGAATAGGGAGACCATTCTTGTATGCGTTCTCGACCTACGGCGTCGACGGGGTTGATCACGCCCTCCAAATTCTGCAGGTGTGTTTGCAAAGTACCTTCATATTACACGTCCCTGACTACTGGGTCATCTCCTCCAGGACGAGTTTGAGATGAACCTACGCCTTCTTGGTGCCGGAACGATCAAAGACGTTGTCCCCGACATGGTTGATGTATCTAACATCCGCTCTCACCTTGTCACTGTCCCACGCGACCGGTTATATGATATCAACTGTGCGCATCCGTTTTCCTACTAGTGCGAGTACTAACCACGTTTTCTAGATGAGAGTATGCAGCATGCACGTCTTCGGGATACCAAGGCAAAGACGAAACTCTAGACCTATTCCCCTGTTTGTCCCGCTCTGCGCTTTCGTTGCGCTGGAACTCTCAGACAGCTGGTTCTGTTCACTTGCCGAATGTGTTAACCAGAACTGTTGTATAATCGATCGGGTATTAAACCAATCCACTTGCTATGCTACAGTTGTGTGAGGTATGATGGGTTAACGGTCTAGACCCAATTAAGTGTCCAGCACCCTTGTCCTTGATCGACCATCCTCAACCGTCCGCTTTCTCTCCTCCACGCCACCACGGCCCACCGCTGCTCATCCAGGCAGCGACCATCCAGGCTTCATGGCGAAAAGCAGCCACCGCCTCCGTGTCGGCGTCCCTGTCCGCGCGCCACGCCCGCAACTCAAGGGCCCGTGCGAGCGCACTGAACGCTGCCGAGCAGGCCGCGTGCGCCGAGGGCCGCGCGGCGAACGCCTCGCGATGTATAAATATGAGCTCCAGGTACTCGCCGCACGTAGTCTGCAGTTGCTCGGCGTCCGGGTCGTACCAGTGCGTGAGGGCCTGCAGGAGGGCGCAGGGGCTAACGAGGGCTGCGCGTCGGAGGAACTTGAGGAGACCGTAGTGACGGACTAAGACGCGAATGGAAAAAGAAGGGAGAGGGAGAAAGAGAGAGGAAGGAGGGAGGAAGGGGCGGAAGATCAGCTACTGTGTATATACGATATATGTATGATTAAACGTACTTGGTAACTCCCTGCGTCGCTCATTTGGACGTCGGATGCGATGGGCGTGGATGCCGGTTCGTTTAACTGCCTCCAGAGCAAGTCAGAGTTGGTGTCGTGATGGATTGACCGTGCTCACCCTGATCTTTTGTTGCAACTGAGCGAGTCTAGCAACGACGCAAGTTCAATGTCGAGCTAAGTAAAGATATCAATACCGATCTGGATCGAGAGGTCGATAGGAAAAGTGTATGTTTACCTCAGACATAGAGTGTGAGTGTACGGGAGAAGGTATCGTCATGACCATTGTCTCCATTATTGTCGGTTATTGTAACTCAAAAAAGTGAATAGAATAGAATAGATAAAGGGAAAATGAGTTTTGATTTTATTTTATTTTATTGCTTTCTCGATGCCATTACGGAAATGGGACACGCGCTGGCCGCGATGTTAACCGCGATGGGTATCTCAACCTCAAGGTAACCACGCAGTCCATGGCAGGCTCAGCTCATGTGTTCATCATAATTATGGGCTGGGCTAACTAGAGTTGGCAAAGCGTGTCGTCCATAACCATGTCACCACGGCGAGGTAAGGGATGGCTGATGGAACATGATTATCGTATCGTAATCGCCATCATCCATCGGATCAGAGGAAGGAGACTTAACCCCAGCGCTCCGAGGGCTGAGACAGTCGTTTCCAAACCACATACATAAGATAATTAATTCCCTTCCCAGTGACGATAGGTGTATTGACCCAACTGCGTTCTTTTGATCGGAATCACCGTCATCCACCATGTGCACACCGACTGCCCCGAAGCTGAACACCGGCTCACGCCACATGTGGATGAAGCAAAATTTTAATTTTCTGTAGGGGCTTAAGGCAACGAGGATCTCGCGCCAGCAGGTGTCGTTAAAAGACCAGGGTAGCGGGTTTTATTGGATTGAAGGAGAGGAGTGAGCATTGCTTGCAGCGCAGCCTCCGCTTCTCTCTACATACCCAGACTCGTGGGCGGGTGCTGGCAGTTGGTTGTATATCCGCGTGTCTGGCGTAAACTGCGGCAACAGCAGCCCTGGGGCACCGATAATCCATTGGTTGCCTGCTACGTATCACGTAGGGTATATGAACCACGAAACCGCTCCATGGGGGATCGAAGCACCGGCCAAACTATGAAAGCATCCGTTTACTTGTTGGATTGGTGTTATCCCTACTTGCTTGATACCACCCTGGACCACAAGCTATCGATAGATGTAAAGAAGCTGGCCTGTAATGCATGCTACGTTAAAGAAGACCTGCAAGTGTGCGCAATTGTATTCGTTTGGACCAAAACTCTTGTGTAATCAGGGCACACTGGTGGAAATCCCATACAACATGAATATGCGTGTAAGACTAGATTTAGGATCCGCATACGTGCATGCGCACATAGACGTAAAGAAAGGGCATCACCCAAATGATTGTGATTGTGAAGAATGGGGAATGATATTTAAATCTAATCACTTCAGTAACCCAGTAACCCACAGGGTTCCTTTGGTAGGGGTTTTTAAAAAAAAAGCTAACCAGCATCGAAAGAAGTTAGACTGGATCCAGAGCCAGATATAGACTGGAGAAGCTGCAGAGACAAAGAGCGTACAAGATAAATAGTCGACAACTCAACCAAATAAAGAAAAATACTACTAGGAGGGACTCATCCCAGTGCAGAGGGATGGTCTTGACATCTAGTGCGAATCTTCCAAAGCACTTACGTGCCATAATTTGGACCATAGCTTTAGCGAGTTCCTAACATTGGTTTTAAAAGTGCCTGCATTATGTACAAGAATTTAGACGTGCAAGGTATGTCGACAACGTGTGATCCCATAGGAATTTGGATTTCAATGCAATGCTGCGAAGCCCAAGACGATACAGACCCCGAGGCATGCGCTACCAAAAATGGCGACAGAATGCTGGACCACCGCCCATAAGTAGGCGATGATTCCTGTAAGGACGAGAAAGAAACCTGCAAGGGCAAAAATAGAGCATACATTGTGACACCTGTTCAATAGGCGCACAAGGGCAATCGCGTTTTTCTCTGCATCCGCGCTGGGATCATCATCGTGGACAGAGTTGCCGACGCAGGGCACCAGCGCACTAAGGTTAAACACCGGTACGCGTCTTATGTCGATGTCGAGCACAGGCGGCTCATGCAAAAGGGACGAGAATGCGGAGGAAAGTGTGGAGAAGAATGGCGAATGTCCAGGTCTAAAAATGGTTGAAACAAACGGTGTGACAGGCGAGGACGGGAAAGAGTGGGAGATATGGCCATGTCCAACCTTCTCGTGGGAGCCCGAGGCGCCGGACTCTAAAGCGGAAGGAGTCCGTGGCTGATTGGAGGCAGCCGAGCCAGGGGGGGCGTATCTGGCATAGACGGCGGCAACAGGCGAATTGGAGGTGTGTTTAGTTGATTGCACATTGTTCAGTCTATAGCGGATGAGGATAAAAGAAGCGACATAGGCCAAAATCGCTGAGAGAAAGGGCATGGGGGTAATTAGTGGACGAAATACAGACTCTAGTAAATGCGTTACCGGCCGCTGCGTGAAATATCAATGCGCCTACCAAAGACGCATGCATCAGCTTGCTCGTGGCGTTACCATTTCCCTTGCTGGAGGAGAGAGAAAATAAGACGCTATCAATTGACGTGAAGAAGCTGGCCTGAATCTATGGGTTAAATACTGACAGGGAAGAATTTTTGCGACTCACATAAACGCTGATTAGCTGCAAACGGTCTGACCATATTTGAATGATACGAGAAAGGGTTTGCAGGTCGGCAGCTTTGGCTAATGCAGTGGTCTCCTGCGCTGTGACTTGTTTCAAAAAAAAAAGACAACTTATGAGAAGCTAGCTATGTGATACGTGGCTTGACTGACGTCGCTTTTGACTTGACTCGTCGGCAATACGAGGCTGATCTGTCGAGGAAGAGCATATATATGCGCATATATTGTCAATGCATTATGATTACCAGCGCCTAATAGCATAAAAAAAACGTACCGTTGGTCAAGGACATGAGGATCGTGAAGAAAACGTTTAGAATTAAAATGACGAGAGTAATATAAAAAATAAAAAAAAAATAAAAATAATCGGAGCGTTCAAAGCGCCCACGTTACTGAATCGATTCAGAAGAGATGAATAATGTGTGGAATGTGTGGTTGTGAAGCCAACCTAGGCCTTTTTCGGTTCGGATATTTCCGACCCATTTAGTGACACGTGACATAAGGACAGGTGAAGAAGTACTTTACTTTACTTACTAGTAACTAGTAATCGTAATTAGTTCGTTACCCGCTCTATCTCACCTTCTCACCTTCTTCATTGTTGGTTGCAAGCCGTGAGGATTCCATTCGATATGATATGAACGCGCCCGTCCACGCGGGTGCCGTGAGTCTTCTACCTAAACCATTTAAGTCTGCGCCTCGTTTAACTTACCCCGTCCTTGCTGCTTTCTTTCCCTTACCCCGTCTCAGAACTTCCTTCGGCCTAGCCCTTGCTATCATACCGTATTCGTTGTTATCCTCTCATGCTTGTGTCCATACTTTTCGTTAGTGCCCTGACATGCTCATCATACAATGCGCTCACCATGTCCTTGTCCTCAGGTCCTTGTAATTGCTTGTTTGGCCGCTGCTAAGACCATCGTGATTACAGTTGGGGGGAATACCACGACTTTTGTGCCTCAAAGTGTTGCGGCAGCTCTTGGTGATATCGTCACTTTCAATTGTAAGGTTCTGTCAATCTTGATCTTGTGGGCGAACTTTGACCATCGACCCAGTTGTCAGCGGGAATCACACTGCAACCGAGTCGACGTTCAGTAATCCTTGTATCCCGGCTCACGAGACGGATATTACCATTAACGGTTTCGACTCTGGCTTTCGAGAGACTCGGTCTAACACCTCTGGTTCCATTCTCACCGTCCCCATACTTATACAAAATGTGAATCACACATTTTGGTTCTTTGATTATAACTCGTGTGGCGAGGGTGGTGTTGGTGTTATCAACGACAACGAGTCGTCAACTGAAACGCTTGCGGGCTTTGTGGTACGTGTTTCCGTTTTTGGCTCCGTTTTGGCTCCGTTTTGGCTCCGCAATAGTTGCCTATTTCTCTCACCCATGTCTCTCCTCTCATATCTTGGGGACGAACGCTCATTTTTCTGTGACACTCTAGAGGAATGCCATCCGGTTGAATGGGACAAGCTCCTCTGACAACACCAGTACTAGCACCAGCTCTCGGCCGTCTTCGACTACCTCCTCGTCGCCTTCGGTTAGTGCAAGCAAGTCCGCCGCCGACCGCGCATTCTGGATTGGCGCTTCTAACGCAATCCCACTGTTCATCGCGAGCTTATTCATCTAGAAAATTTTTTGAATAGACTTTCTCACTACCTAGTTGTTACGACTCATCCAACTTTGTTGTTCGTTTCGTTATCGTTGCGTTGATGTTGATGAACTTGAGACGTAGATCTAGATCCAGAAACCGCCACTTTTTCCACGTTTTTCATGCCGGTGATGCCGAAAGTACAAAGATACTTTGGTGACATTGTGACATCACATGACACGAAATGAAATGAAATAAATTGAGGCTGATGCTGATTGATGAAGGATGAGGAGGATGAGGGTCGTATCTCTTTGATCTCTTTGCTGACCTGACACTCACATTTTAGATCTGTCTATCTGTCAGGGCTGTGCGATCAATAGTGGATTCGAACAGAGTCAAGTTGAAACCTCAGTGCTGCGAATTGTAAATTTACCCCCATCATCAAGAAATTCAGAGGTATTGTCTTCTGTCATGGACTTTACATCCAAGGGTTTTGCTATCATGTTGCTCGTTTGGGGACTCTCTCTCGTCTCTCAGGCTAAAGGTGAAGAGCGGAACTCAACAGCTCAGTCCGGACTGAAACCACGGAGTAATAATAAACTGCCCACCTCTCATACCCCTTTAGTTTTTTGCTCTTGCGATCATTTTTTGCGCACAGAGACTACATTTACACACCCAAACACCTATCATGTCTGCTACACCTTTCTGCCCAATGGTATACTCTAATTGCCTTCCAAAAATCATTCGCCGTTATCACCACCAGCACCTTCCGCCCCCGTCGGATCCCGCTGTATTCATGCTGGCACTTCGTCGGGGCTTGCGTGGTGCAAATCGGCCTGGCTTTTGGAGAAAGTTGAAAAGCGCCGGATGGCGATTTTTGCGTGAGTCT
The DNA here is from genome assembly GCA_022496185.1 of Multifurca ochricompacta. Taxonomy (NCBI): domain Eukaryota; kingdom Fungi; phylum Basidiomycota; class Agaricomycetes; order Russulales; family Russulaceae; genus Multifurca; species Multifurca ochricompacta. The sequence continues at coordinate 227,578 of WTXG01000011.1, forward strand.
TGCTTTTCTGTCTGCGTTGAGAGTGCCCATTAACGATCTCCTTTTTCAAGTTAAATTCGATAAGTATATGGAATTCGAGCAACCTCCACGCCCTGCCTTTCCAGTTGCTCCACCTCCGACCCCTTGTATTCCTCCGTGGTTGCCAGACATCTATATCACGCTAGCGGGACATCCAGAGTTCGAGTATAGTACGCCACCGCCACAAGTTGAAGGCTTCCTTGCTGTTCCGGAACGCGCGGTGAGGGCACGACGCACAAAGGGGTCACCCCCCTCTCCGCGCCCGCTTCCAACCCCACCTGGTCCTCCACCGTCCTATCCGGTCCCAGGAATCCCATGTTTCCCATGGGAAAACTGCACTTCCCAGCAGTCTTCAACAGAGCAGCCGGCGTTTCTTGAATCGGACTGGAACACCGACGACATTGCCGCAGCTCTCTTCTACGCTGATATTTCTCACGTCTTGCTCACGCCGGACAGTGAGGACGCCGGTCACCAAAGCGTGAATAAGTTGCCGCAGTGGAACTTGTCTAACTCCCCCAGTGACACGGCTTCCACCGACAATGCATCAGGATCTGCCCTTTCACTGGGCACTATCCAGTCCCAGGAGATCAAGGACCTCACTGCTGATGCAGATTTCTTGAGCGAACTCGGCTTGGACGCTCACCAATTCAGGAAGCTTCTTGAAGACGTGGACATAGGATGGGATGCAGAGCCGGCGCGCGACCAGGCCAACACGTAGAGGGGCGTCTGCTGCGGGAAGAGCTTACAGCGTCGAAAGGCTCCCCCCTGCGCAAAGGTAAGTGAGCATTTTCGTCTGGCACGACGCCTTCATTATACACAGGATCTGCTGGTACAACACATGAATCCCCTCGTTTTTTTGGACAAGGCACTTGGCGTGTGGGATGAATTGAGCTTTGGGGACCAATGGGCTAAACTTGATTCAACACACAACTAGGCATGGTGCCGATTTGACTGGATTGATTTGTCAGACTCAGGGATATTGGACCTTGGCGGTTCGTTGGTCCCCATCCCTCGACCGGATTGCGATGGCGTTCTGCGTCGACGGGGAACGCCTGAGCGCGTCCGGGTAATTCATTTGGGATTTCACTGACTGCTTGAGTGGGCTTTGATCGAGGTAAAAGGCAGTTTCTGAAGCTGCCTCGACTTTGTAGCCATCGACTAGGCGCGACAGTGTGGAGTGAGTCTTGTCTGCAGTTCCTTTCGGCCAGGAGCTGTGGGCAGGCTTTCTTCTGCGCCAGTTGCGCAGCAGTCGACTCTTCGAGTACCGGTACGCCTTTACCTTCTTCTGGAATACTGAGACCTCTTTACACACTTTCAGCTTTAGCACCTATTCGAACCCCGCGGGTCTTCCATGATAACATGATGCTGTCGCTTGCTGCAAGTATCAGTACGTGGTCCCCTCTGCTGTGTTAGTTCGAGATTTTTTTTAAATTTTAAATTTTCATCATAGCACTGTTGCAGTCGTGTCATCGATGCGGCCTTCGGCCGGCCGTTTCGGTGCACGCCTGTGGTGGTCGTGTTCTGCGTAGAATGCCCAGGGTCCCGGTGAGTATCGCATCCCTTCAGCCGGTCCCCCTATATGACACTTACCGCTTATGCAGTTCTTCAAGATGCAAGTCAATCCATTTTGCAAATGTCCCCTGTCTTGTCCTTGTCCCCGTATCGTGAACGCTTTTTCCATTGTCTCGTGTCTGTGTTTGTGTCCCGCTGTGCATTGCTTTTTATTTGTTTATTAGTTTGTGTGCTTGATCTCTCATTATTGGATCTGGTGTCTCGGCTGCTGTCTCTCTCAGTTGTGTGATATCAAAGTTCTCTAAGGCACCATTTCCCACTGCATGGAGCTCTAATTTCGTCTATTGAATGACTGCTACGTTCGGTGTTGGTCATGCAAGATGATTCGATGATGCATGTAAAACCATATCCATAATACGAAGCTGCCATTTCACTTCAGCTAAGTTGTACACTTACAAGTATATCATTAGGAAAAATCCCCACAAAATCCGGAAAATGGGCTCCATGCCTTTTTGTTCCTCACGAGATAACGCAGAATCTTCAATCCTTCTTCCAAACTTCCTTTCCCCTGACCCAAGTTCGGAGCACATTACCATTGCGATCGAGCACGACGAGTCTGCATCCGCGCCAGGGCGGAGAGTACCTTTCCGATTCTCGATGCCAAGGCACCGCGCGGGATTGAACGTCGCACACTTGATCGCTTCACCCAGGGAACATCCTGTGAAACGCGAGAAATTGCGGACGCAGGTGTCCAGAGTGACGACGCTGAAGTGGTCGACAGTTGGCATGGTTCATCTAAGGGGACACCACCCGGGACACACCTGCCAGCGAGGGTATTGGTGCCCTCAAGGTACAGCTTGACGCCATCCTTCACGAAGCGCTTGCCATCGCGCCACTCGTGCACTCCATCTTTGAGATGTGGGTCTAATATTTTCATAGCTGCGACCGCACAGTGATTAAGCTTGGAATACTGATACGTCACGCCAGGACTCACCATCGGTAATGAGGATACACCCCTCCGGATACACGTTGTACGCCAGCTGTAGCAACAATAGATGAGTCGCTACGTCAACATCTGAAGGCTTGCAGACATACTCTAACAGAGTTGGGATGCGAGTGAATTCCGTCTACGATGAGTTCATAAAACGGTCTCTCAAATTCCAAATCCGCCACTTGTCCCTTGTCAAGATGCAGTCCGAGTCTTGGCACTTTACCCATGGCGCGCGTAGCAACCAACACTGGGGTTTGCGGTGGCGTTTCATGGTCGTCAAATGCCTCGCTTTGCGGTTTCGTCGTCATGCGCAACGAGACGATGCTTTCGGTGACATGAATGGGAGACGCTGGGGAAGCGAGCTGCGCAGGTGTGGTTGGATTGCTAGTAATGGGTGAAAGTGGAGAAGTGATGTGTGGTGAAGCACCGAGTAGGCCTATGATGGACGGGTCGCGATGATGAAGTTGGGGCATGGCATTGAAAAGGTGAGTAATGAGACGCGCGCCACGACGCACGGCTTCCGTCGCGACGTCTGTTGTCGCAATGCTGTTCGCTTGAAATTTCAGCTAGTGACATTATTTGGACGGGGCCAATGTACCTATGTCCAATAGAGAATAGAATTCCGCGTCGCTCGAGGTCGGGTAGCGCATCGAGTACACCGGTGATCTCTGGCGCGGCAGTTATGATCCGCACACCTACTGGCGCATCTTCGCTCATGAGCCAGTCCTCCTTAATGGCAAGGTTCTGCGCTCCATATACGTCCTCGAAAGAAGCGAACTTTTCGGGAGCAGACCGAATGTAAAGCGGAGCATGCGCCCCTCGCTTGGCTACCTGTATGAAGGGTCCCTCTGCATGCCAACCCAAAAGTGTGGCGCCATTTGGATGGGCGTAAGGGCGAAGGAGAGAAAGTAACGTCGGATAGAGCGATTTCTCCTGGGTCTGAAAATAGTTTTATCAGAAGTACGACGATGGCGAAAACAAAAAAGAAGTACTATGATGGTCGGAACAAGTCTAGGTCGTAATTCAGCAAAGTGTCGCACTGATTGAAAGGAATGGCGCATACGACGTCACTCCTGTTTCTACGATTTTCTCCGCCACAGAACTCATGCCACGTCGATAGCTGTCTGGATTACCTTCATAGACGGAGAAGTCAAAGCCATAGGCGCCGTTGATCTGGGTGTCTATGAAACCTGGGCTGACAATATTGCCCCCCATATCTATAACTCTATCAGGCCGCTGTTTCCTGAGAAAGAAAGTTTTCTATACGATACGAAAATGCAATATTATTAACAAACTACACAGAGCTCATTCTCCACATACCTGAGAGTCGAGTACAACACCCCTGCGCTCATCAATCCAGAGATCCTTCTCGACCAGGCTGCCATCTTCCATTGGGAGCAGACAGTTAGTAAAGCATATCAACCCGTTTGGAGAGGCCATCCGTTGTGAGTGGGGGGAAGTAAATAGTGAGAAGGACTTTGAGTGGTTGGGTGGCAAAGAAGGGACAGAACGTCATAGTTATCCCCGACATCCATCCAACAACGAAAACAACAACGACTAACTACTAACTGACATCTGGCAATCATGTGTTCTTGGGAGTTCGCGTGGTTCACAAACAGGTGACACTCCCGACTGGGGTATCCTTGTCCACTATCGCTCAGCGTTTCCACATGACAAACGCACAGAGCAAAGCACAAGGTGATGGCGGATAGTGGACCACAAGGTAAATTTGGCATGGCCAGTCTGAATGAATCAACTCAGCGGTCGCAGGGACCGGAATATCCGAAGATGAATAGTTGATGCAATACAGTGCACTCAGAACAAATACATGATGGTACAAATGAATGAAACACAAGCACAAAGAAAACACGATTGACTTGAGGATCGCAGGCTAATTTTCGTCGTCGAGATCAGTCAGACACTCGTTAGTCACGACACAACTCCCACTATGACTCACACATTCTTGAGCAGCTGCGTGTTACGGGGACCCCTGCGGAGGTATCATCAGGACGGTTGGCCGAAAACCATCCCAACGATCCGTCCACATGAGCGCTGTAATACGCAGAAGCCAGACATCGGCAAATAAGCCCGAACCACCATACTTCCAGGCAGATCAGACGAGCCTTTCAGCGCTTTCGTGACAAAGAAACCAGTTGCGAGTCCAGCCGAGGACCGCTTCCGACCACAAGTCACTTTGGTAACACAAGTCAGGCTTGGAAAGGACGGGGTTGAGATATACATACCAAGGGCGCTCAAAGCTCTGGTTTCTGCGCGACCTGCTCAAGACAAAGGCTCACCCGCGTTCCTGGCCGAAAGGACCGCAAGCGAGCCCTTCACCTGAGAGTTCGCACCTGAGGGACTATCAGCATCGCAATTCCACAGGCTGTCTTACAACTTCATCCCTGTCCCGTACGTAGTCTGATGTGCCTGATGGAACCTGTTAAGACGAGAAAAGAGTGTAATGTGGCATCCCGTGCCAGACGATTGGAAAGAGTCGGCGAGCTCAACTAGAATCTACAACCAAAAAAGAAAAAGGAAAAAGGAAAAAGGAAAAAACGAGCATACGAGAAACCATGCCGCGAATCGACTCGCAGTCCCAGTCCAAAGGTTCGAACAAGTCTAAATTGACATTCTACGGTCAGTCAGAACGCGCGGACTGGACTCACATGGGAAATCGCAGTCGATGTCTGAATCCGGTCGAAGGTACCCCACGAGAATATCGGGGCGTATAGTCTCTGTATCGCTCGTTTCGTCGCCCTCTTCACAGGTCGCCCTCGGAATGGTGCAGTCGTCTTCTTCGTCTTCCTCGATAATGGTGGAAAGACGATGGGGATGCGGAAAGGGCGCTATGGGAATAGTAATAACTTCCTCGTCACCTCTGTCCTTTTCTCTTGGAGGTGAGGCCGGGTAGGTACTTCTGAAGGTTAACTCGACGATAGATGACGAGATTAGCCGCATCGATTTGTTGATGTGCACAGAAGGCAAGGACCCTGGCTCCAAAGCTCCCAACCGATTAAGTGGGTCAACCGGTGTGAGCCCGTAGACCCCTCGGCAGGATCCTCAATAGGCTCTTCTTCTATAGATTCCGAATCCGAGTCCGAATCTCCATCACGCGCAAATGGGTTAACGAACTCAAAAGTCTCCCATGAATCTGCGACGGAAAAAAGAGTCGAAGAGCTGGTAGGATCGTATGATAGCTGGTAAAACCCTGCGTCCTCGGCCTCAAGCAAGTCTTGGATTGCAACATTGGTCAGGACTTCAGCGGCAGAGGCAGTCGACGGGACAAAGTAAGGTTGCGCATTAACCGTGACGTGTTCTGCGCCACTGAGCGGTTCAATGACTGGAGTAATGGAAGAAGGGCCACATCCGATAGGCAACCGACGTTGCATGCTACCAGGTTTTGGTGTTAGGAAAGCGGGCGTCCCTTCATAATCCACTGCCACGATGGAGAAAGCTTCTGGTTGCTGGGAAGTGCAACCTGTGATGAAGCGAATGGTGGCGCCTGGGATATCATACATGAACGTTGTTGGGATACGGCATAAACGAAATTTACCGACCTGTGGCGGACACGCAGAATTGCTTGAAGCGCACAAACCCGTTTCCATGTGGGAAGAAGCGTCTTGAACTGTGGACGGCATCCTCGGATACGATCGTTGCGGATGAACTTTTAAGACGCAGAGAAGTGACCAGCACGCAGAAAGAGGTGAACATCGTAGATGACTCAAATATGAACAGACAGCAAAATAATTCCGGGAGTGATCTTCCAAGTCCAGCAGGAATGTAAAAGTACCCAGCGACCCATTTGACGACTGTAAAAATCAGGTATTATGGTTTTGCCCAAGGGAAACGCAGGCTGTCTTTGAGCTGTGGTGGGCCTAGACAGACCTATCACAAATTAGACTCCACAAATTAGGCTACTACTAGTCCACGACAACAAATCTAGACTGGATGTCACCCATCAGAGCACCAAGCAAAAGGAAATGGGACTAATATTAAGAAAAGCATCCTGGTTCACCTCTTTGGAAGACGCGGACGAATGTTGCCTAAGCAAAAGCATAGAGAGCAGGGACTTTCGCGCGCTTACTAATCGATGGATTTCTCGCGGAGCGCAGAGATAGAAGCGAGGTTCGCAGGCATCCTAATGAGAGAGAAATGGGGCAAAGGACAGATGAGCATTCGAAATGAGTCCCCAATACACGGTAAAAACCACTGGTGGAATAGTAATAGCTATCAACGCCAATAGTAGGAGTTGAGGATAACGGCCTTGCCGGGAAGAAACAGAATGAGAGAACAACTGTATGGTAGAGGAGTGATCAGAGTGTTTTAATCGCCGCTTCATAACGGGCCAGATGAGCTAGGGATGCTAATCTCTATGAACCACTTGACGGGGGTAGGCTGGGACTGGGTACACCGGTGGGTGGCGTCTTCGTGGCAGATAGAAATGGGGGCGCGGTCTTTGTCGTAAACACCTCATAAATAGGAACAAGCGAGACGTTGAGATCGTGCAGTGCAGACAGGATGCTGTCGAGGAGTAAAAGAAGATAATCTTGCGAATTTGCCAATTGGGGGCTAAGGATCGTGCCCTACTAGGCGATCAGGCCCTAGTTGAGATATCCGCGAAAACTCACCGCCGCGCTCTTAAAATCTGCATACGCGTTCGCCTACAGCTCCTCGAGAGGCAACGAGCGTGGCATAGCCATGAAAACTTAAATGAGGATTCACCCAAACCCGAGAGATGCAGGTGAAAAGAGAGAAGAAAGAACAAACCTACAAGAGTGAAAGGCCGTCTTCGCCTGGGTGGGAGGCCAACGAGTACTCGATACACTACCTCTTCAGGGCGCAGAGACTGGCGGAAAAGTAAGCCTCGATCAGGTCAAGGTCGGAGTGCCATCCAGTTGAAACTAGCATCCAGAATAAGTGATTAGAAGGGAAGGGTTGGCACTCAGAAAGAGCGGAAGCGGAAGATTGTTTGGGATCTGCAAGAGTCTAGTCCAGCAAGACATGTTTGCCTTCCAACTTAAGACTTTCGTTTCACGCAAGGAAGTTTGAATGAGAATGGAAAGTTACGAGGTACTGGCTTATAACCGACAGAGCGCGAGACGAAAGACGAAAGACAAGAATTACCATTTCGGGTGAGGGATGGGATGAGAAAGTACTCCCATAACCAAGCGTGACCCATGAATCCATCCTCTTTGTAGGCGTGCAGAGCTCATAAATTATCCTTTTCAAGACATATCACACCTCAACAAAAACTGTTCCAATACATGAGATTCTGATTGACTGGGAGGGTGAGCGCCTTAATCTGGGTGCCTAACTAGAGCTACAATGACTGATAGACTGTTCTACACTATTATAAATATCAAAAAAAGAGTGCCTAAGGGTTAGAAATGAGGTATATAAGTAAAAACTGCCCGCCGAAAATAGTCTCCGCGAGGGATGGGAACCCGTAGAAGTTCGAATGGTCTATCCAAATGTGTAAAACAGTCAAATACGACCCAACCAAGGAAACGATATCCAAAGGGGCGATGTGATGATGGGTGGTGCAAGTAAGTTTTTTTTCAAAGGTGGCAGATGATGGCATGCGAAGGAATCGGCAGTGTCGTGCCAAGGCCTACAGCGCGGCGGCAACAGGCTCAATCACGTCCACTTCCGTGACGGGGGAAGCGCTCTCCGCGACGGGTGGCACTTCAGGGCCTAAAGAAGGGGAGGACAACTCTACGACGGAGGTGGGGTCGGATGCTCCAGTGTTGTGCTGGAACTCTTGGAGAACGCCAATTAGCATGTCAACCAGTTCGTTCACTGGAGATTGGGCCGTAGTAGGTGTGTTTGAAGACTGGACACAAAGTGAGCAAAACTCAAGAAACAGAGGCGAGTAGGAATGCTTACGACTTCTGCCACTCTACATCCATAGAAAAAGCACACACGCTTTATACCTGCTGAGTTCGCTTGAGATGGGACTGGTGCCGCGTAAGTAGCTGGCATTTCTGATTATTATTACTTTTAAATTTTCAGCCGTAGAAGTTAAACCTGTACTCACGAGAGAGCATTGTTAGGCCAGCAACAAGAAGAGAGAGACAGGTGGTAGAGAGCATGGCAAATCAAGCGGATTGTCGAATGAGACGCTCTGAAGTTGAATAGTTCCAAGGTAGAGACGTATATCAGTTCGAGGGGCAAGCGGCTACGATGATGACCCTTATATTCAGCCCATTCTCAAGAGAGGCTTCGCAGGAGAGCAAACTAGCGGCCCAATTTGGAAAGTAGAAAGAGAATACATTTTATGCCGTCGCATGGCTTTTGGGGATTTTGATAGGCGAATATGAACCGTGTGTCCGTCTGCTGCACGTACGTTTATAAAACCATAAAAGGTAATCCCTTTATTTTCCTCTGAAAACTGAAAAACAACAACTTCCTTTTTAAACAACTACCCCCGGCCCGGAGCACCCCTGATGATGAGGAGGCTGAGGTTGGCCTAGCATGCACTCTCACACTCTCACTTACACCCAGGAAATGTAGTACAGATTGAAAATTAACCTCACACAAGTCTTTCGTTTCCCTCCTACCTACTCTTGCCAGTGGGATTTCCTAATTAACTCCCGGGCTTCCGGGCTGAACCGAGTCGGTAGCGCACCCTGATTAAATTAGAAAAAGCAATTGACCCGACCGGGCATATATTATCCCTGCGTGTCCGTGTCAGACGATTAGCGCAAACCCTTTTCGTTTACTGCATCTTTCATAACAGACAAGTCACCAAATTCCTACCATGGAGTTCTAGTCTTATGAGTTTCTGGCCAACCCCCCCCCGCCCTTCTCGGTGCGAATGCCAAAGTGGTTCCCAACTTCATTTTGGCCCGGTTGTTTTTTTCATGGCTAGTCGATTTATAACCGAAAAGCCCGGCGTCTGTGTCATTCTTCGGTTGCAATGACATCTATGGTATTGCCGCTACATGTCTGACAATTTGGGATACTAGACAGTACAGTGCTCAACAAGATCTAACACGTTGTGTCCTGGTAGAAGGCAACCTACATATTGGGCGTATGAAAATGTCACTCTCGGTACCCCACTAGGATGACGTTCCAAGCGCCCAACCCCCTCGTGTAAAGCAGCCCCAGTCCATTCGAAAGGGCAGGCTGAGAGAGGAATGAGAAGGAGTGAATGAGACAGATCGCCAACTGACTTCGCTTCGGGTTTGCGTTGGTAGCCGATAGTTTTTTTACAAAGCGTTTGAGGAAAAGGCCTGAGATCCCCTTGATTTCCCGCTCCTGCTCGTCCATGTTGCACATCCCGTACAGCCACATACGTTGAGCATGTTTCCGGCGCTCCTCGTTGCGTATCGACTCATGTACTACGATGGTATGGACTGACAACGCTGTTGCAGTTCACCTATGCTTCTTCTGGTGATGGGTACCAGGGGATCACGGCGGGCTCTATCTGACAATTCACGAAAGTTGATATGACTTTGAACGAAAACAGTTGGTGCTTGGCTGCTCGTCGGAAAGAGGATCTCTACGGATCTAGAATGCTGGTGGGTACTAAGCCCGAAATCTGTTGTGAGTCCACTCCACTGACTTGAGTCATTCGTTGAAGTTGAAGCACATGCTTTGACTCGGAACATCGGTACCTTTTCCGACGCCGACGAACTTTAGTTTTTCTGCAGATTCCGCAGAGGAGTAGAAGAATGTCGCATGTTGCATTCACAATGTAAATGAGATGAAATCGATTTAATGTGGCTTACTACCCTGACCCTAGAGAGACGATTCGAAGGAGGAAAGATTGTAAGGATAAGTGAGAAGATATCAAATCTCTCAATCTCAAATCATATCATAACACAAGCGTGGGAAAAGATGGCGGCGTTAATCGTCAGCAGTGCACGGCACCCCGTTATCGCGTCTGGTCTGGTTCTGGTATGGTCATCAATCAATAATGAATTGAATGACGACTCCCCTATTAGCCCTCTACCTCTCCGTCACCTTCAACTCCCTATACCCTCCCCCCTTCATATCCCCTTCATGTCCACAACTTCACAAGACCACATTGGCGCACCTCCAGATTACTCTTTTCCACACCACCGTCTTAATCTCTCCAGCGTTATCCTGAGAAACAGCCCATCGTTCTGGTCGCATGTGGGTCATTCAGTCCAGTCACCTATCTCCATCTCCGTATGTTCGAGATGGCCGTCGATTACGTCCGCCAAAATACAGACTTCGAGGTCATGGGCGGGTATATGAGCCCAGTCTCGGACCAATATAAAAAGCCAGGTTTACTTAGTGCCTATCATCGGTAAGCCCTCATGTCGTCTTTCTTTTTCAATGTTCCGCACTGTTTCCACGCCGAATCCGGGGCCCCACCTGTTGGTCAGGTGTCACTATCACGATGTCACTGTACTCACCCATCCAATGTATCCGCGGCCCGCGGTATCTCGTCCATTCATCTATGAGGTAACGGTGGGCACACTTGCCACTCTTCGATGGCGTCCCTTGGGAGTACAGTTTCGTGATACACGGCTTCCTGACAAGGACCACCTTTCTATCTCCGTGGTCGCCTCTCATCATTGCCCGGATTGGTTGACCGTCGCTTCCCAGAGTTAATATGTGCACCCTTGCGACCGAACAGACGTCACAATGGCTTATGGTGGACCCTTGGGAGGCCTTCCAATCTTATCAGCGTACTGCAGTGGTGCTCGACCATTTCGAATACGAAATAAATACAATCATAGGCGGCGCACAGTTGTCAACCGGCGAGAGACGGCCAATTCGCGTTGTCCTTCTCGCTGGCTCTGATCTCATTAGTACAATGTCTGAGCCAGGTGTATGGTCGGAGAAAGACGTGAGTAGTAGTTGTGTTCACTTTTAACCACAGCACCTCCTCACGCGCATAGTCAGTTGGATCACATTTTAGCAAAGTATGGCACGTTCATCATCGAGCGTGCTGGCTCGGACATGGATCATGCGACGGAGGCGCTTGCGCGTTGGCGTCACAACATCTTTCTCGTTCCCCAGCTTATCCAGAACGATGTATCTTCGACCAAAGTCCGCTTGTTCCTCCGTCGCGGACTTTCAGTGCGCTACCTCCTCCCAGCTCCCGTTGTTGAGTATATCGAAGAACACAATTTATATACCGAGGACGCGCCCAGTCATGACAAGAAAGATAGGGAAAAAGAAAGAGTAAAGGACGATGGTTTGAGGTGGGCAGGCGCGAGCGCGCCTTCATCAGCTGTATAAGAGAAAGGGGGATTACTGATTTTTGTCGTTGTCGTCAATATAGTTTCAAGTAGAGCCATTTTATTACATCGAGCTACGGTTTATCGTACTGGTTTTCTGTTAACAACCTGCGTACTGTACAGTCGATTGATATAATTGTCATGTCACACGGACATTGGTGAAACTTGACAAACAATATAAAACTTGACAAACAATTTGATCCTGCCTGATACCATCCACTCGCTAAGTGTTAATAGGCCCATGATGGATCTTCGTATAGCCATATCGCTACTCGGCTAGTTGAGATAATGATAAAGCGGTGACTGAAACTAATCGTGTCTTGTGAGTGTTGAGGGGAAATCTTATTTCATGCGCTCACGTGTCGGGGGATATTGATTCTAAGGCATGCATCGATTGACATAATCTAACAAAAAATACTGCTCTATTGTGAAAACCAACCAATCGAGCAATAGATATAATAATACAATGCGATGCGAAAAGCGTGAACAACGATAAAATTTCAAAAAAATGGACATACGATGTATATCATGCACCGCGTGTGAATCAGCGAGAGGGGGATTTCAGCAGCAGAGATAATTTTTGATGCTTGAGCGGCACCGATCCAACCAGAAGCCCCAGATCTATCAACAGGCGAAAAGGAGAATAGGAATACAAACAAAAATGAAGTGTGATGCATGTATGGTATGTTTTTTTTTACCGTGATTAATGCAGTGTATGCGACATAAACGATGCGGGGCGGGTATTCGGCCGGGGGGTTAAAGTATGGTGCACGCTGCACGCTTTTGTGGCGTGAATAGATAAATAATGAGTAGGGATAGGTGGTCATCAGCAAAGCTCAACCTCCCATTCGCCAGCAGCGCCGTCAGTGGTCGGTGGGCTCTTAAGGGCGATCCGCACACGCCGTCTACCCCGCGAAGTGTCTACTTCGGACTGCATGGGGATGCCGTTGAATAACAACGCGGGGTCAAAGCTGAAACCAAGGTCCTGGTTTGACATGCCGATACCAATGAAGGGATCAGTATCAAGCTGGGCGGCAGGAAGTAGAGGGACTGTGGGAGAAGCTGACGACAGAGGAGAGGAAGCAACACTCCAGCTGGGAATATCGTCAAAATTGAATGCAGGTGGGGAGGGAGAGAAGCAAGTCGAACTTGAGGGGGTAGGAGAAGGGGACACTGAGGTGGGATTGTGAATGCGTACACGGATCTTTCCGTTGGCAGATGGTTCGGCATCAAAAGTGATATCAAGACCGCACAGACCAAGGGCATTAGCGTCCGCGTCAACAAACTCAAGCTTTCGTGGAGGGAAACGTGGAATACGATGGTCTGTGTCGAGGTCCATGACCCCAGGGGTACGCCAGCCACAGTCGCGCGGAAGGAACGTGCGGAAGTCCATTTTGGAAGCTACAGCGGAGTTGACTGCCGTATTTGACAGAGGGAACGAACCAGAGATAGGTACCGCGGACTGAGAAGTTGAGACAGAAAATATGGAGGGAAGCGCACAAAGCAGGACCTAATAAGAAATCGGTTGGATTCAACCTCAACTTCGCTTCTGTTCTGTTCTGTGAATGGGGGGGAGGAGGAGAGACTTACGAGAAGGCTAAGACTGGCGCTGGTCTTATCCGATGATGATGATGATTTGAGTTGCACGGGGAAGCCCGGGGGTCGCACGGGAGAAGTCGGCATCGGCATACGAGGTTCGGATAATTCCGTTTTTACTGACAAAGGGCGCTTGTTAGTTGAGAGTTGAGTGCTGAGTTCGCGTTCGCGTTGCTCAGCCGCCGCCAGTCGCACGCGAAGTTGTTCGATTTCTGACATAAGATCACGTGACTTTCCCTCATATGAAGCCGACTTTTGAGCAGCAACAAGTTCTTGTAGACGTGCGTTTTCCTGTTCGAGTTCGGAAACACGACTGGGGTGGTAACAAATGCTTGTTTAGCCAGCGGAGGTGGAGAGAAATCAAAATTTCAAAACTCACACTTCCATGGTCTCGAACTCTTCCCGTTTTCGTTGCCTGCTGAGAAAGGCAGCGGCCCTGTTCTTTACGAGGCGCGCCTCACGTTTGCTAAGCCCCGTCACATCCGGGGGAACAAAATCTTTGGTGCTGATGCGCTCCCCGGAGGCACGAGGCTTTTTCATAGCGTTGGTGGATGGATGAACTGGACTGGAAGGACGCTTGACCGCAGGTGCCGCAGGACTGAGTAGGCGGGGATAGTCCGGTGATGTCGGTGAGATAGGGGAAGGTGGTGTATGTGGTGCATAAGGAAGCTCGAAGACTTGGTGAGTAGGAAGGCAAAGTTGGTCCTTTTCCGGGATGAAGTCTGGGCTCATGCGCATGCCGAGAGTACGGTTAGACGGTTGGGGAGAGGTACTACCAACCGAGCCGACCGAGTATGGAGGGGACGGTGGGTGGGTATAGTGAGGATAATTAAGTGTAAAGGTCTCAATGTTTGAAGTAGGGGAAAAGAGTGGTTGATCCCAAGAGGAATCGGAGATGGGTGAAGTGAGGGAGTCGCTTGAGATGATCTGAGACATGGTAAGGGAGAGGAGGCGACGCTCTGGAGAGAGTAGCATTATGTCTAATTTATATGTAGGGTTCTATATCTAAGAAGGGGAGAGGGAGAAGATGGTAACGTCAGGAGGCGGCAGCAGGTGAACAAGGAACGGGACGAGGTCTGGTGATGGTGGAGGTAGAAAAAAAAATATAAAAAATGGTTAAGGGAAAGGGAAAGGGAACGGAGAACGGAAATATGTCGCTTGTCGGCTGGGGATGCTCGAAACGGCAGCAGTGCCCCCGCCTGGTAACCTTTCCCTCTTTTGGGGGACGACGACAACTTACAACTCAACTCAACTTAACTTAACTTAACTTTCTTACAAACTTACCTACGGCACACACTCTAGATGGACCATGTTGCCTCCATTTTCGACGTCTATCCGTCTATCCGATAATAATATGTACCCTCTTCCAGTCGCTCTGTTCCAAAAAAAAACAACCCTTTGATATAAAATGATAATTGATAAATGATAAATGATAAATGGCGTTAAATGCTCCCGCCTTACTTGCCAATTTAAGTAACTTGGGCCGCCTGTCCCCACTTTCCCCACTCTTGTTTCCCCACGGTAAGGATATTCCTCGGAAGTTCTCAAGAGACAAGAAACCCCTCCTCTCTCTCTCCTCTCCCTCATCACACAAAATTTCATTCTATTTTTTACCCTTCCAAGACTCGTGAGCTGCTCATCATTGCGACCCATGTGTCTCCCATCCACCACATGACGGTCTTGGTAGATATCATGTTTCTCAATGCGCTCTTTCTTGTCATTCACCCTATCCTTTTCCTCAACACCCTTATCTGATTGATACCCTTTTACCTTTCTGAATACTGGACCGCGTTGGTCAAACGCTAAGCTCAAGTCGATGCATGCACATTGCCGGGAGTTATTCGGCGTACAGGAGCGCCCAATCACAGCCAGGAGGACGGGTCATGTTAGTCCGCTTAGGTGGTTGTGCACCATGCGCAGTCCCTGGGCCCCTGGTCTACATGTATATACTATCCTTCCATTTGAAACGATACTCGTGCAAAGACTCGAACGATCGGTCACCCTTCTTTTATTCGACTCCATGCTTGGGGGAAACGCAACGAAGCCCCGTGAGATGGTTAGATGGGTAGATCATCTTCGCTTGCCTGTCCATGGAGCTAGACTGCTTTTCATTGGGTAGATAAACCTTTGTTTGTAATTTCTTCTCGACTCGACATGGGCCTTGACGATATACTTTGAATAAGAGGGGGTATAAATGATAATAACGATAATAATAAATTGGGTTCTCTCTAACTATACATCTTCGATGATCATGCTTCATCAAGCGTGGCGCATCACGGCAATTGGTCCGCGGCCCGCACAATCCGGGTGTCAGGGCGGATAGACCTCCATCTGACCATCTTCGTTTCTCGTGAGACAAACACTC
Organism: Multifurca ochricompacta; assembly: GCA_022496185.1. Classification (NCBI taxonomy): domain Eukaryota; kingdom Fungi; phylum Basidiomycota; class Agaricomycetes; order Russulales; family Russulaceae; genus Multifurca; species Multifurca ochricompacta. The sequence continues at coordinate 243,278 of WTXG01000011.1, forward strand.
GGCGAAACCGCTGAGAATCTGTCCCACAGATAAACAGAGGCCGTTAATCGCTCAGATGTACATGGATCTATAAGTTGGCCCATCACACTTTTCATTGGGAAAAGGAAAAAAAGGGGAAAAAAACCGGCGCGCCGGCCCATTGCGGAAATGGCTTAATTATGTCCGCGTCATAGTCATATGTTAAGCTTCCCTCGTGCTACGTTCAACAGAGCAGAGTTTCAACGCTTGCCCTATGGCTAAGAGACCGTGCGGTGAGAGATCTATCTATAGTGGAGTTTCCGCTGGACTACTATTTGATCGATTGTGGCGTGTGAATATTCATGGTCATGGTCAACAACTAACAATACAATACAATACAATACAATACAACACAACACAACACAACACAAGCAACACAAGGAAAGAGGAAACGAGGACGAGGACAAAGACAAAGACGGTCTCGGTTTGGTCAATGTCTCGTTCGTCTGCACAGGGGGCTAATTGATCGCAATCAATCAGACTACACAACTAATAGCCTTCCCTTTCCCAATCACCTTGTTGCTTGAGTTACGTTCTGGGACCCACAATAGTTGAAGCTGACTGACGTCGGAGTCAGTAGAGCTCGTTGCGTCGGCCGGCTGCCCGGTTTTCGAACATTGTATCGTCCCTGATTACTAGCAACCTCAAAGCGGGTTTCGCCCATGCTGACTTCTTGATAAACATCCTACAGGAGCCTGGTCCGCGGGGCGGGGAAACCCCGAGTATTTAATGTAACAATTCGGTAACTTGGTACTTGCCATGTGAGGGGTTTTCCTCAATAACCCACTATTACACTTTTCTGTCTCAAATCTCAAAAAAAAAAAAACATCGACAAGGGTTCGCTTCTTAGCTCGGCGAAGCTAAAAGGCTTCCGCGGAAAGGTGAGGACAACATTGCTGTATGTGGGCGCGATAACCCCCTGTAGCTTTACGACGGGAGTGGCAATGGCAATATAGTAGACATAGACACCTTTGTGCCGATCATAATTGGAGATCGGATAAGACCACCTACTAAAGTTGTCTTCTAGTCTTCTAACCTTCCCTCTTCATGTAATGTAAGCCCTGGGCAGGGTTGGCCATGATATGAACAACGAATGTATCCACCCAGATGTGTCCCCACGATCCAATGTACCGACATCTTGGCGATGTAAGGGCAGGCAGGCAGGGTTGTGCAAGAATGTTCAGGCTCTTCCTTCAGGAAGAGAAGAGATACGATATGAGAGAAGTTTTTCCGGGGTCTGAGACAATTCGGGATGGTGTACGATCGTTGAGGGTGGTGAGCGAACAGGAGCTGCCAAAGCGGATCCCTTTTACCCCGGGTTGTGGGCGTGATGAGTTGCTCTAGAGACAAAACGAGTGATTAACGTGTTTCGTGCGCACCGTACAGTGAGTGGACTGAAGGATGTGTATATGATGTCGTGCAGTCGAATGGTCGTTCGAGTGATAACGGGTCAAGAAGCTTCACTGGCAGAAGCAGAAAATTCGTACCCCATCTCAAGTGTTCTGAGTTTTGTGTTCTGTGTGTTTGCCGCGCGCTTTGGGCTTCCAAGATTTAGACGTACGGTACGGTTAATCCAACTGAGTTGAGTCGAACAAAGGTAACAACGACCAGGGATCCAAACCGGTTGACTTGTAATTAACCCACCCATCCCGAGCATATCTCCTATTACCGCCGTAGTCACTAGCAGAGTGCGAGGTGCGAGTACACAGGACGCTGATTTGCCTCGTCGCACCCCCCACTTGAGGACAAGCTCGCTATCTTCCCACTCCATACATGGCACAACAGAAGGGGGTCAGTACCTTTCAAAATTTCCACCAGCCGTCATTGTGGGTGACGCGACCCATACAGTGGAGGCACTAATGTGCACCCGAACGGGACGACAGGGACGACGTTGGGAACAGTTCCCGTTCCCCCGTTCCATTCCCGTTTCCGGATCTTGTGCACGTGCACGTGCACTCTCGTGTAGGGAACTTGGTAGTCCAGGCTCATCTTAACACTGAACTACGATTGCCATGGCCAATTTAACTCGCAGTATATTGATATATCGTAGCGGCATAGCGATGCGCAGAGCGCATTACAATCCTCTTAATGGCCAAGTCAAATGTCTCCACCAAACTGCTGAGAGGCCTGTATTCCGTTGGGAGGTCAGACTCCTCCGTGCGCATCGTTATTTCATTCATTTTAAGCGTTCCCTCCTTTCAGGATCCATTAGACATGGAAGACCAATTGTCAGAGGAGGAGATTTCCATTCGGTACGCATTCTTTCCATTCTCGTCGTCTTCAGCTTAAAGCGTCTCAGTGACACGGCACGGGATTTTTGTCGGGTGTGTCCGTCATTTGTCCAGGACTCTACAGAGACCAATGGACACTTAAATAGGAATATCTCGCACCACGCGTCCTCGAGCTCACCGAACAGAGGGTGCGTTATAGGTGTACATATTACCGATCCCATAGTATTTAGTGAGAGACGTTTTGGCAGAGTTGGATAAGTCAGTTCTTCCGGCAATGGGTTCTGTTGGTCTGTTGGGACCAACTATTCAGGGATACGGATGTGCCGGTGTGAACTACGTTTCCTATGGCCTTATTGCGAGGGAAATTGAGAGGCATGTCCACTTTGCCGCCCCGCACATATACTTCTCATGACTTTGAGCAGCATCGACTCGGGCTACCGTTCAACCGCTTCGGTGCAGTCTTCCCTGTCATGCACCCCATCAACACATTTGGTACAGAAGCACAGAAGCAGAAGTACCTGCCCGCTCTCGGTGAGTGTGAGATTGCGTTCAGCACCCCGTTCAAGCGCTAACATCCCGTAGCCAAAGGCGAGCTTATTGGATGCTTTGTTAGTTATTTCCACTTCTTTATGGAAGTCACGTGATCTAACTATCTCCAAGGGCCTAACCGAGCCTAATCATGGATCTGATCCTGCTGGCATGGACACTACTGCCGAGGAGACAAGTGGGGGTTTGTCCTCCACGGGAGCAAGACCTGGATCACAAATGCTCCCGTCGCGTAAGTTCATGATATCTCCCCTACATGGCGCTCGACTGAATGCGTTGCAGTGATATTTTCATTATCTGGGCGCGGTGCAAGTGGGATGGCAAAGTGCGCGGGTTCATTCTCGAAAAGGTATGACAATTTATTCTAAACGCCTTCGTATTTTTGAGGGTCTCATAACCATAGGGCCTCCGTGGGCTTTCCGCGCTGAAAATTAGCAATAAACTTGCACTGCGCGCCTCCACGACGGGTTCTATATTCATGGACAACGTCAAAGTTTCGCTTGATGCATTGATGCCAGGCGCCATCGGTCTCGGTGCGGCTTTCTCCTGCCTCAACAGCGCACGCTACGGCATCTCCTGGGGCGTTATGGGCGCACTCGAGTCGTGTCTCGTTCAGGCTCAACAGTATGCGCTCGAGCGACATCAATTCAAGCGACCTCTCGCTTCGTTCCAACTCGTACAGAAGAAACTCGCGGACGCACATACAGAAATTGCTCTGGGCTTACAGGCGAGTCTACGCGTCGGACGGCTGAAGGACGCGGGTCGTGCTGTGCCAGAAATGATTAGTATTGTAAAACGAAATAACTGTGGGAAAGCCCTGCACCATGCTCGTGTGCTGTTGGACATCCTGGGCGGTAACGCAGCCGCAGACGAGTAAGCGGGGCAATTAATCCCATGTTGTGTCCTACACTCACACTCATGCTGTATAGGTATCATATTGGGAGGCATGCCGGAAATTTGCAGGTCACGAATACATACGAGGGCACCTTCGTGAGTGAAAACGTACTGAGATTGTTTCACATGGATCTCAGTCTAGCCCTAGGACATCCACACCCTCATACTTGGCAAAGCCATTACTGGTGTCCAAGCCTTTTCCTGAGGTAATATAATTACCACGTGGAAATCACGTGGTGAAGGGAGAAAGGAAATCTAAATGTAAAGGCACACAACACAAACAAATCAACCAAAACGGAGTAATTACAGGCTGGACGCAGGTTGTGATGCCCAGTCCACTGCTCAGGCATCCGTGTTACGTAAGGTCGGGTCGACCCACGGTAGACCTATAATGTCGAATACCTCCTTCTCAGATCGGGGGTATATAATTTTGGAGTCGCGCCGGCGCGTGCTGAAGGTCTCCAATGTTAGCATCTCTTGGGAACAGTGGGCTACTGGACATACATTCCAGAACTATCAAACTTCAACCCTCTAGACAAACCGAAAATAAGACTGTGCTCGGAAGGCAGAGGAAAATCGGCTCCTACATGGCCTTCGCAGCCGACCTCAAGTCCCTCTCAAACGTTGTCCCGCCCGTCCACCCGACCACAGCAGTCCAGTAGGTATCAGGCAGTGCACAAATGAGGTCTACTCGGCGGTGCTGTCCGTCGTTGGGTGTTCGGTATACAGTGAGGGCCTTCTCGAGCGAATCCCAGTGTGCAGTGCGCAGTGTATTATATTCGTGGAAGGAGGAAAGGTCTGTGTGCATCAACGAGCGTTTTGCACGATGGAGAAGCCAGCGGGGGTGATACTTACGCATGACATGCGTTACCAAGCCCGAAGACCGCAGTCGCGCGATAAGTCTGGTGCAAAGACCCTTGGCTGACGTTGTGTTGGGATGCGTAAATACGATATCAATGTCATTGCTGGCGGGCTTTCCGCGACGGTATCTATGGATCTCAGTAAAAAAACCTACGGAGAGAGAAAGAAATATACAAACACATACCCGCCTACAAGGGTGCTCACACAACCGGGCTCCACAGCGTTCAGATGGTCCAAAATTGTGGAATGGATGGCTTCAACTTCGTCGCGTGAGATGCTAAGTGGGTGTCAGCACATCATTTCAAGAACGGGTCCTTAGCTCGCACGTCTGTACAAGATCATCACGCAGCTCAAGTGCGATCCGGATGTTCATTTCGGTGCTGTCGCTCTGCCCTATTGGCGCGGGACCAATGTCGGCCTCATAATAAGCCTCTAGATCACGCAAGGTACGTAGTCCACGGTCATACAATTTGCGCGCCGTGACGGGTCCGATGCCATAGATGGACGCGAACAGTGATAGAGAGACGAAACGCTCCGATTTTCTTTTTTCTTCTGTCAAATGTCCCATTCGCATCGCAAAATAAAGGGTAGGAAATGGTGTACGTACCGATTTCAGCTATCTCTCCGTAGAAAAGATACTCATCGATCTGTTAATGGTGAGCGGAGTCAACGAAGTAGTACATTCACATCAGCCTCTAGCTTACCATCTTGGAAATCTTCGCACCAATGAAAGGTAGTTTCTGTACTTCGCTGCGCTCGCTGGCAGTAATCTTTCGTGGGAATGCTGAATTTACAGTAAGCGAGACACGCTGTGCATACGGTGCATACGTGGGCACCTTTAATGGTCTGTCGAGCATACATTTAAGTACAGGATGAAGCAAGGCTGACTTCGCGCTCACTGCAATGGCCCGCGCATAACTAAGTGCGCTACGCTCGTTACCCTCAAGCACGCGACTGCATCTCAGGACATCAAACGCTGAACACAGCGACTGGTTCACAGATATGAGAGGTGAAGCCCGAGAACAGGAAAAGCGGGCCGTATGATCGAGCTTAGGTGTGAGTAGGGGGACTGGCGGGGGTAGCAGGAATGCTGGTGGACCGGGGTTTACATGCGCCGTTCGAAAAGGTGATTCTATAAAGGATGTATGAGGAGAGGGGAACGGGGAACTAGGCTTATATGACGGTGTTTGAATGGACTGGGAAGTGCTCCGTGGACAGTGCTTCTCGGCTGCCTCTTTTAAATCCGGAAGTGCCGCGTAGTCGGCGCAAGGGAGTAAGTGGTCCTGCGCAACGGAGTCGCGTAGCCATTCAGGCGTTACTAAAGCCTTTCTTTTCTGCGTGCGCCATCACGCACTTTAGGTGGGTGTGAGATTAAGAGGAAAAAGTGAACAGTGACTGACTGCCAGGTTCCAGTCAAGATGACGCTCCAAACGCTTGCGCATCCCAATGGCAGTAATGATGACAATTGCTTCATCTGGTGAACTGACGATGTTCGCGTCTGCTTTCTCCGCAAGGTCATAGATTTCGATATGTCTGTCTGTGAAAGCTTGGCCTGGAGAACAAATATTTTATGAGAGGCAAGAATTCCGGGTGCAACCCTAGTTCTAGCGCGTTTGAAAGGACGTTGGGATGAATTGGAAAGTTTGGAGGCCATCTGATCCTAGATGAACATACTATCCCATCCCATCCTCCTCGTCCTCGTCCTCCTCTCTACTCAACTCCAACTCAATGGATGGAACCAACGGCCCGTTTACCCGGACACCCTCTCAAGCCCTCACGTGTCAAGATAAGAGATAAGAGATAAAAGATAAGACCATCATGTTTGGTCAATACAAATCAAATGGAAAGAACGACTTGCTGCTATTATTGTGTTGTTGAGGAGTTACAAGTCACATGCCTGGGGTATAACGGATAGTGGTGTTTGGGTGTGATAAAGCAAACCAGACCCAACGAAGAAAGCAAGCCAGGATTAACAGACAACACATTCGTCCTTCGCCTGCTGACGGGTTGGACGAGCCATGTTTGCCCTTTTATTACCTTGCCGCTTCATTTCCGTTAATCGATTCATAGCGCGTTTATTACCTTGCGCTGTAAACTATAAGTAAGCACCGACCTTCGGACTGGTAGACTATTCCACATACCAGCAGCACGCATGTACCAGCGCTTTGCAAACTCAACGTCCTGCTTTATGCCTATTCCCACTTCGGCATAGTAACCGACGGCATATTCAGCTTTTGCAAGACCTTTGTTGGCAGCTCGTCGCGCCCACAAATAAGCTTCAGAGTCACTTTGCTTTAGCACGCCCTCACTCCCTGTAAGATACCATCCACTTAAAGCAAGCTCCGCTTCGGCATTGCCCTTTTCCGCGGCCTTTGTATACCAAGCAATCGATCGACGCGGGTCAACTGGGCATCCAATAGTGCCGAATTCGTAACACTGGCCCAATTTGTGCTGTGATTGCGTGTACCCCAAGTAGGCTGCTCGCGAGTAGTAGTCCTTGGCCTGGAGCGGGTCGTGCGGTACAATCTGACCACCAGTGGCCTCGTGGAGAAGCGCAAGTTCATGCAGCGCGTGCGGGTTTCTACATCGGCTTGCTCGGCGGCTCGTCGTAACCAACCAACAGCTTCTCGAGGATTTCTTCCTTCCCCGAGAAACCCCTGAAGTAAGATCATCCCAAGCTTGTACATGGCCGCGGTGTCCCCCAATGATGCTGCCTTTCTGTAGAAGGCGGCGGCACGAGGGGGCTCCTTCTTGTCCCAGCGCCTATTTCGTTGCATACAGCAACCCGGTAGGTGGCTGCTGCGTGATTCTGTTTTGCAGCTTGTAGATAGAGATGGTATGCTTTCTCATGATCAACCTGGAGACCTAGCATACCGGTACCGTAGCAGTTTGCCAAGAAAAACTGTGCTTCATCAAATGGTGGCCTTGCGTTGCGAGTCGCTTGATGACCCGCAGCGACTCTTGAATAAGAGTATCACGATATTTTCGAACCGCGCGCTGGTCCTTGGCATCTGCACCGATCTTTTTTGCGGCATCAATTAAGTAGCGGGCATATGCAAAGTGAGCCTCTGGGTCAGGGTCAGCTTTGATGCGTTGCCGGTAGTCGTCAATATATTCCTTAGTATATGGCGGTGCTCGCAAATCAACAGCTTTGGTGGCTCGAATTCGCGAATCTTCAGTCGTAGAATAGCCTAAACGATCTGAGGTTGGCCGTCTTTCTAGTTCAACAGATGGCGGTTCAGTGGAGATGAAGGAATGTGCATATGAGGATAGGGGAGTAGTGGAACGATAAGGGGATATCGACTGGGAAGGGACCTCTTGCTGGAGGTTCGACTGGCCAGGAATCAGCGGGGGTTCACTTCGATTATACTGGTCAGCTGGCTCAGAATAGTCAGGCGGCGGATACGCTGACGCCCTCGGTAGTGGCGGTGGTGCCATACCCAAAACTCCCGACGCAGCCGCAAACAGATGATGGTATTCGCTAGAGGTATCCAATGCGGGCGGGTGACGAGGGTCATCAAATTGCCCAGATTGCATAGTAGAACCTCGAAATGGCGGTAATGATGCCGATTCATATATGCCAGGGTGGTCTGTATTTCGACTTAAAGGAGCTTGACGCCCTTGATAAGGTCGTGGGTTTGGAGGAAGCGAAGGACCGCGCTTTGATGAGCCCAGGTTGTTGGATATGAGGGACATTGGTGATGCTACGTGGGGAATCGAATCAGCATGTATATCGCTGGGTGCGATACTTCTAGCTGATCCCCGACGCGAAGAGCATGGAAAGTATCAAGAGCTGATGTAGGGTCAAAAGGCTGAGGGGGTATATATTCGAGTACTTCAAGATGGCCACGGTTGTAACGCTGCTCAGAGGGCAATGAAGGAACAGAACGATTTGAAAGTACAGTAAAGGGTGCCCTGGAAAAGGAGTTAAGAGGTTGTGGGACAAGAACGAAGGGGAATACCGACCTTCACTTGGCTGCAGGCTCTCGTGTCGTGGCTGTCCGGTAGCACCTGGGGAAACTGGTATGTCCGTCATGGAACGTGAGATTGTATCACTTAATGAGCCACCAAGATCACTCATTGAATATGAACTATGAACTGCAGTTCCAAAACCTCAGGCCTTAATGATTTACTGATTGGAGCGTTGGACGAGACGACAAGGATTAATCAAGGAAGATTACATAATAAGGGCCTTAGACGCGCTCCTCATCCTCGTTCTCATCCTCGTCATCCCAGATCCACATTTCCGCGACTCTCTCGACACGCTGCCGCTCAAAACCATGATCAGTTTTCCTCGTCTTCACGATTACCTGTCGTCTTCTTCCAACTTCCACCTTCACCTTCTTCCCCTCCTCGCTTGCAGAACCAGCAGGTTCTTCCTTCCAATCCGTCCAACTCTTAAGCAAAGACCCAATGTCTTGTACAGACTCCATGACAATATGGTGCGTGCCTTCATCGTGCTCCTCCTCCAAGGCCTCCCAGACTTTTGGTCGGTAATTTCGGAACCTAGGGTCAGAAGAAGTCGCCAAATACGACGACGGGAAGTCCGTAGTTCGTTTCCGCTTGCGCTTAATATCTTTTCTAATGAACTCCTCCTTAGCATTACCGCGCTCCCCATCACTGGCGTAGCCCTCAGCCAACCGAACACGCCATCGCAACTCCCTGGCTATTGCAGGGGCGTCTTTCACCTTGTCGATGGGTACTTGGTCCCGGAAATCACGCCTCACCGATTCGGGGCCCCGTTCCATAGCTCGCACTTCCGCCACGAGAAATTCAGAAAGGGCTTCAACTGACTCCAGCACACGCGGGGAGAAATCTTCCTTGGCACGAAGATCGCGCTGGTACTTCTCTCCGACGTACCAGCAAAGTCTGTAAGTGGTATGACCGTCGAGGTTATCTGTCATACCGTAGAACGGACCTTGAAAATAAAGGGAAACGGAATTTTTTCGGAACATGCGTCGCAATTTCAATCTCATGAACTTTCAATTCTGCAAACAAACAATGGACCATGGCTGAGATACCACGGGAACGCAACATACGTAGCTTCGCGTTGTACGAGTGGAGGAAGTTGCCTCCGAATACTAATGCGTCTTGGGGAGTATACTCCAGAAAAATCAGGTACAAACCATTTGTTAGGGAAAGGAGAACGCACGACAGCGTGAATCCAGCCGGTAGGAATAATCATTGTGTTACCCTCACTTAAATCCACTCTCGTGACTTCATCGACCATGTCGCCGAGCCATGTGTGACTCTGTATTTCGCTTCCCGACCAGCGTTCATACAAGGCAAGATTGGTAGCTGTGGGGCGTATGAAGAGAAAGGTCTGGAAAAGGAGATGATTAACGTGAGATAGCGATATATGGGGGGCCAAACCTTGGAGCCCCGGAGGATATGATAATAAACCGATGACCCAGCAAAGTCAATGTGCCAGTCCTAAAATGAGCCTGTTTAGGGGTAGACTATATATACTTTTGATACACTGACCGTCCATGCTCCTGCCACACCCATCAAGCAGTACAGCTGCACCTTCGGGTACGGGTGGCCGTTACCCCTTCGATTATTGGCCAGAATTTCTCTACCCAGTCAATATGCCGAACCAGCCTCGGTGGCAAGACTCGTTCGCCGAGCTTTGTTCCGGATATTTCCAATGAGATGACATTTCGAATTTTTTCGCGAGATGATGGTTCGGTTGAATATAGTTTGCCCACTTCCCTAGTGTCCATCCAGCCAAGCTAGACTGCGTACCCACATCTAGGTATTGGTCAAAACAGTATGCATAAGAACAATCAAAAGGGATAACCTATAACTTCGAGTGGTGTCTCGTGTCCTAGAGTAGTTGCGATTTCGGATACTGTCAAGCTGAGGGAGGCATTGTCATCCCAAGGCCTTCAGGTTCTTCGATAATAACTGGTTCTGTCAAAGCCGTAGGATCAGTATCCAACCATTCCTGATTGAGTTCTGATCCCTTCATCCTCTTGAATGAGTCGTTGCTGAACACCTTGCTCTCTAAGAGTTGGGACCATCTGCGTGGATCGGGTGAATCTGCGCCTGAGTGTAAATTGACGTAATCGCGGACAGGCCTGTTGCGTGCAGACTTTCTGGTGGGAAGCTTGAGAGTAATAGTACGTCTGTCATCGGCAGCCCTACATGGGTCACAGAACCTAGGAAACCAGTGGCATATTAATAGTATCAACGCGCGAAAGGGGCACCACAAACCACTTGTCTATGACTTCAAGTTGCCCATTCTCCCCGACACACCTCCAGTGGTACCAAGTCTTGCAGGAGTCACACCTAACCCAGCTTTCGCTGTCCTCGTCTTTTGAGCTGCGCATGTCGCGTGTTAATGAAACACTGCATGCGGGACAGAGGTCTTCTTGAGCAGAGACAATTCCTGGCTCTGCATCTGGTGGACCGGAGAGTGGACCATCTGATCCAAGTGAACGCGAAGCTGGAGTACGGGTCGTGCTTCTAGTAGCTCGAGTCATAGATGAGCTGCAAAGCAAAATTACTACGAGCGTGACACCGCGTCCTACAAGTCACGCTGTAACCGTGGGTTTGGCTGCTTGGCTGCTTACACAACACACACCATCTTATCTTCAAATTTCATTTCATTTCATTTCAAGTTTCAAGATGTTGATTGGCCACGCAACTGCCAAAGAAAGCCTTGTGTCGGAATATCGCTCAATACGTATATTAGCGTTTCTGTTTCGATCAGAGTAGGTAACGGAAATCCAGAGTTATGACAGAACCCTGCTGCATACTGCACACATGGATTCGTGGTCGTGGATACAGGAACGCCGTCCCAGTGAGGTATAAAGAGAGGTCGGATCTCCCAACACCTCACAGATAGTGCCCTTGCAAATTTTTTTTTTCTTCGTCCCCTTCGTAAACATGGACTACTCTTCCGCACCACGTACCACTGAACTTATCAGTGACCTGAAACTTATTCCACATCCAGAGGGAGGTACGATTTTAGTCAATTGCCGTAGGCTTTGGATGGTGCATTACTGCAATCGTGAATTATTTTAGGGTACTATGCCGAGACGGATCGGCAGGCAGTAGATGTCCCAAGTCCTTATGCGAATGGCGCGCCACGCTCACTTGCGACGACTATATTCTATCTTCTGACCGCAGATAGCCCGTGCAGCGTGATCCATATGAATAAGTCCGTTGTGCGTCGCTTGCTGCTGTCCCTACTTGGGCTTTCGAACCGTGTCTTACCGTTTCGCCGAAGACAATGCATGTACACCATATCGGTCGTGCAGAGTATACTCTCATTGCTCCCTCCCTGGAAAAGGGACGACCACCAACCGTCAAACGCGTATAATCGGGCCCGGTGTATCAGCTGGCGAACAGCGTCAGCTGCTTGTTGGTACGGGGGTATGGAAAATGTCACGGCTGCTGGATGTAGACCTGAAGGGGCCACACCTGGAGCGTACAGGCTGCCTTATCACCGAGGTCGTCGTGCCAGGGTTTAATTGGGAGGATCACAAGTATTTGACACTAGGGGAGCTGGAAGAATTGTTTGTCGGGGAGCCTGGGGGGTGTCTGAATTCCTAGCGTACATCAAGAGTCAATGATTGATTAAGTGGGGAGTAATTCTGAAAGAGAAGTGCAGTGTCATGTAATACATAATACAGCCCAGTTGGATTTGGATCCAGCACTTCCTAGTTGGTCATGAATTGGTCATGTGATCCTCACCAGACCTCAAAGCGCAGTGTTTGTGTTTCAAACAGTGCTCACGAGGCTCCACTGACAAACTGACATTAAGACGACGAAAAGGCCAAGTCCGTAGGGTGCGCATGCCATAAGGGCCGTGTCCGTGCCTTTCATATCTTGAGAAAGAATCACGATGCCCCGTAAGAGCGCGATCCAATCCGTTCGCCAATACGATGATTTCGCGCCCAGCTTCAGTAAGGACAGACGCGTTAACGGGGGCAGGCGGACACGACGATCAATACGAGTGTTTCAAGGCAATGGTGACGACGTGTCCGACGAATATGACAGAGAGTTGAAATGCGTGCTGCTTCAAAATAAATTTGCGTATCCAATGTTGGAGCCGAACAGCCCTAAAAGTCAGTTTTTGATATAGAATAATCTCTGGCAATAATGACACAAGGTCAATATATTGGTCGGGAGTTGATCGCAGATAAATAAGTCTCACTGCTTTTAGTTTGGAGTGTGGACAGGGGAGGATACGTCTCGCTGTTCGCTGATAAGTTTCTTGACATTTTCGATGGACTTTTCTCGGGCTGAAATTTGTCGTCTTGCCTTGACGACATCTAAGCTGTTTTTTAGAGCTGAATAGTCTTTTGTTGGGCGTAATTTTGTTCCTGAATTATATTCTTGATTGGAGTGGGAACTCGCGACTTTGATCTTTGCAAGCTCGTCGCGAAGATCAGCGAGAATATCATCGAGGCTTTTCAGTGTGGAAATGCAATCTTGCATCTCATCTTCAACTCTGAAAACTTGGCATACTTCACGCGCACAGTCTTGAATGTGGGTAAATCGTACTGGTCCCAACATTACCCCACCATACCTTTTTGAAAGCAAGTTGGGAAGTAAGGAACCTTAGTTAGTCTATTGTACCAAAAGACTAGCAGCCGTGTTCTTACCAACGACTGACTATAACCACCGCGTCCATGATTCCTTCCGAACGCATGACTTTCAAGACGTGACCGCCAGCCCACTGCTCCCCATCATCTTCGCTGCCTTCCTCAATTTTGAAATCGTCGTCTCCTTTTAGCCCAGTTCGACCTTCTTTCAAGACCATACAACGCCAGGCCATTATCTCATGTGAGGCGGGGCGCTTCGCATGAACAACCCGTCCATATATGAATGCGCGGTGCGCGCCTGCTCAGGAGTCGATGCCCAAAAATGTAGGCTACAAAGGTGGATTGGCGATCTTCAATCTCAGTAGATGTTGCGAGAGGCTCCGATAGAGGCAGCCCATGCATGATGCGATAAAAGTGGCGACAATGTGTCAGTCAGTTAGCAGGGGAGGGGAGACAACTTCCCGATTAGTAATATTGTCCTTACACGTCTCGACTCGTTCAGCTCAGTTCACCGATTCATCGATGCTGGCACTGTTAAGGTCTACAAGAGTGACCCATGGATTATATCTACATGCTCGTACACTTTCTACGATAACCCCCAGTGCTACCTCCCCCGATGCCGGTATAAAGCAACACAATACCACCACTTCTAACGCGACAACAACAACGACGCACCGACGACGGAACCGACTTGAAAAATCAAGCGCGGAATGCATGTTTGTATATCCTTGGAAAGCGATACGCTCTTCCGCGGAGGGCTTGGCTATAGCTCGGGCGGTACAGGACAAGTACGGCCCAGCGAAGGAGGTCGTCTTTCCTAGAGTTCGTGCGTGCTTGTATCAGCTATCGTGTCTTACTCACCGGGCACCTCGGTGCCTTAAAACAGGACAGCGACAGTATCACAGTTTTTTATCCTTATTTTTGGCTCGTCTTTGACAACCCAGAAGTGCGCAAGCGCCTCCCGGAAGACTCCGCACAGATTCGGGTCCGCGTTACTGACTTGCCAACGAGTGATGGCAATGTTGGTATCGAAGAGATGATGCGTGGACTGGGATTATCGACGGATGGAGATACTCCTCGCGAACCCCAACCCTCCACCGAAACCGAAGAGTCTGGAGACGTAGGTAAAGCAGACGATGGCTACAGCACCATAGACGTGCGCGTCGAATGGGCCCGTACGTCCCTTCCCCCTTTCACCTAACCCCCAGGTTTTAATTAATTGCATAGGGAGTGGTCCCAACGAGGTCCTGCTGCGCCGACGCTCCCCTATGGCATCCTTCTCAGACAAAGAGATGATACCAGACTTTGCTGAAGCCTGGCTCGACTTTGACGGCTTCTCTCCCGAATCGGCGCGCGGCGCGCATACACCGAATCTCCTCCGCGCACGCGAAAAATGGCGGAGTCTTGCGCCCAGTGACATTAAGCCCACGATAGGAGCAGTGTCGCGACTTGACAGCGTAGAAGAAGGGGTGGGGATTGAACCTTTGATCGCAGTCAAGCCCGAAGCGGAAGTGAATGCGAATGTGGCACCACACCCACACCCGCACCCGCACCCGCACTCGCCTCCTCGTGAATGGGTACCCATCATCCCATCCTCTCCTCTTACGCAGCCTTCTGCCTCAGCTCCCCAAAATAGCAAAGCTACCGTGGCAGCCGACGATCTTACTGGTCATGTTGACACTAACCCCGCCATCCCAGCCTCAACGCCAACACCCACATCCGCATCCATGTCCGCAACCAGACCAGAGAGCGTGGAAGTGCCAGAGAGCCCAAAAATGTCCCGCCGCGAGCGCATTCTTCACCTCGCGCGTCAGAACGCACGAACGCCGCTGCCAGAACCCGAAGGGGAGCCCCAGGCACCAAACGAGGTGGAGAAGCTTGAAGAGGATGCCGAGCGAGAAGGGAAGGAGCGGACGATTCGCGAGCGACTCTGGCGACTCGTCGGTGGCAACTACTAATCCAGTCCTTTCCTCAAAACCCAGCTAGCCTCACCCTCACTTACATCTTATACTTATCCCGTTGCATGCAGTTCCCTTTCTTTTTGGTTTGGACTTAGCGGCAAAAAAAAGTTCATAACTAGCAGTCAAAAAGCTCATAACTAGCAGTCCTTCTAAGTATCGGTAAGGCAATAAATGCACGTAAGTATGTGTGCAAATTAATGCGGCGCACGCAGTCCATCCAAAAATCAGTTCATCAGAGTAAGAGAAGGTGACGTGACGTAGGAGACATAAGTAAAATGATTGTCCATGATTGCAGTAGTGTCATGCTAGTCACTACAGGAGAGTGAGATGGGGTAAGTATGCAAGGAATGACAAGACAAAAGTATATTAATGAGATGAGTTCGCGTGAGAGGGGACATAGTCGTCGGGTCGGGTGAAAGTAAAAGAAGCCACATGGGGGAGAAAGAAGAATAGCATATTTAAATAGTGAAAGTATACAGGTCCGGGGGTAGCGAAACGCGCGATCACCGGCGGAAGGCGCCCCGGCCAGCTACGTTCAACCCTGGCGATTCTCGTCCGGGATTATTTGAATAAGAATATCCTGACGATTCTCGGCTGGGATACGGTCGATGCGTTGGTGCCTCGCGGTGTCCATCGTAACTGGGCATCTGTCCATGGTACGCAGTGCCCGGCGGAGGGGGGTACTGAGTTGGCATCGGGGCAGCGTACGGCGGCTGTGGTGTAGAGTAAGCAGGAAGAGAGTGTGAACTCTGTCCTCCACCGGCTACGAGTGTTGCCGGAAGTAATGGTTGTTGGTCTGCGTCGAATCGTGAGAGCTCAATCTCGCTGTCCCTCCCAGGCCCTTGAGAAAAGTATCGGCCGTATCCAGGGAGAGATGGTGCAGGAGAATTCCGCCCACCGGCGGGGAAACCAGCCGTTGAGTTCAGTGCCGTTGCGATGGACCGTTGATCCCAGTCGAGTTCGCCACGGTCACGCTGGTATAGAACGGGATCATACTCGAGGTCGTTTTGATCAACGCCAGCAATCTTGATGCCGCCTGGTAGTATACGTGCGTCCATCTGTTGCCCCCCGTACTCACCCAATTTCGCCTGTTCACTATCAAGCCTTCCACTGTATACTTGCGGGAGTAATGGCATCATGTTGGCGTGTAGCATGAGAGTGAAAAGTTCCGTGTGCAACGCTGGATGACCGAAGCGTCTCTCGAGGCGGTTCCCTTTGATATCGCCGCGCTGCGAATGCACTTGGGCGTTACGGAGCTCAGCCTCCGTTGGGACGTAGTATTGAATGGACGGGCAAACACGCGGTCGATGTAGATCTTGAATAGTATTACGATGATGAAAGGTGGGATACCGGCAACCCATGCGAATGACTTCCAACCGTACTGCAAGCCGATTGCTGATGGCCTAGTTGTTAGCGACATCATCTAGGTCGACGTGCAACTGGACCCACTTAACAACATTAGTCCTTGCATCAAAAGTAGGGAGACGAGAAGGCGATTGATGATAGGGTTCCACAGGCGCTACAAGGAGTCAATTTGGAACATATTGACAAAGAAGGAGCTTACTCCGCCAGTCTCAACTTTCGAGACAAAACAGAACATTAACTGGTACTTGTAAACCCAAGAACTGATCCACATCACAATGGCGGCCCCAACAGCGACCAGAGGTGCCAGCGGAGCAAACACAAGCCCAACAGTCCCCATAAACAGCTATAACGCATAATCAGAACACAGGACAGAGACATAACCAGAGATTGCCCACAATATTAGAACTAGATCCAGGCGAAGTCAGGACCTGCGTTTATTGCGATATGAAAAGGCGACGTACTAATAAATTGCGTACTGAAACTCTGGCGGTTGCGTGAATTCTCGATAATCTCTAGGAGTGCGTCCCAGTATGCTGATTACATCCATGACACATGAACAAACAGCAAAAAAAAAATCGATCGCGGTGCACATACTGTGTCTTGAACGAGATCCACAGGAGGCTGATTATCTGTGCCAGGTCAAAGACGACCAGGAAACCCCGCAAACTAACAGTGTTAATAGAGCCACATGAGATTGCACTAAGAGGGATCAAGAACACACGGGAAGAAAGTCAACCAGTAAGAAGCCTGGTTTATATATGTCTGATTAATTTTCGCGGGGAGTTCTACAGTATACATAATCAGTACTCGAACAATAGAAGTTGGCAAAACCCTTCTTACTGTCAATGTTATTCAGTATTTCGTGGAAACTCTTGTGCTGTCCAATCTGCTTGATGATCTCCGTCACGGAGTCTGTTTGACTAGTTTCAGCATCTCGCAACCCGTGTTTGGAGGGTCAGCACGTACTGAAACCGACACCGATAAGAGTGAATATGATCAACTGCGAGATCACTAAGAACGCAAAATATCGTGCCACAACTGCGCGGTCCAAACGGGATTGCGTTAAGGCACCCATATATTGCAAGAGCCAGCGGATAATGATGGGCAAGAAGAAACCAAAAAAGGCAGACACAGCAGGGGGCAGCACACCGGAGACAAAATTGAATAAAGACGGGGATGACTGGGCCCATCTTCGAAGGAATGGGACAAAGCTAGCGATCTTCAAGCACACGATAACGGGGGAATCCAGTAAGAAAAAGAAAAAAGAAAAAAAAGTATGGTACACACAGAAGACAAGTTGGCAAGGATGGAAAGAACGAAGAGCGGCACCGTGTTGAGGAAGACAATGATAATGAGCAGGAACCAGCCTGTCATCTTCTTACGGAACAACTCGGTTGGAGACATGTTCAGATTCTTCCAGATCTGTACGATCATTGTTAGCGTCGCAGATTAAGGAGGGCCAGTGGGGAAGGGGGAATGATCAACTGACGATGTCCTTGGGATTAGGCGCAAGGTCAATCTGTGCACCTTTAGGGCGCTTGCGCTCCAGCATCTGAGCGACGATATGAGCATACGGGACGGCAGCCATGGACGCAAATCCATAATTCTCTGGCTTGCGAGTGTCAATCTGGGCTCTGTATGCTTCAACATTCTGTTCCGTCCATTTGAGCTTCTCACTGTTGACAATATAATTTGATAAGTCTTTAAAAAATGGAGAGTTCGTAAATCACACACGTGTAATAATCGATTGCGTCTCTCTTCTTGCCACCTAACCCCAAAAAGCCACCAAGACGAATGGTAGGCCGCTTCCTGCCGACCTTCCCGCCCTTCAAATATCGTACCAACACCTGCTCAAATTCTCGAACGGTGTTGTTATGGACCTCGATCAAATGGGGAAGGTTCCCCACGCGTCGGCCAATGTGCACAGAAGTAGTAGGATAAGGAACCTGGACAGAATCGAATATGGCCCGAATGCCTTCATCAGACTGAAGCTTCTTCGGCACACGCATGACGGTGAGAGTGCGAGCGTAGAATGACTGAGTGTATTCGGGGGAGCGAAAAAACTCGGCGCGAAGCCGCACCATGGCGTTCCAGTGAAACCAGACAACAACTATGACAGTGCCGGTAATGACATAAACCATGCCAACATGGGCCCAAAGGAAATTGCCTCCGACATCACGAATAGTGAGTATAGAAAGGATGTCACGATCAGTCGAGGGAACATGTTTGAGGTTATAGGAGACGTTGATTGGGATAAGGATAACGCAAGTCAGTAAGGCCACTATGGAAAAGGTCGTTCGCATCATGCGGAGGAAGCGCAGGAATGTTGCCGCATCAAGGCCAATCTTGTCAACAAGCTCGGGCTCTTTTGTGTAAACAAGTGGGGAAATCCAGCCCAAAATGCCGGAGGATATCCGTGGTGGCTTCTTGTCACCAACATGGTATTTGACCTTGGGCTCGTAAACAATCTGAGAAAAACGCGATGTAAGACAAAGATAGAGTAAATGGAAAAAGGCGCCCACCTTATTATTCGGACGGAGGACGTTGAACACGATGATGGTGATTGCCTATGCGACGGAAGCATTAAATGAGCAACGGACTCATCTAGCCAAGAGAATGGACAGACGCACGGAGACAACGGTCATCAAGAGGACCTGAGAGCCAACGGCGCCGGGCGCCAGCGACCGCGAGTCGGCATTTTGAGAGAAAAAATCTCCGATGTTCGTCATGGTATATCAGAAGGTATAGATGAGATGAGAAAAGGGGAGTGGACGACAATCTCAATGCACCAGACGAGGGGGGGAGGGGACGGAAGGGGAAGGGAGGGGAATGGAGAGTTTACGGGGAAGATGAAGGGAATGGGAATGGTGGAAGAGAAGGGGGTGTATGCGCGGAGTGGAGGCCGGTTGTGGAACGTTGAGGGTGAGAACGCCGAACCTCATCAGGTCGAATGAAATCAAATCAAAATATCTTGTTCTTGCTTGTTGTTTCTTCCCTTCCTTCGCCCGTCATGTCATTTTCATTGTTCACACCTAAAACAATTGATTATGTAATCACACCACGCACTGATCTTGATCAAACAAATAATCAAATTCTTTAGTAACACATGCTAACATGCTACATTTGGTGGTGAGCGTATTCCGTGAATCCATGAATATAGGTATAGAGTATAGATACACAGATCCGCTTTGGCTATCTGCCACAGCATCGCACTTGTGCATGTGTGTGTAATATAGGACCCGATTATTAATGTCCATCTAAATACAAAGCATCACCCGCTTGCTAAACCTTAATCCTAAACTAAAGCTTCATCTCCATCAGCGTTGTCACAGCCCTGGCCACGGCATTGGCTCCTTCTCGCACGACATCCCTCTCCTCCTCCCGAACACGTGGTATGATCCGACCCTCAACTTGTCTGGGTGAAAACGCAGCATCGTCCCTCTAAGCTCGTCTTTGCGCGTCCTCGGTCTCCCCGTACCGTCCTCTGATACTTCCTCTTCCAAGCGCACGGAAAGAGGAATGCAGAGATAGCCTCTGCCGTCAGCCGTGAGATATCCGCCTGGCCCCGCACAGGCCACGGCACGTCACTGAACCGCAGATCCGCGGACTTTGATTCAAGAAACTCCACCCAGCGCCGCTCATATGCATTTCGCGCATCCGCATATCGTCTGCGCTCCCGCTTCTCGCGTTTGCGTCGCAGGGATTCCTCCTTTGCTTTCAAAATCCGCGCCGCTTCAGCTTGTGCAGCGGCCCGGGCAGCCTTTTGGCGTAGCTGCTCGCTGTATGTCGCAGCATTGCGCCTCCTGTGTGATGACCAATCAGTGAACTCCTTGTAGCTGTATGCAAGAGGGGAGTGGCTATTGGCGCACCTCCATATTCCCACTCGCACCCACTCGGCATATTCGTCATCGTTCATGAGTTGGGGTCATCATAAAGCCCACTCGTGTCATGAGCCTGCGGGTCAAGGCCCCGCCACCGTCGCGGGACATGTGCGTATTCGTTCAGCCGTGCCTCGACGGCATCTAACCGGTCATCATCGCCGAGCGCATCCCATAGCTTCTCCTGAAACTGTTCTTCCAACCCAGTCGCGTGGAAATCATAGCGTGAAGTAGACGGCCCAGGGTTGGAGAACCCAAAGTCTGAGTCAATATTGTCTACAATATCGGATCGTTTTGGCGTGCGAGTGTCCGAATCTAAATCTGCATCCTGTGCTCTGCGGTGCCCGAAGGCGGCTCTCTTCGAAGCCTTACGCGCTTTGCGCAGATCGCGTTCCGCTTGTTCAGCTGGTGTCCTCTTGAGCCGCAGTCGGTCAGGCATTGTGCGCCACCGTGATGATGACCGTCTGTGTGAGACTGACCCCGGCCGGGGGGCCGGAACTTCGAACTACAAATTAAATTATGACTTATGACAACTGTGAGATACCCTGCCTCGGAAATAGCGAGTAATGGGAAACATACCTTCGCGTGTAACTACACCTATAGGCTCAATGAATTCGCCGTATTGACAACGCGGGAAGAGTCAATTTACAAAACCGCGCGCAGCAACCAGTGGCGGACACACAACTAATATGCGGCGATAGAAGCTTAGTTGGCTGGATTCCAGCTGATTTCCGATTATATCTGCGAACCACTTTATCATAGCGGCACAAGACACGGAGTACATAGTATAGTGGCCATTATCGTCTACAATATG
This sequence comes from Multifurca ochricompacta, assembly GCA_022496185.1. Classification (NCBI taxonomy): domain Eukaryota; kingdom Fungi; phylum Basidiomycota; class Agaricomycetes; order Russulales; family Russulaceae; genus Multifurca; species Multifurca ochricompacta. The sequence goes on from WTXG01000011.1 coordinate 264,401, forward strand.
CGACCTCACTGACTGTGCGGTTCTCATCGATGGTGATACGGAGACATCTCGTCGCCTCAGGCGCCATTGGAAATCTCAACGGCCCCTCCTCTCGCAGCCATGGAGGATCAAGCTGTAACCCTGTTTGTTGATCGTATCCGCCGGCGACCACGCCACTGCCAAAAAAATGGTATCCCGGGATGTACCGATCAATAAATCTACGCAATGTTTTAAGACACGTTATGGGGCAAGAAGTCAGGCTTGAAACCAGGGCCTACTTTTTGACTTGCTCATCAGTCATACCCTTTCCACCATTGCTAGCCATCATCGCGTGCTCCTGCTGCAGGCGCCATTTATAAATGTGTACATACGGACTTTCGTTCGGAGGCGCAATCTGGTGGTTTGCGTCCCATCGGTGTGTGAGACATTACACGGCCATTGTGAGGTGAATGTGATATGGAAGAAGATGTGCGTACTTGAACGAAGATGTCAAAGAGATCCCACCATTTTGTGTAATCAGCGAGCCGCTGATTTATATCAAGTATATGTTCCAGAGAGTGGACGGAGAGGTTAAAAACCTCTTCCAGTCCAAGTGGAACCTCATTTATGCGCTGCTCGATGTATTGGCTCCATTGTGGATAGAATCCTACACACCAGCCTTCCAATAGTACAACATCCAACGGTCCTTGGACAAAGGTCCATTCACACTCAGGGAGACGATCTCCTTCGCCATCAAACAGACTTTTATCGAAGCGCGGAATGCGCACATTATCTCCTTGCGTGAGATTTATTTCCTTTAGCGAATGGAGAAGGGAGAGACCAAGTTCGATGTCATGCGTGCCCGGTTGGCCGCGACCACGGAGCAGAGCATTTTTGGGGTTTGCTGAGGCAAGCTCCTTCAAATTTGCGTGAGGAAGGTATAAGTCATCGATTGAAAGTGTGGCCACACGGAAGGCAGGGTGCCGTTCAGTCTCAAGAGAGAGCAAGTTTTTTACATGCTCAGTGAGAAACGTCTTCCCTGAACCTTGTGGCCCTTGCAGAGCAACGAAAAGAGGAGATGATGTTTTTGAAGTTGACGGGTTGGGAATCGGAATGTGTGCGTAGATGTGTTCGAAAATTATAGATGCTGCAAGAGGGGGATTATCACTCATCCTTTGCTTGTTCAGTCAGTTCATGTTCATGGCGATGGCTCGCAGCGCAGCGCCCCCGTATTCCCCGTTACATAAGCATGACAACGCGGCCAACTCACGCTTGTTACTTGTATACTTGTCACTTCCTCCCCAACTTCCCTTAAATTCACAGTCCCGTCTTAATAATTACCTTCTTTCCACCAGAGATATTATATTTGTCATATAATACTCAAGCAAAAGAGGAGCATTCGACGTCGGGTTCCACAGGTCTAGATTGAAGAGCGAAGCCAAATGATGTCGTCTTCAGATGCAGGCGGAGAAAACTCTGTTTCTCTTCAAAACATCCCAGCGACGTATGCCCGTGTAAAGCGCCAGTACCAGCAACTTCTGGACCGCATCACACCTCATATTTTGTATCGGTGGGTCGGGACTGCTGCGACGGTCGCAATATTTGAGCTGCGTATCTTGTATGCGCAAGGCGTACGTGTTTCTTGAGATACTTTTGGATTTAACTGCTCACGTCGAGTATTTTTCTTCTTCTTTCTTTGGGGCGTCCAGTGGTATATCGGTATGTCACACTCATCCCCTGATTAAAATCGATTTTGATTCTGGTGGTTCTTTCAGTATGCTGTAAGTTGAATCTAGTTCTAGAGTAGGAAGACTGTTCACCCATTTTTGTCTCTAGATGCGCATGCCATTTACATCCTCAATTTACTTCTCGCCTTCTTACAACCGAAGTTCGACCCCTCCCTTCAGGATGACCTGATGGCGGACGAGTTGGAAGGCGGTGAAGGTGACGCACCTTCACCACTTCCTAGTAGCCGTGACGATGAGTTCCGTCCATTCGTTCGCCGGCTTCCGGAATGGCAGTTTTGGTACGATATGCCCCCCCCCTCCCCCATGTGTGCCACCCGCCGTTACTAACTGCTCCCACCGTCATGCGTACAGGTTATCCACCACACGCGCAACCCTGATCTCCTTTTTCATGACATTCTCTTCCGTGTTCGATGTTCCAGTGTACTGGCCAATTCTTGTGATGTACTTCTGTGTCTTGTTCGTTTTGACCATGAGGAGGCAGTTACAGTGAGTGAGATGCCTTGTTTTGTTACCCTGCTGTTGACCGCTCCACAGGCACATGATCAAGTACCGTTACATTCCCTTCGACTGGGGCCGCAAGACACGCTATGGTATGAGCACTAAGTAGATTAGAGTAATTGTGTGTGGTAGCACCTCTAGAAATCCTTAGGGACAGTTGTGGCCTGAGTGATTGTTAACCTTGATTACTTTTGTTTCAATATATGCGATTACGTTCGCATTCTTTTCCTGAGCCCAGCCTCAGGTTGCCAATCATGATCAAGGGTTCATTTCTGCTCTGCTTAGATCCAGAAGCTAATATTCTTGTTTACGACACGACGACGGGGTATGACCCAGGGCGGACCGCCTTACCCGTGAGGATTGGTCACGAGTGGTGGGCATAGAGTGGGTATATAGTTTCGCCCGTCGAGGTATCATATGTGCTTATCATTCACTTTATCTTCCCCTCTTCATAGTGAATAGTGAATTGACGTGGCTAGAACCATGTCTCTACCTCGCATCTTGTTTTGTGGTATGTGCTGCGTTTCTGCACTTTGATGCCGCTCCCGAAGTCCGCGCCTCAACTTAGGTGATATCGTATGGGCGCATGAGGAAACAAAGCAGCTCTTTCACGGTCTTGCTGAAGTGGTTGTAAGCGGGCTCTTTGTTACTGGCGTATTTACCCCATGCGCTTTCCCTCTATAGCGCATGAACTCTCCCGACCGCGCGGATTTTTTCGTGAATCTAAAGGCAGGGGGAAGGTACGAAGGCACGGTGGCGATTTATCGCGATAATTCGTCAGCGGAACGTGTGGGCGTATTCGATCGGGCACTTATTGAGGCGCTGCCGCCTGATGTGCGTTGGATAGCGCACAATGGGGCCGGCTATGACCAAATCGACGTCAATGCTTGCAAGGAGAAAGGTACGTCGAGGAAGAAGCTCCCTGAATACCCGCACCTTGTCGAGAAATCTGGTATAGTGAGATTGACTTTGTTATATTTGTAGGGGTCATCGTTTCAAATACTCCCATTGCTGTCGATGACGCAACAGCAACCACTGCGCTGTATCTGATGATATCAGCCTTCCGTCATTTTTCACAGGGGGAACGGGGTCTACGCTCTGGAAGATGGAAAAGCGATATATCGTCACTCCTCACCCACGATCTTACCGGGAAAACATTGGCAATTCTTGGTCTGGGAGGTATAGGGTTTCGTCTTGCCGAACTGGCACGGGCTTTTCCCATGCGCATCATTTATCATTCGCGAAGAAAAGTGGATGGCGCCCCTGACTGGTGCGAGTACTTCGGACAGGAGCAACTGGACAAGTTCTTGGGTCTTGCAGACGTGCTGAGCGTGCACGTCCCATTGAGATCAGATACGACAGGTCTTGTGAACGAAGAAATGATCCGAAAACTCAAGAAAGGCGCTATCCTTGTAAACACGGCCAGAGGGAAGGTCATTGACGAGGCTGCGCTGATCAAGGCACTGGAGGATGGACACGTGGGTGCTTGAAACCCTTTTGTGATCGTGCGGCTAACCTCTTGAAGTTGGGTGCTGTTGGTCTGGACGTGTACCCCAACGAGCCCGCAGTCAATCCGCGACTACTGGAATTCCCAAATGCCGTACTTCTCCCACATATGGGGACCGAGACTTGCGACTCGCAAAAGAAGATGGAAGTACGGGCGCTGGCAAATATTAGAGATTATCTGGTCAAAGGGAAGGGGAGCGACATTGTTCCAGAGTTGAGAGAATTGGCCACGAAGTTATGACCCGGGATATACGATTTACGCAGTTACTGTAGCTTAATCATAGGACATTGGCACACAGGATGCGGGGTGGAAGTGGAAGGAAGTTTGTATTTTAGTGTGTGCGCGGAGCTTCGAAAAAGTAGGATGGTTTGATCAATGTAGGTGGGTGAGTTGGTAGGTAGGTTGGTAGGTAGTAGCTGACAATCCAGTGGTCTGCTTAATAATCAATATCACCGGGCCGAGAGACGCCCATGGCGGCCCGGGAATAGCTGGCGATGCAAACCATACTCCTACTCTACTCCTAGTTATCAGCAGTCACCCGCATTATCTCTCCAGTGTTCTACACTGACTCATATTTCTTCATCCTCCTTTCATACAACTCCACTTTTATTCACAATTCTACTAGTATTAACTCTGTGGTGAATGGTACAGTCCGTGCAGACGCGTCCAGCATCCGTGGCAGACTCAGGGATAGGCACCCATGAATGCTATCTCTCGCATTCAGAACTAGAGGTGTGCAGTTATCATCTCACTTAGCATGCATTAGGGGACTACCTCCTCACCGACCGGCTTGAAAATCTTGCAGACCAGCTCTGTTGACCGCAAAGCAAAAGAAAGAGGCCCCTTAACCGCACTCTCACCACCCTCCGCTGATCTGGTCCACGATGCATACCGACGATTAAATTATCAGCAATTGTACTTATTTTGCCTTGTGAGATCACTTCCCACAACGGGAACACACTTGGAGCTCTCCTGCAGGCTCGCCCACCACGATCTACGCTTGTACGCGTTTCCACACGCAGGCACCTACTGCAACCCAGATGAAATTAACCTCAGAACTATGGACCCTCACTTCATCAGTCCCTTGCCAGACGTCCCATCTAGCTCTCATCAGCCCAAGATGTCCTGTATTCAATCGATCGGTTCACACTCTCCCGAAACTTCTGGTACGGTCGAGTCGATGAAGCTAAAGTCCACACAAAACACTCGTACGGCTCGTCCCCGAGGGTCACGTATTCCTCCGCTTCCTGTTGAAATCATGGCTGAGATCATGGATCTGGTGGGCGATTGGGAATTAGCCAAAGCCGTTGGCCTGCCTACGTCCTTACCTCAACCTTTACCTTGGACACGCGCGTCCTCGACAGATCATGCACTTCTCACTGGTTATCTGCCTCTACTAGTTTCCTGTGAACCAACACTCCGACCTCCGACCTCCGTTGGTGCGAGATTGATTGTCCGCTTCTCGTATATTCACATACTTGCCTATTTTCACCGCCACTACCGTCCACTCTTCAGCGAAATTTTTCGCCATCACTTAATTCCCATTACCGCCGCACACCACGGCCGTACTGACGTACTCAATTGGTGGCAGTCTATGCATGGAGTGTACCCACAGGACTTTCCACTTCCTGACGCACGCGCCATTATAGAAGCTATTGATGGTGCGTCGCGTGCCGGCCACGTTGAGACCCTCGGCTGGTGGCTTGAGTCCGGCCTACCATTCGAATATACAGAAGCCGCGCTCGAGCATGCTTCTGCCAAAAACCAGCTGGATGTGCTGGAGTGGTGGCGTAAGCAACGTGCACGTCTCCCACTAAAGGTGGGTCGCGTTATGGACACTGCCAGTGCGGCGGGCCATGTTGCCGTACTCGCGTGGTGGGCACATTCTGGTCTCGACTATACCTATGACCGACAGGCGCTGTATCATGCAAGCTGTCATGGCCATATCGACGTGCTGCAATGGTGGATGAACAGTGGACTCCAGCTATTTTTCGACCAAGACGTACTTGTGGGTGGGACACGCCACGATCGGCCGGAAGTGCTCCAGTGGTGGGACAAAAGCGGGTTGCCGGTACAATACCGTATGTGCGACATCGAGGAAGCGTTAGAAGACGCCATTGGAGGAGGAGAGCGAGCGAGAGAGTGGTGGAAGGGGAAGGGGGTTGATTTTAATGCTAATGACAAGGAATGGATGAAGCTGCAAAATTTGAATTAATGCCCAGGCGATGTGGTTATTTATCTATTTTATTTTTTTTCGGAAATCGGAACTCGGCATTCAGAAGTCTGGCCAACGCTCAAGTAAATGTTCATTCCCTGCTGTCGACTCATGATGGCCTTCTTACGTCTTTGTTCTACCTGCTTTCTCATCTATGTGTTCCTCTCCTGCCTCTTCACTACCTTTTTCTTACTCTTGTGCCCTTTCGTTAGAGACTGCTCGACTTCTTTGGTCCTTGATATTCTTAAGTTACGCACTAGCTTTCTCTGGACTCGGCGACTCTTCGGCGACGCTCTCTCAAGCTCTTCAACGAGTCATGATACTCTGATACCGTCGACCCAAGCGCTATTGTCACGCGAGGCAGCAAGATATAGGAACGTGGATGATTTCTTGTCTCGTCTCGAAGACTCGAATGCGAGTTCTGTTCTCTACTGGGCCTCTCTTTCTCAGGGTGAACCCCACGGCGCGAGCAAGTGCTACAAGATGCCTCATCACCTGAGCGGGATTGGTTCCTTAACTGGTTTGCTATGTCAGAGTCGCTGTTCCTATTGAAAGCATTTTCTGGTTCCATGCACCCTATGAAAATCTTCCCGTACCTTTACAAAGCATCCGAAACCTTTGAGGAGGATGACATCACGATCACAACATTAGTGACTCCAAATAGGTTCGAGGTGCTGCGAAAACTCGCTTCGCGATACGAAGGTAAGCATATCGTACTGTACCAGACGAAATTTATGTTTCCTGGGCATTACATGCGAAATATTTTTGACTCGCCAACTAATCCTGAATCCAGGTCCACTCTCAGTGACCATTCATATTCCCCTTCCGATGTCCGCTGGCAAATACGCACCGCATACACTCCAGAAAAACCTTCTCATGTTGCATGCACTCATCACCAACTCTCCTGCCCTCACCGCACGCGCAGATATACACCTTGTCCTCTCTCCATTTCCGCGCGCCTTCAATACCTGGCGTAATCTTGCACGTCTGCTTGCGCGCACCGCATATATACTATTGCTCGATGTGGACTTTACTCCATGCACCGACTGGCGTGCTTCAGTGCGCGCCCTGTTGCGCGACGAAGAGAACGCCTTGGCAAAGCGTGTTCGAGAAGGAACTGCTGCGCTCGTACTGCCTGCATTTGAGTATATGAGACAAGCAGAAGGCATAAATCAAGACGTATTCCCGCGAGATAAGCATGTGTGTGGCATATCATACACACTATTTTTTCTCCTCTCTATTGATCTTTGCAGGATCTCGTAGACCTGGTGCATGCAAGCCGCATTGTCCCTTTCCACGCGTCGTTTGCTGCTGGTCACAACAGCACCGACTATCGCAGATTTTATTCTGCCAAGCTGGGAGAAATCTACAAAGTCACCCAATATCAGTCAGCATACGAACCATATGTGGTAGTCAGAAAGGACGCTGGTGGTTGGTGCGCTTCGCTCTTCGCAAAGTTCTCATTACCTAGTTCACATACGGTTGGTGCAGGTGTGACGAACGATTCACAGGGTACGGCGGAAACAAGGCAGCGTGTTTATTTGAGATGCATCTATCGGGGATATCGTTCTACGTGCTGAGCGATCACTTTTTGATCCATCAAAGTCATGCGTATGAGGAAGAGGCGCGCAGGAGTGAAGTGAGCACCCTTTTCGCCGGTCCTAACCCTTACGAATAGGCCAAAAACAGCGCAGGTACAACCGCAAGATACATTCAGACTTTAAGGAAGAAGCTTGCCTCAGGTTATACCAAATGTTACTGACAACCGCGTAGTCACTGATATAATAGGTCAAGATATCTTAAGCGGTTCTCCGATCAAGGCGTCCTCAACACAACAAATGCGAGCAATGCCAAAGAGGAATGCAGGAAAATAAAGGGAATTGGGAAGATTGTCATGCAGGTGAACGATAACCACTTCAAATGTCCGACGTGACGTAGAAGCTCATCGCACAGCAGTTCCTGGATAGCTCAATGAATGAGTACAGGACATGTGAAACAGAGTCCTGTTGATGGAGAATGGAGTCGTGCGTGCTACAAACAAGAGGTAAAACCCAGCAGAGTAGCAGAGTTTTGAGGGATGGTTCGTACAGATGAGGCAGAAATTAAGCCGCTACATGCTTACACTTTCACCGGTCAGACCTGAGCCGGGAGACGGAACCCTTCGCGCAGCCGGTAATAGAAATGGAGATATCGAATAAGCTGATAATGGAAAGAAAAGCGCAGAGAAGAAGGAAAAAGAATGTATTTAGGTGAGGTAAAGGAGGAGAGAAGCCCAAGGAGAAAAAGGAGGAAAAGCCAGCTACGCCGTGGTTTCTGAAGGCTCTGACAGGTGCCTTGGCATGTCCGTCAGCGTTGCTCACTGGACCGGTAGTACGGCAAAGGTGCTCACTTGCCAAGTTCCTTGTTCATCTTGAACATGTCAATTTTGTCTGTGTTGAAAACCGCTTTTAATGCGCCATCACACATGATCTCTCGCCCATTCGTCGGGTTTTGCAGTTTATTAGATTTGATATATGCCCACAATTTCTTGACGACTTGTGGACGAGAAAGCGAGCCCTCTTGAACCAGTGCAGCCAGGGGCTCGCTGCATTACGAAATCATATAAATGATTGCAATGAGACAGGGGTACGATATGCATAACTTACCTCAAGTTGTATGCTTTGGACAGTCCGCCACCTTTCTTTTTCTTGGGCTCGTCTCCGTCACTGCCCTCATCGCCCGAGTCGTCAATTGTGTCTGCGCTTCTTGTTCCGTTGGTCCTTCCGGCCTTTCCGCGCCCACGTCCCCGTCCGCGACCACGACCACGACCACCGCCGCGCGTAGAAGACGCACCAGAAACGGCACTAGAGCGAGAAGCCCGCCCGCGTCCATTTATCTCTTCGGAAAGTTGTCGTGCGAGGGCTTCATCGCCAGCCGTCGAGGACTTGGTAACCCTCGCTGGCGGCTGGTTGCTCTCGTCATCCAATGAGGCGCGATGGCGCTTCTTTGATACCACGGCGGGCTTCGGAGAATGTGGGCGGTTAGCATTGGCACCTACTTCTTCATCGTGTTGGAGTCCCTTCTCTTCGGACACCCTAGCGAAGACGACGGAGATGAGTTCGTCAATCGCTTGCTTGTTCTCCTTGATCAAATCCTGGGGAACGTCCTCTTCTTCGAGCAGGAGGCGGCGGACGCGCTTGGCAGAGATGGTGCCAAGGTCCGTCCCAGGTGCGGACAAAATGGCATGGATGTGGGGCTCAAGATCGGCTACAAGCATGACAATACACTGGAGTTGGATTAATAGGAGTGAGTAGGCTTATCGGAGATTCGCAAGTATTGAGAGGGGAACAGAGAAGGAAATGATAGATTTTTTTGTGTTCAGAAAAAAAGGGAAAGGGATGCGAGAAGGTCCCAGCTTGATTCCTTGATTCTTTGGACCTGGGTCGTCTCTGGCAGCGGCGCTGAATTGTGAACACAGACACTGACTACACTGACACTTGAACAAGCAAGTCAACCTTAGCCAAGCCAAAGGGTATGTGTCAGCTTATGTAATTTAAGGGAAAATAATAAATAAATATTCTGAAACTAACTATGTTCCCAATACATTTTATTTATTACACATCAATGCAATGAATGGCCTTACTTTTTTATTTTTTGATGTTTGATGTTTGATGTTTGATAAAATCAAAACTTCAAATATGTTATTTAATATTTATTGCACGCGTATGAGCCCAGGAATGACCGGAGCCGCTTTTCCGCATCAGCGAAGGACCGTGACGTGACGTGTCGTGACGACATGCGTGACATAACGGTGACGCGTTAACCGTGTTGACGTGTTGACGTGTCTGAGTCTAACAAGTCTTGTCTCATCAGTCTTGTCTCACGTCCTCACCGTCCTCACATCACATCACATAGCATAACATCACCCCTTCCCCTTCTTTTCCCTTCAGCCCCCTCTCAAGCTTGAGCTTGAGGCTGGAACCGGGCAACCATTTCGCGCGCCTCGCATCTCTCCCAGTCCAACTCGACCAACGTGCCCTGTTTTACCTTTATCCTTCCCAATAAAGTAAAACTAAATAATAATACTCTTGTGGTCATCTCAGAGCCCCTGTCACCGAATGGTCAGCAACTGGCATGTACCGTCAAGAAAACGATTGTGGTTGAGGTTGAGTTTAGGCATTATAGTTATAGTATTGACTGCAGCACCCATCTTGGCGCAAGATTCGAGTGCTGTTCAGTCAGAACTATCTCATGACTCGAGCGTAACTGTACGCCTTTTCCTGTGTTCCTGTTTCTAATCCTCAAAACCACCTGAGATTCTCAATTCAGTCCATCCTAACAGACCTCCCTTGCTGTTCAACCACATCCACATATAGCTCATTATCGTCAGGTTCTCACACCCCTAACAAGGTCTGTCTCCATGCAATTTCATTCCTTTCCACGTCTATTGCACTTTTTGCCAAAAGGCAAAACGTGCTCATGCTTAACCCTATACTATGCTTTACTTTGCTCTCGTCGTCCCGCCTTTTAAAAACTCGCGCTTACTGTAGCGCTACGATATAGACTCCACCCTCAGAAGCTGATTCAGCAAACGAAGCTGCTCGCGCATACAAGCAGGCCCTCACTACCTTAGCCACCCTCACACTTTGCCTTCCTCTCGTGCATTCGAGATCCACCACCAATTTTCATGGTCTACCGGGAATTCCATTTTTTCCTCTTTTCTGCCCAACCCTCAAGGCCAAGGCCCACTGGGCAGTGCGCTGAGAATAGCTATCAAATTACGCCATCAATCATGGCTTCCTCGATTCCTAGCATCACGATTTTCTCAAGAGAGCGGACGTCGAGGAGCGATGAAGAGCTGAGAGGGCGTGCGATCAAGGTCATCGATTTATTGCAGCATGCCGCAGATTTAGGCCATCTAGATGCTCTTTTCGCGCTAGGAAAAATATCTTTGGTATTCCTCCCAAACACTTCTTTGTGTCCCTGGTGTGGTCTCACCATACATACCCTAGCTCCCGCCTACCTCCCATTTCATTGCAGATCTACATTAGCCTACAAATCTTTGAAACTCACGCAGCACTTACAGGGAACGCAACCTCACAAGGCCATCTTGCTTTCTTTCATGCTACCGGCTACCAAAATGTCGTGCCAGTTGATCAAGCAAAAGCGCAGCTATATCACACATTTGCAGCACATGGACAGGACGGGCTTCGCAGATGGCGCTAGGCTATCGATATTGGACGGGAATCGGTGTTGTGGAAAATTGCGACCGTGCTGTCGAATGGTATAGTGCTGCAGCAGAACAGGGCAAGCTTCATGTATCCATACGTTATTCTTTACTTATACGTGAACAGCAATGGCAAGGTTCTTATCCGGCCCGCCTGGCGGACGCACGCTTCCTTTGACTCCAACGCGTCTATCAGACCTTGCTGGCGGCGTTTACGGACCAGGGGCTAGCGTGGCATCGACGGGATTGAATGGACAGCGTCCAGCCATCAAAGCTGCCCGCGCCCGTGCTGCGGGCGAGACTTGGGAAGATATTCTCGAATACTATATCGTCAGTGCCTGCCTCTGGATATAGCCAGCACTGCTCATCTCGACTTAGTTCAATGCAGACCGCGGGGAAACAGACTTTGCTTTCCGCCTTGGCAAGATTTTCTACCACGGCAGTATATACAATGCACCAGGTGGGTTGCCTCCGGTGGAGAGGGTGTTGGCCGCGTACCGCGTGACTTTGAGCGTGCGCGTTACTACTTCGAATCCATCGCACGACAAATATGGCCAAGCGACTCTGGCGACCTACTGGGAAGGCGCGATGAGAACATCCCCGTGGGGCTTGCAGCGCCTGCAGCCGGTTACTTGGGCCGGATGTACCTTCGAGGAGAAGGCGTACGTATGGACCTCAAGCTTGCAAAGATGTGGTTCGATCGCGGGGCCGCCTATGGCGAGAAGGAGTGCCACAACGGGCTTGGCATCATGTGGCGCGATGGCTTGATCGAAGGGAGGAAGGATTCCAAGAAATCCTCGACCCATTTCGCGGTTGCGGCCGGACAGGATCTCGCGGAGGCCCAAGTAAACTTGGGTAAACATCACTATCGTAAGTGCATTGTCACGTTGTGACACTGCCCGCATCCCTGAACCGCGGCCATTAGAGCACGGCGATATAAAACTGGCTAGTTCATACTTTGAGGCGGCGCTGAGGCATGGCTCGCCTTTGGAAGCATACTATTATCTTGCGGAAATACAAGTTGCGCAGATGAAGAATATCCCCCTTTCTCTGAAGCCAGGTGCATGTTCGATCGCTGCGTCCTTCTTCAAAGTCGTCGCTGAGCGAGGGTCTTGGGATGAAGACCTCATTCGGGACGGCGAGGAAGCTTGGGAATCGGGTACTCAGAGCGGGAAGCAGTTGGCTATGCTGAGATGGTGGATCGCTGCCGAGCGCGGGTTCGAGATAGGCCAGAATAATCTAGCGTTTGTTCTCGACCAAGGTATGTTCGTCGTTCGTCTCCACGTAGTTGCTACTTGTAGCAGGTTGCTCACGCCAACTTAGACAAGAGTATGTTCCGCCGCACTAGTTTCGCAAACTTCTTGCCATCGAATGATACGGCAAGGCTCGCACTCACCCAATGGACACGATCAGCCGCCCAAAATAATGTTGACGCGCTTGTCAAAGTTGGAGACTATTACTACCACGGCCTTGGCGTACCGGACGAACCGGAACATGTCCGTTGGGAAAAAGCAGCTGGGTATTATCAGTCAGCGGCGGATACGCAGATCAGTGCTTTAGCCATGTGGAACCTGGGATGGATGTACGAACATGGATACGGTGTTCCGCAGGTCAGCACTTATACGTGTCTGCCCATCGCTGGGGTTGAGTCCAACCACCTCACAGGACTTCCATCTTGCGAAACGCCACTATGACGTCGCCCTGGAAACAAACGTTGAAGCATACCTCCCCGCAACGCTATCCCTTTTCCGCCTACACGCGCGTAGTTTATGGCACACTTTGACAGGAAGGGAAGGTGGCCTGACTCTATGGTCAAATGATGATGATGCTAATCCCGGTGAGTGCCCCATCAAAGTATAGCTAATGTGATATTCATGCGTTTCTACAGAGACATCTGACCAGACCACAGGGCGGAAGGAATTGGACGAGGGCCCCGCTGCCAGTGGCGCTTCAGCACCCAGTGAAGCAGGGGAGGACCCCTTACCCGAGGATGACGGGCCTTGGTACATGGGCAAGGCACGAGAAGAATTCAATCGGCGTATGCGTGACTCTGCAGCCCCTGGCGACGATGACGACCCTGTACAGGCGCGCAACCTATGAACTTTCACCTCTTAGACTAACTAACCTTCAAATGCAGTGGGCTCGTGATCGCCGCAATGCAGAGCTCGATCGGGATAGCGATCTCGGTCCTGAAGACATGTTTGATGCTGCTCTACGCGGGGGGAATCGCGAGAATGCCGAAGGGGACGAGTTCGTTGAGACGATGGTGCTTGTGGTGCTCTGCCTTATCGTGTCGTTGTTGCTGTATATTCGCGGGCGGTGGGTTGAGCGACTCCGGCGGGAAGAACAGCAACCAAGGCAGCAGTTAGAGCCGCATGAAGAGCGGGATGATGGACTGTTCCCGCCACCCAGAGACCCAGCGAGGGACGATTGGGCTGTGCCAAGGTGATAGTATAGTACACAGCTGTATCAGGATTCGTTTGTGTATGTCCGTATGTCCTAGAGCTTAATCATATACATACAGAGGGACGCAATACTTGACCTGTGAAATTCGCACATGGCAGGCGAAACAGAAGAGAAGGATTTTATGTATGGTGCATGGAGCACAACACACGTCTGATCATTCCTCTGAGAGAAAACTCCAAGAGTCTGGATAACGTGGCTAGATAAGAGCTACAGTGATCCCAGTGAGCTCCAAGTTGTTGGGGGGGGGGGGATAACATTATTGACAGGACTCACCGAATATATTATCATCCGAGTCATCCAAAATGTACTTTTAGACATAACATACTAAATTATCATCTATCTAAGGACTCCGAGTTAGTGGACCCTCCGTTCCGCCATAACGCTCAGCGGCCTTCAGCGCATCGGGATGGAGGACGTCTGGTAGCCCGAGGGGCGAGCCCGGGAGTAATAAATGGGGAAGCATGCGTGTGTGGAAAAGCCTGTGGGCAACGCTCCCTCCCTAGCCATTGGTCAGTACCAGCGATACTTGGAGGATAAATGACGAATTGAACACACAAACTGATGAAGCACACCTCCCACCACCGCCTCGACCATCGTACCGGCGACCTTGTGGAGACCTGCAGTCCGACCGTCGAACCCGAGGTCCGCGGCGCGCGGAGGGGTCCAGCGCATGACGTCCTGTAGCTTCCAGTGAGGAGTAACGTGTTCGCCGAGGGTATGTGTGTTCAAAACACGGGCAACGATGCGTGAGTGGTCGTGATCCGCGGCGGCTGGGAGCCCTTGCAAGAAGAGTAATAGGTACGCTTCAAGGGTCCGCCTTCCTGTAATGGCAGCATCAAGGTCACGAGTAAAAGGAGATATATAAGAAAATTTCGTGCACACCGAGAAACGCAAAGCGTGAATTGTGGCCTATGACAGAGTCACGGTGGCTAAGGTGTGTGAGGATGCGTTGAGCTAGCGCAGGCGGGAACTTGAGTGGCTTGAAAGTCTGGTTGAGATGTTGAGATAGGGAATCTGAGAAATTAGGCAAGTTGGGTGTTGCTATTCTTTGCTCGCTGTCTGTAGGGCGTGCTGCCTCGGCATGGACGTGTAATCGTCGTCGCGTAGAAACTGGGTGAATGAGTTCAGTAAACTAAATAAAAACAAAAAACATACTCGAGTACGCGGTAGAGATCAAAGAACGTGAAAAATATGTATTGAGTGCATTCTTTGCACTAATAGAACGAAAAGTACGCGACATGAACGACGACGACGAACGACGAACGACGAACACCAAATCAATACTTGTTCAGGGATTATGAACCCTATTTAAGGGTTAGGGCCATAATGGGGTCACATGCTGCCGTCGTCCTTTCCGTCAATTTCCGTCAAAATACCTATTTTTCTTACGCCACGCTCATTTCACTGGTTGGTTCACTGGTTCGGAGATATGTCGACTATTACATCATATGGACGTTTGACTTATCATGATGGTCCTCTCGTCTGGATTGACTGCGAAATGACCGGTCTCAATTATGAGACCGACAGGATATTAGAGATCGCTGTGAGTGACACAGGCTCTGTCCAAGCAACGACAAGTGCTGCTAGCTTATATCTATTGCGTACAGGTACTGATAACTAACGGGAACTTGGATGTTGTTGACGATGGCCTGGAGTTTGTTATTCGGACTGAGAAAGCAGTGTTGGATAAGTTCGACAACTTTCCCAACTCCAGAGTGCAGTACAAAGAAACTAAGAAAACGACAGCATGAACGAGTGGTGTGTGAAACAACATGGAGCCGTGCGTAATTCCTTAGTGTGATTTTCATAGTCCCAAGTGACGCCATTTTCACAGTCTGGCTTGACGGCCGCTTGCCTCGAATCAAAGCACACGACTCAATCTGTAGAAGATGAAATACTGAAGTACATCAAGAAGTGGGTCCCACAACAGCGGGCAGCTATGCTTGCTGGAAATTCCGTGCACGCAGACCGCGTATTCTTGGCAAAGGAAATGCCAACAATTATTGATTGGTTGCATTATCGGTCTCTGGGCTTACCTGTCTTCATCTTGCTGTAACTAACCACCTTACCCGCCCCCAATATCTTTCGCAGGATTGTCGGTAAGCCACTTTCCCTTCTTCTGCTATCAGTATGTTGGACTTACGTACAAAGATGTCTCATCCATCAAAGTATGAGAGACCCCGACCTTGACAGGTTTGTTTTCCAAGCTGATAGAGTGTTTTCAGGAGTTGCACCGCAGGTGGTACCCACGCCGACCTATTCTAGATAAGGTTTTTAAGTGCGGGAGCAAACACCGGTTTGTGTTTGAAGTCTGAATTGACCTGAATCCCGCTAAAGCATGTACTCCGTTCAGGGCACTTGACGACATCTGGGGCTCAATAGAAGGTCAGCACTTAATCTTGACTTCCCGTCTTGTTTTTTTACATTTAGGTATTAGAATTGAAATGGTACCGAGAGAATATTTTTGTCTCTCCGAGGCGTATGCACGCATTAAATGGTAGTTTCATTAGTCAAATCACAGGAGTAAAACTCTATAGCCAAAATGTGACGAGATGGCGGGTGTTGCCACCCGTCTTCAGGGGCCTCACACCATTTTGTCCGTGACTCAGGACAACAATACTGCCATTGTGTTCCAATGCCAGCCCTTTCTTCTGCACCACATCAGGGCCATATCTCGGTATGCCCGGACCCGAGCGCGACACCCATGATATTAGCATTTTTGAGCAGGGTATTTTTCCGAACATATCACAAGAGTGGGAATAAATACACAGGTCATACTTAGCAGAAGTCATGCTCATTCTCATTAGAAGTCCCACAGAGTTCCCTAAAGTCTCCCACTCATTAGTCATTGTAGGGCTCAGGGAACGCGCGAGCTAAACTTACGAAAGCTGGAATCCTTGCTTCCTTACAGCCCTCCATGATCTCTTGATTACCTTGACGGTTCGACGTGATAAACACGACCTCCGCTCGCCACATCGTGTACACCTCCTTCACGACCCTCATTATGTCGGGGCGCCCACCTGCGGTACCATACCACGCGTCAATGCACATCTACCGAGAAACTTGAAGCCACGGACCTCGCTTCTTAGAATCCCAAAGGGTCATGCGTTCAGGTCCTAGGTGACGGTGGATGAGCCCCGAGATAGTGGGCCCAAATGTTTTCTCTTGTTCGGAGCCTATCCAAATTAAATACCTATAGAGGGGCGTGATGGTTGCATGAGTCGAACACCGAAGCGTCGCGAACTTAGTTCTTACCAGTCTGAGCTCTGTCGGAGTGCGATCTCAACTCTGAGGACGACAGATCACGATAGTGATTGAAGTCGTTCGCGCACCTGGAGGCACGTTGAAAGAGCTGCGCCGATTCCTGTTCCGGTGCATACACGGAGCCTCTGCGGTATAATGTGGAAGTGTTCGAGACCCCCGCAAACTGCACTTAAGTTCTAAGTTGCACTACGGTGCCACGTTGTGGTAACTCACCTTGAGTTCCCGCGTCCATAGATGGGTGGGCGGGTTTAGGACGAGCTCCCGAGTAAAGTCTCCTTGTACACCGCAAATAATGTAGTGGTGCTTCGCGTAGGTTCTTCTCTAGATGGACCGATGAGTGCTGAAAGTACTACAGGAAAAGATGTGAAATGAAGCATACGATACGATTCCAAATGCATGATACTCCATTATGGACGATCGTGACACCCTGGCAAGGAGTCCTTGTTGCATGCCCCGCTCGAAGCGAATTATAGCTACTTTCGAAGAGGGCTAGAGACCGGTGAAAATGAAAGCAAGTTTGAAAGTCGGGCGTACTCACCACTTCAACATCTACCTTCACCTTGCGAACAGTAAACCAAGGAGTGAGGATACTGCAAAAGCAAAAGCAATAATCAGGGGCGTTACTCGCAAATTTATGAATGGCTTTTCGAACAAAACAGTCGTGCGAAGCAGAACCAGAAGTCCTGCCTATGCAGGATGGCATTGCATTGACATTCCATGTATGGGTATTGGCATCGTAGCTGTCGCCTAATGCCACGAAAATCCATGCTGTCACAACGTGTCAATATGTGAAACTCGGGATGGGGCACCCCTCACTCACTGAAAAAGAGCCCGAACCACCCGATGAATCGATGATGTCGTTCAAAAACACTGCCACAGGGTCTGTTCAAAAAACATTCAAGGCCGACAATCCCAAAAAACATACTTATGGTGTGTATTACGGACCCAAGGGAACGCACTACCAATGCACATAGCCATGGCAATACTTGTCACGATTCCGGCAAAGAGCACCGCATTTGGGTTGTCCTTGCGGTTGCTGAATGCCAGGATTAGCCGGAAGAGGAGCCAGGCAAAACCAGATGCAGCACAGCCCGAATGAACGCCACCGAGGTGTTGGAGGATGGAAGTACAGCCGAGGCGGAACCATAAGGGAGTCCACTGGAATGACAGAATAGAGTATAAGAAAGCGTAAAGCAATACGAAGAGCTCTACAAACCTTGGCAAATAACTTATTAACTAATGAATACAGAAGCCGACCAAATAGCTCATTTCGCATGAGGACCGCTGTAAGAAAATTACCCAAGGCCAGTGCACCTGTATACTTCCAAGGATATTGCCATACGTGCACCGTTGCAAGAATCAAGCCGACGAGGTTTAATAAGACTATGAAAGTGAAAAACTTCCTGATGGTGGGTATTGATAATCAGCTTTACCGGAGGCAGGCAAGAAGCACACACTTGTATGTATTGAACCACAACTGAAAGCGAATCCGGCGCGTGGTCTTGCTCTTGGCATACCGAACTTGTCCGCCTTGCTTCACTGGTGGTGGAACGATGAAGGCAGGGCGCAACGTTTTTTCGCTCGATTTCTCACTTGAAGCGATGTGTTTGTCTGAGATCCCAAAATTTGACGATTCATAGCACACAGAACCTTTCTCAGGATCATCCACTGCACCTGGCAGGGTAATGATAATAGATGAGGTACGATAGTACGACAGCACTCGTGCCAGCGAATCACGCAAGGACTAAGCGAAAGGCACAACGATTTAGGTATTTTGAAAGCATGCTAGTTAGGTGATCCGTGCAGCTCACCCATCCTGGAAGTGCAACGACGAGGGTTGGAGCTCCAGAGTAAATTCGGGGTGTTTGAGTGAATGGTAGAGCACTCATTCCGTGGAAAACTTAGTAGGAGTGGCCTTCATACTCAAGCCAGGCATCTTGTACCATTAGGACAGAGACGCCGGGAGGGTTGCCTCGATATTTACATGAAGATCCTGGACGCGTGTCATGCAGCCATTTGAACGTGCAGGAAAAGGCGTTGAGGCTGCATTGTTCACCTCCGAGTCCGGCTAATTCGAGGAACACCTTTTTTTGCCGCTGGCACGCCTCCGCAGCATGGGTTTCAGTAGTGCCCAACACAGGACAGGCCATAGTCACATTCCGGGGGGTAGAAAATTTTTTTGGATATATTAACACCGCACGTCCATGCGTGCGTGTTTCGGCTTCGGTGATGTCCATGCTATCGGCCAGGGTATCTTCCAGCCTAAGTATGAGTACGTTGACGATGTGTAAGAACTTGATCGAAACCACAGCTGTGGGACGCTGCCACATCTTCTCTGCGACTCTATGGCAATCACCACGCGTTCGAAAGACCTGGAGCGTGTGGTGATAGGGGTCGCTGTCCATTCAAACCCGCATGGATGATCATTACGGTGGCGGCTATGTTTGAAAATGGTGAGCGGCGTTCCAATGCAGTGCAGCACTGGCCACGAGGGTGTTTGAATCATATCAACTCATCTCCGAGTCCGAGCAAGAGCGCTCATCATTGACCCTCGTTGAGTGAGTTGTAGCCAGCCACAACCAAGAACTAGATCAGCCAAATTAATTACACTTTATGAGTAGTTACTCAAAAGGCTGGAGGAGCACAGCATAGACGCGAAGGTTCATGAACCTAGTGATTATATAATATGGGTGGGTATGTAAAACATTTACAAATACAGATTGTGTGCAGCAGCAGGCAAGAAGAAAGGGAAAGGAGGAGAAAGGAGAAAGGAAAGTATTAGGAATTAAGATATTGCGTCCTAACAGTCCACCGCACCCCCGTCTGCCACTGAAACGCTCCTACTCAAGCGCGTCCTTTTAGATCTAGGTGGGTTGGCAGTTGTTTCCTCCATTGTACGGCTACGTTTTGTCGCTTTGCGCGTGGTACTTCGCTTTCGTCTAGTCTCTTCCACCTCCTCATCTTCATTTTCGTCTTCGCTAGGTTTATATGCTACGGCATCGAAACCGAGACCTCTGCGCTTGCTTCTTCGTGTGACGCGAGGTTGGTTGCTTTTCAGTGGATCCTTTCCCGCTAATCCAGTGTGTTCCGGTGCAGCGGAGATGTCAAACGGCCCATCAACTGAGGCCTTCACAAGAGGAGGCCCCATTACAGCAGAAGACTTGGGCCGCTTGGCCGGTGTTTCCTTGTTTAAATCATCACCATCATTGAGGTCGCTCAGAACGCTATCCCCATCCCCGGTATGAGTTGCACTCCCCTCCTGGACGGATACGCTTGCGACAGATCCTGAGGCGGAGCGAGGAGGCGTCGCATGAACTTGTAAAGCCTCCAATGGCCATGGAGAGTGTTCTCGAGCGAGGGGGCCACGGCTCGATATGGATTGACGCTGCAATTGACGGAGGCTTTCCACTGCGCCTGCTTGGCGGCGTTTTCTAGGCCTCTCTTCTTCACTTGGTAGATAGAAGATTTCTTGCTGCTCACGCAGCAGATCAACACCCACCAATTTCCGTAATACACCGACAAGGTACTGGTTCAAGTCGAGTGTCTCGACATTGGGGAGCATGCGTTTGTGGTCTTCATGAGTCGAGAAGCCCTCGTCTTTAATATCTTCCCTTTCCATGAGCTCACCATCACCGAGAGCGCAGCCAGGAACAACGAAGTAAGCGCGGAGTCCGTTGTCCCCTCGAGGTAAGCTTATTTTATGAAAACGGCAATTTGAGCGTGTTACAGGGGTGTTCACGCTGAGGGTAGACTTTAGAGATGGGGTCGACGGCTCAGAGAAAGATGTTGGGGATTTCGTCTTTGCCTTCTCTGACCGCGAGGCCTTGCGAGGAGAAGCAAATGGGGTGGATAATGCGAGCGGTGGTGGTGGCGGTGGTGGTGCAGGCCAGCCGTGGTGGTGGTGCAGGAGGCCGTGCGGGTGTACAAGAGGCATCATTCTGGAAAGGCCCGATGTTGGAGAACCCCATGATACATCTCCCGATCCTGATGAGACTACGGATCCCGCGCGAGACAAGGGACGGAGTAAACGATATACGGCGCTTGCGCTAGAACTCACAGAGGCACTCTCGCTAGCACCATCATCGGCTGAATCACCGTCAACGCCCGCGTCAACTCGTTCCGATCCAGCCTCTTTGGATGTTGCCGTCTCACGTGAAGACGAGATACGGGCTTTCTTCGCCACACGCTTTCCACTAACGCCAGATTTAGATCGAGTTGAGCGAGAGATGGGATCTGTCCGTTTGCGCTTGAGAGCCTGAGTTGGAAGCTCTCCTACATTGTTGGGATTCGCGTACGATTGCGCGGAAGTAGGGAGTTCCTCCATATCTTTAGCGTCTCCGCCCCCACATGGCGAGCGATCTTGTGTTGTAGCGGATGTACTGTCAGGTAGACCGGAAGCTTCTGGTCCAACAATTAACAGCTCCTCTTTTTGGACTGATATACTAATCAATCGAGAGGAAAGACACGTAATCAGCACGGTAACCCGCCATGATATTCTGATCTGGCTTACCTCGTTGGAGGAATCTCTGGCTTTGGGGTACTTTCCGCTGTGCTTGTCCCCTTGCCTACCTTGCTGAGAGTAGCCTCACCTTCCCATACGGGCTGACGCGCGCCATTTAAATCAATAACTTCGGCATCCCCCTCGATCGGGGAATAGTCGGGATCAGCCTCCCCATCAGCGTCTTCATCACTCTCCATGATGCTCGGGGTTCCTTGAGAACGTTCACCACTGGCAGCCAAGACATCAAGACGTTCAGAGGTATCCTTGAGAAGAATTCCGGGTATGGTACCAGTGAGCGGGGGTGACTGAGAGGATGCCGGTTCCGCCGATCTACCGCGGGGCATTGAGGCAATGTCATCGCCGGTCTCCGCAGCACTGATAGCGAGGTTCTGGTTGTCTGCCCGCATAGGACCCCCAATTTCGGCGCGACCACCATCTCCCTCGACCACGATAGAACGCTCGACAGATGAAGAGGCATCGCCAGTTGATTGTAGGCCTGGGGTAGTCATTATTCCTCTACTTCCGTTATTGTCCAGCATACTCATTGCCTCGATGGTCTCGTCCTCTAACAGTGCTGGTGTACCACCATCACTCCTTTGTGCCGGAGTGAACAATCCGCTGGTTTCTGAGTTCATAGGGGAGGCATCAAGATTAAAAGCCTTCAGGACGGAAAGAGGAACGATCGAAAGGCTCGAGTCATCATAGGAGTCTATGATAGCAGGCGAAGTGGGATATGAGTCTCCGGGAACAGGGTCAGGTACTGAAGGATCGGCAACAATGGGTGCAGGGATGGTTGGGACGGCCATGGCAAAATCTGTTTGTGAAGCGCCTCTGGGCGATGCTCCAGAGGAGTGAGACTGACCCCCTGTGGCCGGTGCCGAATACGCGACTAGTTTCAGGACAGTAGAAGTGGCGATGCGATCAGGTGATGAGATAATTGATTGAGGTACGACGGAGGAGTCCTCGCTGCTAGCGGCCTCGGCCATCGTGTCCAGTTCCTGCGTCCCATTTAGACATGAATATGTAGATATCGAGTCTCACACACCTCTGAGAAACGACGGTCGGCCTTCGGTTCCTCCACCTCATACTGCTGAATCGTCTCCACAACCTCTTCCAAATCCAGAGGAGGGATGGAATGTGCATCATCGATGTCATCAGAGGGGAGCAGGATGTCAGCCTCGAGCTTACTCTCCTCTACGACATATCCCAAGTGATGCGCAGAGTAAGGTGTCTCTTGAGAAGCTACCTCCTCCCTCAAGGCAATTTTTGAAACGGGTGTTTCATTGTCAGCAGCAATTAAGTCACCCGAAAGGATGCTTTCCAGCTCCTGAGATGCCCAGGTTTTTGCTGATTCCGATTCGGATTCCCTGGTAAGTAAAGCGGATGGCTTTGATGCTTGACTGTGCTCTTCAAAGACTTGTCTCTCGAGGTCCGCAAACAGCCGGTCTATTGAATGTTGTTGAAATTTATACGCCTCAGTATGCCCATCCGGCGCAGGTGAAGGGGTTTCAGAGGGGGGTGACGACACGGGAAGATCCCCAAAATTATCTGCATCTGTCAAATGGAAGGATGGTGCTATTCTGGGAGTTGGCAGGTCTGCCTGCGCAGCCTTTGAGCCTGGGGAGCAAAGAAACATGAGTGAACTTGAATTCAATGACGGCATGTAGCAAGGTAAGCCACGCACTATTGAGTCCATCATCATTCACAGCCAATAACGACTGAGAGCCTTCAATTTCTGTAATATCATCCATACCTTGACTAGGCACCACGTCTTGGAGCTCGTCTTCCTCTGCAGAAGTGTCACTGGCATCCATGCGTTCGTGGGCGGAGCCCCAGTCATCCCCGACCTCGAGGTCACTGGTCCCTAAGGGTATGATGCCTAGGAACGTACCCCCCTCCTCCTCGCCATCAGCATCAGTATGTTCATCATCAGAGGGCGAATCACAAATTATGTCATGCTCTTGGTTAGGGTTTTGGCCCACAGTCCCCAAGTCGAACCTTTTTGGATACGGTGTGGGGTTTTCTTTTCTGCGCGGTCTTGCTTCCAAGACGTCTACATCTTTGGTTCCCTCAATCACCTCGCATTCAGTGATTCCGACGGCTCGCATGGTAATGTCTGCAGATTCCTCAGATACAATGCCTGGTGTTTAAGGGAAAAGACCAACCAGCTACTTCAACGTGGTCATAATAAGACTTGGTGGCAACTTCAACGACGCTCTGCTGGCTATTGACAGATAAAGCTGATGCAATGCCGCGCTGTGGCGACTCTTTAATTTCATCACTGTCCATTGAACCCTGTCGGTTAGGTGACAGGGATGCAGACAAGACGTTTGGAGAAGTCGAAGGTCTGTTTTCGACCTTGCCTGTGGCTGATACGATTGGGAGATTCGGTGTGAGTAGAGGCGCCGGGCTATGGGGCGCGGGAGTGAGGTGATTAGGCGTGAGACCTGGAGCTAGGTGATCACCCCCGGAATAGTAGTCTTCAGCAAAAGTACGCGGCCCGTCCCATGGATCCTCTAGTTCGACGTCGAAAGAAGCTTCGCTTTGGCTTGGAATAGGGAAATCTATGTAATTATGGCCAACGCTTGACCCCAGCCAACGAGAAGCAGAGCTTCAAGACGTACCATCTTCGGGGTCAACTTTGCTATCTCTGCCTTCCTGCGTGGAGAAACCTTCACTTCCATCTACCTCATCTTCATGGAGTACGTTCGCATCTTCAAGGAACTGCATATCTTCTTCATCTCCGATGTCGCATGTGTTAACATCAGAAGACTCGGCAACCTCTTGATCGTGAACAGAGTCTTCACTAGACAGAAATGAAAAGGCGTGATGAATGCTTGTCCCCGGCTGTGCAGGATCTGTTTCTTCACGCTCGTCCGAGTCAGAACTAGCGTAACCACTTTCGCTAGAGCTGCCTTCTCGGGCACTATCGACTGGGTTTTCTAAAAGCACAGCATCTTCCTCAATGCTGTCGATGACCTCTTCTTCCTCCGAGTCGGTGAGTAGTTCAATGGGTTGATCCTTGAGACCGAGACCGGGGCCTTCGCGAGGATCGCGCGCTTTCCCCTTAGCTTTTCGAGAAGCAATCTGAGCGAAAGAGTCCTCAAAATAACTCTCGTCACCATGAGCCTCAGTGGATGCAGGCTGCTGAGTTTGCCTCTCAGTGATATAGCTACCGCCAATCCCGTCTGGAATCGTTTTCAGGTCAATGCTATGACGAGAGGAAGATCTGATCTCGGGCTCCGCCTCATGATGAAGAGCGCGCCTCAGTGCGGTGGTAATATCCCCGATCCAAGTGTCAAACTCTGGTTGAGTGAATCTGTCGTAGGGATTGAAGATAGGTGGTCGGAGAGAAGCGCGCGTTGAAGCCGGCTTCGTCGTTGGAGTCGAATGAGGAGACACAGAATAAGATTGAATATTCCAAACATCCTTCATTGCGTTGACGAATGGTCTTGTTGTAATACCGGGTCGGTTTTAAAGAATGAGGAAGGAAAGAGTTTAAGTTGAACCGTCAGTGAAGCAGTTCTTCCACAATTGAGCCCGACCCGAATTGCTGCGACTGTGTCCCAAGTCACGTGTACACGCGTCCTGTGACATGTGACGACAGATGCCGACGCCGCCGGCTGAAGCCGAATGCTAGTAGTTAAGCTCCAGTCCCTAGTCACACTAGCACCTCCATCCTCTATCCTTTCACCAGCAGCGATGGTGCGTTACTATTTTTGAACTTGGACGAATAAATGACCGTAATTTCGAATTTTCATTAAGGGTAAAGCGAAGAAAACAAGAAAGTTTGCTGCTGTCAAGCGCATGTTGAACCCAAATGACATCCGACTGTATGGCCAAACACCTTTTTATAGGGCAACATATCTCACTTGGGGTCTAATGATAGGAAGGAGAACCAACTGAAGCAAAAAAAGAAGGAGGAGGAAGAAAAGGAAAAGGCTGTCCGTCGGGTGTACGTTCAATGAATTCGATTTACCCTAACCGTCTTATCTCTACTCAGAGCTCCAGTCGCCTCGTCACTATTCCTTACTCACAACACGGCCCTTGTTCCACCATATCGGGTTCTCATTGATACAAACTTTATCAACTTCAGCCTCCAAAACAAGCTAGAGATTATTGGCGGCATGATGGACTGTTTATATGCCAAATGTGAGCAGTTTAGCGTTTTCCCTGCGCGCTTATCCTCACCCTTATCATGTAGGTATACCATGCGTGACGGACTGCGTGGTAGCTGAACTTGAGAAGCTTGGGCAACGTTACCGTCTAGCTCTGCGGTGGGCACATGTATATGCTCCGTCCGGACCATACCCATCTCTCTCTTAGTATAGCCCGTGATCCTCGGTTTGAGCGCCTCCCCTGCTCGCACACGGGGACCTATGCTGACGATTGTCTTGTGCAACGAGTAACTGCCAACCGTTGCTTCATCGTCGCCACTTGCGATCGCGAGCTCCGTCGTAGGATACGCAAGATCCCGGGGGTTCCGCTGATGTATATTGTCAGGAGGCGATATGCAATCGAGCGACTGCCAGACCAGGGCGCACCAGTTTAATGTCATGTTCTCCTTTTTTGACTTTGTGAGTCGCAATTTCGAGCGATGGCGTAACTCTTACCCTAAAATTCGATGACCAGATAAACTTGTTGAAGCATGTGAATTGTTACCACTAGTCCCACTGTGCACCCAGATATTCGGCATTACACTTTGCCAACACCTGCATCAGAAGCACCTTCAGTTCCGCGTTCCATCAGGGCACCAAAAACAACTTTGATTGCACTCTCTGAATCAGTGCCCTGTTTCCCAAACTATCGCATACCCAATCTCTCGGCCTGCGAAACCGACATCTCTCGTTATCTATCGGTGTCTCGGCAACTCTACCCGACCCTGATAAATTGAGAGGCTTTGCTATACCCACGTTATTCATTATAGTACCTGCCAGCCGAACTCTTTGTAGATGGGAACGCACTGTTGTCTTGCAAGTGTCTGCTCGATCCTGCTGAGCCTCTAAGTGGGGGCAATACCCTGGCCATACTTGAGCTAGACGGTAGAAAGACCTCATCGGATGGCTCCAATCTCTCTACTTCGTTCAGTGTCGTGTTTTCATTGACGCCTAACCGAAGGAACGTGCGTATAACAGCCGTGACAGATCCCTGAAAAGGCATATCGATCCGCTGAGCATCCGGACGCCTTTAAGTGTCTTGATTCTGAGACCTGCTCTTCGGAAGCATGAGGATGGCAACTTTTGCTCTCGAATTAAAGGCACCAGCGCCATTTGTATTTTAGTTTATGTATCTTAGGCTCCGTATGCTCATGTCTCTTTTCGGACTCAATGGAACCGCAATGATGTAGTAAGATGTGCCACCGGAGGTTTAAGTCAGCGGGCCAAAATGGTACGTCGAACACTCGACCAGTTAAGTTGAGTTGGTATGCCATGACCTCATTTGAAGGAATCAACTGGTCTAGACACTTTGGTATCTCCCAGCTAGAGGCTCAAGATCCGTCCGAAGGGCCCCCCGTTGACGCCTCATATGGCCAAGTCCCACTAACCGTACACTATCTCTTGCATGAAATACTTACATACCATATCACCGTAGCTCCTTTCATTATTAAATGAATGCATACTTGGTGTTGTGTTCTACCCTAGATTTGAACTTGACGCTGAATTTGCGGTGAGAGTGGTATCATCCTTAAGATCGGGGAGGCACGGACATTACGGACTTGTTCCCACACAGGACGAAGCAACGTTGCTGTTGGTACCCTTCTTCAAGCTCCGGTTCGGCGCAAAAAAATTTTGAGAAATTTGTTTGTTGTAGCCATGATGTCAAATGGACAAGGTTTTCACAAGGTAATTTAACCATGGATGCCATTGGACCATACATACCTGCGAGTTGCGTTGAAATGATCATGAGAAGGAAAGATTGCCATAACCAGCTGATCTGTCTCGCAGACCCGGCTGACTTTTTCTGGTCTAGAATGTAGTTTTGTCATTCTCTTCTCTGATTTGTCCGAAGCATGTATGTGACCCGGACCCGATATACAGTGCGCAAGAGTCTTCAAGTCAAGTGCCCTCCGTGAAGCGGAAGCGATAAGCACGCTATACGCTAGAGAGCAATCGAGTCAGCATTCACAACATGCTCAAGCCGCACGAATTTGAAGGCTGTGTCTAGAGTGTTCCTCCTGCATGCAAGATGATCATGAGTGTGCGAAACATGAAAGAATTTCTTTCACAGTGCTGTGCATGTGACGTATTTGCCTATGGACGAGGGAATCCGCCCCCCCCCCCCCCCCCCGACTATCCCACCGCTCAACGCTACTGGATGAGTATGACACCAATATGGAGGTAATGGAGACCTGGGTAAATAAAAGATTTGAACACATATACATATACACATAGTAGAAATGAAATGAGCTGGAATTTGGTTGTGGTTGTGATTGTTGTGATAATTTTTGTGAGGTTGGGTGTTCCGCCGCCGCAAGACGGGAAACTGGCGAGATGAAAGAATTGATTTGATTTTTATTGGTTTGTTTCATGCATGCCTAAGTTAAGCTAAGGTAAGCTTAGCGGAGCGGAACAGTTAAGAGAGGAGAGTATTTCCGGTTTTGGATATCACCGTCACAGGTTACAAAATGCAATATGGCGAGCGGCGGTATTCATTAATGTCTCCAACCACCCACAGTTGAAGCATCCAAGAAGTGCTATTTCGATGAGCACGTTCGAACCATTCGGACATCGGAAACAAGCAAAATGACACGGAAAAATGCGGAGAGGCCATGGCTATTAGGAGATAAAATGATACGCGTGGCAATTGGGTTTTCATAGCAGACAGATATATGAACGCATTAGCAGCGCTGAGCATTGGCAAGCCTAATACGGGTCGGTCTGAACACCCCACCGCAACTTTACCGAAAATTTTACAATGAAAATGGTTCATCGTCAAGGAGACATGTGATGAGGTACAGCGCCACATTAGAACGTTTGAAGGGGCTGTCCGCAAGGAGATGCGAGTACTACAGACGAGACATGTATAGAAAACAGGTTGCTAGGAAAAGGCGGTGTTTTGTGGCGTTGTCTCGTTCTCGTTCGACGCATGTGCATGTGCATGTGCATTGTGCATTGGTGCATGGGATGGTATTGGGATGGTATTGGGATGGTATGGCTGTGTGTTGTACATGTACATCAGTGTCTATCTATCTATCTATATATATCTCATAAATAAAATTAATATTAATAATAGATGGTCTGTGTATTACATAATACAGGTGTGGCACATCTCTTTTTGTTTTTTTTTAACCTTCGTCCTTCATTATTATTATTATTATTATTATTATTATTCATTATTCCCTTCCCTTCCCTTCCCCTTCCCTTCCCCTTCCCCTCCTCCTTCCTTCATTATTCTCTTCCTCCCATCGGCCGGATCTTTTATACTGTACCGTACCAACCTGCCGGGTGGATCTCTCCCTTCTCTCTTGAATGAAATGCAGATGCAGAAATTCATCAGTTGTTTTCCGCCCGCTCCGCTAGTTAGAGTAACCCATTTGACACATGTTCGATTCTTGCTACGCCGTTCCACGCTTACCCCTCCTGCTATTTAACTCCCTTCTTCACGCACTAGCCATGATCATCAATTTAAGCCCCCAAACTCCCTCCTCAAAATGACCATTCTCTCAACAGAGCCCCGAATGAACGGTTTCCACCGCACCCCTGATCCTCCTGTGACAGAACCCCTTACTACCAAAATTTCTTCTACTCCTACTCATACCAATGGCCCATCTACCTCTTCCCCAACGTTGCCGTCTAAACTTGGCCCCTCCAGTTTGTTATCTAAATTTCTTGACCAGTTCAACGAGCTCGAGTCATACAAGTACATCAACTCGTTTTCCCTTATGCTATGCTGTCTTTAATCATCACAACCCTCAGACATGGCAAGACTATCGTCATTGATGGTCACAACCTTTCTATTCCTGCTCTTGTTGCTGTTGCAAGACACAATGCACAAGTCATCCTGAATAGCTCGACCGAAATTAGGGCTCGCATTCAAAAGTCGCGTGATGTCATCATGAGCAAAATTGATTCCTCCAAAAGTGTATATGGTGTCAGCACCGGTTTCGGCGGTAGCGGCAAGTTGTTTCCAAGCGCTCTCGTCTGTCCAGTCCAGTCGTAACTTATCACCACCCTTGTCCACAGCTGACACTCGCACTGCAGACACTCTCGCACTCGGAAGCGCGCTATTGCAGCACCAGCATGCCGGCGTGCTGCCTTCGTCCGCGGATATTCTTCCTTCTCTTCCCCTTCTCGACCCTCTAGCATCTACGAGCATGCCAGAATCTTGGGTTCGTGGAGCAATACTTG
This sequence comes from Multifurca ochricompacta, assembly GCA_022496185.1. NCBI lineage: Eukaryota > Fungi > Basidiomycota > Agaricomycetes > Russulales > Russulaceae > Multifurca > Multifurca ochricompacta. Next base: position 294,112 of record WTXG01000011.1, read on the forward strand.
TTCGGATCAATTCGTTGATTCGCGGTCACTCTGGTGTTCGATGGGAACTCATTGAAAAAATGGTGGCCCTCCTTCGGACCAATATCACACCTCTGGTGCCTCTCCGTGGCAGTATCTCCGCCTCTGGAGGTATATAGATTTTAGATTATGTCAAGCGTATTGACGACTTATATGACACCCAGATCTATCGCCCCTTTCTTACGTAGCAGGTACGCTTATCGGGAATCCGGCAATCAGGGTCTTTGATGGCCCAGCTGCATTTGGCGCTCGTGCCATCGTTTCATCCCGCGAAGCGCTGGCTAAGCATAGTATTGAACCCATCAAACTCGGTGCTAAGGAACACTTGGGAGTTCTCAACGGCACAGCCTTCTCGGCATCTGTTGCTGGCCTAGCACTTAATGAAGCCGTCCATCTCGCGTTGCTCGCTCAAATCTGTACTGCGATGGGGACAGAAGCGTTGCTCGGCGTACGCGGAAACTATGCACCCTTCATTCATGATGTCGCCCGTCCTCATCCAGGACAGGTGGGCTCGCTTCTCAGATAGTTTATCATGACACTTTTTCATAAGTCATGTTGGCAGATTGAGGTCGCACGCACCATTTGGGACTTGCTCCAAGATAGCAAGTTCGCTGTCAGTGATGAGAAGGAAGTCACCATAGATCAAGATCAAGGTGAATTACGCCAGGATCGCTATCCTCTTCGAACAGCGCCACAATTTCTTGGTCCCCAAATTGAGGATATTCTTGCCGCCTTGAACTCAATTTCTATTGAATGCAACTCTAGTACGTTTTAGTCGTGCAAGTGTCTTTTCACATGTTTCATTTATCCTTGCAGCAACGGACAACCCTCTTGTGGATGCAGAAACCAATGAGGTTCATCACGGGGGGAACTTCCAGGCTATGGCTGTCACGAACGCGATGGAGAAAACGCGTCTTGCCTTGCATCACATCGGCAAACTGTTATTCGCCCAATCTGCTGAACTAGTCAACCCTGCCATGAACCGTGGCCTCCCGCCGTCTCTCGCTGCGAGTGACCCGTCTTTGAATTATCATGGCAAAGGTGTTGATATTGCTGTTGCGGCATATGTCGGGGAGTTGGGTTACCTTGCTAGCCCCGTGTCCACACACATCCAGTCGGCAGAGATGCACAACCAGGCCGTCAAGTAGGTGTATACTGAGTCCCGTTTTCCTGCGCTTTCCTCACATTGTGTCCAGTTCCCTTGCACTTATCTCGGCCCGTGCCACCATCAACGCGCTTGAGGTGCTTTCTATGCTGATTTCGAGTTACCTTTATCTGCTGTGCCAGGCGTTTGATATCCGTGCTCTGCAAGTAGATTTCAACCGTGCGTTGATCCTTATTGTCAAGGAGGAACTTTCCGCGCACTTTGGCGAGAAGTTGGCCGAGCGAGAATTGTCTGTTTTCCAGGACGTACTCAAGTGTATGTACCGAAAGCTGGATTCAACTTCGACCATGGACGCGGCGCCACGTATGATGGAAGTAGCTGGTGCTTCTTTGTCCGTCCTGGTGGACTTTTTCACCACGGGTTCCTCTTCAGATCCTACTGCACTCATTGCGATTCCCACGTTCCGCGCTTCAGTTGCGTCCCGTGCAACATCTCTTCTACTATCGCTCCGAAAGGAATATTTATCTGGTGCACGCGGGGAAGCACCGGCAAGCAATTATCTAAACAAGACGCGGCCCGTTTATGCGTTTGTTCGTAAGACGCTTGGAATTCGTATGCATGGTTCTGAGAATGAGAGCGTGTTTGCCAAGGGACTGGGCATTGAGGATGTCACTATTGGCCAGAATGTTTCATTGATTCACGAGGTACGATCCATAGATGTTGAACTAGCGAGGAGAAAACTCACGACTCTGCAGGCAATCCGTGATGGCAAAATGCAAGCTATCGTCTCAGGTCTTTTCACCTCCACATAAAGCCATTTCTTCGTTTCCGTAAATTATTCCCTATTCCCTCTTTGCCCTTTGCGTTCACGTTCATACATTCCACTTCTTTCATATCACGCCACGTCTGTGTTAGAGCATGCTAGTTATAAGCGTCGTGGTATATTTAAATTCATTCGGATAATGGAGGAGAATACGTCGCGTAGTAATAGAAAAATTCCCATTCCCCTATCATGCACGGAGTTAGCCAAAACATGGTTAGTTCAATTACCAAATTCATGATTCTGGTCGACCGAGACACCCCTTGACATGGAATATGGGTGTTTTGCTGTTTCTCTAATAGCGATATCCTCATCCCGCTGGCTGTCATTTTTGAATGATAACGATAATGAAGAGCACAACCACCGGTCCACCACTAGCCACTGATGGGAGGACTGACGCAAGTAATATTAGCACCAAAACAACCTTTACTGCACCACTACAATAACGCCATGCCATCGTCAGTAAACAGTTGAACCGTCGAAAACATCATAATCACAAAGGGCTGTCTCCTCACATCCCATCCCCAAAATGTCTTCGGCCGGATCTCCTTCCATCCGTATCCGACGGAATGAAGGAAGGAACTAAAATAATGAGGAGAACCAAAATAATGAGGAGAACCCGGTATCTGGTTGCCTTCTGGTTGCCTTCTGGCGGCTTCGTGCTTCAATGATCAAATCCATTCCTTCTCCTGCTGCTTCCCACCTGTTTCCCAAATACATAAAATCATGGGCACGGGAGAGGGATATTAATCAAACGAGAGTATATTACTCTCTCTCTCTCTCTCTCTCCTTTCTCCTCTCTCCTTCTCCTTCATATCCATATCCATATCCTCTGCCTTACCCTCATGACCATTCCCGCATCTGAGCCACTGTCTAGCCCGAACCCGAACGGCTATCAAACGAACCCGGCACCGTCAGACCTTCTCTCGCAGTTCATAAACCAATACCAAGAATTACAGAGTTATAAGTACGTGTCCTGGTCGCACGTAAAGGCCTCAGCTGACACATTGTCCTTGGTTTGGGTTTGGTAGAAATGGGAAGTCTATAGTCTTGGACGGTCAATCGCTGACCGTAGCAGGGGTTGTCGGAGTAGCCCGATATGGAGCATCCGTCGCGCTAAAAGATACACCAGAGATCCGAGAGCGTATGGCTAAGTCACGCGGCGTGCTCATCAGCAAGGTACAGACAGCTAAAAGCGTATATGGCGTGAGCACGGGTCTTGGCGGTAGTGGTGAGCGTCGTGGTTGCCTTTAATGCCTCTGTCACATCGAGCTTAACGTATCACTACATATCTATTATCTGAATTGCGCGAACGGTATATTCATACTATGAACGAACCGCAGCCGATACACGGACGAATGACACAATTGGCCTAGGACATGCCCTCTTACAGCATCACCACACCGGTGTGCTGCCGTCTATGGTATCTTTCCGAGGCCCGCTCCCTGCTCTACCCCTGTCGGACCCACTTGCGACGACGAGCATGCCTGAGGCGTGGGTGCGCGGCGCGATCCTCGTGCGCATCAATTCGCTCGTCCGTGGCCACTCCGCCGTGCGCTGGGAACTGCTCGAGAGGATGGCTGTGTTGCTACGCGAGGACATCACGCCATGCGTCCCGCTGCGTGGGAGCATCTCCGCATCTGGTGGTGCGTCGCTAGCCCTCACTTCCCTGCCGTATCGAAGTATATATAAATCTGACCCATGTCTTTTTCTTTCTTTGCGCACAAGATCTTACCCCGTTGGCGTACGTCGCCGGAACTATTGCCGGGATCCGCAATATCAGGGTGTTTGACGGACCGCGCGCCTTTGGCGCACGCGAGATCGTGTCTTGCAGGAAGGCTCTTGACAGGCATCACATAGAACCTCTTCCTCTGTTGGAAAAGGAGAATCTCGGTATCATGAACGGGACTGCCTTTTCGGCGTCTGTGGCGTCGCTTGCGCTCCACGACGCCGTCCACCTCGCGCTGCTCGCACAGGTGTGTACAGCTATGGGTACGGAGGCACTCATAGGTGTTCGTGCCAATTATGATCCGTTCATCCATGAGGTTGCCCGACCTCACCCGGGACAGGTGCGTCTAAAAAAGTTTGGGGGAGTGTACACGTTCATATGACCAATTGGAACGTCATTTAGGTGGAGGCGGCACGTACTATCTGGGACCTCTTGAAGGGCAGCACTCTTGCAGGCGGGCATGAGAAGGACGTGACTATCGAACAGGATCAGGGAGAACTTCGCCAGGACCGGTATACCTTGCGCACGGCACCCCAATTCCTTGGTCCTCAAATCGAGGACATCGTCTCGGCGCTCAACGTTGTTACAATCGAATGCAACTCCAGTACGCTTCAAATATTTTTCTGGCTCTTTTCTCGTTCCCTCCCTCCCTCCCTCCTGACATTGAATGTGGTACAGCAACGGACAATCCGCTTTTCAATGGAGAGACAGGAGAGGTGCATCACGGAGGCAACTTTCAGGCAATGGCTGTGACAAACGCGATGGAGAAAACGCGTCTTGCCTTGCATCATATTGGAAAACTGCTGTTCGCACAGGCTACGGAATTGATGAATCCAGCCATGAATCGAGGGCTTCCTCCATCGCTCGCGGCGAGCGATCCGTCACTCAACTACCATGGCAAAGGGCTCGACATCGCAGTCGCTGCGTACACAAGCGAATTGGGCTTCTTGGCAAACCCTGTTTCAACGCACATTCAATCAGCGGAGATGCATAACCAAGCAGTCAAGTAAGTGTGTTAAGACATCGTGCAGATGTGAACCGCTAGACGCTGTGCACTTAGCTCGTTGGCGCTCATCTCCGCGCGCGCCACGATCACGTCGTTAGAGGTGCTGTCCATGCTGACGGCGACATATCTTTACCTTCTTTGCCAAGGTAAAATTTTTCCATGATTATATGGAACACTTGGCTTAATGCATACACAGCGTTGGACATACGTGCTATGCAAGCAAAATTTGAGAAGGAACTACACGAGATTGTGCAAGAAGAATTTTTGGCTAACTTTGGTTCTTACATCACGCCATTGGAAGCAGCGTCATTGTTCAAACATGTCCTCAACGGGATGTTTGCGGTATTGGATACGACAACGACCATGGATGTCACAGACCGCATGGCAAAGGTGGCGGCTTCAGGTGATAGCATACTTGTGAAACATTTCACGCAACCACAAGGCTCTGGTATCATCGCACTGTCTGGGTTACGTGGTTTCAATGTCGGTGTCGCCAAACGTGCAGCGGCTTCTCTTACGGCTTTACGGGAAGCCTATCTGACAGGGGCCCGCGGCCATGCTCCAGCAAGTGTTCACTTGTCAAGGACGCGACCTGTTTACGACTTTATAAGAATAAAGCTGGGAATCGGTATGCATGGCCTTGAAAATCACCGGTCATTCCCCAATGGATTGGATCTTGAGGATGCGACGATTGGGGAGAACGTATCTTTGATACATGAGGTAAGATTCTCACAATGTCAACGCCGAAATTTGACTTTAAGTTTGTATTTGTATAGGCTATCCGTGATGGCGAATTACAGAGGATCGTTGTTGGTTTGTTTTTGAAATTGACGGATTAAAACACGTGGCACGGGAGTAAATGACGTAATTAGGCACGGGACTTGTTAATTATAAGTTGTTGTTTTGTTGTTTAAAGTAAAAATTGTGAGTGATACACAAAACTTTTTAGTCGGTCGAGAGTCGTGTTCTTTCTTTCTTTTCAATCATCTTCGTTTTCAAGCCCATGATGGGGCTTTTGCCCATCCATGGTCTGCCTTTCGAGTGGCGGTCAAATCCCTTACACTTACAAAACATTCCACCACGCGATCCTTTCATCTCACTGCCATTAGACACCTTCCCGTTCCAACCAGCATAGCTCGTGCGGTTGCTGCACCCTCTGTCGGTGATTTTGTCCCCCAGAATGGAGAGCGTGTCCTCAACTCCCCCTCAGAGCTTGCACGTCGCATATCTGCCAAAGTCCTTCCAAAACTTCCACGCCCTAACATTCGCAAGGTGGTCATGGTCGGCTCTGGTGGTCTCTCTATCGGTCAGGCGGGCGAGTTCGATTATTCCGGGTCACAAGCAATGAAGGCCCTACGTGAAGAAGGTATTGATGCCGTCCTTATCAACCCAAATATCGCGACGTGGCAGACCAGCCACCAGTTGGCCTCCGAGGTGTATTTTCTCCCTATCTCTGTCGACTACGTTGCATACGTGCTCGAAAAGGAACGGCCCGATGGTATCCTCCTTACATTTGGTGGTCAGAGCGCGCTCAACGTTGGCATCGAACTTGATCGCATGGGCGTTTTAGAACGACTCGGTGTTCAGGTTCTTGGTACCCCAATACGCACTCTGGAAGTCTCCGAAGACAGAGACTTATTCGTACAGGCTCTCAAGGGTGATCAATGATGGCTCCTTTTTCCATTAGCTTCTGCGTACTGATCCTCACTCCCAGAGATCGATATCCCGGTAGCGCAGTCTACGGCAGTTTCTTCTGTGAACGCGGCCCTCGATGCGGCAGACAAGATTGGATACCCGGTCATCATGCGTTCGGCTTTCACTCTTGGGGGTCTCGGCTCTGGTTTTGCGAACAATCCTGAAGAACTTCGTGATCTTGCTGCGCGTGGCCTCGCGCTTTCACCTCAAGTACTCGTCGAGCGTAGCATGAAAGGGTGGAAGGAAGTCGAGTATGAAGTAGTCCGAGATGGTGCTGATGTTTGTGCATCGTTTTGCTTCATCCCGGCTCGGTTTCCGTTGATGTGTCAGGTTACTACCTATTCAGAACACGATAATATGTTGCAACATGGAGAACTTCGACCCGCTTGGCACACATACAGGGGATTCGATCGTCGTCGCGCCCTCGCAGACACTAACGGATGATGAATACCATATGTTGCGGAGTGCTGCTCTTAAGGTATGATTCTAGGCAGTTTTGGCATCACCAACGTTGACCGGTTCTGACAGGTCATCCGACACCTTGGGGTTGTAGGCGAATGTAACATACAATATGCCCTCAACCCTAACAGCCGGGAGTACTGTGTAATTGAGGTCAATGCCCGGCACGTCTTTCAATGCATATTAAGCTGAACGTTTCTAACACGCCTGTTTAGTTTGAGCCGCTCCAGTGCGCTGGCTTCTAAGGCCACTGGCTATCCGCTCGCATACACAGCTGCAAAACTTGCTCTTGGCTATACCCTTCCGGAACTTCCCAATGCCGTCACGAAGACCACGACCGCGTGCTTTGAGCCCTCTCTTGATTACATTGTTACAAAGATCCCTAAATGGGATCTTGCCAAGTTCTCGTCTCAAGTCAATCGTGAGGTCGGTTCATCGATGAAGTCCGTTGGCGAAGTCATGGCTATTGGCCGCACATTTGAGGAGAGTCTTATGAAGGCCGTGCGCATGGTAGACCCGCGCTGGGTTGGGTTCGAAGTTTTCGGCAAAAGAATGGAGAAGGAACAACTTGACAATGTGCTTCAGAAACCAACCGACATGAGGTTGTTTGCCATCGCGCAGGCAATGTATCTCGAAGGCTATACGGTTGACCGCATTCACAACCTTACCAAGATTGATAAGGTGCGCTATGCCACGAATCCTTATGGCTACGTATCTCAATCGGCACCACAGTGGTTCCTGTACAAGCTGGAGAACATTGTCGAGACACATCGATCCCTGACTACTGCCGGCAGTGTTCAGGCCATCGACGCAGAGCTGATGACACGTGCTAAACGAATGGGCTTTGCAGACGTTCACATCGCGTCCCTGGTCAACTCGAATGAAGTGGCTGTCCGCGCGTATCGTAAATCGTTAGGCATCGTTCCCTTCGTTAAGCGCATTGACACGCTCGCCGCCGAGTTCCCTGCTTACACGAACTACCTCTATACGACATACAATGCTTCCGAGCACGATGTCGAGTTCGACGAGCATGGGACGATGGTGCTTGGAAGTGGCGTATACCGCATCGGCAGCAGTGTCGAGTTCGACTGGTGCGCAGTGACATGTACGAGGAGTCTGCGTGACCAAGGCGTGCGCACCATTATGGTCAACTACAACCCCGAGACTGTTTCCACGGACTTCGATGAGGCTGATCGGTTGTACTTTGAGGAGCTCGGATGGGAACGGGTAATGGACATCTTCGAGTTGGAGGGTGCACAGGGCATTGTTGTCAGCGTCGGAGGTATGCTCTTCATTCTTTACGGAGGCGCCCTAGAGATACTGACGGTCAGTCAGGTCAACTGCCGCAGAATATTGCGTTGCGTCTTAAGGAGAGTGGCGTTAAGGTGCTTGGAACGGACCCCGAGAATATTGATATGGCGGAGGATCGGCACAAGTTCTCATCCGTCCTTGACAAGATCGGCGTCGACCAGCCTGAATGGACCGAAGTCACGAGCGTTGAGGCTGCCAAAGCCTTTGCCGAAAGGGCCAGGTATGTTCTCTGGCTTCCCTCGATTCACTCCGTTCTTAAGCCTATCCCTAGATATCCTGTTCTCATTCGCCCCTCTTACGTTCTTTCTGGTGCTGCCATGAACGTCGTTTTCGAAGAATCGGCCCTTGAATACAACCTGTCTGCTGCCGCTTCAGTCTCTCCCTTGCACCCTGTCGTTGTGACCAAGTTCATAGAGGGCGCTCAGGAGATCGATGTGGATGCCGTTGCGCATCAGGGCCGACTCCTTGTACATGCCGTGTCGGAGCATGTGGAGAATGCGGGTGTACACTCTGGTGATGCGACCCTCGTCCTTCCTCCTTACTCTCTTCCCGAGTTAGACATGGCGCGCCTCAAGGAGATTGCGCAAAAGGTGGCGGCTGGCTTTGACATTTCTGGCCCGTTCAATATGCAGATCATCCGGAAGGCTGGTGCGGTGGGCGAAAAATCGAAGCTCAAGGTGATTGAATGTAACTTGCGCGCATCGCGCTCTTTCCCTTTCGTGAGCAAAGTGTTAGGCCATAATTTCATTGAGACAGCCGCGGCGGCTATCACGGGTGTAAATGTTCCCGAGCCAGTCGACGTGATGGCACAAGCACGGGATTATACGTCAGTCAAGGTTGCCCAGTTTTCGTGGACGCGCTTAGGCGGCGCAGATCCCTTTCTTGGTGTTGGTATGTATGATGGCTAAATCCGTATAGAAAACATGCGCTCATGCTTATGCGTCTTCAGAGATGGCGAGCACCGGAGAGGTAGCATCATTTGGCCGTGATGTGCACGAAGCTTATTGGGCGTCCCTGCTCAGCACAACCGGCTTCAGGGTTCCCCGCGAAAAGTCCGGTGTCCTAATAGGCGGTGATATCACGGCACCGGAGATGCGAACCATCGCGACAACTCTCTCTAATCTGGGTTTCCGATTATTCTGCTCCTCGCAGGTAATCGAAGAGTTCCTCAACGATTTGCCCTACGTCTCGGCAAAACGCATCTTCTTCCCGACGAAAGATAAGCGCAAGCTCCGTGAAGTATTCGATGAGTTTGATATCCAGTGTGTCATCAACCTCGCCCGCAGTCGTGGGAAGTCCGTCACAGATGAGGACTATGTTGCACGACGGTGCGTATACGACTGCGCGACTTCCGCATTTGAATCTGACAGCGGTGATTTTACCCAGGAACGCTGTCGACTTTGGGTTGCCACTTTTGAATAACCCTCGAACAGCTCAGCTTTTTGTCGACAGTCTCGCGAAAAAAATGCCGCAAGGAGGCCTGCGGAAATATGTCGAAGGACGGATCCCCTCTGAGGTCAAGTCCTGGCGCGAGTTTACAGGTGTCCGCGGCTGAGGACCACTACGCTAACACTCACTGAGCGCTTGCAAAATATATATCAGACCGCCGCTACGGGCCACAAAAGGAGCATCACTGCCCCATCTACGCACAAAGTTGATCTGTATGCTATCCTTATCCATTGCTGTCGCAAGTCTGTATGAATACATTCGTCTATACAATTTCATTCGCTTCTATCTTTCGTTGTCATCACTGACACCTAATCAAGGAAGGAGATCTTCTGGTAAGCAGAGCTGCTCAGTGGCAAGATCTAATGGCCTCAGCAGTCCGCGCGACTGATCAAAAGTCAGGTGTTTACGATCCGTTGCGAACTTTTGAGCTATTACGGGATCCAGCGTTCCCTCGATGGCGTCGGCTATGATACGCCCAATCACCGGCAAGAACTACATTTACGTGCTTGAAGATAATTCAGAGGTATCCAAAACAGTACACCCACCTTATAGGCATGGCCACTTCCTGACGTCGCCAAGAACAGGCCAGTGTCCGACGGATAATACCCTATCACCCAATCACCATCGGGTGAGTCTGTGTACCTACGAATGAGTTCGTGCCTTAGCCAGACGGAAGTTAGGCTGCTAGAGACGACATTCACCAGCACAACCGGGTGGACGTGAAGGCCTTATCGGCGAGGTCGGGATAAACGTCGCGAAGCGAACTGCGCAGGCGTTTTAAACTCGACTGTGGTACCCGGAGACCATCGTCACCGTGAGAGGAGACGGTGCGGGGTGTCGAGACTATTTTTTTCTCCGTGCCCCCATGAGTATAATGCACCACTCCGGAATTGTGAAGGCCAAATTTGATGATGTTATCATCGTTGGGCTGCGTGTTGATAAACTGAGTTCAAGACTTCAGACTGGAACTGCAGAGAGGCGCACGGGGAATACGTAGAAGTTGGACTGGAAGTCTAACACGACGGGGACATTCCTGTATGGGGCCGCTTCAACCTCGGTAAGCTTGATGTGCGCGATAGTCTGACTTGGCGATAGGTGAGCACACCCGTCAATATTCGCTTGCGTCATTCTCACCCAGTTGAGAGACAACTCTCTCCAAGGTTAAGTTCAGGGAATGTAGACGCGGTCCATGATCCGGAGGCAATGACAACTAAACGTGCGCTTATTGAAGATCCATCGGCGAGCCTTACGCCAGATGTTCTTCCGTCCTCTCTCATGAGACCTACAACGGCCATCCCACTGACGACCTTTCCTCCCAACGTGATTACACGAGCCATCAGCTTCTCGACACCCTGGGCAGCCAGAGCCCAACCGGAGTCAAGGTTGAGATAGCCAAGAGAACGCTCGAACGAAATGCCAGTTTTCACATTGGCTGGGAAGACGGCGCGCGCGGCATCTCCAGAGTCAAGCTTTACGGTGCGCACACCGAGAGTGAGGTCGTTTATATACGCTTTTGATGCGTATGGCCGCTCGTCAGAAGAGCCCGAGACAAGAACCCCGGACCTAAATCCAAAAATTAATGACAAAGCATATACCATTCCACTAGAGGAGCGAGAGCGGAATTACTCTCTATAGGTGTCACCCCATTCCTCAGTCTTCTTCCATTCTTCGATAGCATCCCGAGCAAGCCGCGTGTAAAATATGTCAGAATATGACGTCCGTACAACTGTACGCCGCCAAGTCGGCTAACTTGGTTAGATGTCGTTAGGAAGATAATGAGGGAGGACACGTCCCTTACCCTTGTTTATATCAGTACTAGCTGCGTCAGGTGCTGGTAGTGTCTCTGATCGATCAATAACAGTGACATCTGTGAAACCCCTCTGAAGTAGGTGATAGGCCGTAGATATGCCAAAGCAGCCAGCACCAACTACGATAACACTCTCGTGTTTACACGAAACTACCATGACAGTTTTGAGGGTTGGGTTCACCCTCCCAGGGCCCAGGCGAGAGTGAATTAATGATATTATAAATGAATTGTAATTGAAATTGTCTTATCAATTGAGTCACGTGAAATTGGAGCAAAGGTTTCAGCGCGATGGCCACGCGTCTCTCTCAGAGAATCGTCCGTGGTCATGTCTTCCTCCACCCCCGCCGCCACGACACCCAAACCGGAAGACAGCAACAAGTCGGCAGAAACTTTGAAAGAGGAGAGTCGCGTCCCACATCTCGGTGTGCTAGAGGAGGATGACGAGTTTGAGGAGTTTGTTGTTCAGGGTGAGCGAGCGATCTACCGCACACCATCTTTTGTAAGCTTGTTGCTGAGCCATCCAAATCCAAATCCCTTCGAGCTTAGATTGGGACGACACTCAAACGGATCTGGCTCACCTTGGGGGCGTTTCTCCAGGAGCAGCAATATCAGAGGGAGACAAACTATGGGAGGATAACTGGGATGACGATGACATCGAGGAGGAATTCAGTGTGCAGTTGAGGTACGCACAACTGTCATTTTACATCCCTCTTCCACTCTGAATGTTTTTGTTTTGTTTTTTTCTTCAAAAAAAAATAGAAGTGAGCTCCAAAAGTCGGGAAAAGAGGCCGTGCCAATGCAGCATTGAAACTCTTTTTTATCAGACAAACCGCACTTGGGTATTATGCGGCGCGTAGCCCCTCTAGACAAGGATGCATGGCTGCATTGAAGTGATGATTCAGAAATAGCGTATACTGCCGTATGTACAATAGGTTGCAAGGTAGATTTGCTACAGCTCCAAAGTACCCACTATGAAGCCGCTCGGCTCCCAAAAAACATCTTAATCGGTCATCGCATCATAAGCACATCACATTCAAACTTTGTTTGGCCTCCCTCTCAGGCCTCTCTGACGGCAGTCACTTCAACGTCAGCACCCTTTTCGGGGAGCGACTCTTGTGACCATGAGTCACCCTCCTCGACGAAGCCCATCTTCGAGGTATCATAGCCATGGGATTCGAGGTATTCGCGGAACGCCTTGTCCTCTTCCAGCAACCCATCGTGTGTAAGAGGGCGGACGAAGAAAAGGGTGATCAGTGCACTAAGGACTGCAAGGCCACTGCCGATCCAGAATGGCCCAGTGTTACCCCGGTCAGAAGATGCACCACCAAAGTCTGTGGACGGTCAATGGCACGTCATGTCTTCACGCGTACAACGCCACATACCGTTGATGATCACGGGGAAGGCTGCACATTAAGTCAATTAGTTAGCACACCAGATGGAATGAAGACCTCCATGACGTACACCAGGTGCCCGCAAACGCGCCAATCTTGCCAATGGCAGCAGCGAGACCATAAAACTGCCCACGCACGGCGGTGGGTGCAGATTTGGCGGCAAGGAGACCGAGGCAATTACCAGGACCGAGCTCACCAAAGCTCAGGAAGATACCGTAAATTACAGCGAACGCGGCAATGTGTCTCTTCAGGTGGTCGTAAAGACCGCTCATGATGAAACCTATGATTGCTTGCAGGACGAGACCGAGGATCTTTTTATACCGACGAGATCACATTCAAATCAATACAAAATTAAGGGAAACTTACCATGGTGTATTTGGGACCAAGGTAGTCGACTACGAATGCGCCGCCGATGGTTCCGGGCATGTAAAACAGACTATCAAGAAGTCAATAAGAGCACAATATAAGAGAATTTGCCCTCGGCTTACTTGATGACGGTCGCCCAACCAAACACAACGGTCAGTGAGGTATTGCCGCCAGTGATGCTTCGGAGCAATCAGGTCATGCGCAGTGTCATGGGATGGGTATACATACGTGTCTACGACTGTGGATGAGTAGATACCGAACTAAATGACTGAGGTCAACGATGACGGCACGAATAGCATTGTTAAAAATCTCACAGGATACCTAGGAAATGCAAAGTTAGCCAATGCATCAATAATGGAACGATGAACCCACGTGATGAAGTCGTAGATGAACCAAGTGAGTGAAATGGCAGCAAGGTTGACCCAGTAGCGCTTGATCACGAGCCAATACGGGATCCGTGCGTCACGCATTGAATTTTTCTTGTAGTGCGATGGGTTCTGCATATTCAGCCGCCAAAGGAGGACGGCCAGAGCAGGAAAGACCCCAAGCCCAAGGGACAGGCGCCAAACGGCGCGGAGGTGATGATGGCCAAATCTGAGGGTCAAAAGCGTGATAAGCAAAGTAGCCTCAAAAGGGAGGGATGAAGCGCCGTACATCCATAACAGAACCAGCGGCACAAATGAGGAGATAACGAAACCTAAGTCGATCATGGTATCTGGGAAAGTAACGTAAGTGCCAGTGAGTGGCGACGCCAGAGGTGTTCGCACTTGTGGCTAGGGCAAACCATCGATGCTGCGCGTTCTTTGCAATCCCTTCTTCCTCTGACTGTTCCGATGCAGCGACAGAGCCGCATGGGTATTCAGCTCCAACACCAATACCGAGGAGGAAGCTTTAACACGGAAATCAAATCAGCAGTAGGTAGTCAAAGGGGTGACGCCACTAGACACACCGGCATGCACAGAGCATTGCGAGGAGACCACTAGGACTGTGATGAGCACCAGACGAAGCGGCTGAGAGGCCGGAAAATAAGGCGACGATTCCGGTAGCGGCCATCTAGCGAGAGATGAGCCCTCTTCAACTACGTGTCACTAGTAGGTCTAGTACAAACCATCCCAAATTTGCGGCCAATCTTGTCAGAGACGTAACCAAAGACGAGCATGCCGACAACAGTGCCCGCGAAGGCTACACTGGTCAACGTCTTGCTATAGTTATTGTGCTTGACAGCCTCAGGATATAGGATTTTTAGGACTAAGACGTTTATGTCAAAGCTCCTCGAAGGGGCGGCATGCAGGATTGTAGCTCACTAGTATTAACTTTGTAGTATGGGTTAATTAAAAGCAAGACAAGTTGTGGGTGATGACCACATACCACTTCCAATAACACCATTAGCATAACCATCCGAGAAAAGGGCAGTGCCCGCACTTCAAGCGCAAAAGATCAGAGAAAAGGGAAGGAGAAATGAAAGTGGCAGCACCGGAACGCACGCAAAGATCATAGAAACCTTAGAGAGTCCAACCATGGCTAAGGCTAAGAAACAGTCGCGCCTGTGAAGTAGCAAAGACTCGAACTGTAAGCGGGAAAAAGAGGCGCGACGAAAATGAAGCGGCGAGTTGACAGGTCAGAAGAAGACTGGGATTATATGGGTCGTGAGTGGCCAGGCACCAACTGTTATAAAGAAAGGAAGAGCAATCATGATCAATTGGTATTAATTTCTGATTTCCTGGACTCTAGATCTCTTGAAAATGTTTGTTACCAGATGGTTCAATGGATAGCGCATGCGTCCGTTCTTGACATTCATTGGTCGTTTGGTTGTTATCGTCAACCACGTGCGCTTTAAAACACTCTCGCCCGTTTGACCGAGGTAGTGATGGCCGGCAAGGCAAAGTACCTCACTTTAGTTGTCCGTTGTTCACTGTCCTTTACTAGCTAATAGTCATGTCAATGGTGACGTGCAAATATAGCAACGTGGCGGCCTCTTGAGAACAGAGTAGCGTTCATTTGGATGGAGCCAATGCGCGGTCATTCTCACGCTGTCCAAGTCGAAGAAACAAACAGGTGACTAGTTTTTTTTTAGCGCACACGCACAGGGTTTCAGTCGTCGGGCGTGTCAGCTTCAGTTCACCTTGTCGGAATAAGCTGATTATTAATAACTTGTCCGTCGCTATTATAACCAATAAACATGCGCTGTTGATGCTAGCATCCCTTTCAGTCTCGCTTGCTATCTGGGGCAGGCGGGCTCAATAGGTTGTTGGTGTGGATGCGCGTGACTTAGCTTACATAATCACTCTGGGCACCTGCCAACTTACCACCGCCGTGGCACGGGACTCAGCGTCTTCATCGTTGACCTCTACCACCATGCCCTTTGGTCTCGCCATCAGCACGGAACGCGCAAAAACACTCGAAGTATTTATCATTTTACCTCCCCTTCCGTTTAAATCCTTCTGAAATCTATATACTCATCTGTCTTCACAGAGCGCTATCCAATATGAGCTGATCAAACGCGGGTACAGTGCCGAGCCAGGTCCGTTCGTTGTTACCTTTCGAATTCTTAAAAGCCACTAAATAAACCTTTTTAGACCCAGTCATGGCCGAATACATTACCATCATGATTATAAACAACAAGACTCGAGGCAAGTTTCGTTTCCATCTCTCGCGTGACTTATTTTTTAACGAATCATCTATAGACCAGATATCCTCAGAGTTAGAAGATCGTGCGTTCTATGTTTGCATGTCATTTTCTACTTCTTATTAATATTTTTTTTAGTCATCGGATCCGTAGTCGGTACGCTGTGCAGCTTTCTGTCGCCGTAATCGTCTTTCTTACGTTCTCTCCATCTCCAGAGAGGGGATTCATAGACTGGCTTTTCGTGGAGGCTGCCAAAGGCGCACCTGAGTCAGAACTGGGTTCCCAGACTCAGACACAACCCACTGATTCCCAGCCATCGTTGCCCGTCGCCTCTGTTCGGGAAGGCCCTTCGGACGCTCGCCGGAATCCCCCCAGCGGTCCCAGAGGCAATGCGCCTCTTTACCAGCAGGCCATATCACAAGCCCTTCCGAATCAGTCTCCTACCTCACAGAAGCGAACTGCTTCTGCGCGTTCCCCTTCACCATCCGGACAGAGCCCAAATAAGAGCCGACGGACGGATCTCCCATCTGGGCCCCGTGCCATGCGCGATGTAAGACAAAATGGTCCCCCCGGACCACGCAGCCTGCTTGAGCGTGTCGGTCCACGCACTACGGGCAATGGGTTCCCTCGGCCAGACAACATGCCGACTAACATTCCCGGGCCAGGGGATATGGACATCCAAACGGCTATAGCAGCAGGTTTTTTACCCCCTGGCATGGACATGAATGCCATAGCCGCGGCACAGATGGGCCCCAACCCCCTTCTGCTGCAGGAAATGATGATTAACCAGATGGCGATGATGGCACAAATGGCAACGAGTCTTGGTATGATGAACCCTAGCCAGTTTGGCGGATTTCCGATGCAAGCCGGCGCTCAGGACGTGGGAATGTATGGTGGACCTGGAGGGTTCAATAATCCACCGATGGGTAGTGGGCCAAATCGGGGTAGAGGTAGCGGGAGGGGTGGGTACAGTGGACGCGGTCGAGGTGGCGCTCCTTCTCATTTACCTGCTCCAGAACCCGTCCCATCAGAGGAGCAATCTCTTCCGACTCCTCAGCCTGTTGAAGCTCCTGCACCAACCCCCGCTCCTGTTGTAGCCCCCACTCCTATTCCTCCCCAACCTGCACGACCGAACTTCGCAGTCCCTGAGCGTCCTCAATCACCCACTCTCTGCAAATTCTCTCTGAAGTGCACGAATCCACACTGCCGATGGTCGCATCCCTCCCCAGTCGCGACACCGGAGAGTGGTGTGGTACTCAGCAATGAACCATGTGAACAAGGCAAGGACTGCAAAGACAAAGATTGTATCAAAGGCCACATTAGTCCTGCAGCTGTGAACCATGCTCTTGGTACGTGCTCATGACCCGGCTGCTGTCTGCCTGGTCCTGATTTGCATTCTAGCCGAGCACCAACCAACGTCGTCGGCCGCCCCTTCGATATCAGCACCCTTGCCTCATAACAATGTCTATTGCCGCTACGGTGCTAGCTGTATTCGCCGAGATTGTGCCTTTCAACACCCGGCTTCGCGCAAGCTAGGAAATTCTCGCCCGCAGGCCCAAGGAACGCCCTGTCGATTCGGTGCGGCCTGCACTCGCGCTGCGTGCACATTCCAGCATCCAGAGGGTCGCGTACTTCCATCAACGTTTCATCGTGGGCTCTCAACCACCACCCCGATAGTGAGCGTTGCGGCCCCACCTACTGGGTCAATGGGTGCACCTAGCCCGCACAAGACTGTTATTTTCAATAAAACAAATCAGAGCAAAACGCTGGGAGCAAGGGTGTTGGAGATTGAAGAAGAAAAGAAACGCACGATTCAGGCCGTCAAGGAAGCTGAGGAGGCGGCCGCGGCCAAAAAGGATAATTCTAAACGCACGCCCATCGCTGCATAGCTTTCTTAAAGCTCTATTTGCTTAACCGTTGACTTTTGGTCTGAAGCCTTGAAGATGACCACTGCCTCCTTGACTGATTCGTGCGTGTTCATGGCGGTGTATACGTATCCTCCGTGTTATTCTCCTTGCATCCATGCGCATTCTTTGCTCAGCCCGCGAGTTAATGTTGCTAAATTTTACACATACGCACAGTATTGTTATTTACGATTGGGCGATTCAAAGGGGTCAAATTCGTAATAGATGTTTGTCCCGGCTGCCACTCTTAGGACAGCCGGCGTTCGCTCATTAGGTCATGCTAGCAACTTCACTGTAACGCGAAGGTTGCGGAATATTCGAGAAGCGTACGGAGCCCTACTTATTTGTCGTCTAGACTGCGCATTCATCTGTGTTGCCGTACGAAGATTCGAGTGAGCAAATATTTATATAAACGTGAGAGTCTCCGACTCGAAAAATCAGGACGCGATGTCAGCGTATGGCACAATCACAACAAGCAGGTCAGTAAACCTCTTGCCATCCACCACTTGGGAGATACCGGAACCTGCGCCTGGAAAGCCCACTCCGCCATTTCGCCATCTGGTACTCCATCATTTGA
Source organism: Multifurca ochricompacta (assembly GCA_022496185.1). NCBI lineage: Eukaryota > Fungi > Basidiomycota > Agaricomycetes > Russulales > Russulaceae > Multifurca > Multifurca ochricompacta. The sequence continues at coordinate 312,375 of WTXG01000011.1, forward strand.
GGCTGAACAGCGCGCGATCGCTTCCGAGTCTTCTTGAATACACGCACCAGGTATTCGCAACCGAGGTTGAGGAAGGTAGAACGTATCCACAGGAGGTTGCAGCTGGCGGTGATGCGTCGTCCTCGTCCTCCTCCTACACTCGTGAGGCATTCGAAGCGTACTTCTGGGGGGCGGACGTGATCATCGCGATCGGGACGACGAACACGAATGACGATCGTCCTCATCATCCTGACCGCCCTACTGCTGCTACTCGTGATAGTGTCGATGGTGGAAAGTCGGACCTCGAAACTGCGCGCGCTGGGCGCAGCTGGAAGGACACCCTCGTCGGGTTCTACTACGTCAAGCCGAATTATCCGGGAAGGTCTTCGCATGTGAGTGTCCCGTCCCCACCTGCGATTTGTTCAAGTGCACATACGTCACGGGTCGGGTGCGGTCGCTCCCGCAGCGTGACTCGGACAAGTGCATAACGACGCGGTCGAGCGTGTTGTTGTTGTTGTTGTTGTTGTTGTTGTTGTTGATAGAAGCATGCGTAGATTTGTAACGCAGGTTTCGTGATCCCCCCTCATTATCGGCAGTTTGGATACGGTAAAATATTGGGCAAGTCATACTTGCACTACGGTCCCTCGCTCGGATACAAGGCGAGCGTCTTCAATCTAGTGTATACAACTAACACGGGGAGCTTGAGGTGCGTACCCATCACTCCGAAATCCGAGAAGATACCCGCCGCGTTCAAACAAAACACTGCTATAGGATCTGGGATTCCTTGGGCTTCAAACGTGCTGGTCTGATCCCACGCGCGGGACGATTACGACGTGCGGACGGAAGCGGAGAAGACTGGGTCGATTCTGTCATTTATTATAGGAGCTTTGTGGAGGAGGAAGAGTGGGGACGCCAAATCGAATAGCTGTAGCCCGTCAAGCAGTTTGGACAATCGGAATAAAACAATGACAATAATAATTATTGTCGCATGCGTACACCATGTATGCTATCTTTTTAAGGAAGGTCACAGGGAAGCAAAACATTTCCGGCCGGCCGGCTAGGAAAAATGAAGGATTCGGGACCATAGAAGAAGACAGCTTTTAGCAAGATTTAAACGAGAAGCGGACCGACGAAAAGCGCGAGTGAATATCGTGGGTTGGAAAGTGAGGATCAAAGAAGGCAGTCTGGGGCAACACCTCAGGGCTGCGTGGCCCGGCCAATTGCTGCTATGATTTGTCTTCGCTCTTGAAACCGTTTGGATTACTAGCTGAAGTAGGTCACGATAGAGAAAATACCTTCACAATCAGCCTTTGCCTGAGCCAAGTATCCCACCGAATCCCTCTCGCGCTCAAGTTCTAGTTGATTGGCCACTTTCTCCTCTCTGCAAAGGAGTTCCTGTAGATTCCTGAGTAAGCGCAGCCAGCAGGACGTCATCGAGAAGGCATTAAAGTGGGGACAGCCATGCGGAAACGAGGCAAGTGACGACGGGCGACGGGATAGTCAGAAATAGATGGGTGTACAGACCACCAGTGCCTCTCGTCGCTTGATCAAGGCCGCCCAGAGACTACGAATCTCATCCAAATCCCGAGCATAGCCAGTCAAATACTCCTGGGTGTAGGTTTCTCTGTGGTCGAAGTCTCAGTGTAGCTTGGAAATGCGCATTGGGGATCCCCGCCACATACAACTGAATTCGCGTTTTCTCTAACAGCCCCGCGCGGCTGGACAACTATGCGAAGGAATGGCAACTAAACAATTATCCGGTAGAAATCAGACAAGACTACATGCCAACTTCTCGAGCTGGTCTCGCGCAGCTCGCATGATCTTTGCATTTTTGGCGTTATTTTTTTTCTCCAAAGACACTTTTAATATTCAATGGAGGGAGGGAGATTGGAGGTAGTTTGATCTCACGTTTCATTTGATTGGTAAACAGGGCTAGAATGCTATGAAGCTGGTAGCTGGTGTCATTAGTGGAAAAGAGTGTCTGGAGACTCACTCAGGATCCATAGATGGTCGTGCAATGAGACTATTGATATCTATGCGTGCGGATGTCGGTTGCTTTGACTTCCCTGAGGAAGGCATAGTCGTCGTGTAGCTCTGCTGAGTGCTGAGTTGGTGATGATATGATGATGATAACGTGACTTCGCAGCTAGCGAAATGTATGCGCTCACCGTGTTTGTCTCCTATCCGGCGCAATGCTATCTCTCGTTCCATTTCCGTACGCTGAGGTGCATGATATAAAACGGCAACTGGCAGGTTCAGACCCACATCCCCTCAGCCTCGATAGCAACGGAAAAGAAATGCCGATCCAGAAGTCCACGAAACTGAATACCGGGGCTATCATGCCACTCATCGGCCTTGGTAACTAGACGTACATTGTGCACGAGTGGAAGCATCGGCTGACGGCTGACGTCCCCCTCCACTCTATCTCTTCAGGAACCTGGAAGGCGAAGTCAAACAGCTTAAGCACGCCGTTGAGGTCGTTCTCAGGAATGGCTACAGGGACATCGGTAAGGCTGCCGGGTATGGTCGGTATCGAAACCATCCGATTCGTCCTTTTGAATACTATCGAATCGACTAGGTAACGAAAAGGGGGTTGGACTAGGCACCAAAGCCTGCGGCGTGCCGTGCTCCGAGATATTCCTGACCGCAAAGCTCAACGACATCGACTTTAGGGACGTCCCTGGATGCGCTGAACAAAGCTGTTCCTAGGGACTAGCCATGCCGATCTCTGTGCGTGATGGTCTTCTCCCCAGCCGCGACGTGACTTTGATTTGGTGCACAGGCCTGCTCCCATGACCAAAGCCAGGAAAGTCGACCGATAAACGTCTGAATTGGATTGATACGTATGTGGAATAAAATTAAAAAGGATAATGGCTGGCCTGCAGGTGTCTTAAATGTGTCCGTCGCGTTCCTTGAGGATTTACTTAAAGTCGCCACCGTGGTTCTCTTCCTCGGGCTTCTCGCAATCATATGGGAACACATGTCCTGTGCTTTGTTAGGTCATGTCGCCAAGATATTGTACTTGCTGCTTACGAGAAAGCTGAAGCTGTATCGTTATTACGGCCTACTCGCCGCTCGACCTGGACAATTCCCCTCTGTTGAAGAACAACATCGTTCTCCGTCTTGGGGATTAGCATAACATCACCCCGGCTTACGTGCTCATTTCGTTCCGGGTCAATATACTCAATGTGAACGGTGAGGAGTATCTTCAGGCGATGTAAAAAAAGACCCATGCGCCTATCTGAAGAAGTCGTGCCAAAGTCTGCCACACCTGAGCGTGTCATTGGTGGGTTAGTTTGCTGACTTCGCTTGATCGCGATTGTCCCCAAGCTCGCCACCTTGCCATTAGCGAACTTCAAGGTTGTCGATTTGACTGAAGAAGAGATCGCCCGGTTGAAAGAGACCGACAAGACCGCACATTTCCACGTGTCACCCCTCCTGGACGGGTAGGGCAAGTCTCGGACTCCCAGATTGATAAAAGGCTCTTTGCACCAGATCCAGACCCCGATGTTTCTTACTTGTATGTCCAGGGTCTGACGAGTGATATCAGAACAAGTGGCGAAAGTTGGGCAGGTCTGGTTAGATGTTTGATTACCCGGCACCGTATCGTACTTAACGGACAGTCTATGCACCATCGAGACGGCGATGTAAAGCACAAATTTCTGTGTCAGGATGTGAATAGCATGAATGCAAAATGCTACCAAGTGTGCGCATATGTCAAGCATCAAGCTACAAGCTGAGTATGGGAATACAAGTCACCCTAGGGCATGAGACTGCATATAGGCGAATCCGTAAAGAAGGGCCCCACAGCAAGAGAGCAAGATTGCACACGCTCGAAGCTCCGGGTACCACATGGCCAGGATAACGTGAATGCCTCCCATTTGATAATTGATCCTGCTGCTGCCTCTCGAGATTCTCGACATCGTGACGACGTACCAGGCCATTGAAGTGCCAGCTCCTATCAAACTTGGAAGAGGAAGGATGCCGATAAAACGAAGGATGGAGGTTGCTGCGCGAACCAAGGGCGTATCCGAATAGGACAATGTTGGTTGTTGGAATAGAAAACGCTGATCTATGGGGTTGTTGTTTCCTGCGTTCGAGATTCCGGTTTCTTGGAGTGAATAAGCCTCCTTTAGAAGCAATGGTAACTTTGGCTCGAGCACGCTTCCTCGACCAACGCCAATGAGATCTGCATTTCCTTGAGAATGTGCATCCTCAAAAGCTGCGCGAGATCGCATTCCACCAGTGAGTAGAACGAAAGGATGATTCGAGGGGGATTTTAAAGCGCGAACGGCCACTCGTGCCTTTCGGGAAAAGCGAGTAAAGAAAGCCTGACGACCCGAGGTCATGAATTCTAGGCGTGAACATCAACGCGTGAAAGGGGTAGACCACACAGTAGTCATACCTGGATTCTCGTAGTCCCCTCCGCTAATCTCAATGAAATCTACCATATCCCATCGAGCAACATTAACAACATGGGCTAGTGCGCTGTCCTCCGCTTCCTCTTCAGCACGAGGGTTTGGAAGCGAGTCTGCACCAACGTAGTCGGACGAGCTTAGTTTTACTCCCAACACGAAGGGCCTGGGCAGCACCTTGCGAATGGAAGTCACGATTCGTTGAAGCAGATGCAGTGGAGCATGATGGGCGCTATAAGCATCATCACGAATGTTGCTCTGAAGCATAATTGTACAGAAATTGCGGTGGAAAGCTAAATGACCATCACCTTGGGGGAAATAAACTGAGCAAGTAGATCTTAAACGGCATTCATTATCAAAGTTTGCACGAGTAATGACAGGTTGAATTCCTCACATCCATGGGATGCATGCAGCTCGACTCCGTCAAAGCCTGCATCGTGCGCTAGCTTCGCACCGAGCACAAATCGGTCAACGATGTGGTCAATATCCAATATACTCATGCCACGGGGAGTCGGGAATCCAATCTTGTACATGAACCTGGCGAACCAACCCAAAGGGGCTGATGGGCGTCCATTACGACCTACCCCAAGAGCGCTCGGCGCGAGAGGTGGGATAAGGGGGACACGACCACCAAGCACGATGGGAGACTGTCGTCCCGCATGAGATAATTGCATGATGATGAGTGTGCGTGGTGTTGATGAACCCTGGCCTTTGGAGCAATGTTGCTCAGAGACTGGGCGCATAGTCCCAGCTAGCGCTTCATAGCAACGCAAGGTGTCGGAATCAACCGTCTGGGGAATAATCATATCCCTCCCTAGTGTAAGATGATCCCTTGATACCTGGACATTTCCTGTTACTATCATCCCCCAGCCACCTTGCGACCAGAGTGAATAGAGCGCGAGGTGATTTGCGTTCGGTGGGCCACCGAAGAGAGAGGCCATATGTTCATACATCGCGACTTTCACAAGACGGTTTGGTATGACCTGACCTGACGGTAAGGTGACGGGTTGGAGTATATTTTCATTTTTAAAGTCTGTACGAGCTGAACCAAACCTGACGCATTAAAGTTAAGATAGTCAAAAATGGGTTTGAGCCTTACCATGACTGCTCATGTGTGGGCGATGGTGGCTAATCAGTGTGGTATAGTAGGGTGTAGGATAGGGTGAATAAACACGTGTATTGCATGCCATGCCATGTCATGTTGTCCCCTCGCCCACCGCCTACACACACAAGGAACCCTTGATTTCAGTTTTCACGGTTCAATATGCAACAATCATCAAACACGCAACCTCCTTTGACACCACCTGCCGCGACAAGAGATTTTCTTTCTTTTGCATGGCCCCAGGGCCAATCTGCCCAGTCGAAACGTGACGTCTCTGGCTCACCTTCGCTTGATTTTGACGCCGGCATCAATACCTCAAACGCATGGACCGTTTATCTGGATTCAGACAGCTATCGGTCGCGTTCACTCTCGGATGGAGAAGTTGAAGGCGAAAATAATAATTTCGAAGAGGAAATTGATGGGCGTGGTGCGAGAGTATTGTTCGCATTCACAGGCAAGGCAGAATTTAGAGAAGTGAGTGCGAAAGCAGGTGATGAAATTACTATCATTCGGGAGCAAGCAGGCGACGGTTGGAGTCTTGTAAAGACTCGCCAAGGTCTTGTGGGGCTCCTGCCCCAGTCGTATTATACCGTGAATCATTTTCTCGCTTTAATACCCACCCCTTCCTCAAGCTTGACCTTCCCTAGTTCACTGTCGACTTCATCTCCGCTCCTGGGACGGACCCCACGTTGCATGCACGCCACCTTAGTACTTCTAGGCGCGATGCCTCCACTACCTCGCTTACCCCGCGTGGCTCCCTGGCCAGCCCATCTTCTCCAACTCCTTCTACAAAGCCCATCACTATACAGACTACTGGTGAGCGCATGATGGCCGCTTTCCCCAGCTTTCGCCAAGGTCTCCTTGGAGGCAAGAGCCTTAATCGTTTCTCCAGCTTCGTTACCAGCGGTGCGGAAGCTTACGTGCTCAATGGGGCGGCTAGTACACCGAAGTTGGATGACCCTCCACCCTCGATTAAGCACATCTTCGAGGCCAGCGACGATGAAGACGAGTCAGCTCCTAGAGCAAACGCTGGTCCTGCCATAGCAACGGACACAACACATCCAAGTGAAGCGGAGAAGCACTTTGTCGATGCGGGTCCCTCCTGGAGGCAGAAGGTTCCGCCCTTCCGGGTGCTAGTTCATTCGCCCTCGAGGCGCACCTCAATACTTTCCGGCGCCTATACCGTCTATAGTGTTTCCTCGCTCTTCCATCTGCCAGCCTCCGGAGCCTCGGACGCAGAATCGGCTGATTCTGTCAATTCTTCCCCTAGTACCTCACGCATCACCGTCCATCGCCGATTTTCCCACTTTGTTGTTTTGCATACTGCTTTGACTCGCCGCCTTCCTGGAATTTGCCTCCCACCGCTCCCTGAGAAGCAGTATGCGGGTCGATTTAATGATGACTTTGTGGAAGCGCGTCGCGGTGACCTTGAGAGATACCTTGGGAGGATCGTAAGACATCCCGTCGCACGATACGCTGAAATTTTGACATTCTTCCTGAGTTGCGAGAGTGAGCAGGTGAGCGTGGTGTATATCTCGAATATCCGGGCCCATTAATGGATTTGCTTTGATTGAAGGAGTGGAAGCGACAACTTCCCCATTATCTGGGCTTCCCACCTGCCGGGGCTTCTTTCTACGCCAACGTATTCCACCCTGATTTTAACTTTGACGCAGAGGAAGCGACAGAGGCCGTCGATAGGTTCGATATTCATATAAAGGCCGTGGACACTGGGGTACAGGGTCTACGCCACGTCTTTGCCCAGACACGGCAGGCCCGGGTAGGTGAGCAGCATCCCTTAAAGCCTTTTTACGGTAACTTAATGCTATTGTAACGCAGAGATGTCAAAGGCCGAGCGTCTCCTGTCATATTCTTTGCTCTCTCTTATCACCACCAAACCCATCGCTACATTACCCAATTCTGGCGTGATAATTCGAGAGGAAGGTGCATATTCCCCGTCTGGTTTGGAGGAGTCGGAAGAAAGCAAGGAGGATAATCCCGTGCAGAAAGCGAAGGGCTATGTAAATGAGCAGGGAGCGTGGTGTTGGCGTGAAGGCTGCGAAGGTAACGCCTTCCACACAAGGTGTTTCTTGCTCACCGCTCAACCTTACAGATTGCCTGAAGCTTACAAGGGCACTACAGAAAACAAGTGAAACATTACAAAGCGTTGCCGACCTGTATGATGACCACGTGCGCGCCTGCTCACACACATTCATATGAGATTCTGATAACCCATCAGGCGCGCAGGACGCAGCTAGCCACTCATGATGCTCTCAAAATTGTCGCTCACCCTTCTCAACTCTATGCAGTAACTCACTTTCAAAGCTTGTCTGTTCTTGCTCACTCTCCCTTGGCAGCCCATCATAGATACCCACCGAAACGCATTATCGCGGTACACAGAAGCGACGGTAGGTACAATGGCACGTGGCATCAATCACTCTCCTCCCAAAGGGCAGCCTCTCATACCATCTGCCCTTCACAGCCTGACGAGGAAATTGCTTCACGATGCGAGACGGTCTTGAACACGACCATGGCAGAGATGGAGACCTACCATACGCAAAAGGTCGAGGACTTTGCCTCTCTCGCCAAGGAACACCTAGACGGCGAAATCGAGTTTTACGAGCAGGTAAGACCCGACCCTTAACTCGGACAACGTCTGCAATTCCTACGTTCTTTTTTCTTAATTAAACAATTACGCGTCACGATCAGGTCCTCAACCGTCTGCGTGTCGCGCGCCGCACGTTTGAGCCACCGATTTACCCGCGTCTGGCATCTGGCTCGCGCCAGCCGTCCATCTATGAACGCGAGCTCGAGTGCCCCCGGTTGAACCCAGACCCCCTCCCGCAGCCATGTCCACACGTATTCGACTCGACATCTATGCGGCCAGTCAGCCATGCGATTCAAGAAGGCGTCGGACTCCTACTTGGCAGCGCTACCAACGCGATCACAAGCCGTGGCAGCGTTTTCGGGCGGTTCTGGTAGAAATTGGGCTCTCAACCAGGTTCCCCCCCCTCCCTCCTCCCCCGCAGTTATGTTGCGTATCGTGTACATTTCTCTATCTAGTTCTGTTGTGGTATCGTCACATCCGTATAATTTATGTTGTACGATTGCCGGAGAACGACACAGGGGCTGCGAGCTTGCCGCGTTACTCTTTTACCTTTACAGACCCCCTATTGACCCCTTGGTGCTGCGCAATTCGTAGAGACATATACCTTGGGCATCCCTAAAACAAGGCATTTTAAATTAAAAGATGAAATATGATAGATTGATATAGGTACTGTGTACAGATGATGTATCCGGAATGTGCAACCGGATAGTGGTAGCTAGTGGTACGTAGAGTGGGGTGATTAAGACAAGGACAATGGCTAATGGTACAAAGGGATGTGATGCAAACTAGGGCTAGGGCAGGACAGGATGTGAAAATTTGTCTAATGAGTAGTGCGAAAGCAATGGACAGCAAGGAGGGGGGAAGTGAAGTACCTGTGTCCAACCAAAAGGAAGGGGGAAGAAAAAGAAAAGAAAAAGAGGGAAAGAGGAAGCCTTCATCAATCCAATGCCGGTGATGACCTGCATAGAATTCCGAGGATCAGAAGGGGACGCTAGGATGCACTTACCTAAACCTCATCCATGTCGTCGGTCATGTCGTCGTCGTCGTCATCTTCAGTATCGCTGAGCACCAGGATACCACCATCCGGATGAGAATCAGGCCACGGTGATATTGGAGCGGCGACCTCTACTGGACTCGAGAAAAAAGCCGTTTTTTCCTCGTCTATCAGGCTGTCAGGGAGCATAGGTCGTCTCAACCGTTTTGAACCATGCATAAACCTGTAATTGCCACTGGATGACGCACCGATTGTGTTCTCGCAAATGGACGAGAAGTCTATCTCTTTCCAATTTAGACCGAGTTGCTTGCATCTTGGCCATGATAAATTTAGACTTTCGAATGTGTCGTTCGAGGCGTTCCCCCCAAGCAGCTAGAGTCGACGCAGATGGTGTGAATCTGGCGCGCTTGGCGGGTGGCGGTCGGGTGATGGCGTCAGCGATGAAATCCACAGCAAGCTCTTTCAAAGAGTTCCTAGATGTGTCCAATGTCGGCTGTTGGCTGCTAGGCGTTTCAGCTACCTTCCTCTTCCTGCTTTGAAGGACCATTTGCCGTAGCGCAAGTTCTTTAGCGAGCGCCACGGCATCAACAGTCTCCATAGAGTTATCTGTGATGGGGCTTGCTTCGTTGAACCTGGTCTGCTCAACATCCGGTCCAGAATGAGATGTGTCCATGGCTGACTGGTTAGCCTGCATAAGTTCCTGGCTTTGAGGGATGGGATGCACCGGATGACTGAAAGGCAATGTTGTGACCCAGGAGTCGAGCGTCTTTGGGGAAAGTGGGGGCACCAGTGGAGGCGAAGTCCTTGAGGAGGAAGATGAAGCTGATGTCGGGGATAAAGTAGAGATAGCGTCATGGGAAAGAGGGTTGGGGACAGAAGAGTACCGGCGGCGAAATCAGTGGCCCCACCAGAGGTGCTATCCTTCATCTCAATATCGCCGGCGGTCGTTCCATTGCCAATAGGATCGCTGGAAAGTGCATGAGCGACTGAAAAACTTGGCATCGCAGTTGGGTAATGAATAGAAGAACTCTCGGAAATCTTGTCAGAAGACGGGGTGACCAGCGACCCTTGTTTGTTAGGATGTGTGATGGCGTCCTTAACCGGAAGGATGGTTACTACACGGGGATCTTGGTGTTCGACTTCAACTTTTACTGCTGAGGAAGGGGAAAGCAGGGGATACAGGGCCAAGTTATATGGGCGGACATGTGGCCTAAGGTGGGCCTCCTGCGGCCCGGGGCAACCTTCAGAAGCCATGGTTGTGGGAGGGTCCGAGACTAATTGTGGTTGTGCTTTTGTGGAATTCGCAACTGTTCTTGTAGCTTTGACCTTACCGTTACTGCCTGGTTCCATTGTCGTGGATGGCGAGACATCGCGATACCAAAAAAGGCGGACTCCTTGCAAGCCCCCCTTGCCACTCATGCGAGGACTATTCCAAGCGAGATGTGCTTCACGCTCGCTATTAAACTCGAAAAAGACTTTCCCTTCCATAATTTTATAGCGGGTGGGCTGAAATGTGAATTGCGAGAGCCATTGAAGCACGAAGGGCTCTGTGCGAAACTTGCGCGGAAGAATTTCCATCACAACAGAACAAGAAGGGTTGGGGGGAGGCTCGAGTTGCTTGGGAAAAGAGCCGCGGGTTTCTCCTGGCCTGTTGTCGGTCGACATGCCAAGAATCGCGTTCTTTCCCTTTGAATTGACTATGTAAGAGATGCCTGTCGAAGGCAGTGGAGGCGGATGGATCGAGCGGGAGTTCACATCAACAGAAGCCAAGGGAGAATTAACTGGCATGCTGACTTGGGAACCAATGGGTAGCATGGGGAGGTGTAAAGGGACCAAAGATGGTATCGGGAAGAAAGGAAGTGGAACGTTTGGTGTGGGAAGGGGAACTCGATTAGCCCCATCTTTGGTAGCATCAGAGGCACGAAGGGAGTCTAATTGATGCGTTTTGGAGGTGGAAGAGCGTGTTCTTCTAGTGACCACCTTGCGTACGCTGTCACCGTGGCTTAAGTTTGACCTGTCCCGCGAGCTGGGATCGATACAAAAGGGAATAGTGGAAACGCTTTGTGAAGCTATTCCCGAAAGAGAAAACGGTTGAGGATATGGTTGAGGATCTTGATTCAAAGACTGTTCAGGTTGACGTTCATTGGGAGTTGTGGTCTTGTCTGCGGGTAGTGAGGGAGTGGTTTCATGGGCCCGCTTAGATGTGGCGGGAATGACGTGAGCCTGAGAGGTAGCTGTAGCGAGAACGGATTTTTTGAGGGACTGAGCATTCCTTGGTGGCACGGTCTTAGAACGGATGGCATTCCTTGCACCAAGGCCAACAGGTAGACTCTGGGGCCTAACGCGGGCCTTAACGGGACTTGTTACACCTGAAAGAGAAATCAACCACCCAGGAGAATGGATGAAAGGGTAAACTACCTTCGAGGTTCACGCCGAGGCCATACCCAGGTTTATATCCCATGCGAATAAGGATAGAGTAACCTATTCCATTGTTCGAATAGTTGGGTCCCTGTCGGGTAGGGATAGGATCCTGCGCCTTTACTGTGTCGATGTCAATTGGCAACTGATTATTGTCGTCATCATCGTCAATAATTATTGGCGAGCTGCGTGATCCTATACCGCCAGCGTTCGTCATTACTTGAGGGTGTTGTGCGTGAGACTCGCTCGACTCAACTCAAGAGATCGCATGGGGCAGGGGTCAATTCTTTTAATTACATAATCAAATTGAATAATAAGTGGAATTGGAATGGAATTGATTGGAAATAGGAACGGCGGGAATGGGAATGGGAATGGGAATGGGAATGGAGAGAGAAGAGGAGTGTGATTCTCCCCCTCAACTCAAGTCCTCTATTAATTGGCTGATTTTCCTCCTGCAGTAGTATTATTATCTCGTTGAATGAGACCAACACCAGTTATAACGCCGTCCGCCAGCACGTCAGCTATCTTTCGGCCCTCGACGGCTTGATGCTGCGCCTTCTTAACGAACTCCTCCTTGATGGTTTTCGCGCGCGCAATCTGCGAAGAATCGGTATTTAGAAGCATAGGAGACACAAGCACATTCAACACACCTCTTTGGTATGATGTAGACACTCCAAGTAATCCTCGGCATGAGGTCTGCATTCTTTCGGGTTGTCCGTTTCAGCATAACACTATGAAGAAAAGGAGGGCGATTGAACTTGGTATCTCGCGCTGGATGAACCGATAGCATACCTTTGAGAATTCCTGCCAGAACGCGAAACAGCGCGATCGACCTGCAGTCTTACTGAACATACACAATTCATGTGGTTTGATTGAGTACAACATACCACCATTGAAGCCAAAGCCAGACTGAGAAACGTGGATCAAAAAGATATAAGAGATGAACCCGACAATAAACTTACAGCCATTACAATAAAATTGGGGCAGAGACTTGTTGAATTGACTGAAAGAAATTGAACGGGTGTGTGTATGTGTACACCGTACACCGTGTTACACCGTCCGTGCTTGATAGGTGGGTAGCACCGGCCCGAACACCCGTAATAATAATATCAACAAAACTTCAACTCATCTCGTCTTGGTCCTTCGTTGCTCATGTCAGATCAAGCAGAGCTTGCGTTTGTCAAGGGATTCGCCAACATACTCGCTTCTCAGCCAGTCACTTTCGATAATGATTTTCAAGAGCAACCGGAGAAAACTTTGAAGAGAGTTCCTGTTCTTCAAGTATGTTGGATTGATCCTCTTCTTACTTCACCCGTAGGTTAAACGCGAGTGATATTTAGGTCGACATTCCTCCTCCTCCAGAGTTAAGAAAGGACGAGTCACAGCAGTCCGGTGAGTCGAGCATCAGTACGCTTCTGCTTCACATTTCGTTGGTCTGACGTTGCTGGTTAGTGCTACCTGCTCTTCAAGTTACATTTAAGTCCCTCAAGCCTCCATTTTCGGTCACCATTCCCGTTTCCCCCGCAGATCCCATATCTTTTATTAAAACGCAAATCTCATCCCTGCCCCACGCACCCCCCGCAGATGCTCAGAGACTCCTCTTGAAAGGCAAGGCGTTGGCAGATGCCAAGCTGCTGAAAGAGTACAACATCCAAGAGGGTGACACCATCAATCTTATGGTCAAACCGGGTGTCGATTGGGATCCTACCAAGTCCCCGGAACCGCCTACCCTACTGTCCGTAGTGACGCCTTCAGAGACATCGTCGTTAACCCCCACCCTTCCGGAGAAGAAACGAGGTCACGGTCGCATCCCTTCCGTTGTTTTATCCCCCACTCCGTCTTCGCCTCTGGAAAAGCCTCAGGATATCCAACTCGTCGATGCAGACGGGTTTACGCTCTCCGCAGAGTTGCCACCAGAGCCTTCCATTCCGCAATCTACATACCGCTCCACCGTATCTCAACCGGAATACTGGGAGAGGTTGCTTTCTTTTCTCAGGTCCGCTAATCGTCACGCCCTTTTTTTTTTTACCGTAGCTTCTCTGATCCTACCTGTAATGCCCTCTCTCCAGATCTGAGTTCCCCAATCGTGGAGATCCATCGATTGCGTTTGAAGACTATCTCGCCGCCAGTAAGGGTGTCCTGACCGCAAGTGAGATCGCAAAGATACGCGATTATGTTGGCGTTATTGGAATGGCTGGAACTTAATTGATGTAATTGTAATATACTCCTTTTTTTTTTTACCCTGCACTGCCGCATTGGCGGCCAGTTCTATTCTCTACCTCGTGTGAGCTGTACGGTGGCGGACCTCAATCTTTGAAGTCTCGTCAACGCCAAGGGCAATGCTGTTGCGTATTCATTTTGCGTGGCTCTTGCACTATCACTGGCACTTCTCTCTTTTCATTATCTATGGCGAGGTGTGTGCTGCCTCTTTGGAGCCGCAGCCCCATCCGCGCCCGCACAGGTTCATTGACAGGGCAAGCGCTCGCAACCGTTTACCTGTGAGATATCGTCTTCTGCAGAGCATACGAAAGCTCTTTGAGAAGCGATACCAAATCATCCCACGTGGTTGTTGGCATAGATCTTTTGCGATGATATAGGACTGATTGGCAAAGGCGACATGGGCCAGTGGTAAGAAGGCTTGCTAACTAACCTAACGACATACGCATCATACTTTCAATTCGTGGAGTCAACGTATATTGGGAAACACAGAACAATGATACAGTGTTCGCAAAAATCAACAACGCGTTTGTCTGGCATGGTACTTATTGCCTTTTATCGCTTCAAATTACAGATCGGGTTCCAATGGCTCGATGTCAGGCACAGGTCCGATGGGAACAATTCGAGTAGGATTGATCTGGGACCGGTCAGTTTAAGGTACAGTATTCTCTGGCGTGAGGCTCGTACGTACGTGTGGGTGCGACCAAAAGTAGTGTGTTTTTATGTGATTGAAGTCCGTGGTGGATTGGAAAGCGTCATTCTTCCAGTACAGCCTACGCAGCCAACTGCAGGAGGAAAAAAATACGGCCAATGAGCCAACGGGCAGGAAAAGGGGGGGGTAAATAAGACTTGCAGGTGAATGTTGGGATAGCCATGACGGATAGTCCGAATGTTACACTTGAAATGGCTGACATAAACGGGATCGAATCGTATCTGGTATTGAAAATTAGCACCTGATATATGAGTGTTCGGTGAAAAAGCGCTGACGATGGTCACGAAAAGCCTGATATCAGCTTCAGTCAGGCGATTACCGACGAGGTACGTCTTGTCCTTCAGTATTGCCTCAATTCGGTCAAGGGCCTCAAAGAGAGTAACGACGGCAGCACGGTATGCCGGGAAGGTTGTCGCGAAACCAGATTTGTATACTCCGTCTGCGTGAAATGGCGAATCAGTTCAGTCATGTGAGGCACCATGAAGCGAAACGTACTATTGACCCGGTCATAGACCCACTCGTTCACTTCGTCAATGTCCTTGCGGAGATCCTTAGGATACAAATCGAGCTTCGCTTTTTCCTCCGGGAGAAGCGCATTAAATTCCGAGTTGAAGACACGGATGATTTCCGAAGACTCATTGTTGACAATGGTGTTCTCTTTCTTGTCCCAGAGCACCGGGACGGTGAAGCGACCAGAATAATCCGGGTCAGCGCGCAGATAGAGGTCTTTGACGTGCTCAGACTGATACAGTGGATCGACGCCTGCGCCAGGGAACGGGTCGACAGAAGCAAATGGCCAGCCATGTGTGCCCATTTGAGGCGAAACGACGGTGAAGGCTATTCAGATTCAGAACGATGAGATCGTGGGTGGGGTAAGAGCAGGATCGGTGCTCACGAATAATATCCTCAAGTCCTTTCAACTTGCGCACGATGAGGGTGCGGGTGGCCCAAGCTAATATGACTGTCCGTTACCAGTGAACATAGGGGTATTGGCGGACTTACGGCAAGCATAGGACACATAAAGGTGATAGCGGTCTATATTTCACAAATGTTAAGGTGGACTGGACGACAGCCTGAATAGTAAAAGGTACGAGCCCCTCTCTGGTGCGAATTTACCGCCAGCCTCAATGAAGTTCCTAAAGGATGATGGAGCACGTTTGAATGAGCCATCCTGAGATGTGGGGGCGGCCTTTGATATGTCAGATAGATGAGTGACGTTGCGGGACATGATGTTCAGCCGTTGAGTAAGAGAGGGGAGCAGGGAAGACTTGTAAACCGAAACCGAAGTCAATGAATGAACGCAAAACGAACGGGAGATCAGCCTGAGCCTGTGGGAAGCCATAAACATAACTAAGAACTGAGAGGGCGAAAGGTGTTATGGCCACGGCCATGAAACCATGACATTGGTTTTACTACTATTAATACTACTACTATGTCGTCCATCGTCCGTGAGACGAGGGGGATGAGCGATGGGCGTTGTCTTGTACGTCGTTCGTGCAGGGAACCATCCGACATACATGAGAGTGACCCGAGGAGATACTCTCCCTGTTCCCTGTTGGGTCATGGGATATTCATGACCCGTACCTGTCCGTTACCCTCGGAGAGATGATGAAGACGAAGGTAATTATCTATGACATATTCTCGGCGTGTGTTGTGGTGAGTGAGCTATTCGTACCTGTTTCATTTCATTCGTTCGTCGGTCGAACGCGGGTGCGACTAAGACTGGCTTATGGCGATTGGCGACTCATCCTTCACATGCGCGCGCATTATGAAATATAGTCCACAGTGCCGTAAAGACGCTGCTACACTGCCCGCCGCAACCTAAGACACAAGATAACCAGATGGGTGGTATAATGGTACCGACTGTATGTAAGGGTCTATGCTAGCACTCAATGCCAGGAATATCGCTCACGTGAATGAGCGAACGAAGATATAAAATGTAAATGTAGATGTCGTCCCAAGTCCACGAGGAAGAGAGAAAAAAAGGTAGAGTCAGACGCTAGACTTGAACCATGAAAAACTGTCAAATCAGACTCGAGTCCCTAGAAAACGAAGGCGCTAAGAATCACGGCGAAGATGCTGAAACTAACGCCCGCGCCCGGCAAGCTGGCAGACGGAGCGGCATTTGATGAGCCTGTCGGACCCGTGCCGCTGGATGTCCTGCTAACTGACGAGCTACCGCCACTGTTCGTGGAGCTCGTGGTAGAACGAGCCACCTGAGACGGAAATAAAGTACCATATCAGTACGCAAGATAGTGAAGGCGGAAAGGAAAGTAGAGTGATGATAGAAGGTTAGAATACTAACCGATGACGATGACGAGTTTGTCGGGCCAGCACCAGAAATAGAAATACTGTTGCCAATAGTTGAGACTGTGGTGCAAGATGATGTCGCTGGGGCAGGGTGAGGAGGGGGAGTACGCCCGTCACCTTGGTGGAAGGTTGACGAGCCGTACACACCCATTGGCTAGTAGACAATGTCATTGTATGGTCAGTTGAGGAGATCGGATTACGAGGCGCACCTCCCCGGTGTCACCGGCACACTGATTGAAGCCTGAACCATAGTCACCAGGCATATTCCAGGCGCAGCCCATGATATCGTATATGTGCTGGCAGAGTTTAGGTGCCCTAGGACCATCCTTACAACCGCGGAAGCAAAACTCAGAAGAAGAAACGAAGTTCTGACGAACAAGAAAACAGTGTGATCTGTGAGCTGACAGCAGCAAGGCAAATAAAGTTCTATCTACGTACTGTCCATTCGTGCAGCTGTTGAAACTGACCGGGGCTCGTGAAAGCAGACGAAAAGACAAGGCCGCCTATAGGGTTACCTGCCTGGCGCATAAGTAAAGTACACGGAGGATGGCCAACAATGTATCATATATACCATTACCGTCTGCGCCATGAGGGTCGAGTTCTCCCCCGGCGTCTCTAGGTGGAATATTTATTTTAGTCAGGTCGCCAAAGCCTTGGGAAAGGAAATCAGTTGGCACAGGAAACTAGCCGACAATGGAAGAAAGGATGTACCAGTAACTTGGACGTAATCTGGCGTTTGTACGAAGTGCGCACCAGTGATGGTGCCGTCAGGGATAAGGCGGGTTCCATATCCAGGCTATTAAACGCTGATGTGTTACCTGCCCGCCAAGAAGTGGCAGTGAGGTAAAACATGCCTTGATACACCATGACACCTCGATACGCTGGAACCGTGGGGTCAATCATACCATCCCCCAAACAAAGTCAATGCTGTAGCTCACCTCGGTGTTGCCGATTACAGAGCCAGGGCCTGGTTCTGGAGGTGCGAAGACACAAAAGTCATCAACCGAGTTTACTGAAAGCAGTCACCTTGTTTCAGCGAGCTCTTTCCATCGATGGTACCTGGATGCGCACTCACTGTAGGCATTCTGACATTGGGATGTCTGATTGGAACTGGTCCCACACTGGTTGGTACCCGTTTGTCCTTGCTCCGACTGAACTGGCGCGTTTGAGGGGAGGTAGGTAGCGGAGTAAGTCTGCGCGCGGACACTAACAAGGCTGAGGTGGAAGACGAGTGGGAGAACAGCAGACAACATTGATACCCGTCACAAGAGAGATGAAAAGGTGGAAAGGCCAAGCCAATATTTTGCATAGTAAGGGGGGTGAGCATTATTTGAGGCATCGCTAGATAATTGCTTGCGGGCGGGGAAATATTGACACATTTCGATCACAAGCGCGCTATGGGCGGTGTATGAAGCGACCACGACATGACATGGCAGGGCAGGGCAGGGCCGGGCCAGACAGGACGGGACATGACAGAACAGGACAGATTTAAAGGACGTTGAGGATAAGGGGCCAATGAATAGATCTGGGCACAAAGGATTCACTGTTAAACCCGCTTTACAGTTTAGTGATAGTGATAAGGTGTCAGGATGCAAAGATGTGAGGGAGGGGCGAGTTGACAGTGGGGTCAGGGTCAAATTGTTGTTTTGTCTAGTTGGGATTGTTCCCGTGGTCGTCGTGGTCGTCGTGGTCGTGGTTGTTAGTATTAGTATCGGCCATGGCTACGGATGATGATGATGATGAGAGAGTTCGGTGTCGGGTGTCGGTGTTACCACTGATATCGATATCGGCTTCACCTTGACCCTTCTCTTCACCTCCTCCTCCTCCCTCCATTCCTCCATTCATTCCTTCCTTCCTTCCTTCCTTCCTTCCTCCTCCGTTCGTTATATGTGGGAAGGGAACGAGAATGACCGAACTGACCCGGTATCTGTATCCAATTAAATTTCAGGTGTGATCCGACCGGTACATCTCCATCTCTCCCCCCCTACATTCTTACGTGGCTGACCGCATTCACTTAGTTCCACACACCCCTTTTTTGTCTTTTTTTCAACACTCAACGCTAAACGCTTTTAATCCTTCATCATGTGCGCGGCGTAAGATCCGTGCCTCGGGCCCCTCTCTCATATATATATATACGTGTTGTCACGACATGAGATGACCACTCAAAACCAACCACCACGATGAATTTACCACTAGAAAATACATTATTTCAATCCCTTCCCAGTATTAATAGTCAACCTGCCCTGTTCCTCGTCTTCACAGTCCCCGCTCTCCTCTTACTTGCTCATCTAGTCCCCTGGCTACTCGACCCTCATGGCCTCCGATCATTCCCGGGCCCTTTTCTAGCCCGGTTTTCTGACCTATGGTTAGGTCGCGTCGCTCAACAGGGGCATCGATCAGAAATCGTTCATGCTTTACATGAGAAATACGGTTAGATTCCCCACAAGCCTGTCGACTTAATTATATTAGGTA
Organism: Multifurca ochricompacta; assembly: GCA_022496185.1. Lineage (NCBI taxonomy): Eukaryota > Fungi > Basidiomycota > Agaricomycetes > Russulales > Russulaceae > Multifurca > Multifurca ochricompacta. The sequence continues at coordinate 331,599 of WTXG01000011.1, forward strand.
TCAGAGATCTAATTTCTTCGAACGTTCCAGGTACCTTCGTTCGCATCGCACCAAACCACCTTTCTATCTCAGATCCTGCCGCGCTCCAGATCATTTATGCACACGGAAACGGTTCACTCAAGGCTAATTTTTACGATGCTTTTGTCTCTATCGCCCGTGGTTTGTTCAACACTCGTAGTCGTGCTGAACACTCCCGCAAGCGCAAGATCATCGCACACATCTTTTCTCAAAAGAGTGTACTCGAGTTCGAGCCATATGTGAAAACTTACGTGCAATCCTTTATGGAGCAATGGGACCGGCTTTGTGTCGCAGGAGCTAAGGGTCTGCAGGGCAATGACGGTGAAGGCGGTTGGAGAGGCCGTGACGGACGGGTATGGCTGGACTGTCTACCCTGTAAGCATCCTTTTTTTTTTTTTCGTTATTAAAGCCGATTCGGTTGCTGATCCGAGGTTAAAGGGTATAATTACCTTGCCTTTGACATTATTGGTGAGTTGTCCGTCTTTTGTGGGAAGTGGGAACGTAATTAATGTTGCGCTTTGCAAGGTGATCTCGCATTTGGAAGCCCCTTTGGCATGATTGCGGCTGCCAAAGATTCTGCCCCAGTCGCCAAGTCTCAAGAACAGGCCATCTCCATGTATGGCCAAGGGGATAGTAAATGTGATACCGTCTCTATCCCCGCCATCAAGATTTTGAATGAGCGCGGGGAATATTCTGCCGCGACGGGCGTGCTTCCCCTTTGGCTTCGCCCTGTCGTCAAACGCTACATCCCCTGGTATAGCAGGGGATCCGAGGCTGTGGAACATCTCGCTGGCCTTGCGATAGCCGCCGTCGCAAAGCGCTTGTCCTCTCCCGCTTACCGAGTAGACGTCTTGAGCAAGCTGCAAGACGGCAAAGATGACAACGGAAACCCTATGGGCAGGGAAGAATTGACGGCTGAGGCGCTCACACAACTCATCGCTGGAAGCGATACCACTTCAAAGTGTGTTTTCCCACCTCGAACCATGCTACGGTTTCCAACGTGACATTTAGTTCTTCCTGTGCTATCACGTACTATCTCGCTTCCAACCCCAACGTCCAGAAAAAGTTACAAAAGGAGTTGGACGATGCATTGGCAAACGAGGATGATCCGGTATCCTCCTACGAAGTTGTCAAAAATCTTCCATATCTCGAGGCTGTCATAAATGAGGCACTTCGCCTTCACTCCACGTCTGGAATCGGTTTACCAAGGATTGTCCCTCAAGGAGGCTTGACGATTCAAGGCCACTTCTTCGAAGAGGGTACAACCTTGAGTGTGCCGAGCTATACCATTCACAGAGATCGTGAAGTATGGGGGGATGATGCCCTGGTTTTCAGGCCGGAAAGGTGGTTTGAGAGAGACAACCAAGCGATTCAAAAGACGTTCAATCCATTCTCGTATGGTCCTCGGTACGTAATTTTCGAGCCAATGCCTCTTTTTTAAGATACTTACTTACACAGCGCCTGTGTCGGTCGGAATCTTGCCACTTTGGAGCTTCTGGTCATCATTTCTTCGATCTTCCGACGGTATGAAGTCGTGCTGGAACATCCAGATCGACCTGTGAGTCTGATTGGTTACTCGTGGCTTGGGGAGACTGATGCGCTATTCTTGGTAGCTCGAGACTCGTGAAGGCTTTTTGAGGAAGCCATTAAGTGCAGGGTTGGGTTGAGGAGACGTTTGACGTAAATGGCTCTGTCCCCTCCTGCTCCTGCTGGAAGTGTAGGTGTATAATCCTCTGTACTGTTTGCATGAATCTCGTCGTTTGTCAACTAGTCTGTAGTCTGAATGTTTATGTCAAGATTTCATTCTAATCTCATCTCTAATCTCACACTCTTCATTTTGGTCGGGTGATGCTATGCTCAGTGCTCAACTCAGGGAATATCCTTTGGCAGTGGCAGTGACAACCGTGAGTATGAAAACGACTGCGGTGCAAAGTGTGTGAGCAGAGAAGAGGGATCGATTGGTTCGCGACCAATCGCCTATCAGTGCTCGCGTGGGCATTTCTTCAACCTTTCCCTTCTCCTTCTTTCCTTCTTCTTTCCCCTCGACTCTTAATCTGAGTACCTTATCTAGCTCAGATCCCAGTGCGCAACACGCGCGCTATGTACACTCACCCCCTCACCCAAGTCTAGCCGTCATTATGTCTACCACCACTGCCTTTTCTTCAAGCAGTACGGCATCTACTACGGTAATACCCACAACTTCTTCCAGCACCCAATCTTCGTCCCCTAGCCCACCCCCGCGACCATCGTTCTTCTCCGGCAACGCATCTCCGCCACTCATCATTGGTTTCATCAGTATCGGTGCCTTGGCGCTCGCGGTGATATCCCTCTGCGCGTGGAGGAGACTCGCAAGTCGGGACGATGGACAACTCTTTCCAGTTCGTCATCTCAACGGGCGGAGACGGCGGAGTGAGCTCGTGAGCGGGAAGCCGGAACTGTTTGATGCCTGGACGGAGTGGCGGACCACTGATATTCAAAAATGGGGGGATGTAAAGGTGAGTTTCTTTCTTTTTTTTTTTTTAAAGCCTACGCCGCCACAATCCTTGTCTTTTGCTTTTTGTCTTTACCCTTTCTTTGCTTCTTTGCCCTTTGACTGAGGCCGTAAATCTTCCCCCCCCCCCCGGCCTCTCATATAGCCCTTTTCTGCGACCGTCTTTACAGACGTAAAGACTAAACGTACATCTGAATCTCTTTTGGGGACCGGCGATCATCGCGGCCACAGCGCGCAGGAGGGTAAAGACAGAGATAAGCAGAATCTGCAGGACTGCGACTTGCAGATCGCCGTTCTTCTCGCAATGCCTTCACCTTCTCCCGTGAAAGTACACAACAGCGTTGGCCGGCAGCGTCCGGGGAGTCCTTTTCGGGATGAGTTGGCTATTGGACTTATTGAAGTGCCATGGACGAGAGAGTACCTCCATTCGCCTGAGACCTTGTCCTAACTCCCCCCCCACCCTGAAGGATGACATCCTTCCATACCCATATCTCTATTTCTTGAAGCTCCTTAGTGTGTCGTGAGTTTGGGAGTAGACACGGCTCGTAGCTGTCTGACTTGACACATGTACTGACTCAACGAGACTTTTTGAATCAGAGTGGAAAAATCAGTTAATAGTTTGAACACATAATGATGGGTCATAGTGGTAACAACCTCGTCAATAAGAATAAGTGAGAGGGAAAAAAAATATCGCCACAAAGACACGCCGAGTTTTAGAATATCACAGGAGTCAGAGTGGGTGTCCGTCCAGGAAAGGGGGACGATATGTTCCAATAGCATACTCCCTGTGTTGCCAACTAGTTTCCACGTGCGATGCTTGGGAAAGCATGGAACGGCGCCAATTTGGCGTCCCTGCGTAGGGCATCGCAATGATAAAGGACGTCCGAATGCCATTGACAGGTGCCCCTGCACCCACACTGTCAAGCTGCGCTTCCTCTTGTGGTGGTGGTGGTGGGGCTGTGGAGCGATAAAAAGGGTTGCGAAGCCAAGGGCGCAAGCGACTTTCGGGTGATATCACTTTCCCAGGAGGCGCACGATTGACGTCTAGAGACAACGGCTAGTACCAACCGTTTTAGTAGCCTGAACATAGGGGCAGTATTGCATGACCGCCGTGACTTACCCTGATGTTCTCCCACTCTCCCGGACTCCCACCGTTTTCGTCCTTGGTCCACACCTCCCACATTTTGGGAACGCCTCTGTAAACGCCATTCTCCTCATCGAACTGGAGGACAACGTCGCGACGACGCCGACGTTGGATGTGCCAGAAGAAGCCAAGGAGCATGAAAGCCGCAAAAAGCGCTAGGAATATGACGAGAATACCGAACAACAACGTTGCTGATGCCGGGGTAGCATCCTTTCCAGATCCGCTGGAGGCAGTAGGGGTAGGGGTAGGCACGTCGGTACTAGAGCTGGAAATTGAAGGAGACGACGAGGACGACATAGCGTATTTCACAAAGGGGGGGCCACGAAGAGTGAAGGTCGATGGGATGTGATGCTAGGTGGCAAGGTGCAAAGAGCCCCCGAGGGCAAAAAGCCCCTGCCCCAGACAAGCCAAAAGTTACCAAGTTAAAGTCTACCCGCCGCGGGACCCGTGTTGTGCGGATTAAATCCAAATCAAGAAATTCACCAAAAAAAAACAAAAAAAAAGACATTATTCATTGACCACGTGATACAACTCGCTATCACCGTCACCGTCACGTCACCAGGTCATGTCTTTCCAGTCAAAGTCAAAGTCAAAGTCATTAGTGAGCATTTATAAAGATAAAAAAAAACTCACCATGCGATTGCCTGTCCTTCCGGACTTCATTCATGAGACCCAGAGCATGTTTCTCCAACATGTCAACGTATGGTTTCAGCGACGTCTTCTCCCAATCTGAGTCATAAAAAAAGTCGTTACAAGATCTCCCCCTTCGGTCGTTCGAGAAAAGGAGACTGACCTGAATGACCTTCTCCAGTAGACTCAAATGTCGCTTCATCGAGTTCTCGTAGAAGTTGGTCAACAGTGGGGACGAGCTCAGGGTCAAACTCGTTTATCTTCTCAGGATCAACAGGGACACAAATACGTCCTGTCTTGGGATGCACACAAAATGGCGCTTTGAGCAAGTGATTTCGATGCTTCGAGACTTCTGCATCGATCCGCGGATACGTATATTGTAAAATGATGTCTTCCATCGCATATATCATCGGTGTCTGTAAAAAAACGGCAACATCAGTTACACCAGCGAAAATGGACAAAAAAACCCGATAGACTGACCCGTTCTTGTTTAATGTAAGACGCTTTGACTTCGTTTTTGAAATCTGACCACTTGTCGTCTGAAGAGCGGTTCTCCATCACTCCCCACTTCTTTTCGAGTTTCTCAACGATTTTTGGATCTGGAATCAGTTGAAGGAGCTCTTGCCACCCTCCCTTCTCCTTGAAACAGTCCTGGTCTACCAGAATTAGATCTCCAAATATCCGACAAGTTGGTCAACCGCTTGCCTGGCAGCAAAATTTAGCATCACCCCGTTCGGAGCTCCGCAAAACACTCTTACCGGATCGACGGAGGGAGGTCCGCTGGACGACCTTTCATTACAGGGCGTACGTTGACCTTCTTGTGCATTTCTTTGCCACCTTGCACGACTGTTAGGAAGTTGACAAGAGATCTTCGTTGTTCATCCGTTAATTCCATTGCTTCTCGGTCCGACACCCACAGATGAATTCCGCGGCGACCCGAGTACACCCAGAGCAGATGTTTGTAGCCAAACTGCTGCCTTACGGCAGAATCAAGGATGCGGACCGCAGCGCCGATAAAGCCCCAGCAGCGTCTACAGATTTCACCACCAGAACAACAAGTTCGGATGCTGTCGTAGTCCGTCATATCAATATCAAAAACAAGTTCTCTTTGAACGGGACTAAATGCGCCTGGTCTCACAGTCTTCTTATCCCGGGGCTTTAAAAAAATTATTATTATTTTGTATCATGTTAGAGCGAAAAGTGTAGACCACACACGCACTCGCGCGGTATAGACAGGCCCGATCTCGAAACGAGTTGGGTTCAAAGTGCATGTCTGATTTTTAAATTCTTCCGCAGTTGTGAAAGAGTTGTAGCGCAGATACACATCATTTTCAAGTGTAAACGCGATCTCGCGGTGGGTGAACAGCCGACAAGGAGTGTGCTCATGGTTCAGCCATTTGAAGATAGCCTTGAAGGGGTAAAGACGACGATAGAAGGCGAGCATAAGCTCCGGAGTTGGAGTCACCACCTCTGCAAAAGGCATTGTAACTTCGTGTGTCCCTCGAGACTTTCGGGATGCGGTACGAAGTAAAATGAAACACCCCTGCTGGAAGAGAAGGAAGAGAGAGAGAGAGAACTGGCTGCTGAAAACGCGACTTGTCACACATGTATCGTGTGTGACAGACACGCGTTTGTGACGATCTACATTGGTCCCGCGCCCGTTCGCACCCGCACCCGTCGCCGTCAGCGCAACCTCACCTCATGGCCCGGCCTCCGTTCCGAGAAACACATTCGAAGAACGTGTAACCAACCCACTCTTATCGCAGCATTCATCAGGCCCTGTGGTCATCAGCGGAAGGACTAGGAATGATTTCATCTGTCTGGTTTTACTACTACTTCACCTCTCTCTCTCGTTACGGACCGGGTCATCGTAACAAGAGCGCCGCGGCTGCCGCTCTAAATTATTGTTTCGCTTTTTGCATGCCGTTATCCACTCCCAACCCCCAACCCCCCTCAAGTAAACAGGAACTTTCATCTGCGCTCGGGCTTTCCGAATTATCCAGATAGAATACTTTCATTCCCCCTATTAAATGCTCATTTGTGGACGAGCCGTTAACTCCCTCGTGTGCCAAGATTTACATGTTTTCCGAGCTAACCCTGACTAGTCTAGTGATCCTTGTTTTTTTTTTTCTTTTTTTCTTTTTTGGATACAAGTGATTTGTTATATCTGCCGGCACGACATCTGGCCATCTCACGGGAACAGCTAAAGGCGAGCGAGTGCGCTGTGGTCGGGCCCAAGAAACGCCCTTGATTTTTTTTGGAGAATGTTGCCCGCCGAGTCGCGAGAAATTTTTGATCGACGACGACACACTTCTTTTCCTTTCACACCAGCTCCGTCGGCGCTGTAAACGGGATTTAGAACCAACCAATGTATGATCTATTATGCCGTTTCATTTTAAAATAAATAAGTTTCAAGGAAGTGTTGACTCAGTGAGGGATGGATGATGTGGGCCAATCCTCTTTTACTCGTGGAAATCGAGGTCAATCTCGCTTGTTTGAGAATATGAACGACTCCAGCGTTGGCGCCGCGTGTTTCCATTAATTTGTATTTTCTTCAGGTAGCGCAGCTTGATTTTTTTTTTTTTTTTTTGGCTTGCATGGCAGGCAGCACTGCAGATGTGAAGGTCTCACCCCGTTACGACAGCATAAAATGGAAAATGGGCACCTGATTGGGATTTGTATTTTAAAATAATTTCCGAGACGGTGTGGTTCCTACATCGGGGCCGTCGTCCACATTACATTACACGTATGTATGCATGCATGATTGATTGCCCGGTGACCTACAGCGGACTCTACTTCTACCTACCCTTTCAGGGGAGCGCAAGTGCGACCATCTCCGTGCAGGGGCAAGTTCCTCCGGGGCCCGATTCAGATTTTTCGAACTTGGAAAACTCATTTGCCCCACCGCCGCCCAACTTGCCATCGTACCCGTATAATACTCCACATCTTGAACAATCTCCTCCCCGATGGAAAAGTTGCTTGCTAAGAAGCTCGGTAAGGGTACATTACCCATTACCCAGTGGTATGTCCGATTCCTGCGCTGACCATGCCTACAATTACATTACATTACACATCTACTCCGGTTCTCAAGGAATGTGCCCGCCGAGCCCGGTAACCTTCTCGGCTTAGAGCTTTATTGAAGTGAGAGGGGTGTGTAAGGCGGGCGGCGGATATGATTCTCACTTGCCGTACATATTTGGAAGGTTATTCACGCCGCCATGGCTAAGCTTAGCCACCAACCGGAGCGCCGCGCCTCAAGTCCGGTCAATCGAGTTTTTTGACTGACGATCGAACCAGTCCCGTCTAGACCTGTGACGCATCATCTCTCATCTCTGTTCATTCATCTGCATCTACCTGAATTTTTTTTTTTTTTGAAATCCAAAAATCAAAAATCCAAAACTTGACCCGGTTCGGTTAATGGAGAAGGAGAAGAAGAAGAACTAATGGGGTGTGACACCCCTTTCCTTTCGAACGAATGCGAAATGACATTGGACATGACACTTGGGTGGTTCAGTTGTAGTTGCGCACCCCTCGTCGTCCCTTCCCATGCTCATCAGCCAACCAACCACCTAACCTAGTTCATGCTTGTGATGCACCATGCGCGTCTTTTCGACCATAGTAGCTTTCGCTTGCGCCCTATGACGTGTCATTTTGCCATTTTCTTCTTCAACCCAAAGAGCGCACGACTGCACCCCCCCCCTCCCCTCAGCAACTTACACGAGGCGACGGGACAGGACGGGAGGGTTGAGGGGGATCCAAGATCTCTCTATCGTTCATTTTACTTCTTACACTCCCTCTCCACCTACTCTATGGATTGAGGCGTGTTAAGCTATAATGAAATCGAAAAACGAAAACAATGCGTTTCACCGCGCGTCCCCCCCCCCCCCCGCTGACCGCGCTCCACTTAACGATGCTCGGATGTCCGGTACGAACGGTCCGGAAGCGGGGTTTCAAAAAGATGTTTTTCGGCGTCGGCGGACAACTTGGGCTGCTGCTTTGGTGGGTGGCGCAAGAATAAGCACCCCAAGGAGAAATCCTGAAAATGCTTAATTTATTTAGAGAGGGGGTGGGGGGGGGGAAACAAACTAGACTAGCAAGGTTTTGTTTGTTTGAATTGAGGAGCGAGACGAGATGGGCTGTGTGCTCATAGATAGGTTTCGAGGTGATGGTGGTGGGGTGGTGGGGTACGCGGGATTGGCTCAATTGACGGGTCAGTCGCATGTAAGACGGCGACACGGTCCGTCAAGCCTCGACGTCACTAACTTTAGTACAATTTTGGCCAACCAACCCATGTGGAATTTCTGCGGGGGCGGCGCTGTTACATCATTGAGGCTGCAGTACGTGTGGTATTGAAGATTGGCAGCTGACACACATGGTCTCGCTTGTTGTGTTTCATGCACTTCGCTTGGCTTTCCCGGGTTCCTTCATACACAATACACGAATACATAGTCAGAGCGACAGGGGGCAGGGGGAGGGGAGATCGTACCAGTGTAACAATGTATCAAACGGGTTTCACTACCCGCAGCAGGCAAATTAGGATAGGATACGGCGATATGGTCATTGATTGGCGAGTAGGATGATGTACACTGCTGTCATTAAAATAAAATTGTCTGCCTCGATTCCACGGCGTAGACAATGATGAAGACGACGTATGGTGTACGCATATGCGCGAATTGACAGTAGGGTATACATTAAGGACGGACGGCCTTGTGACATGACAGACGCTCTTGAGCAGAGCATAGCATAGATAGAAGAAATGTTGTTTGACAGGACAGGGGGCGGGTTAAACGAAGGCGATTGATTCTCAATTCGAAGCGTCTGATTCAGCTGGACCCCCGGAGCTGAAGAAGATGGACACACGGCGAAGAAACTGAAGGATAGGATAAATGAACTGATCTGATCTGTGATCTGATTCTACGGTAATAAAAACAAGTGCAAATAGAGGTACAGGACAGCGAACTGATATGAAAAAGAAGGCCGAGAATTAATAAAGCAATGCAAGCTCAAGGACATCCTCCAGCCATGACAGAAGATTGAAAGAGGGTGTGTATCTCACATGCAACGGGGGTATACTGCTTAAATTAACGAACAACTAATGGCGGGATGATGGAGGTACGCGGGACTCGATCACAACTTTGAGGACCATATCCCCTCGCTCGTCCACGCCACGAGTGAGGAGATCAAAAGCCTTCGCAGTGTCGGAAAGGTTGAAGCGATGAGTTATGAGCTTGTCAAGGTTTTGTAACTTGCCAGATGCGAGGAGAGAAAGTGCATCTGGATAAGTATTTGCGTAACGGAAAGAGCCTTGAATATCCACTTCTCGCAATGCAGCGGCTGAAAGTGGGAGAGAAGTGCTGCGGGTTCCCATTCCGATGAGCATCACTCGCCCACCTGTGATCGCCGTCTAAATTAATAAAAGTGCCGACGGCGACGTCAGTTGACCCTATAGATGGGGGGGATGCGGAGAGAAATCCCGTACGTGGATTGCCATTTGTATGCACGGCTCGGCGCCAGTGCACTCGAACACCACATCAAACCCGTTCTCCTCCCTGAATACCTCGAGAAGGCGATCCGCGTTTTCTTTTGCTTTTCGGAGTTGTTCCTCTGGTAATTTTGCCTTTGGACTTGCCGAAAGGCAGAAGACATCGTCGGCAAAGCCGTGAGTTTTGGCGAAGGATAAGCGAGCTTGGTTGATATCGACAGCAACGATACGTGAACAACCATAAGATTTTGCAAGCGCGCAAGCCAATAAACCGATAGTGCCGACACCGTAGACGAGGACAGTTTGGTCTGCCGAGAGGGCGGCCCGTCGAGAGGCATGGATAAGAACAGAGAGGGGTTCAGCCAAGGCGCCCTCCTCAAAAGAAACATTGTCTGGAAGGCTGTAGTGTGAAGTAAAGAGAAATCAGGGGAAATGAGAATGAAGGATGATAGACGACGAGGAGGGAGGGAGGGGGGGGGGGGGTTAGACTTACGGGTGGAGAACGTAAGCAGGATGGTTCATGCGTTCTTGAAGGGTGCCATCAAGATGGGGGAAAGTCTTTGCACTGCTAGCAAAGCGAAGGTTCTTGCAAAGGTTATAGCGACCCTTAGAGCAATAATCGCAATTGTTGCACATAACTCCGGCCTCGATTGCAACTCGTTGGCCCGGTACTAGATTTTTGACACCGGGACCGACTGCGGTTACGACACCGGCCGCTTCATGACCAAGGACGAGGGGCGCTTGAAGGGCAAAGTCGCCATTACGGCCATGGAGATAATAATGCACTGTGGGAAGAAGGTAAGAAAATAAAAGGAGGGGAGAATATGTCGGTTGGGGGAAGTAACATACAATCACTTCCACAAAGACCGGTGGAGACGATGGCGACCTGGGCCTGACCTTGCTGAGGAGGCCACAAGGTACGGTCATCGATCCTGAGATCCTTTGGGCCATAGAGAACGGCGGCTTGTTGTTTAGGAAGTGCGACAGGAGACATGAGAGTTGAGGATAGATGTTAGATGTTAGGTTAGGTTAGGTTAGACAGAGAACAGAGAACAGAGAAGGGATAAGTGGTTGAAGTGAAGTGGAGGAGTTGAGAAGAGGGAAAGGAAGACATTGATATTTAAGCAGAAAGGGAAATACGTCTCGTGAGTGAGGGTGAGTGAAGGGGCGGATAGAATAGAAAAAAAAATTAAAATTAAAAATTGAAGAGAGAAATTAAGGCTTAAAGGATTCGAATGGAATAAGAATGAAGAGCGGCGCGAGATTGAGGTGCTGGTTCAGTAAGTGGCGGACACGGACCACGAACACGGACACGGAATGTGTGACCCGACCCTGGTTTGAGTTGGGTTGGGTTGGGTTTGGGTTTGGGTTTGGGTTGATTCATTGATTCAATTCACTTCTTTCCCACTTGTCTTCCTTTTTCCTTTCCTTTTCCCTTTCTATCCCTCTTTTTCCTCTTTCCCTCTTTCCCTTTCCCTTTCCCTTTCCCTTTTTTCTTACGGACCGATCTTCCGCCGCCAGTTTCCGTACGAAATCATCTCTGATCTATCTTTTGACCGACCGACCTGACCTTGACCTGACCTGACCTTGACCTGACCTGACTCTCTTGACATGACACATGTACATCTAGATATCTAGATACATACTCTTCCTTCCCCCGACGCCGCCTTACTCTCGTTCCCTCTCCTCCCTCCTCCCTCCCTCCTTCCTCCCTCCTCCCTACTCCCCTCCCTACTCCGACTCGCTACTGCGCTACCCTACTACATCACATCACATCTTTAGCCGCTCGCTCGCTCGCTCATTCCCGCCCCCGTCTCATCCATCTCATCTCTCCCCCCCCCCTTCCTTCCCCTCCCTCCCCACACACCCTCCCACACCCTCTCCCCCTCCTTCCTCCTTGGGTCTAGTCTAGTCCTCTCATCTACCTCCTATCTCGTCCTCCTCTAAACCAAACCTCCTTTCCTCTTCTTCATCGGCACGATCCCCCCGGTCCGGGGAATTTATTTCCGCCGCATCTCATTTATTACTTTACTACCACACCCACACCCACCCACTCACTCTACTCCCTCACTCACTTACTCACTTAATCCACCCAGATCTATGGAGCCATCTCCCTCTATACCCTCTCTTTCTCTCTTTGACTTGTCAGGTCAAAATGTCCTCATAACAGGCGCTTCCAGGGGTCAGTCACACACACTTCTATTTCCTTTCCCTTCATGATTTGATTTGTTAATGGGTGCCTGTCTATTCCCGCTCACCTCGTCCAATGGAATTAAATGCCAATCTCAACTTAGGCATTGGCGCTGCCTGTGCGATCGCACTTGCTCAAGCGGGTGCTGCACTCTGTCTCATCCTTCGTGAGCCCACCAACGATGCGCCACCAAACCTTGCTACGGTCAACGCTATCCGGGACCTAGGTGCTACCGCACTCTTTGTTCATTGCGACCTGAACAATTTGGATTCCGTAAAGGGCGTCTTTCAGAAGGCTTTGAACACCATGGGAGGCCAAATCGATATCCTTGTCAATTGTGCTGGCATTCAACGGAGATCACCGAGCGTTGACTTCTCAGAATCGGATTGGGATGATGTACGTTTTCGTTTTTATTCTCCAACACCACCACTTTCGTCTCTTATTTTTCTCATTCCGGTACAATCCCGTCTTTTTCTCATCCGCAACCTTCGCCCCCCCCCCCCCCCCCCTACGACTTCTTCATTTTGTTTTAATCTTATCCTCCTTCTGCCCACCTTGCTTTCCAGGTCTTAGACGTCAACCTCAAATCCGTCTGGCTCCTTTCACAGGCTGCTGGTCGCCATATGGTCCCAAGGCGGCACGGAAAGATAATAAACTTTTGTTCCCTCCTCACTTTTCAAGGCGGTATCACCGTTCCTGCCTACGCCGCGGCTAAAGGCGCTCTTGGTCAGCTCACGAAAGCCTTGAGCAACGAGTGGAGCCAGCATAATATCCAGATTAACGGCATTTGTCCCGGGTATATCGCTACCGACATGTAAGTGTGGTGACAACCATCCCCGCTCCCCCTTGTCTTCAGCAACAACGTACCAACACACACTCCACAATCTCGATTCCCCCTTTTGGGCATGGGCAGGCAGAGCGCTCGTTAACGCATCTGTCAAGTCCGCGAGTCCGCGAAGAACGTCTCCGGCCCGCTTGCGGCCCGTAATCTTATCTTTCCCCCCTACCTTAGGCTAGCACTTCCCTTGGGAATGGTCCTCTCCGTTCTCGAGAACACCGCTATTAGTGTTTCATATGACCAGAGAAGGGCGCGCACTGACGCCCCCTCTCATTCCCAGGAATGAGAAGTTATTGGCAGATCCAGTACGTCTCGGTCAGATATCCGAGCGCATTCCAGCCGGGCGTTGGGGTGACCCCAAAGACTTTGCTGGTCCCGTCGTTTTCCTTGCTAGCCGGGCTAGCCAGTACGTCTGTGGCGAGCTTCTCGTTGTTGACGGAGTGAGGCACACCTTTATTTTTATTTTTAAATTATCTTTCGTTATTGACGATAACCATTTCATTTTCAATAATTTTTCATCATTCATTCCACAGGGTTGGATGGGCAGGTAGGTGAGGGTGTCGAAAAAAAAAAATCGGGGTTCTAGACCGGGCGTATCACGAAATTACGGAAACTTATGGTATTGCCCGTATGTGTTAACTCGCTTGTCGACATTACCCCACACCTTAAGTGTGTGGGCCTGCTTCGCCTGTCTGTCTGGGATGGCATTGTTTCATCTCCAATTGCGATGAGAACCTGAGGAATACGTATTAACTAAGTACTGGTATGGGAAGGTTATCTCGTCGTTCACCCCGTCCCTGTTGGTGGTTTTGCCGATTGTTAAGTGTGTTCCGAGCGATTCGTTCATCCTGTGGCGCCCTAATTGAGGGGGCTCTGCGTGCGAGGGCAAGAGACTGAGACTGAGACTGGACTGGAACAAAAGAGCCACGCGAACACGCGAACTTCCCGGCCCGGCGAGATACCGAGAACTAAAAAAGTACCCGGTAGGACACATTGGTTATGCGCGGAACGACTTTTTTGCTTTCACACGTGTCTCGTTCCTATGAAATGCACTTCTGTGTATGGTGTTATTCGGTTATTTACAATGAAATGGAAGGATATGAATGAGTACAAGTTCCCAAAAGTTTCACACACAAACTCTACACATGGTGGCGCCAGCTGGTCGGTGGCTTGATTATATTATGACTTTTTGTACACATATTCAAAAAAAGTAAGTTGCGGTGATCGGAACTAACGGCTGAGACCCAGTGTGACAATACAGAATTTTTAAACATAGACCTTCTTACCATGTGGAGATCAGAGCCCCAAACAGATTTTTATCGAGGTAGTATTTTACAGGGGGGGAGGGGAAGGGCAGGAGGAGGACAAGATGGATGACGATGATGGACTTATTCACGGTGGCCACGGGAAGGTTAGGTTTTATTGACGGCCGACCCGACGCCTCCAAGGCACCACCGATCGTTCAAGCCTCGGGCTCGAGCCAGGAAGGGGGGATGGGTGGGGTAGGCTGGTTGGGCGGTGGGCGGTGGAGAGAATTGCAAACCCGGGCCAACAAGAAAAAAAAAAAAAACACTGACCCTGACCTTAAAATAGGGTTCGGGCCGCCGACGACAACGACACGACGACAGCGACGGACAGCGACGACAGACAGTATTGTACATTGTGAAAAAAATGACATGACATGGATGACCCAATAACCTTCTGCTCTCCTCTTTTCCTTTTTTTTATTTTTATTTTCTATTTATACCTTCATTATTTTATTTTATTTTTGCCTCTTTGAAACAGATTTCTCGGATCCGGGAAGACGGGAAACGGTGACCGAAGGTCTTCGACTACAGATGTCCACATGTCATATCAAAGGATCCTGTGCACTCCAGACCCCGCCACCCCCCCTCCCCCCCTCTCCCCCGCAAAGGTAAAAAGAAATGCTCAATTAGTTATGAGACGGTTGTAAGCCGCTATCGCGTCAGAGGGTGAGCAGCACGCTGGCTAATAAACGCCGCTCTCATTGGACCGATTAAGCTTGTCGTTTAACGGGTTATGACCCACCGTCGGAAAACGATACCCTTCTGGAACTTCATCAGTGCCTGGTCTGGTACGCATGTAAGACATATGGAAGACATGGGGAAGATGGGGGTAAAGTGTCCAGACTGTTAAGACGTGTTCTAGGTAAAAGGAGAAAAGAACTACTAGTAGTAAGAAGACAGATAATCGAGTCGTGGCTGGCCCGCTCTACATAACCCACAAGATTGTTCTAGTCAGCCTGTCGATCTGGTTCGGACGGACGGGGGAATACAGCAGAGAGCACCGAAATGAATCGGTACATCCCAACTCTCAACCGCGAGTTAACAGAGAGATCTTCTCGAGACCCAACACAGAACACGGCACATTTACACCCACACCCACCTACACCCGTCATTGACGATATGTGGAAACCAAATATTAAAATTAAAATAAACATAAAAAGAATTAAAATCAAAAAAATCAAATTAGATTAGAAATAGCCGGAGAGCCGGACAAAGCGTTCCGTGAGCGTGAGGTAGACCGTCATGTGAGATTCGTCCAGTTCCAGAGTTGCCTGGCGACCAAAATTTTTTCGCTTTTATGGTCCCCCCCCCCCCCCCTAGATCGATCTCTCTTTCTCTTCTCTTTCGTGGTTCAATGGGCGGTAATTAACGCCCTATGGTGTGGTGGCCCAATGAAGATCAATCATTGTTTTTGAACCACCGCGCGCAATCCTCAGTCGCGAGGCACCCGGGGCGATAACGCGACGCGACAGAACCCCCCCTCACCACCGGAAAGGGTTGACCTCACAGCCAGCTGACTCTTGACTCTCGACTCTTTCTCTCCTCTCCTGTCCTGGCCCGGTATAACCCAGCCGGCCCGTGGGGGAGTGGGTGTGGGGGCGGGGGGGGGGGGGGGCAAATGCGGCCCTGCTGTCAAGTCGAGAGAGAAAATCTGATCTTTCGCCACAGGTCATAAGAAAAACTTTTTCAGGGTCCTACACCAGTCTTTGGGGGGGGGGAAGCTGTGCGAGAGGTCAAGGAAGGAAGGCTTAAGGAGAGTCGTCGGGTTCCTCCCGTATGGGACAAAGAACTGCCTCACACGAGTGATGAAAAAGAATGGACGTAAAATGCCACCCCTGCGGCGTGCGGCGTGAGTTTTCAGCGATGGTATATATCCGGTATGCCATCTCATTCATCATCAGCAAGCACTTAGTTTCCCGTATCCTCCGTTTGGGGGACCCCCTTGGAGTTCTAGCTCTACATCAAAAATTCATGGGGGGGCTACTCTTTCCCTGTTGTGCACAGGATCAATGAAACCACGAGGCTCGGGCAGAATATTGATGAGCCAGCCAGTATGACTGGTTTTAACGGGA
Organism: Multifurca ochricompacta; assembly: GCA_022496185.1. Lineage (NCBI taxonomy): Eukaryota > Fungi > Basidiomycota > Agaricomycetes > Russulales > Russulaceae > Multifurca > Multifurca ochricompacta. The sequence continues at coordinate 347,772 of WTXG01000011.1, forward strand.
TGAGTGTTATTAGGTGATGACTAGCAAGGTCCTTTTACCTCAAACCATTGGCGGCATGTGTCCAACAAGGTTGTAAGACCGTTAATGCGCCGCAGATTACCGCCATATTTGTGATGAGCGTACATTGGTGACTCCTCATGGACGTACGCATTGATGACGTGCGATCGACGGTGTTGTGGGTTACATTTACAAGTTAAGGAACTCTCAACTGTCAAACGTATCTTGCAGCTGAATGCGTATATGTGACTGACTCCTTTGTTCGAGCCCGACCCCGTCGTTGTAAAATGTCGGAGGTTGATGTGGGCCACGGGAAGAAGAGTCCTAATCATTGTTGATCTATCATCATGAACGGGGGACACGGGCCTTGTAAGACCATTAGCCAAGGTTAAAAATGAGCAGCATGATGGAGCAAAAAAAAAAACAAAAACCCGTTCGCGATGCGGGCTCACCTCCATCAGGTTATCTTCGACACACACGGAGCCTCGGAAAACGCGCTATCGACCGTTTCGTCATAAACTATCCATCAGTCGATGCCATTCTTTATACAACCCTGAACGCTTTTCGACAAGTGAAAAAAAAAAAATAAAAAAAATTAAAACAAATATTACGGCAGTAACATATTAAAAATGTCGTTCAGATAGGCATCCTCTGAATTGCCCGTGGGGTGGCCGCGTAATGAAATCGCTGAGCTCGCAACTCGTCCCCACCACTTTCAATTAAATGAGCAAGAAGCTAAAAAAACACTACCAGCACCACCAATGGTGGATCCATGTCATGCATGACCTACCAACCAATAAACGATGACATCAGGCTCGAGGTGGATCCTCAATTAGCCATAGAATTAGCCCCACCACAAAATCCTAACAGTTTTTTTTTTTTTTTTTAATTTTTATGAAAGGACTCAAAGTTGTCTTTCCATGCGCTCATAAGATCTCGAAACTGCAGAAAATAACCTGACGGGTTTAGCGCCAGTCTCCGATAAATTGATATGATGGATAGCTTGGCGTTTAGTTTCAGGTCTAGTCCCCATGAATTAACGCTGCAACAGGGGTAACATTCACGAAAAAGAATAAGCGACTTGAGGGGGGTGGGGACTTTTGCAACGACCATAGTCACTGAGCACTCTACGAGCGCTTGGGATCCAGAGACGGGTAATGAAGGTCAATTATTGTGTCCAACTCTAAATGCATATCTTAGGCCATTTTGATCTACCGTAAAGTACAAGCCGCAGCGAACGGGGAAATCATGGATTCCACATCTTGCTTGTTATATATGTTAGGAGCTGCGCATCGCTGAGGGAGCGTAAATCGCTATTTCTGTCAACACCCTAAAAAAATTCCGGCGGTAAGTTCAACATAAAATTGCGAGAAATTTTGCAACTGACCTCTTCTTGGGCCTTGCGAATAACACGGGTGGCTATGAAAGCGCTTATTTCACGGATACGGTTCAGACGGGGATAGAGAAGGCCCGAATCACGTTCGTCTTGGTTAAGGGAATCAGCGAGACCCAAGGAAGAAGCCTCGACCATAGCATCGGTGACAGTCCTTGCACGGCATAGTATCGATCCCAAGCCTAGGCCTAAATCAAACAAAGTTTTCAGGAAGAAGCGCACGGCATGAGACCCATACAATCTGACCTGGAAATATGTACATGTTGTTGCCTTGGCCAGGGTAGTGAACTTTACCCTCCCACACGGCATCAGGGAATGGTGAACCCGAGGCGAAAAGCACACGGCCTTGTGTCCATCTGAGAGCCTCATGGAACTCACATTCAGAGAGGCTAACAGGATTGGAAAGGGGGAATATGATGGGGCGCTCATTGAGAGCAGCCATTGCTTCGATGACTTCTTGGTTGAAGGCGCCCTGGAAACATGTCAACAAAAAACCTAGATAGAGGACTCCCGGGGATAATGACCTTTATGGTGGAAAGGCCGAGCAACGCGGTTGGCTGGACATACTCAATGATGTCAGCCAAATTCGTCAAAGGTGGACCACTGTAGTCACTTCGAGAGAAGTCTATGTCACAAGGAGCGATGAGAAAAGAAAAAAAAGAGTAGAGGTTGCAGGAGATGGCTTACATTTCTTATGCTCTGCCATAGGTCCGCGAGAATCGAAAACAAGGCCTTGAGAATCTACTATGTAGATGTGGGTTTTTGCCTCCTCTTGAGAAAGGCCTTGTAGCTTGAAGAAACTAAGAAGTTGCATGGCCACACCAACCCCAGCGGACCCCGCGCCTAGAAAGAGGATTCTGTGAGACGATAGAGGTTGACCGGAGGCGGCCGAAGAGAGTTTGGCGGCGTTCAAGAAACCAGATAGAACTACAGCCCCAGTGCCTTGCACGTCATCATTGAAGGCTGGGTAACGGTGACGGAATGAGTCAAGGTAACAAAAGGCGTGCTCAGTGGAGAAGTCCTATATTAGGCGGTCAACAAGGTGAAGTTTAAAGAACGTGGGCATTCGTACCTCGAATTGAACCAGAAGTTTGGGGAACGCGCGTGACATTTCAAGCATGAATTCCTCCATAAAGTCAGTCATGACTTCATCCGAAACCCTTTTTTGCCGGAGGCCAAGATACAGTGAATCGTCCAAGAACTTTTGATTGTTCGTTCCGAGATCGAGACAGATCGGGATGGTAGATGAGGGACGAATCCTAAAATAAAAAAAAGTTATGGTTGCTTGAAAACACATGCAAAGTGAAGAGTGCTCACCCTGCCCCAGCAACGTAAAGAGACAATTTACCAATGGAGATTGGCATCCCATTGACCCCGAGATCCCCTAAACCGAGGATGCGCGAGCCTGTGGTAAGACACAACAACTTTAATAGCTGGATCGGACAAGGGGAAAGAAAACATGTCACACCATCGGTGACGACAGAAATCCTTGCGTCATCTTTGTGTGGCCAACTCCTTAAAATATCTCCAATCTTGCCTCTGTCCTTGATGGAGATATACTGAAACAAAACGATTGGTAAATTTAAATAATGACGCATGAAATGGCGTACTAGGCCTTCGAACGGCGGAAAATGTGAGAATGCTGAAGGCAGGCATCTCCAACAGTAGGTGTGTATATGATAGGTGTGAATTCCTATTTCCAGTTTAATATCGACTAGGGAACGGCGCTGTGTGTCGATATTACGCACTGGTAAGTTTTCTAAACATAGTCGGTAGAACAAGTCTTCATTCGCGTTCTTGAGTTGTGAAAGGTAGATATACTTTTCGATGGGTTTGTCTTTGGATCGTAGTTGAGTTAGACAACGGGTAGCATGAACACTTTCATCGTATGCGTAAGGCAAACGGCCGCGCGGAGGGGGAGGAGGTGCTAAGTCAAACTATAGCGTTAACCAGACGTTGTGATGCGCAGGGAGAGGGCCTTGACGCACGTTGGGGTTCTACTTTTAACTTTTGTACACCATCAGACCAGTAAGGTGTGAGAATTAGAGTCATCTATGCAAAGACGGAAAACAGGAAAGTGGAGTGGGGGGAAATAGTACTTCGAGAATAGTGGGGATGGGTCCATGAGAGTCCAAGTTTCTTATACGTCTCCATGACTGCTAGAATAATAGATCTGAAACGATCCGAGTGACGATCCGTCGAATCGAGAATGCGCTGCGCTGGACTGGTGGTAATTAGGTCACGGCCGTGAGCAGTGAGCAGTCTAGATCAATGGACGTTGTTGCCAGGAACGATTAGGCCCGACGGGATCAAAAATCACAACCTCGACATCATCAAGGGACCGCCTCTGCCAAATCATGATGCACCGTGGCTGGATTTAGTTATCTCTATCTCCAAACTCGGGCGTGAGACATGTACAGCGTGCATCAATGGATTTGGACTAGACATGCAGTGCAGCGAGAAACGAGAGCGCCGATTATTTTTTTTGATCATCATCATCAGAATCAATCACAATTCCGTCAATTATTAGACCCGAACATGATTGATATAAATCGGGTACGAGGATTGCTGCAAATAATTTATGAATATGAATGAATGGGAATTGTTGGAAGCGAAAAGTTAAAGCCGGAGCCGAGACGACCTGAACGAACGGAGTCATGCATAGCATACATACCACCCACTCACCCGCCCTTCTTTTCGTTTTGCATTTTTGCATTTGTGCGGTCGCGTCGACCCCACTATTCGACGCGTCTCGAATCGGACGCATTCAATCCGTCGTATCTATCCCCTTACTCCCTTACCTGGGTTGCACACAACGTCATTCTTTTTTTTAAACTACTGGCGGCATGCTACTATTTCAACTTCCTGTTGCAGCCACGCTCGCAGGCAGCACCTTTTCAGTTTTGCTTTCCGCGGATTTTCTGCTTCGAGGCGCGGTAAAATCGCCCTTCCCATTACTTCAGATAGTCCATTGGAATCCCAACCTGACCCTTTCAATGTTACCTTGCCGGAAGATATTATTGACGGAGAACCCATTGATGAGGCCAACTTCTGGGTAAATGTACGCCCAGTTGTCTGAATACGCGCTTCTCGACCTTATCATTTCTTAGGTCAAATCACGAGGGGTACTGCTTATTATTGCTTTCGCCGTCATAATATCTCTCCAGACTGTTTCTCTGGGTTACGCATTTCATTCTCCACACCAACCATCATAGCTACTCATCTACTTCATGTCCTGTTTGCCGTCTACCTCTCGGCTCTCGCGGTCCAATCTGTTGGCGGAAACACGATCCACTCACACACTAGGAACGTCATTCATCTCGCTGCGCTCACAACTCTCGCCTTTGTGTTGTTGGGCTTCACGGCCCTTTACCCCAATGATCGGCCCTCCATTTCAGTTCCGGCTGACGACTCTCAATCTCGCTTTTTGCTAGTCGTTTGGTATATCGTACTTGGTCTGTTCGCCTTCTCGTCTGTCATCGCAATCACCACACCGCTCGGTCCCGCTTTGTACTTCCCCGTTTCACGCATTTATTCCGAGAAAACTGTCGCTGCCATTACAAATCAGGCCCGGGATAACGTTTCCGGCGTTACAGGTCTGCAGCTGTGTTTCCCTAGATTGCGTTCGCACGTCTGACCTGCGCACAGGCGCTTCAATTTGGAATCTTCTTCTCTTCTCGTATACAACCAAGGTTGTAATGCTTGGTAACACAGCCGAGTCACTGGATATTGGTGATCTGCCCATTGTCCCTGGTTCAATGCGTGCCGCCTATCTCTTTCGTGCCATGCGTTCCACACTATCTACGATACGCCTGAAACGATTTATGTTCCGAGATATTCGTCCCGGTAGTGGCTGGGAGCTTGCATACAGACTTGCGTATGTAAACAGAGCAGGCTTTATGGCACAGATGGCACTGGCTGCAACGGGTGCTGTACTCTACTATTCTCCTCCATTTTTCTTGCAGAAGCTGGTAAACTACCTTGAAACGGATCCAGAAAGACATGATAAGAGCTGGGGGTGGTTGTACGCTTTCGGCATGTTTGCGACAACCGCTTTCCTCCATCTGCGTGAGTTGTCCACCATTTTTTCTCGAATTTTAGGCCTGCTCATTGCTCGTATTATATATAGTTAATGGTCAATGTGGTCTCTTTCAACAACGACGTTGCAAGTCAGCATCGCGTTCAATTGAATTCAATTCTTTTTGCCAAGACGCTTGTTAGAAAAGACATTGCTTCGTCTTCCGGCCCATCAGAGAATATGGTCAAGGACAAAAACAGTATCGACACGGCGTCTGAAAGCTCTGATAAAAAGGATGAAGAAGATTTCTCAAGCAAGGCACAGATCATGACGCTTATGACGACGGACGTGGACAGGGTCAGTGAATTCAGTTGGCACATGTTCACACTCGTCGGTGCGTCATGTTTCCGTGCTGTTCCTGTGACTGCTTTCTTAACCTCCTCAAGACTCCCCTATCGAGATCATTATTGGCACAATTTTCTTGTATAGATTGCTGGGTTCATCTGCTTTTGTTGGACTTGTAGCGACTTGCCTGTTCCTCCCTTTGAACCATTTTGCCGGCAAGATTGTCGTCGGTGCACAAGATAATCTTATGAAGGCGAGGGATGAGCGCGTCGCCCTGATGAATGAATTTTGGGTGCTATTCGGATGTTGAAGGTATCGACCCACTTTCCAATGCATAGTACTTAAATCTGACGTTCTCAGTTCATGGCGTGGGAGCGCAATTTCGAGAAGCGCGTGTTGAAAATCAGAGAGAAAGAGTTGAGATTCCAGAGGCTTAATTACATCATCGAGGTGCGTTTTGTTTTGCTTCTTCTGGATTAAGAATAAAGCAATTGAGTGCCTCGGGATAGATTCTTTGGAATGGTATCTGGTGAGCAGGGTTTCTACCTTTGCGAGCTTGTTCTTATACTGTGACAGGAATGCTTCCCCCGTGATCGTAACTCTCGTGGCCTTCTTTCATTATGCTGTGATTAGGAATCAAACGTTGACGCCTTCAGTGGCTTTCACTTCCGTACGTTATCTTCCTCAGTTCCTCAGATGACTCAGGGACGAGGCCCCTTTTATGTCTGTAGGTCGCGGGTAAGTCGTGCGTATGTATCAATATGATCACGGTTGATCGGATCCGTCAGTTTTCTCCGAGATGAAGTTTGCTCTAAACGCGCTCCCTGAAACGTTGATCAACGTGCTTCAGGTATTTTTCCCGTAAGTCATGTTATTCTACCTACTCGTTCTCCCCGTAGTCTTTTGTGTCCCTTCGGCGCATCGAGAATTACCTTCATGCAACTGAGGTCGCCCCTGTCCCTCCGCTTGGCAAGAATATGTCTCCTATTGCCTTCCGTGGTGCCACCGTTACTTGGCCGCGGGACCGTGTGCGCTCCGGCACCACTACTGCTAGTAGTGTGCCCAGTGTGTCAGCCACCCCGAAGACAAAATTCATGTTGATGGATCTTAACATTGACTTCCCCGAGGGCGAGTTGAGTCTCGTCTGTGGCAAGTTGGGTAGCGGCAAAACCCTCTTACTTCTTTGTACGTCTGGCTTTTGTGGCTCCCCGCTAACGTCCACTAACTGCCCATTAGCGCTTCTCGGGGAAGCGGATTTCCTCACTGGTCAGGTGATGTGTCCCAAGACACCTCCGGACGCGATAGCATGTTTCGCAGATACCATTCCCCCTCCCGATGAATGGGCCATGGATGGTGTTTGTGCCTATGTTCCTCAAGTGAGCCCAATCTGTTTTTCAGCTGGAGAGGTGTTTTTAATTCCGCCTTGTTCAGAGTGCATGGTTGCGCAATGCGTCTATTAGGGGTAAGATCCTAGTATCAACCCTCTGTTCTCAGCATGCTTACAACTTGTTGTATAGAGAACATCCTGTTCAATCTCCCTTATAATGAGAAGCGCTACCAGAAGACTCTCGAGGTATGCGCACTCATCAACGACCTCAAAATTCTCGAGGATGGTGACGAATCCGAGATCGGAGAGCGTGGGGTATGTGCAGACCCCCTCGCATGAAAATGACACTAAAGTGTTCCGTAGGTAATTTGTCCGGTGGACAGAAAGCCCGTAGTAAGCTTCGTGATTATCATGCATCACGGAAGGTTCCCTTGATGCCATTCCACTCCAGTCTCTCTTGCTCGAGCTGTTTACTCTCGCGCTTCAATTCTCCTTCTTGATGATGTCCTTTCGGCAGGTATGTACATGTCGTTATACTGCAGGCTCCAAGCGGTGACCGATTCCGGACTTACAAGTTGATGCACACACCGCCCATCATCTCTACTTCGAATGCCTTAAGGGTGATCTTATGCGTGGGCGGACTGTCATTCTCGTTTCTCACCACGTGCAGCTGTGTGCTCCCGGTGCTAGCTATATCGTGGCTCTGGAGAATGGCCGTGTACTATACAAAGGCGATTCCCACGGCTTCCAGTCGTCGGGTGTAATAAGCAGACTTGCACAGTCCGGAGCTGGTGAGTCCACCGGACGGGACGAAGCGGAGGCTGCGACTAGCCAGACCATTGAGGAGCCCCATCAGAACGAGAAGGATGATGCGGCTGGACACAACTCAAGTTCTGAAGGAACATCACAAGATAGTTCCTCTGATACCGTAACCCCCGTCGATTCAGTGCCAATGCTTGTTAAAAAAGGACCTCGAAAGTTGGTTGAAGAGGAAACAAGGGCAGTGGGTAGGATCGGACGCGCAGTATGGGAGACCTACATCAAAGCATGTGGTGGGACCTCATACTGGGTAATCTTCGCTGTCTCGTTTTTACTTGCCGCTGCAAGCCCAGTCGCAGAAAATGGCTGGCTAAGGTATACCTGTGATTCAACAAAGTGGTGCTAGGTTTAATGGTTTGCGTAGTCACTGGTCAGGAGCTTCTCAGGCTCATGGTGAGCCTCGGAGTCCGATGTTTTACATAGAAACCTATGCGGCGGTGAGTATCTCTGAACTTTTCTAAGCCAATTCCTATCTCACGGTGCATAGATTACTGGCGTTGGTTAGTTCATATGTTATGATCATGCTGGGCGGTCATTTAACTCCCGCTTGGTAATTAGGCCTTATTTTCACGACTGTTCGCTGGTATATTCTCTGTTCGTGTTAAATCAACACTCTCAGCATGCAATTTACTCACCGCTTGCTAGACACCGGCTCAATCCGCGCATCAACTGTTTATATGAGAGTATGTTACGTTCTTTATGCTCAAAGGCCTCGGGACAATATATCACTGACCGCAGAGCTCCTGGAAACTGTCTTGTTCGCGAACATCCGGTTCCATGACACCGTCTCCCGTGGAAGACTTCTTAACCGCTTTGGAAAAGATTTTGAAGGTTAGAATAACCCCTCCCGCACTCGATGATCCACGTTATACTTCATCACTCTTTGTACCAGGTATCGATAGCAGCCTTTCGGATAACTTTGGTCGTAGCACAGTGAATGGTCTCTCTGTGTTTACTACATTCCTTGCCATAAGCATTGTTGGGGGTCCCCGCTTTTTTTTATTCATACTTGTTATCGGCTCGCTGTATTGGAACGGTAAGCAATTCTCAACTGTCTCATCGAAAAAGTTCTGAATCTCTCCCTCTAAAGTTTCAAAGGTGGGTTGCGGTTGGGCACGCCACACAGTATGTGACTCATGCCCACAAACAGATTTACGGTCAAACGTCTCGTGACATGCGACGATTGGGTATGTCAACCTTTGCCCTGACTTCCCTTATTACCTTTGGCTTAATACCCGTAGATTCGGTGACGCGATCGCCCTTGTACTCTATTTATGGCGAGACAATATCTGGAGTCACAATTCTGCGCGCTTTTGGAGCATCTTCGAAGTTTCTGCGTGACATGTTGAAATGTGTCGATACGGTAAACCGCATCAGTTTATTGAGACGTGCCTCTGACCTATGAATCGCAGAACACAAACCCTTACTATTGGATGTGGGGAGGTAGGCGCCAAACACGAGCAATGTCATCCTAGTATGTTGATGATACTCTGTCCAGTGAACAGATGGCTGTCCGTCCGTTTCAACCTCCTCTCGGCCGTTATTGTCGGCTTGGCAGCCTTCGTATCAATCATCACGCCAACTATTGATGCCGCTCTTGCTGGTTTTATTCTTGCTTTTGCATCTACCGTCACGAATGATGTAAGTAATACACGGTGCTTATACCATTTAAACGGCGCACTGATCTCAATTCCAGATTTTATTCATGGTATGCCAAATTTATCACCTACATGCACACTAAAGTCCCGATTGATACCCATTAGGTTCGGCGGTTCGTCAGTCTTGAGCAGTCGATGGTGAGAAATATCCGCCTTCGACTGATGTAGTGAAACTGATATTCTATGAAGGTCGCACTTGAGCGAGTCAAAGAGTACTCCGAACTTCCAAAAGAACCCGCTGAATTCTTGGAGCCGCGTCCACCGGTATCTTGGCCATCCAGGGGAGAGATTGTGTGCGAAAATCTCGTCATTAGATATGCAGTAAGTGGTAACAATACCCTCATGTCTGTTCCGGTCCCATCCTCGGCTGTTAGCCCGACCTCCCTGATGTATTGCATAACCTGAATTTTACCATAAAACCCGGAGAAAAGGTCAGGTCAACCGGTGAACCCGTCGTGCCACTCTGATTAATTCTATAGATTGGAATTCTGGGTCGCACGGGTTCCGGCAAGAGTACCCTGGCGTTGTCCTTCTTCCGCTTCGTTGAGGCCACTGAGGGACGAATTCGTATTGATGGCCTCGATATATCCACAATCGGCTTGACTGATCTCCGGAGCAAGCTAACGATCATACCTCGTAGGCGATGCTCCAGTTACATCATTCTTTCACGGGGAGTTTACCTATTTTCAGAGGATCCGACTATCCTGAGTGGCACTCTGCGCTCCACGCTGGATGTCTTTGATGAATATCAAGATGCTGAGATTGTAAGCGTCTGCCTTCGCATTCACCGTTGCTACGACTCACTTGTCCGTAGTATGAAGCGTTACGTCGCGTTCACTTAATTCCTTCAGAAGGCGAAGAAGAGTCACTGGAAGATAGTGTCAATGCCAATGTGTTCCGTGACCTTGACTCGCCTGTCTCCGAAGGTGGCGAAAACTTCTCTACGGGGTAACTGAATCACTCTTTGTGTCGTGTGTAGCATTTTCTGAGTGTACCCTTCAGAGAGAAGCAATTGCTCTGTATGGCCAGAGCCATCCTCAAACGCTCCAAGGTGCTCGTCATGGATGAGGTTTGCGTGTTTGTCCTGTCTTTCCACAGGCTGAACCACTGACACAATCGTATCAGGCAACTGCTAGGTATATTCTGCTTCTCAACATCGAAATTGTAATTGTAATTCAACCCGCGGAACAGTGTTGACTATGCTACCGACGAACTTATTAGCCAAACTATCCGATAGTAACTATCTATAAATTTAGCTCACCGTCTTAGTGCCTCATATCGCCCTACCAGTGAATTCTCTGGGAGCACAATTCTGACAATCGCACATCGTCTTCGCACTGTGATTGATTACAATAGGGTGCGTCTCAGCGTGGTCATCGACTAGAGTTTTCCCTGAACGCTGAACTCTGTCGCCTCGGTCAGGTGATGCTTCTCGAGGAAGGCGCATAGTGGAGTTTGATACCCCAGCTGCTCTCCTCTCCAATCCCAGCTCAAAGTTCTATTCGCTTTGCAAAGCTACCGGTAAGAGCGAGTTTTCGGTGCTCAAACGAATGGCCGGTGTCGTCTATAGGCATTGAGTAGAGTAGATAATAATAATAAGAAAACCCCATGCCACAATTCAATTAAAGAAATAGTTTCACACACATGCACATGACCACCCAATGCTTCAACCTTTATCGCCTCCGCCTGCGTGTCTACTACACTCTCACACCGTTATGCTCTCGCAGAGACCAACAAGCGTACTTCTCACATTTCTCGCTATCCTTTTCTTCACGCATCCAACAAGTGCCATCAAATTCGCCCTCCAAGCCCACCGCTACCCACCTGCAAAATGCATATGGAATGCGGCCCATCCTAATGCACTCGTGATCGTCACTGCGAATGTTGGACCTGGCCCGGATCAGCGCGTCGAAATTGAAATAATTGACTCAAGTCCTCAGAAGAACGTGTATCTCCACAAGAAGGGTATCAACGGCGAAACAAGGCTTGCAATCACTGCCCACTCAGAAGGAGAGGTTGGCGTATGCTTCAGAAATTACCTCGATCATGGTGCGCCGTGCCTATCCCACCTTGTGCAGCGGAGAATTGACAAGCGCGAGGACATGGTAGATGTTCCCGCGCATGACGCGAAAACTAGGTCCCGCATCGTTGATTTGGACGTTGACATCGGTGCTGACGCCGTGGATTATAAGTTCGCCTCCCCCGGTGTATATGATATTGTATGTCCTGACGTAGGGTTTCCATTAGTGCCATTGCAAACCAAGAATCCTTGTCGGGACTGGAAACCGAGATGCGTAAGCTTGAGGGGATTGTCAAGGAGATTGTAGACGAGATGGACTACCTTAAGAAACGAGAAGAGCGGTTTCAGAGCACGAACGGTACGCTTTTTCCCCATGTCCCATGATTGTTGACTGACGAAGACTCAGTATCAACAAACGTTCGTGTGCAAAACTTCGGCTGGTTCACAATCGTGGCTCTGTTAGCGCTTGGGCGTGGCAGATAATGCATCTGCGCTCATTCTTCAAGCGCAAGTACTTGATTGATTAGAACGTTTGAGTACTCGCGTCCATGCCGTCTTCCAATATATACGAAGCAAAGCTGCCAATGACGATTGCCTTAGCCAGAATTTCGGGAACATTACTACCCAGCATAAGCTGGTCATAGTCATCAGACAGCTCATCATTGTCCAGAATTCCCGTCAGTTTGCGACCCTTCGCTTGCGCATCCCTCTATTACCTCAGCACCGGGGGAACCTGTCCACCTACACCATTGTTTCACTCTCTACCTTTCAAGAGCGTCTCTATTTCATCCAGCGACGCACATTGTCCGAGTTTTGTGCGGAATTGGGGGAACCACGGACGTCGCCGGCTACGGTGCATTATATTATTGACAGTCCCAGATTAATGCTGCCAATACCTACCTCTGGTATTCCACGAAGTGTCTAATATGAGTTTGAACTGTCTTTAGTGTAGCGGTACCGGGATGTCTCTTGCATAATTCCAGATACTCCAGCGATACAGAGATGGGGTCGGGCAATGTGCCTTCAAACAAGCTACTCCTGACGTCAGGAGCATCTATAACTGATTTAACGTACACTCACTAGGGATTGCCTAGCAGAGTTTCCCCCACCATGATACCGCTTGCGCCAGTAAAATCCTTATTATACAATACATCATCCCAAGTACGCACATTCCCATTACTGATGACTGGAATATTGATACCATCTACAAGGGTTTTCACCACGGAAAGGTCGGCTGATCCTTGTCGGCGTCGGCGTGCCGATGGATAACGGGCATGTAACGCGAGAAAGGCCGCACCCGATGCCTCGAGATTGCTTGCCAGTGTGAGTGTTGATGATGCCGGGCTACAGAGGCGTAGTTTGGCGGAAATGGGGACGCTTAGTGAATGCGACAGAGACGAGACTGCAGCGAGCCATGACAGTTAAAAAGCCGAAAATAACCGTAAATTCTTCGAGGGCTCACTGGTGCTTTGAACGAGGGGCCAGTCCTTTTTTCCAAGCAAGTACGCCCCAAAATGTTCCTCTCGAGCGATATCTTGAGGACATCCAAGGTTCAGATCTGCATCACTTTGCACCGCAGTGTATCAGAGAGATGAAAGAACATATTATTAAAGGGCCTGATTGCACAAGCCACTGACCGATGCCGTCACAGAGATCCACGACTGTCTTTGCACCGCGAACAATCACATCCTGGTCATTACCGCAAACTTGGACAACCACTGGTCCTGTGGAGTATCGGCCCAATTCTAATGCGCGGCGGTGGAATGCGAGGTAGTCCGGATCAGAAAGAAGACGAGCCGGTTTGAGCATTTCAGTATACGTTAACGTGGCACCATGACGGTGAACGAGCACGCGAAATGGTGTATCTGATTGGTTCACCATCGGCGCTGCGATGTAACTAAGATCCATGTTGGTCGCCATATTTTTTGATGGCAAGTGCTCAATCAGGGATGAAGATGGAGACGGAGACGGTTAGAGCGCTGCTGATCGAGCACATTTACTAAAGCACCATCTTCATTTCTGGAGATCTTGTTGTCGTCGTTGGTGAAACAGAATGTCATTATTATTCCTCCGACCACGAAGCTTCCACCCATCAAGACCCTCAAGGCGATACCTGTCAGGCTGTTACATGAGGCCATTCAACATCTTAAGGCCCTTTACAGCCCTGAAACCCGCAGCTCCCGGTGCACCATACATGCGAAGGGACTCATTTACAACACGGGGCCTAATGGCAAAGCCATGGAAGCGATTCGAGCCGACGCATACGAACACGCACACGCATATGCAATGAGGTGGCTGACCGCGTTCATCGCGCAAACTACCGCCCTGCGCGGGACGATGCCAACACGGATGGTGTGAAACCGCTCGTCCAATCCGGGGCTGCACTGCTGGCAGCCTGCGCTGGAACAGCCCCTGCGGGCACGCAAATGGCTCACGGATGTTGCGTTGCGGAACGACGACTTTGGCAGCGCTGGCACGCAGACATGGGGGGAGCGCATGCGTGCTGGCGGGGATGATCGCGGAATCTCTGGCTCGATTTGGATTGTGCGATGGGTGACGGGACTGCCTGGACCGCCTCCCATGTTGGAGGACGTGGAGAGGCGAATCTTATTCGAGTGCTGGAGCTTGGTGCAGGAACGGGACTCGTCAGCCTCGTGATGGCACGACTTCGGGGACACTGGCACTGGAGAACCCAAACTGAACATCAAGAACAATTTCCCTACTGATTCTAATGTCTCACAGATCCCTCACACGCACTTGGAGCACCATTTGACACGCCTTTTGACGAAGCGTTTGGTGTGGACATCGTATATGGGTTAGAACATGCTGTATGGGTTAAAGCATGCCTCGAACGACTTCTTCGCTCGACTGGTCGCTTTCATCTAGTGATCCCACTACGTGAGGGCTTTATCTGTCGAACGTTTCTTCCCTCGCGTGGAAAACCTATACGAGATAGTGGAAGCAAAGCGGATCATATTTTATGTATCACGTAGGAAAAAAAAAACATCGCATGTAAAGCAGGGCTAGACGATGTGACCGGAGGAAAGGGTGAAGTGGAATATGCCCATTACATGATACAGTGGGCAGTAGGTGGAGAACGGATAAACGGGCATGTTTGCACGAGTGATACGCCCTGTATAACGAGCTAACATCGTTGTCACTAGCAGAGTGTGACGAACGAATTCAACTTTCCGCATACAATTCAAATTCCCAAGGTAATTTCTGCGATGAATCCGCCTCGCTAAACCATACCCTCTTTAGCCGACATGTCGCATAGACTTTGACATAGGATACATGCGAGAACCTTGCGCTAGGCAGCTCGATCTCGTGCAGCCTCACGTCTTCCTCGTCCTCATGTAAGTTCGAAGTAGTGCCCGTGAAGAGAAATGAGACAGAAGAGTGGGAAGGTACAACGATATGGTAGACCATGACGTTAAAGGAGTTGTCGAAGCTGAGGGGAAGGAAAGCGGGAGGTGTAGTAAGGGAGGTGAAGTGGGCTTGAGTAGGGGTTCATTCTGGATACAAAGACCCGTCAGCGGGAGGCACATTAATGCAGAGACGGAATGGAAAGGCGCGTGCATCTCCGGATGCTTCACTAGGCTCGGTTATCGGTATATGGTAACTTATCTTCATTTCCTCCGCAGTGGGGGAAAGGATTTACTGAAGGGAGAGACGAGATCTACCTGAAATGTCGAACACCGCACGATACCCTCCCTTCCCGTTTGATCAACTAGGCCTAACTCAAAGGACCACGGTCGGCCCATATTCCGCACCTGGATGTGAACCCAAGGGTGTTTTAAACCCAAGTCACCTTCCCGACCAATGCAGGAACGACCCCAATCGTGAGGAGGGCACCGTATATATGCCCTTGTCAGAGAAGGAGACTGTAAATGGAGGACCGTCTGGGTAAGCGCATAGCCCATTCTTTGAGAGTTATTATCTGCCCCGATGGGGTGAGAGGAAATGAGCTCGGCTGGAGTTGGTGGCGCTGGCGTGGACTTTGAGTCGTCAAGAAAGCAAGCAAATGAATCTACAGGGAGTGATAATCCGTCTTTAATGACCATAGACGTAGCGGCTCGCTACCAGCTGATGAAAACAAAGAAACGATAGGTGTTTGAACCGAGCCGGAGAACATCGGTTAGGGCGAGAGAAGGACCGGAACGGGGAATGAAAGGAGCGATGAGGAGTGAGAGGGACGAGGTTACATATCACATGACTTTGATGGGTCGGATGGGTCGCTTAAACACCAATGCGGCTTGTTCTGCTTTCACATTCATTTTTATTTCTTCTGCACTCTACATCGCCATGAGCGAGAGGCCTATTCAGCAGCAATGGCCAAGTTTTCTTAACCCAGCTACTTGTGTCCACAAAGGTCTTTGTCCTGTGACGAAACTCAGGGGACAGCACCCGCCTCTTGAAAGTCATTCTTTGTACTATGAACAGCACGGCACGGGACCGATTAAAGTGGTCTTCATCATGGGGTGAGTTTAGATGTTCAGTTCTTCTTCGATACCCTAATTGAAGGGCTATCGTCGTAGACTCAATGTGAGCACGAGTGGATGGGCTGCGCAAGTAGAGCACTTTGGTCGGCTGCCCCAATATTCTATTCTAGTGTTCGACAACAGAGGTGTTGGGAACAGCGACACGCCAATGGGGCCATACTCGTCTGTACCTTCAACAATGACATCACTAGACCGGTGCTAACGAATTCTCCTACCGGAGCCATCAGAACTAGTGGCATGGCGGAAGATGTCATTGTGCTACTTGATTTCCTCGGCTGGACTGAGAAGCGTGCTCTCCATCTTGTTGGATTATCGCTCGGTGGGATGATCGCACAGGGTGTGTTGAAACTTCTTGGTTAAACCATCTTAGTTCTGATTTTCATTTCTGCCACCTGCAGAGTTGTCCTATCGCATTCCCGAGAGATTCATCTCATTGACCCTGGGGGTGACGACAGCCGGGGGCCTCCCTCTGTTCAACGTTCCTCCGGTGCGTTGGTGTGAGGTTTATTTTTTTAGAATGCCGATATTGAAATCAAGTAGTGGTTGGGATTCAAGAACTTGCTAAGGTAAAAAGAGAGACTTTAAAGGAGATAGGTGACAAAGCTGAACAGTGGAGTTTTCAGGACACAATTCATTAGAGATCCAAAGAAAAGGGTACCGTACATCGTGGAGATGTGCTTCAACGATTCGTGGTTAGGTGCAAAAGCTGAGAATGATCCTGAAGGTAGAACAAACCGCGAAATCCAGATTATGGTGCGTGATCTGGACACGGACAATTGGTGCTTTTCATGCTGAAGACAGTGTTGCAAGTTGTATAATCAACGCGCAGCCGTAACACGCATCCAGAAACCGCTAGGAGCCCTTTCACAGATGTGGGCTGGTTTTACGCACCACGTGCAGCCCAAGCGTCTTGTCCAGATATCCAAAACGATCCCCAAGGTGCTAATCTTGACTGGAGATCAAGATCATTTGATAAGACCGTCAAACTCAGCATACTTAAAGAAGCACATGGCCGAGGCAGAGTATGTAGTATGGAAAGACACGGGGCACGTCGTGAGCGCTCAACATGTAGAAAGATTCAATGCGATATTAGAACGGGTTTTCCTCGAGGGCCAGGCGAGGCTGGAGGGTTCGAGTTGATCATGTGATATAATCACGCTATTTTAATTATTATTATTTTAAAATAATAATAATAATTAATAATAATAATTAACATTTTCTCACGGGTTGGGGGCGATGAAGAAATGGACTCTGGCGGAGCCTTGCGGGGGCTTTGCGGGGCCTTGCGCAACCAACCAACCCAAACCGCCGCCGACCGTGACCGCCCGACAAATCAATTTCTGTTTCTGCCCTCCTCTACTCATCCTTGTTTTCATTTCTCTTCATTTCTCCTTTTTCTCTTCATACCAGGGGTTTCCCTACCTTCCCCCCATAACTCTCATAAATCTTCACAACAACCAAAAACAAAAAGAAAAAAAAAATATTACCCAAGAAAAAATCAACGGTACAATTCCCAGACCCACTTTGCCGCTTTTGAAGCATCACCCGACTTTCCTTACTCTCCCCACCGTCTTATCGTCAACAATTCAGGTCCAATTCGTTCCGGATTTTCATCAGTTACATTTCTCACCACACTCCTACAACATTCCGTTGCCTTTGTCATGGGTGATAACGCCACTGAGATCGATCTTGACTCGGTCATTGACCGTCTACTCGAAGGTGCGTTTTTCCACCCCGTTTTCACCTTTACTAGTAAGAAAATCATCTACGGATACGGGGTGTTATTGATTGAGCATATATTTTTCGCTGCTGGTGGCCTTTCACCCATATGAGCTTTGGCGTGCCATGGGGTGATAGCACTCCGCTAAGCTACGTACGGCTTCCGTCCCGAGATTCCAAGAACACCAGAAGAGGAGGGAGTACTACCTCTTTAGTGGGTTCATACACCCTACTCCCTTGTCTGCGTTGCGGTCATCCCGCTGTTCGTCGTCGTTTTGTTGTCCGGCCTTTTTAATGGCAACACTGTCTTTGATGGTAGAATGCAGGCTAACAACACCTTTTGCAGTACGGGGAAATCGACCCGGAAAGCCTGTTCAACTCCAAGAGTACGAGATCAAATATCTTTGTACTAAAGCCCGCGAAATTTTCATTAATCAACCCATCTTGTTGGAGTTAGAGGCTCCTATAAAGATATGTGGTATGTTATTATTCTGTATTTTCCAAAGCGCAAATTATTTACTCCTTGATCAAGGGGACATACATGGGCAGTATTACGATTTGCTTCGACTGTTCGAGTACGGCGGCTTTCCCCCGGAAGCAAACTACCTCTTCCTAGGTGACTATGTCGACCGTGGCAAGCAATCCCTAGAGACGATTTGCCTCTTACTGGCCTACAAGATCAAGTATCCTGAGAACTTCTTTATTCTTCGTGGTAACCACGAGTGCGCCAGTATAAACCGCATTTATGGCTTTTATGACGAATGTTCGCTCCTTCCTGCTTCTGCCTCAACCCTACCTTGAACTGCATGGATACAGGCAAACGACGCTACAACATCAAGCTTTGGAAGACATTTACAGATTGCTTCAATTGCCTGCCAATCGCTGCCATCATTGATGAGAAGATTTTCACCATGCATGGCGGCCTTAGTCCCGACCTTCAGTCCATGGAGCAGATTAGACGGGTCATGCGCCAACTGACGTTCCTGATACAGGCGGGCATCACATCAAATCCCTCACATCCTGGCTCCGCTCACGTGAGATGGCTTTTAGGTCTACTGTGCGACCTATTATGGTCAGATCCGGACAAGGACATCACCGGCTGGTCAGAAAACGACCGAGGCGTGTCCTTCACATTTGGGCCCGATGTTGTGTCGCGTTTCTTACAGAAACATGACATGGATTTAATTTGCAGAGCACATCAGGTGTGTCTTCACTAGAGGGCCGTTGTACCTTCTCAGCTTGTCAGCGTTTGCATTCGAACTGTGTTTGCACTCGATCATAGCGATTCCTCCTCCCATCTCTTCATGCACTTTGACGAATATTTTTCCTGTTGATTGATCTCTCATCCAGGTCGTTGAGGATGGTTACGAATTCTTCGCAAAGCGTCAGCTTGTAACACTGTTCTCGGCCCCAAATTACTGTGGAGAGTTCGACAACGCCGGTGCAATGATGAGTGTAGATGAGACCTTGTTATGTTCATTCCAGGTGCATTGCATGGTGTCTTTGCATCAATGCCATTCACTCACCCTTCCACGTGCTTAGATTTTAAAGCCAGCTGAGAAGAAAGCAAAGTACCCCTACGGAGGGATGAACATGGGCCGACCAGTAACACCGCCGCGCAAGCAAAAGAAGAAGGACGGCAAGATGGGCTGAGATCGCCCTGGCAGTGGCGGACCACCATCTCCATGGCAAGGGGGTCCCCCTTCGCCCCTTGCCTCCCTCATTTGTACCGCCTTTCTTCATTCCTTCCCTTCCCTTTCATCTCTTTATGTTTTGCTGTTCGATGTTCCGATTAGGCGTTAGACGATTATCCAGGTGGTAATATTGGTGGAGAGTCGGGCTGCAGTGCTAGTGCGGGCTGAGGAAGTTGTTTAGACCAGATCTGGCCCATGGTTGCCGACTGGCGGCTGCTTGTACCATGACTATAATGCGTAGGGGGACGTGGAAGGGCAGGTGGCGGGAGATGGACGCATAAAAGTATCAAACGCGCATGCATGGACGGCACCGTCTTCCTGTATCATCATCACCCTCAATCCCCTCATTCACCGCCGCCTCTCACTCCCTGATGAACTTAATTATCTACTTTCCTTACTGACCCTCGATGGCTGCTCGTTCGTTCTGATGGTTCAATATCATGTATACCATGGCACCACATCCCCGATCTCTAACTCTATAACAACGAACTTTCCGAACGAGCGCGATGTTTCTTCTCTCTCACTTTCAGCCTACCTCTCAGCCTGTCTTTTACATCTGTTGAATCCCATTTTTTTTCATTTGCTCCTCTCTTCTGCTGCTCCCGAAAGCATGGCACTCGAACACGATCGGGTTTCCTCTGTCCAGCCAGTTGATATCAGACTGCTTTGAAGATGGCATGGCTTAATCTCCCATTGTCGAAATTTATGTTTCAATTTTGACTGTCACCGTCGGTTAGACTTCCTCCGGACTGGGCTGGAAAGCATTAGCTCGGTTGTCCGCCTGGCATTCAGAGAGAATATGATTCTATTTCGAAACGCCTCCTCACCTCACCCAACCTCATAAATATTTCTGCTTACCTGCTCGGCTTCTCGCTTGTTATCCCGGGGATCTTGCTATCCCCTATGCCCCCGCTAAGATCAAACAAGGCCTTCTTTTCTTCTCTTGGATCATTTCAGCGATTTGTGCTCGCGTTGTCCCCCTTTGTATCGTGCGCCATATCTTCTGGTTATTCAACAGGTCCTTACTATCGGCCGCAAAGAATCACCACAGCTCAGTCAGACGAGCTCACTCATCCACACCCAACAGAAGAAGGATGCCTCGTGCCCCCTACTTGTGATGCTGTTATCAGATACACTCTCACCCTCGTGCGCCGTGCTCGTGGTCGGCACATTTCGAGCCAGGCTCTTACTGCCATTGTCCTCTGCTCGACTGTCGTGTTTTGTGCGCTCGTTGGCTGTATTTTACAACTCCCTTCCGCGTTCTTTTCCCTTCGTAACCGTTTCCGATCGGGTACTCCTGCCGAGACACTCCCAATACGGCAGAATTCCTCGACGAAGAGATGGGCAGCTCACCGATTCACTTGGCTACCCATTTGTCGCCTCCCCCGCCTTACTCGCGCGCCCCTTCTTACGAGAGTTCCGGGGGTAACGGAAGACGGGTCGCGAGTGCACAATAGTTTCTCTTTGTTCATGCCTCGGTTGCGTTTATTATCAGCGAAAAACTCCTTGTAGGCGACTCTGCTTGTATCTTGCACATCGAAAACTTTCTACGGGCTACGCTAAAATAGTAGAAAGGCACTAGTATTCTACTCTTGCTTGACCTTGAGGACATGAAGGGCGAAGATAGCACCACGTGATCATTATGCCATTCACATGATTGAAGTCGCGTCGCGTTATCACTTTCCATTCTTCCAACTTCCACACTGCTTGTCATCATGGCCATGGCGACACCAGCTGGAAATTCAACCCCACCCTCACCCCTACCATCCACTGCATCGAGCCTTTGGGCTCGTTTACTTCATGATCACGGCCCATCTAAGGCTAATGGTACTCAGCTCCCCCCATATGCCCACCTCACGCCCCAAGACAAGGCTGGCACATCAACCCGGATCCTTCTCCATGACACACACGCACGTCTTGAAAAATTCTCGGAACGCGCAAACTCTATTTTCTCTGAAATTGAAGCCTCCAAGAGGGAGATGGTCAGGGTTAGGGAGGAGGTTGAAAGCTTGCGAGAGAAGGAACTCGAGGCAATTGCTCAATTAAGCGCGTTTTTTCGCGCATATATGCATGTAACTGTGCTCCTAACTATATATTTCAGTCAACCGGTGTCAGTCCTCTCTCCAGAAGACTATAGGGGATCCCGTGCAAGCGCGCGAAGCTACCGCAATACAAGCCAGTCTCACGTTGACAACGGAACGGCTGCATGCTCTTGAGGGCAAGATCAGTTGCAAGCTGGAAGCGTTAATCACGGTAGAATACACTCCGGTGCTTTAATGGAAACATGTAATCATCCCGTTCACAGCTTCTTCAAACTCAAAACCAGTTATCGCAATCCCTCCAAGAGCAGTTTTCACTGTCGCAAAACCAACAAAGTCGAATCCTCGAACTACTCGCACCACTCCACCCGGCTCTCCAATCTATACCGCTCCATATAAGCATTGCATGCAACGCTATCATGGAGAAGATACCGCAAGGCTGCCGGTGCATCAACTCTTGTCCTGTTCCCTCGCCTCCTTCAGCAACATCCACCCATACTTCATCATCGAAGGGTAGTGCGGAGGCAGAGCTACCTGAAGCGACAAGAAAAAGACGAAAGATTGATCTCTCACATTCTCCCCAGCATATAACGTCTACTCGAGGTGATCAGGATCGATCCATTGGGGTAGAAAGACATCAGGCATCAGTGGGAACACGGAATCAGTTCCAAGAGGTCGGTACCCCTTCTGCCGTTCCAACCCCAAGTGGCCAAAGGCGCGGCAATGGTACCAGTGCAATGGCTCACAGTTATCTGGGAGATGTCCAGTGTGGGTCTAGCAACGCCGCTCAGGCGACAAGATTATCAATTATCGCAAGGACACCGCCTAACAAGAGCCTTGGTAGAAAAGGTATGAACCGGTCTATCGCCCTAGTTTCCCACCATACACACTCCTCGCCCATCTTCAGACATAACAAATTCCTTTACCTCTTTAAGGGTGAGTTGCTTCTCCATACGAGGATATATATGGCCGGTCTCATTGCGCAGGTTCCCACTGTGAATGTTCCCGGGAAGAGGTTCATTTTGATTGGTGACGACGACGATGACGACGATGATAATCTTTGACCATTCATTCCCATGACAATTTCTGCGATAGAAGATGACGGTGCTTAGATATAAGTTCCAAAATATGTTCGCAGACAGAACGCTATTGTCGTAAGACCCCGGATTTTGTAGTTCAAAGCCTCAGAGTGGTACTGAAAACGGTTCTTTGATCTCGCGGGATGTCACTCGTGGGGGCACCGATTCTATGGATGTATCCCGAAATAACTCGACTCCTTCGGTCTGAGCCTGAGTGAGATCCACGAACCTGCAGTGATAGGCCGCTCGGAGTTGATAGACAACCCTCAACCCCGCTTTGGAAGATCTATGTTCTGTATAATGATATTATGCGGGATGTTTTGACACTTAAAAAAGTAAATTTTTAAAAATAAAATAAAAAGTGGGGTTTCTTTGCTGTTATGTTACTAGAACTAGAACTAAAACTAGAACTAGAAGCACATGCGTCTCGGGGGTATTGGAGTCTCGTGAACGTGAGCGTTGAAGAAACGTTAAAACGTTGAATGTCGCGCAGAATATTCCTTATTCATTAGAGTTTGGTCGACCACAAAAGGTTGTTGAACTGATGGAATAAGTGATTAGTTAAGTTGGGTTGGTGATTATCTGCCAATAGTTGGAGTTCGAGCGAGTTGCATTGGCAATTGGTGCCGAGGTGGGGAAGGGAGGGGAAGGGAAGGCGGGTAGATTTTGATATTTTAGATTATCGGCGTTTTCACGGAAGATGGTTTGTTTCCGTTTCTCCGCTTTGTCTCCCTCCCAACCCTTCACATGGACATGGACGACATGGACAGGATCATGACAAACGAGCGCTACGCCACACATACACAAAAAGACCTCAATAAAAAAAAGAAAAAAAAGATATCAGGTTCTTCCTTCCCTTTGTACGATAAATTACCGGCAGATTAATCGCGCCGGGATACAGTAAAAAGAGGGGAATTGGTGATTGCCGTAAACTTGTTACGTGAGTTCAACATGAGTGTGTGTATCGCGAGATATTAGCGAGCAAGTGGCTGAGAGGAAAGTAGAGAGGTGGACCTAACAAAAAAAAAGGGTGACATGAAAGAAAAAAAAAACCATCGTACATATGCATGCAGGTACGCATTGAAATCCACCTAGAGAATCTGTCTACAAGGATAAAGTAAAGGTGTTCGATGTTAGTTGGGAAGAGGATCACTCGCGAGCAACCCAATCATTGCTACGAGAGACCAACTCTATCGAGTTGTCAGTCGTCCAAAAGACGCGCTCTGTCGCGCTGCGCCCGGTCCAGCTCTTCTGGTCGCGGAGGATCATGGCCTACGACAATGAACGGTAAGGACACATCCCAAATATGTGACAAGCATGCATGCACGAAGGCTCACCTGTTGTGCACCAAAATTACGTTGGTCGTGTGCGAATAAGTCCACGTTCTCCTCGAGTGCATCATACAGTATTTGCATATCTCGTAGAATTGCTTGCAGCACTCGGACCGAGGCAAGCGTAAGTTGTTCTTTGCGGTTGCGTATGATGGCTCCATTCGAGGTAGGAGGCGGAAGGGACTGCGAAATTTGTTGCAATACCATGTGCATAATGCGTTTTGTTTCGTTCATGATCTTTTGAGCTGCCGGGTAGTTCTTGCGTGAAACGAGCACCAGGGCGCGTGTGATCATATCCGAGGCGAGTAGCTCCATACGCCGTCGTACAATGACCGTGTCTGAACGGACTGTCGAATGCCGAGCAGGGTTGCCACTCCCCGCGGGAAGTAGGGTGACTGTAAGGAGAACGGGATGCGCGAGGCGCGAGACATGCTTGGCCGCCGCGGGATCGTAAAACGTCCCGTCTACCTCGAAGACGGGCACCTCGTCGATCATCCGATCCATCATGCCATCTGTGAGGTCGGCCACGTCGTCAATGCCTAGTGCATCGAGTCCCAAACTCTGATTGAACCGTTCCGTTGCATTCATTGCCCGTCGCGCACCACGGGCGTTGCCATTGCGTAGAGCATCAGAATTATCAAGCTCAAGCTCGACAAGCATCTCTTTGCGCTCGCCATAACGCAACTCGCCAATGTCGACGTCAACGTTGCGCCCATCAGATGCGACAATGGAAGACGGTCCTCCAGAGACCTTGCGTATACGGAAGCGGTTTCCATCCACGATTTTCATATGGAGTTTCATATTCATCGACCCGACGGACATCATTCCACCAATACAACCTGCGAGGCAGCTCCGTAGGTCATACCAGTCACTTACGAACGTGTACGTTCCACTAGTGTGATTTGACATGAGCCAGAGAGATGCAGGGTCGTGTGAGCGCCCATAGCCAAAGGAGTGAATTGGCACGTTCGCCGCCTCTGCCCGCGCAAGAACAAGGTCCATTTGTGCCCGCCGCGTGCTATCCGCCGCGTCACTGACTAGGACCATACCGGCCACAGGATTCCGTGATTTTCGTTGCAATACGACATCAAGCCCTGTCAAAGTAACGTAAGCCAAGAGCGCAATATTACCCAAAGGTCATACCATGGTTGACGGCAGTGACAACATCCGTCTTTTCTTCCTTGCTCCCCCGCGCAATGAATTCATCCTCAAAGTATTGATTTTCTTCGGGACGGAATCCAATCTCGTCAACAAATTTGCAAAGTCGTGCACGACTCTGTATGCGTCCGAGCGACAGGAAGGGTGTCTTGCGCACCGCGCCACCAACGCCAACCTCGAAGGTGACGAATGACAGACGATCCCGTGGCCCAAGGGAGGCAATTGTGAAGTCGAGCGACGCTTTGATGACACGAAGTTTGAGTGCAGCTGTGCTTGGTAATGAATGAATGGTGGGAAGAGAGATGACGATGATAAGATCCAAGGGCGGGTGAGGAAGGGGCGTCAGAGAGTTAGAAGGGCCAGCAGACATATGCGGAGCATATAAAGGACTTGAAGGGTAATGAGATGAAGTCTCATTTTCTTGAAGTGGGGTGAGTTTGCCTGTCGCACTACTGTGGTGCGCGTGGTTCATGACGGAGCCCCCGTGAGACGTGTAGCTTGAAAGCGTCGACCTTCCCGAACTGTGCAGTAGGCTGCTTTCTGCAGTGCTTGCGCTCGTCCCTGTGCTTCCGCTAAGCATCCGAGCTGCCTTGGCACTGCCACCAAACTCGTCCATGTCGAATGGCACATGATCATCCTCTCGTCTTGGCCGTTGCACAAGCGCTACGAGCGACTGAACATTAGTCTTCCATGTTTCGAGTGAGGAACGATCCTTGAATATAAGAATAAACGAATCAAGCCTCTCATCTTCCATGTCTATGGTCAGGCTGAGCTCTCCTTGAACGGATGTGTCCGTGACCTGACGGATGTGCTTGATGTAAATACGACCCTTGAGTCGTAACACACCCTTGGACTGACCCGGTCCTCCGCTAGTCACAGAAACGCCATCAGCGAGGGCGGAAGCTGCACCCGAAGCATTCGAAAGGAATCGCCCAAGGGTGCGTTTCCTTTCCTCGGCAATGCATATAATTGCCTCTTTGAAGAGATAGACATAGAATTCGCGCACAAGTGCATCGCGCCTCACTGACAGAAGATCATACATCTGCAGAGGGCCAAGCCCCGAGAGTGGATGTCCTTTCCAGTCAATAATCCGATTTCTGAGGTCCTCAGTGATCGCCTCGAATGGTGAGTCGTCCAGAGACCGCAGGGTTGATGTGTAAGGAAGATCACGAGTAGAATGGTTATCATGGGAAGAGGACGCTGGAGAAATGATGCTCCCAGGGACGGGTGAAGGTTGGCGGCGTCGCAGGGTTGCTGGTTCAGGCACGTTATGTGCGGCGTATGGATCCATCACAGGTCCAGGTACATGCCCCGAGCCACGCTTTCCCGGCAGCTCGACCACAACAACGCAGGTCAGCGCTTGCGTGGATTCAGCATTGCGTGTAAGGGAGGAGAATTCAGGAAGCACTTGGATCGAGGGTGTCACAACGAATGAGGCGTGGTCATTGTGCAAGCCTGACTTGAAGGGCGATGTGAGTGGTTCGATCGGATCATCTTCCATGGGATCATAGGCGCGGCCTGTAGTGGGTGCATGGCGGTTAATCGCACGTCCTGAAGTTGGCGTGTCCCGTCCTGGGTACATACTGGGGGCGTTCCGGTCCCCCATGCCTGTGAGGGCGGCAAGTTCTGCATCATGACACGTAAGTCAAAGTTATGTGGGCCGTTGTCACTAAAGAAGTGACAACTTACTGTTTGATTTTCCACCATCGCCGTCTCCGACCTTCATTGGCCGCCGACACACACCGCATACACCAAGGCTCGACTTGCGCAAAACTGGTGTCGCGCGGCCAACACCGGGTACGGGTCCATATACCGCAGTAAAGCACGCCTAGGAGAGGATTGAATGTTTAATAAAAAGAAATTTGCAAAAAGGATAGCCGAGAGAGAGCGACGAATTTAGTGGGAAATTTCGGTTATAACGCATACGACGACTCGCACGAATTAGGTGCCGGAAAGGTGTAACCGGGGTGGTAGACGAAGAGTGAGGAGTCGGGGGGACCCAACATCCACAGGAGAGGAATTCCCATCAAACGAGGACAGGAACATGAGAAGGAACCCATCGATTTCAGCAACGAGGGCAACATGCGTCTCAAGAGCGCATATAGTGACAAATCCAAGCGCTCATATACTAACAAAGGTAACGAAAGGGCATTGACTCACCTCATGGAGGGCATGGCCACACTCAGGCACGATATGGGGCTTCTCACCTGGTAGACGAAAACTGAAGGAAAGAGGTTCGAGACAGACAGGGCACTCTTCTTCTTCTTCTGAGGAGTCGTGGCTAGACACGACTGGGAGCGGGGCGTGGACCATGGTGGCGAAAGGGTGAGCGAGAAGGTCTTGGGTATGGACAGCCGAGTGATGAGAACCAGAAGCGACGGAGTAAACGGAGCGAAAAGAGGCGCTGAGGATGATCTCCCAACGTCTTTATTACGGGGGGTAAGATGGTGTGAGGTAAAGGGAGTAAGGGTAACGGTTGAACGGGACGAGGATGAGTGGGATGAAGGAAGTCTGTGGGATTGATCCCGTTCTTGTGCTTGTGACTTTTTGTTACTTTTTTGGAACCAGGTGGAGGGATGAGCAGCCCTCATAAACCCTTTGGATCAAAGATGCGGGAAGAGGGAGGCCGTGGGCGGGAAGAGAACGAAAGAAGTGGGAGACAAGACAAGTCAAGTCAAGTCAAGCTATCATATCATTTCTTCAAGACAAGAAGAAATCTCTCCAAATTCGGAGGTCACCCAGTTTAGATACCGCGTGTCCCATGTCTCATGTTGCGACGCATGTCTCATGCCGCGTACCCGTGCCCATACTCATCATACCATATCCCATCCTATTCTATCCCATCCCATCCCATCCCATCCCATCCCATCATCTCGGTACCTCAGTACCTACATCACTACCCCCTACACCTACACCTACATACTCTGTCTAAAATCTGAGAGTCTCTTTCACTGCACATCGCACCATACCTCTTTTTCAACACAACCTTTCTTCCTGCTCCGACCCGTCGGGATCGCCTCCGACTAGTGTTCAACTGTGCAAGTATTAGTGTCAAAAGTATTAGTATTCTAATTTATATTTTCTGTCCCAGTCCAGTCCATTTTGAGATACTTACCAGCGTTCCTGATCTAAAGAAGCTAAAGTACAGTACCTTTTCTTTTACCTTTTCTTTCTTCTCCTTTCTAAACATACCAAACCTAGTCCTGGCCGCATCAAACAGTGTTGTTCTACTATCAACTATCATCGTTCGACCTTTGGATTAGCGGAACCGAGATTTCTGCCAGGTCCTGGTCCTAAAAGAAGTTGGGGTCTCATCTCATCTTCCCTGCTTCCTCTTCCCAAGCCGAGTGTCTCACAACTCAGTGACCTCGTCTATCTCTCTCTCTCTAACGTATTAATTAAATACAAAGGCTCAAGACAGTACATCTATTCTACCTACCTGTAGAAAGGCTGTGTGTGAATCTCTCCCATCATACCGCCCAGTTATCATTATCAATCACACACTGCCAACCCGTGTGCACCATCGTGAGCAGTTTTTTTTAACTTCCTATTCGACTTTGTGGCTTCCATTTCCATAAAATCATCGTTCACCGTTCACCGTCTACTGCACTGCTACAGCCACCCCCTCGCTCGGCTTTTTATCATTCGAATAGACACATGCATTGCTGCGGCACGCCCGCTGTTCGCTTCCCCTTGTGAGCTGTTCGCATCGCACCACGGAAGCATAATAGTCAAGGTATAGAAGAGCACGCGGTATTTCAGCTTCCCACCTCTGCCTAAGCTTCGAAGTTCGCCGGACTTCGACTGATGGGATCCAACCGGCGTACCGCGCTCATCGTGATCCGCATCTCTACATAGTCCTACTCTTCAGCATTCTGGGCCTCCTACCCGGGGTACGCGGGGGTGAGATTAAAAATCCTCCTTCCACCTTCTCTTTGTGATACCCCTCCCTCCCCCCCTCACCCAGGTAGAAGCTTGGATAAACCTTTTTCCATCACAACTATATTCACAAACTACCCAGAGTCCCACATCCATACCTATCCGGGAGATTATGTGTTTTGGGTTGATACAGCATCAGGAAGATGACCGGATGACGTGGGAGTCAGCGCTGATTGCATGTGTATTTAATTAACTTATTGATAAATGAATGATATATCTTAGCGACCCCGACATACAATCATAGGAATTTGCCGATTTGTTGCGGCGTGAAATGCCAAGAGCCCTAAATCTTGCTGGGGGATCAATTTACTGGGCTGGGCGAAGTAGCGCATCCCCCCTCGAGTTTCGCTTTCTACACACTAGGCGAAATGGATTAAGTGTAGACGCCTATACTTTCTTTCTAAGGTTAGTAACTTCTTCCTTGCCAGACTACAGAAACCCAATTAATTAATTGGTCCGTTTTTACATCCGCTTGGCTAAATGTATATAATGAAAAAAAAGTGAGTTTCTTACGCGGTCCATTTGCCCCCCCCCACCCTCCGCGTGAACTTACATAAGACATGTATTAGTACTTGTTAAAACAAAGCGGAGTAGCTTCACACCGGTGACTACATGTATGCGCAACAGGCGATGGAACCCGACAGGCGTTACAAAAGACGACAAAGAGAAAAAAGGCACTCGTAAACATGACTAAGATCGAAAAAAAAACTGTGTATGCGTAGCGAATACAGTGAAGTTTGACCAAGAAAACTCAAAGCTATAGCATCTGGACGGAACTTCCAAAGAGATCGAGAGGGGAAAGCCAAGTAATTATAGAAAGGAAAGCAGAAGAACTGGAAAACCATCCAAACCATCCTATTCACTTGGGCGCAGCCCAATCTTCACATGCATCGGCCCTGATAGCTGTTCTGAATCCGCGGCATGCACAATCTCAGCAGAGCTCGCCCTCCTCTCAATCCCACCTCGACTCGAGCTTTGTCCCTGACCTTGCACAGGATCGGACCCCGTGCGACGCGTTGGTGGTGGGGCGCCAAAAGGCGATAAAATCCTACGGTCTTGTTCTTCCTTACGCGGAATTGTCCTAGGAAGCGAGACGTGCACGTTACTCTGCAAACGTTCAATTATACCATTTATCCCTGTGCTGCTGATCCGCTCTTTCGTGCTGCTTTGTCCACTCGAGACGCTACTTGTGCTCACTTCTTGACTGACGTCATCCTCGGTTGCCGACCCGGAAGCTGCTGGTTTCTTGCCAGATCCACTTATACCCTCACGTTCGTTGCGCAGGATCTCTTTAGCCAGGTTGCTCCCACCCTGAGGTAGTTGTGGGAAATAGCTCTCTCCTTCATCGGCCGCTGCACTCGCGCCTGCAAAATAATCAAATTCATCTCCTTTGCTTTTCGTTACGGGTGCCCCGGGGGCAGCATTACTCAACGGATTTCCCCCTGGCCGGCCCCAGAAAGCCCCCGGTGACATGGTCGATGCAGGGGAGAACACTATTGACGGATGGCTGGGGTGTGGAAGCGACGGTGGACCAGGTGCAAATTGAAAAGAGGGCATGCTCGGCGTAATAGGAGGTAAGCCACTCGGTGTTGCATTCAATGGGTGTCCGTGCGCGGGGTGATGAAGTGGTGACCGTGCATGCGAATACATGGGGTGGTGAAAGGGAGAATGCGGGTGTGCGCGGGGCGATGGGAAGGGAGGAACACCTGGTTGGTGTAAAGGTGAAATATGAACGCCCGGAGTGAACCCTGGAGACATTGGTGAGAAATTATGTGAGGGTGGGATGACAAAGGCAGATGGCGGAGGAAGGGAGATGGGCCCAGGATGGGCTGGGTGTGTGTGTGCCCGCTGCCGAGATGGGGGGAAGGCTGGTCGAGCAGCGGTGGGGTCCCTCTCTGGGAAGAAGACGAGGGCATCTGTCCAGAGTGACGCGGCTGGGCTTGCACCGAGGACGTAGGTAAACTCAATGGGACGGGAGCGTGAGGCTGCGGTTGAGAACGGGGTGGGATTTGGTGTTCAAGTAAAGGGTGTGAGAGGGGGTGCATAGGCTGGGGTAGCTGGAGTGGTGGCGATGATACACGCGATCCTTTCACGGAAGGCACGCCGGCACTAGATGATGGTGGAGTGGGCAGGTCTCCCAGACCGATGCTAGGAGACTCATTTCTATGTAGGGAGGTATTAATGTTCATAGAGTCATTTAGCCCAGTGTCGGCAGAGTGATGCGCAAAAAATTGTTGCTCTGGAGCTGCTCCTAGGCGTGACAAACCAGCTTGAGGGTGGATCCGCTGAAGGGGGGGGAGGACGCTCAATGGTAAGTGGGATCTGTTGCTCCTGATTTGATTCAAACCATAAACATGATAATCAAGTAAATGGGAGGGTTGTGGAGGGGGCAGCGGGGTGCCACGGGAGGATGTCGGCCTGATGGTAACGCTAGCTATCGAAGCGAGCGAAGCGGTGTTACGCCCGGGAAAGGTGAATGGAGAATTGGAGAGGAGGGTGCTGTTAAAGACTGTCCCACTGAAGGCATGAACCTGTCGTAGTGTACTTTGAGGGGTCGACCGTTGTACTCATATCTGAAAAAAAAAAAGATCAAGCAACCGAATAAGTGGTATAACAGGAGCTTTTACCCATTAAACATGTTTACTGCACGTTCGGCGTCGTGCTCTGTGGCGAAAACCACAGTGCCGAATCCTCGAGAACGGCCATCTTGGCCTAAAGCCACGTCCGCGCGAAGAATTGTACCCGCTTGACGAAACAGGTCTTTGAGATCCTGCCATTGACAGTGAAATGGTAACTAGACATCCTTGAGAAAATCGGAGTAGATCACGACCATAGGGAGACCCACGTTCCCGACGAATAAGTTACGGCTAACACCGCCTGCAGTCGTTGGCCGATCATGGCCAAAAACGGAGTGGTCTGCGTAAGACTCATCTAAAGTACTGCTCAGTGAAATCTGGGGAACGAAAGAAGACAAGGGGTTGACAGATAGCGGAAGTGGGGCTGCAAAGGTAGATGGTGGCCGTAGGCCAGGAATGATTGGGGCATGGCTACTAATAAGTGCGGAAGGGTGATAACCTGAAGCAGAGCTGGAAAAGCTTTCGAAATCATTAGGTAGGCGGTCTAATCGAACTTCGAGAATACGAGACTGCCAGGAGTAACCGTTGAACATATCGACGGCACGCCCAGCATCCTCTGCAGTAGCGAGAAGGACGGTGCCATAACCGCGAGAACGGTTGTCTGGGCCTAGGGAGACATCTGCACGGAGAACAGTGCCGGCCTTGCGAAAGAGATCCTTAAGGTCTTGCCAACGAACGCGGTAGGGAAGCTGTGGCGGTGATCAGTCATCTGTCTCGATGGAGAAACGTGAAACATGAACGATTAAAGCAGTGCTGGCGCCCGCACCCACACCCATGAAACCTGCGAGTAGCATGGAGAGGGAGGCGAGATGGGGGCGGAACGACGAGGAAAGAGAAGGAGAGATTTCATAAACGCAAGGGCAACCAAGAGGGAAAAAAGAAAGAGAATTGAAAGAAAGAGAGGAAACGTACGTTGCCAACGAAAAGTTGTGTACGGGTGTCTTTGAGTGGAATATGACGACCATCTGAAGATACGGAAGAGGTGGCTTGCTGAATGACTGCGTCTATCTCCTCATTGGTAGGAGGTGGATGTGTTGAGAGGGAAGGAGGAGAGTTTGTTGATTGTGCAATAACCGTAGTAGTAGAGGAGCTGGGTGTGAGATTATTCTAGCGGGCGGAAATAGGATAAATATATGCGTGGAGGGAAAAGGAAAAAAAAAACATACAAGAGGGGGTTGTATGTCCATGAGGAGGACTAGGACTAAGGAAAGAAGGGACCGTACATGCACAAAGAGAAAGATACGGTGAGACGGTAGCCGCTCATGATCATTGGACTTGGGTTCCGTTTCCGTCCCTCCCTACCGACCGTTGGAGGACCCGGGACGGGAGCGGGAGCGGGGGAGCGGTATGAAAGGGGAGGGTAGGGTAAGGTAGGGTAGGGGTTATGGGGTGTTGGCTCGGGGCTTGGGGGGGGGGTGGGTTGAGTATCCACTCAACGCTCCACTTTGGCTTTGGCAATTTTGCACCCACCCTGATCTTATTAGGACATCTTGACGTCAACCACCCTATATTCGGCTTCTTCCTTTCCTGAACTCGATCCACTCCGTTATCTCGTGATCTTGCTCACCTCATTATTCACTTTGCTTGGTCGCCAGCCGTCAGCCTCATCCGCTAGCCGCATATACTTATAACTTATACTTATACTTAATCCTGATCCTATGGGGATATCCCTTGTTTCGTTCCAACTCTTCCATAACATCCTCCTTTCTGCTTCAATGCTTCAATCGATGCGCCATACTCATCATACTTGTGGACCGACCTTCGCTCGCTTAATATCGCGGCGTAGTTCAACACGATTATCAGTTTAACTTCGGTGCCATCCTGTCTAGGGAGATGCCATGTGATGCATATCGCATATACATCTAGAGCTGTTTCACTCACTCGCTTTCTCGTGTACGTCGTCTTAGACTCTCCTCTCTCTTCGCTTGCGACCCATCAGCATATCTGTCCATGCCAGAACGCACCCATTCTCAAAAGACCCACTCAGATTCTACCATACAAACAATCTCCCCCTGTGATACTCGTTGTCATGTGAGCCAAGGATGCCAAGTTATCGTTTGCTCCCTCATTTAGAAACCTTGCTGTCAGAGCGATACCGATATTCAAGGATTTAGCAGTCAAAACGAATGTTGCTCAGGGGTTAGCCCGCCTTGTACTCTTGACTCCTCGAGTACAGACGATTGTCAAGGTGCGTTCCTTCCTGTCGGATCAGCATCGCTGCACATCAGTGTCTTAGTCTCGTTTCTCATCCTTCCCTCCCAGCTTGCTGTACTAGCGTCAGATCCACCACCGACAACGTAGGGAATGTGATCGCCCCTCCTGCGTACATTTCGTCGTCACCTTTGTGCGAGGCAAGGAAGCAACCTAAGAAGCCTACTCCCTTATCTGGGGAGGGCCATCACCTTATGGTCTCCGATGACGCTGCAGAGCGGGGTGGCGGTAGTAGACGGATACTACTCCTATCTGTTCAGGGAATGGACTGCCCCGCCTGTGCACACACCGTTACAAATGCGCTCTTAAGATTTCCATCGGTTCAGGATGTCAAGGTCAATAGCTTTACTGGTCAAGCTTCTTTGGTATTCAGGGAGGGCTTTGCCTTTCCGCCGGACATAGCGAAGAGGGCTACGCAGCTTACCGGTTATAAGTGCGCAGTGCTTAACGAAGCTCGCTTTGAAGGAAACCACAGATTACTTCACATAAAATTCATGTCAGACACCAGACTTCCTCACGAGTACCTTAAACTTCCTCCGGGCGTGGCTATTCTCGAGACATCGCGCACTGGGTCTAACACAATCTTTGATGTTCAATACGATGCCACCATGATACAACCTCGCTCTGTCCTGGATTATTTCGCCCCCATGGGTGGTTCTTTCCTTCCTCCATCCAAGTCAGATGCAAGCGCCCAGCTTACCAAAGAGATCATATCACTGTTCTTCCTCACTGTCATTTCCGCCATACTCTGCATCCCCGTGCTCGTCTTTGCCTGGGCACCGTTACAACCGAAACCGAAAATATACGGTGCTGTCTCGCTTTTCTTTGCGACATGCATACAACTTTATGCGGGCGGGCCTTTGTATTCTGCTACATTCCGTTCTCTTTTTCTGCAGCGGACTCTCGACATGGACGCGCTAGTTGCTCTCTCATCTACGATTGCTTATGTTTTCTCTCTTGTTGCATACGCAACACAGGCTGCTGGTCACGAATTTAGTACACCATTCTTCGAGACGCCGGCACTATTGTTGACCCTCATCACTTTCGGCAAACTTATTGCGGTGTACGCGCGCCGACGTGCAACGTCAGCAATTGACAATTTGGGTACGCTGCAGCCGGACTTCGTCCAACTGGTTTCTGCGGATGGCACCGCAGTCACAGTCATTCATGTTGATCTCGTGCACCTCCATGACGTGCTTCGCATTTCCGCAGACGCTGTTGTCCCTACGGATGGAGTCGTGTTGCGAGGGTCGACCCAGGTCGATGAGTCTGCTCTCACTGGTGAAAGCCTTCCCGTCAACAAGGCTCCGGGCGCCACTCTCACTGCCGGTACGCGGAATGTGTCCTCGTCTGTCGACATGCAAGTTTCCCGGGTGCCCGCGGAGAATACCCTTGCTGACCTAACCGCGCTCGTGACACGCCTGCAAGAGGCACGTCTGTCCATCCAGGACTTGGCGGATCGCGCGGCCACGTTTTTTGCTCCAGTAATACTGGCAGTGGCAACGGCTGTCTTCGTCATATGGATCGTTATCGCGTTGCGCGTCCGTGGGGAAGAAGCCAACAAAGCAATTTTGACAGCTTTGCGATACACGATTGCGGTGCTGGTGGTATCGTGCCCGTGTGGTATTGTATTATGCGTACCAATGGTTGTTGTCATTGCTGGCGCTGTCTCAGCTAGAGAGGGCGTGTTGTTCAAAGTAAGCTCCCTTGTGAACACTCGTTTTTCTGCATTGCTGACTAGACCGGAGACTGCAACCGCTATCCAATACGCCAAGAATACAACCGTCGCTGTGTTCGACAAAACGGGCACGCTGACACTCGGTCAGATGGCCGTCGTGGAGGCACACACGCGTGAGGACGTCGTGGGCACTATACTGGGGATTGTGTCGGAAAACCCTCATCCTGTTGCGCAAGCCGTGGCCAAGTATCTGCGCGTGACTTACCCGCACATATCGGCGGAGCCATTCTCGGAAGAAATCCGATCCCTTCCCGGACAAGGCATCGAGGTGACACTCAACGGCGTGCAAATTCGTGGTGGCAGCCCGAACTGGCTCGGCCTACAGACGGAGCCAGTCTACTCCCTCATGACGGAGAGGGCTTTAACCATGTTCGCAGTAACTTTCCAGGAGAGGTGGTTGGCTTTTTCGGATTGACCGATCTGCCACGCCCTAGCGCGCGAGCCGCAGTCGAGCTTCTCCAAGGTCAAGGGATCCAAGTGCATATTGTCTCCGGTGACTTGCCGCCCGTCGTTCTCGCCCTTGCGAAGCAGCTGGGCATCCCTCCGGAACGCGCACTTGGGGGTTGTCTCCCCGCAGAGAAGGTCGCGCGTGTACGCGCACTGCAGGCGTCTGGTGCGCAGGTCTTGTTCATCGGGGATGGGACGAATGACACACCTGCTCTGGCTGCCGCGGATATTAGTGTTGCTATGAGCAGTGGGACAGATGTTGCTCGGAGCACGGCGGATGTTGTTTTCCTTGCACCTGACCTCGCGCGTGCGCTGGCGGTGCTGCTTCGCCTGTCACGTGGCGCCGTGCGACGTATATGCATTAATTTTGCATGGGCGTGCGTTTACAACGTTTTCGCGGTACTATTAGCGGCCGGGGCATTTGTAAAATTCCGGATTGCTCCAGAGTATGCAGGTTTGGGAGAGATGGTAAGTGTCGTGCCTGTCATAATCGTCGCATGGAGCACGTGGCTTCTCAAGAACTGAAGCCGCGCGCGCGAGTTTGTTGTATAGTCATATATCATATCATCGAGTCGACCCGTTCTGGTCACGGGGCTTCTCCCCCCTTCCTGGATATGTAAAAGGTAGAAGTGGAAGAACTGATACTGATGTGATGTCAATGATAACGTCTCAGTGTCGGTGTCGTGCTTGACCTTTTCCGCGGGATTTCCGTTGCAAATGCTTCCGGATCCGTAGTCCTCGGAGCCAGGTCAATTTTATTTCTTGTATCATGGTAGAGATCATCGTCCTTTCAGACATGCCCGCTATATAAATTCAAGGGATAGGGATTAAAACGTGTCATGAAGACCAACTTGAAGATGATAATGATCGTCCCTTGTACCCATGTACCCACACTCTGGTGCATGCATGCCATAAGGAAATCTTTCCTGTATCTCAAGATCCTGTTGATGCGGCGCGACCATGCATCCTCAGGGGCTCATATTGCGACCCGCAAATTCCATGCCGTGATGACTGTGAGTAGGGTCATGCCTTGTAGAATTAATTTAGCTTTATTGGATGTGGAGGCGTCCATGTAAATTTGTATTTGTTGTTCCTGTCGCTCCACGCATATACTATATACCCTTTCTGAGCTTCTCGGCTTCCCATACAGATAGATACTGGAATAATGAATAACTGTGCCCGGGTCGGTCGGTAACTATTTGTAGACATTCTCTTGTTCCACTATACTTATAATGTCTAATGTCAACGTCGTGCAGGTTTCACGGGTTACCCAAAAGTCGTTGTGCACTCTGGTACATATCACGCATAAGACAAAGCTAAAGCAATAGCAACTGTTAGTCCATGTGTAGTTAAAGAAAAAAAAAACGTTTTGAAAAAATCCGGGTTTGGGCAGCCCCAAACACGATGATCGCTCTGATCGACACTAGAATCAAAGAGCCGAGACCTCGCGGGTCGAGCAACCAAGGATGACAGGCTGAGCTATGGGCGCATGTCATCTCTCGGGTATCCCACCATGCCACCGTGCTTCTCGGTCATTGGTCACCCACCATTGGTGGCGTGTGGCGCTGCCTTCGAGTCTGGGTTGCACTCGTTATCACTAGATTCTCGACTAGATTACACTGGTTAGAGTTAAAAAAAAAAAAAAGGTTTACAATCAGATGTTGGTGACGCCCAGGAAGGAGGGGCAACAAAAGGGAAACCTCCGCACCCATGAACTCATTCCGTTCGTTACCAGCATTCATTGCAAAAGGACTTGTGACAAGGCAAGGATGCGGACCCCACTGTTGCTTCCCGGTCCGGCAACCCCGTATAATACGGAAAAAGAACCTTCAAGTTTAACTATGGAACTGGCATCCAGCTGATCAAATCATTCCTTCGTTTTATATGACTTCCTCGGAAAAATTTCACCAACTCGTCGCTATTACTTATCATCTTGCTCTTTTAATTTGTTGGCAGAGACTCGGAGATCACTTCCGGAGCTTTCAACTCACGCAGCTATCCACCCACAACGAGCAAAATCCATCCAGTAATGGGATGGATGGTGAATGCCATCATGCGACACAATAACTGTTGTACGACAATGCACCCGTCAAGATCTACTATCGTGCTAGGATGCCCTCATTGCCCGTAGACAATAAGAACGATTGATTCAATGAGTACTGTGCATTGCATCGAAACAATCCTGTCAACAAGCGTAAAAACCATTCTAATTGCCAGTAGTTGACAAACAAACTAAGATGGAAATCCAGAAAAATAATGTTATAAGCAATAATACAGATCATACAATAAAGGGCAGTGCCAAAGGTAGAGTGTCTATACTTCCTGACTCTCCTTCTTGCCCTTCTGAGTTTTGCTAGGCAGAAGCTATACAACGAGTTAATGCCACATTCCTTACACTTTATTCGTGGAATACGGACCTCAGGATTGATATGTGGTACAACACCACCCTGGGAAATGACAACATCACCAAGAAGCTTGTTCAACCTTCCCAAATCCGTCAGCCTTCTTTGAAGTTCGCAAATTTAATAAACTCACTCTTCATCATTCCGGATGGCAAGCTGTAAATGGCGAGGCACAATACGCTGCTTCTTGTTATCCCGAGCAGCATTGCCAGCCAGTTCCAAAATCTCAGCTGCAAGGTACTCAAGGACAGCGGCAAGATAAACTAAAGAAGTTGCTCAGTTACGAAGAGAAAAAGGCTTGAATTCAACGACATACCAGGTGCACCAGCACCAACACGCTGCGCGTAGTTACCACGCTTGAGGAGACGGTGGACACGACCGACAGGGAACTGAAGGCCAGCTTTGGCAGAACGTGACTGTCCCTTGCCAGCTTCAGCCGATGCCTTGCCACCAGACTTGGCCTTTCCGCTAGACTTTCCAGACATTTTCGCTAGTGGGTGAGGTAGTAAAGGAGTTGGTTGTGGAAGGCTTAAGAGCGGTTTGAGGGAAAGAAGTGGTGTGTGGGGAAATGTTGTAAGATGATTTTATAAGTTGAGAGGATACAAGTCACGTGGTAAAACTGCAAAATAAAGTTTAGCGATCAACAAAGGTCACGTCGACGCGTCTGTGGCCAAACATTCCCAAAGTGTCCCATTCGCGTCGTATAAAAGCCCGTGGACGATACAACTATCAACGTTCAATTACTTTTCTCTTTACCACTTGCATCCTCGCTGCACCTATACATTTCCAACTCTCATCCAACCTTTGCATCTGATTTACTTTATCTCAATGGCTCCTAAACCTGCTTCCACTGCTGGCAAGGCTCCCGCCTCAACCGCTTCCAAGGCTCCCGCCAAGCCAACTGAAGGTTCCAAGTCTGCAAAGAAAACATCTTCCAAGCCAGCTGCTGAGCCTTCTGATGAAAAGAAGAAGCGTCGCAAGCTGCGCAAGGAGACTTATTCATCATACATCTACAAGGGTGAGTTTCTACGCAATAACTTAACACTGTTACAATCTCACACAAGAGTCTTAGTGCTGAAGCAAGTACACCCTGACACTGGTATCTCTAACAAGGCCATGGCCATCTTGAACTCCTTCGTCAATGATATCTTTGAGCGTATTGCCACTGAAGCTTCTAGTGCGTCATTACTTTGGTGTCTTGAACAATCCTGACAGGTGGTTGAAGAATTGGCGGCGTACTCCAAAAAGTCTACTATCTCGTCACGAGAAATTCAGACTGCTGTTCGTCTTATCCTTCCTGGTGAACTTTCGAAGCATGCCATCTCCGAAGGTACCAAGTCGGTCACCAAGGTACTTAAATGTTGCTCTGTTTTCAATTCAGTTTTTCACGTCATATCACAGTTCTCCAGCGCGGGTGCCAAGTAGTCAGATTCATCTGGAGATTTGTATTATATTACTACTGTATACTGCTATTCTATATTTTTTTTTTTTTTTCTTATGCGCACTAGTATTGGCTTATGTCATGTTTGTGCTGAAGAAGTCTATTAAAAATTGAAAGTCAAGTGTTAGAAAATGATGATGCAAGATTTTTCTAGAGTTGGCTCTAAATATTGTCATGTTATTTTCGTGATCATCATGAGTTGCTGTACCACCAAGGGAATGTGCCGTAGGTTGGCGATATGCAACCCACATTCGTGTCATGACATGAGCGCAAGTATATAGGAATAATTAACGCTACCAATTTGCGCCGATTTATATCTTCCCTAAGAGTAAATTCTTCCCCATCTCTCTTGCCGTGATTCGAATAGTGCGATATAACGTGGGAATATCAAGCGTAGACGTGAAGGTGTCTGCGAGGCCGAACGGCATCATGAATGGGATCCAGCCTAGATGAGTGTTGTATGAGTAACCGCGAAAGCGTACGTGTTTTGAATGATGTGAATAGGTACCTCTTGCATACTCCATGGCCCAACATCCCTCATGCATTTTGTACTGCTTCGCCACACCGCGACGCATGAGGTGCACGTCACCAGGTCGATACCGCTCCATCTCTAGTGCACCAGGCTGGAATGCCCACTGCTCACCAACGAGGATGTGAAAATAGTCGTCAGCGGGGTGTAGGCCTGAATGACCCTCAGTCCCGAGGGGTGTGCCGAAAATGATGAGGTATTCGGTGATGCTGGCATGTATAATGTACATTGCACCCATAGCGCCGCCCGCGTTGTTGAAAACCCATTCCGAGGTGTTGGAGTTGATAGAGAGGCGAGTGCTCGGGTAGGTGGCGGTAAGGTTGGTGATGATGTGTGATATCATGCCCGCTGTGTTGTTAGGTGATGTCGCGAGCGCAGAGAGCTGAAGTTCATGGAGATGAACTGGGTCAAAGACATACCATCGATCCTAAAGATTCATAAACCATGCTGGTGGCGAGGAGAACCAAACACAGAAAATGTACCTTGATGGTGTCAAGCCAGCTGAACGTCGTAAAGGCAATGAGAAGGACAATGGCGCGCGTAACCCATTTCGTCAGCGGGTCATATTTTTTAGAGACGAGGGTAGTGAATCCTGATTTTGAGCTAGCCATGTCGAAAGGGAAGCTAGAAATCAGTGTATGTGGGGGAAAAGAAAGAAGAGAAAAAGGTCGTACGATGCGACACTTGACAATTCGTTACCTTAAAAGAGCCAGTCATTTGTCGCGTCGCGTCAAAATAAAAAATAAATAAAAAATAAGATGATTATGATAAGATGATAACAGGTAGCACGTGACATGTTATATTTATATCACAATCGCAATAACAATCACATTTCATGAGATGACCGTTGCGACTAATAACCCACCCTCGCCCTCACCCAATAGCTCTCTCACTATAGAACATATATCGGCTCAGCTTTGGGAATCGAAATAGAATTGAATGTATATCTAATTCACCGTCTGTGGATGTTCATTTTATGTAGACATGCATAAGTAGCATTTGAGAAATGACGAACTGGTTCGAACTCGAAATACATGTTCAGTTGCTCAGCTCACTCAGTTCAGCTCAGCTCAACTCAACTCAACTCAGGTGAAGCTTAGCTTAAGCCCCCGCCCCCGTTCCTCTCTTTCCTTCTCGCTCTCTCTACTTCTTATCCCTTGCTTTCCCTTTCCCTTTCTCTTTCTTCTTTTCATTTTCTTTCTCACCCTTCGATTTTCATATCAAAATGGCTCGTGGAAGAAAAATTATCAATGGAAAGGAACCTGCGACTGCCACAGATCCCCCCTCGGAGTCTACTCCTACTCCTCCACCACGTTCCATATTACCTATCACACCCACCCCCTCCAAGGACCATGATGTCGTCAAGGTCAACAACGCGAGCCTGACCGAGCTTAAAAATGCTCTAGATGATGCCATTAAACGCGTACCCAACTGGTTTCTCTCACGGGGCAATCGACTAACTTACCTATCTAGTTCCTCTCCCGCCCTGACCTTTTCAAGCAAATTCACCTCCACACCGATGTGCGCCTCGCACTTGGCTGGTCAGGCGTATTTGTTGCGGGTGCCACCGCATTTTACTCCTGGCGCCTCGAGTTTGAGCAGTCTAAGCCTGTTATGTGGATTGGCTTGATCGTGTGCGTCTTTCCCCTCACGCGACCGCACGTGTCCAATACATTCAACGTCCCTTTCACTACTCAGATATATCATACTCACTGTATTACAAACACTCTATGCGTACTTTATCGAGGGTGACACCATCTTTGTTGGAAAACGCAAAACTTTTGATAAACGGGTGCGTGTCACTTTTGCTCGCAGTCTCTAATCTATCTTTTGCTCATTGACATAACAGATCGTCACAGAGCGGATGACCCTCAGCTCCCGCACCAAACCATCCACTCCTGAGAGCCCTCCTGCCTACACAGTCTCCCTCACATATAGACGCTCAACCAACGGTGGTAAATCGTTACTGAATCGTGGAGAGGCAACAGAGTGGCGACCATACAACGCGTTCTTCGACGAGCGAGGCGTGCTGGATCATGAACGCTTCGAGGTATGGGTTGGAGAGATCGTTGGGCGCGTAATGGAGTCAGAATGGTACTGAGGTGGCGGTGCAAGGTGTATTATCATCATCGGCTGTACTTCACGGCAACGAGGTGCTGGATAGCGTCCCCTCGTGCTTATGCTTTCCTTAGCGTGTCTCCGTTTATACCTTTTTACATGAGCATGAGGGCTCTACGCACTCCGCACGTCCCGTTGTCAAAGAAAAGAAAAGAAAGACACATTAGATTTCTCAGTGGTACTCAGCCGGCGCTCATCGGCATGCAGCATGCATTGGCCGCGAGCACATGAAAAACGTTAAGTAATTGCTTATTCACATCATTGCTACTGTCAGTAATGTCATGTCGTCAATATTCGTCTCCCCTTTCTGACTAACTCGAGGTACTTCAGCTCCGTTACCATGTCGGGGAGCCACCGTACACATCACCATGTCGTGATCCTGGGTGGCGGTATCACCGGACTATCAGCTGCCTTCCACCTTGCACGCAAACACCCCACAACACAAATAACTCTCATTGAGAAGAGCACCCGCTTTGGTGGATGGGTGCGTAGTGAACGCGTTGAAGTTTGTGACAATGACGGGAACCGAGGGAGCGTATTACTCGAAGCGGGCCCTCGAACCATCCGGCCAAACTCCAAATCCATCCTGGAGCTGGTGCGTGTTTCTCGATTTCTCAACTGAACCTATGAGTTGGGCCCCCCCCCCCCCCCATTCCCTGCAGCGAGTCATTCCCATGCTCATAAGTGTTCTCTTTTACGCTGTCTCTTCTGGACACTGTTGCTGCGTCCCTCGTGGCCCTCTCCTTAGATACACCTCTTAGACTTGCGTTCTCAAGTCCTCTCCACACCGCGCGCTTCTCCTGCTGGTCAAAATAGGTTCTTGCACATCCCTCCCACACCAGGACTGCAGCCTTTGCCATCTAGCATCCTCTCTGCCTTCACGCTTCCCCTTGGTCGACTCGTTCTTAAATCTGTCCTCGCCGAGCCCTTTGTCGCCGCCAATAGGTCACGGCCCCCTCTAACAACAACGACAACGACAACGACGACAACTGCGTCATCCCGATACGATGAGAACGAGGGTGGGGAGGACGAGTCAATCGACTCGTTCTTTGCAAGACGTTTTGGTGACGCGTTTGCGCGCACTCTAGGTAGCGCGCTCGTGCACGGGATCTACGCCGCGGATTCCCGGAGACTCAGCGTGAACGCTGCGTTTCCGGCTCTATGCGCGAGCGAGGCACGCGGGAATGGATCTGTCGTATGGGGCGAAATCGGCCCGCCCGCATGGTTCGGTAGAGTGGGGGTGGCAGTACAGAGGTGGAAAAATAAGGCAAAGGGGGAGGAGGTAAATACAGAGGCTTGGGACACGGGCGCGTTCGTAGAAGACCACGAGTGGGAGGCGCGCATCGGCGCTGCTGCACTTCTCTCGTTCCGTGATGGGATGGAGACGCTCGTGCACGCGCTCGTCAAGGCGTTACGGGGATTTTCCAACGTCACGTTGCGGATCGGCACGGCGGTGCGTAGGATTAGCCAAGATGAGACGCATCGCGGTTCGTTAGAGGTCAGT
Organism: Multifurca ochricompacta; assembly: GCA_022496185.1. Classification (NCBI taxonomy): domain Eukaryota; kingdom Fungi; phylum Basidiomycota; class Agaricomycetes; order Russulales; family Russulaceae; genus Multifurca; species Multifurca ochricompacta. The sequence continues at coordinate 391,836 of WTXG01000011.1, forward strand.
TGCCATAGGTTTTATTTTTATTTTTATTTCATTTGCCCCTACACGTGTGATGCTAAATTACCCTGCGTTCAGGTCTATCTCGATGATAAGAATAGCGAGGACGCGGATGCAGTGGCGCCGCTCAAAGCCACGCACGTCATCTCCACACTCCCACTCCCAGTCCTCGATTCGATCATCCCATCCCAACCAAGCACAGGCGCACTTCCTCACCTCAACGTGAACCCCCTCTCGACTGTTACGGTCATAAATCTTGTCTTCGCTCCGGCAGCAAGCGAGACGCCGCTGCACCCACCCGGGTTCGGCTATCTCATCCCTCGTCCCGAGCAAGGTTACCCAGCAGCCGAATCCGCATCCACCTCGTCCGAGCCGGGGCTACTCGGTGTAGTATTTGACACGGCTAGCCTCCCCGAGCAGGACGATCAGGGCCAACTGAATAGCATTGGCATCGGCGTCGCCGCAACCACAACAACCATAGCAGCAGCTCGATTCATCAAGCTCACAGCGATGCTTGGCGGCCCGTACCCTCTCCTGCCCAAAGAACCCGACGCGCTACTCGCGACTGTACTACCGCTTATTTCCACGCAGCTGGGCGGTCGCCCACTCCCGGCGCCGGTGCACTACGCTGTTCATAGAAACGAGGAGAGCATTCCGACTTACCTCGTCGGTCACAACGCCCGTATGAGTGAACTTAGACGGGCATTACGAGACCAGTGGGGTGACCGGTTGAAGGTCATCGGTGCAGGGGTGGGAGGGGTCAGCGTTGCTGATTGTGTTAAAGCGGGGCGGCAAGCTGCGTTTGAGATTGGCACGCAGATTGAAGCGAAGATGTCGTCGACTGAATAAAAATAAAATAGAATATTTTATTCTGATTTTTGATTTTTTTTTGATTTGATTTATAGTTTGTGCGCCGCCGCTAAGGTTGCCATGCCGTAATGTGTTGAAATTGTGTTGTTGTTTTTTAACGGAGGGAAGGGTGCTGCACACAAAAGGAGTGGAGTTGGACGAGTCAAAAGGGATCCGAAGAAGTTCAACCCGCCGCCACTGCTTACGGCTGAGTAGCCGAGACGATTGAGAAATCAAGACGAAATGGATGTCATGTTGTCCGTTCATACTCCCCCCGTGCTGTAAGTATCACTTGGTCCTCACAAGGTAAACTAGTCACGCCCATTAAAAGTTGACCATCTCCATATGATACCCGCGGTCCGATCGTATGATGCGATGTCATTACGCATTCTGGACTCGCTTCTAGCCGTCGCGAGGGCATTGCAACGAGGACGGCTACGTTAATTGTGCGACGGTCGGAGACGAGGAGGGGCGCTGGTGGATGAGGTGAGGGCAATCGAATTGAATGCTCGGGATGAAACGGGTAGGTATCCCGGAACCAGGCTTGTGCCATCGCGACATGGTGGTCGATCACGGGCTCTTGAAAACATGTCTTTCGTGGGTTATGGTGCGTTGGTCGATCATCCGTCCAAACTGCGACGGGCTGGATGGGATGTTATACATTTTTGGCGTATGTATGTGTATATTCGGGGGTGCGAGCAAGAAAAGAGTGGAGTGGGTGTGATGGGATGAGATAGAGGGAGATGGCGGCTCGATTCAGCAAGTTTAATAAATTATGCATATATGACTTACCTGCCAGTCGCGCATGGCCCCTCCGAGCCGTTTAAAGCTACAATAGTGATCATCAAGCCAGACCTCCCATAGCTTGGGCTTGCGTTTTTCTATGGGTTTCTTAGAATTGGAGGGGGTGCCATGTGTTTGTGGGGAGGCACGAGTGCCATACACGCTGATAAAGACGAATACAATGAAACAGAAGAGAAAAATAGAGATAAGGGCTATGGAGGTATGATTAAGACTTTTGAGGTGAGAGTTGTAATTTCGAGGCTGGTCGGGACGTGGAGAGGAAGACGATGAGGATGATGAAGATTGAGGTTGAGAATTTGTTGACATGGGGTAGAGGAAAAGAGGGAATACATTTGATTTTTGAACAGAAGTCGGCGAGTTTTATTGAAGGAGAAGCCAGTTAGACTAGTCATTAAGCGAGCACAAAGCGATGAGAGCGAAGCCTTTGTTGGAAAACATAGAGATGGAGGAGTGGTTCCGGTTTGGTCTAGGTCTGGGAGGATAGATTATTTATTTATTTATTTATTTATTTCAACTCAATCAACTCAACTCAAACTCACTCAAGCTCACTCACACTTGCACTCACGCATTCATTCACATTTTACTTTCACTTTCACTTTCACTTTCATTTTCACTCAACTCAACCATGGCTGATGCTGGCATGTTTTTTCCTATTACCTTTTTATATATTATTCATCTTAATTCTTGTTTTTCTTAGGATTTTTCAAAGGCACATCTGCAGACCAGGACAGGCGTTTTTCTGATAAAGAATTAAAACTACTCAAAACAATCAAGTTTCCTCCTCAGTTTGATACAAAGGTAACAAACAAAATTCTGTTCTGTCACTCTTTCTTCACATGTACTTATGCATTCATTCTTTTTAGGTAGACATGCGCAAAGTCAACTTGCAGGTCATTCGACCTTGGGTTGCAAAAAAAGTCGTAGAACTCATCGGATTAGAGGATGAACTTGTCGTCGAATACGCCATGGGTCTCCTCGAGGACGAGTCCCAACCGGTAATCCCCCCCCCCCCTTCTCATATCCCCTCCCGTCCTATTGTTGATACCCTGGATAGACACCCGATCCAAAAAAAATGCAAATTAACCTTACTGGTTTTCTTACTGACTCCACCCCTGCATTCATGGTCGCCCTCTGGAACTTACTAATCGAAGCACAGACTTCCCCGGCAGGAATTCCCCAGAGTTTCGTGGAAGAGAAGAAAGAAGAGATGCGTCGTGCCAAGGAAGGCGATACCCGTGCGCTCGTCGAGCGTGATCGCCGAATGCGACTTGACGAAATTCGCGAACGGGAGCGCCTGGAAAGGTCGGGGCGTGGTGGTGGGAGGGGACGAGGGCGCGGTAGGAGAGTCAAGGGTGGGGTCGGTAATGATGACCGACCAGATAATAGGCCGAGGGATAATGGCTGGAGCAGCCGAGGAGGAGGCGTAAGCGCGCTTCCAATCCTTTATATCAACCGGCTTCTCATATTTTCCTCCATTCCAGCGTCCACGGTATCGTTCTCCTCCTCCGCGATCTCGTTCGCCTCCGACACGTGGCAGGACACCTTCCAGCGATCGCTCCTCTCGCTCAGGTGGTCCTCCCAGACGCTCTCGCTCTCGCACCCCTGTCCGCACTCGTTCGCGCAGCCCCCCACTCCGCCGTCGATCACCCTCACTTAGGAGTCCATCTTCTTCACCACCACGTCGACGCCGCCGCTCGCTATCCCCCTCACCACGTGGCCAAGAGCGAGACCGTAGGGCCAGAGGACGCGACAGCCGCAGTCCGCCGGCACGTCGGAGACGCATCAGCCCTCCTGCTCGTCGTCGTACTACCAGTCGCAGCCCCGATCAAGCTCGTCGCAGACGCAGTCCAAGCCCGCGTCGCAGCCGAAATGATCGTTCACTTTCCAGCGAACGGTCGCCGCTGCCGCGGAAAAGAAGCGGGAGGGGACGGCGTGAGGATAGGAGCAGAAGTAGAGGAGCAGAGAATGGAAGGAGCACAAAAAGGCTCCCTAGCAGGAGCAGGAGCCGGACTAGGAGTTTGAGTCCGCACGTTCCTTACGACGACGGTAAGGGTAAAGGACGGGATTTTAGCTCACCAAGCGGTCCTACGCCGGGGATCAAGATCAAAGGGCAGGCAAAAGTTGAGCGGCAGCGAAACAAGGTAGAGGCGGGTGAGGTGCGTCATTTTTTATCCGCGCGTTGCGTCCAGCTTGCTTATCGAGCGTGTATGTGTGTGTGGTATCTTCCCCGCAGAACTCTGACATTTCCCGTGACTACGAAGAACTTTCTCGTCGGGAGAGTGAGCTCAAGGAGAGGGCACTGCGCAACAAGGTCGTTCGCACACGGAAAAGAACGACGAGTAATCCCCCTACTGAATCCGTCCTCTAGCGTGAAGGGCTCGACTTGAAATTTTGACGCGGCCAGTCAACATCTTCACTTTCCGCGGTGTTTCCTTATGCTTTCCATTTTTTCTTCTCATGATTTGATCTAATCTTGAGTACTAGTGAAGCCTGTACGCGCTAAGGCTGTGGACAATGAACATGCATCACGTTGATCGGTGCTGTCGCACCCGAAAGAGGTAATATGAGTAAATTTGTTATACAAGTGCAGTAAGTTTCTCAGCGACTGGGAGAGTAACCTTCATGATATGCGCCCGATGTGGCTCTAGCGGTTACGCACCTGAGGCAGGCGAAGCGAGGAGAGGAGAGGCGATTGTGCCACTGGCTGAGAACAAACTCAGAATGGGTGCAGGCGTAAAAATGGTTTGGTTTTTGGTTGTATCAAGTCCTGTGGTGTCTCTGTGTCAATCTCTGTGTCTCTGTCAATGTCTGTGTCTGTGTCTGTGTCTGGTGTACATGACTCACTCACTTCGATACTCGTCGTCCATCTCACACACACTTTTCTTTCCCCCGCTCATCACCCATCCATCCATCCATCCATTCACACAAACTTTCTATTCCTCTTCTGATCTCATATGGGAGATCATTCCACGGAGATAGATCTTGACTCGGTCATTAACCGATTACTCGAAGGTATGTGTGTGTGTGTCCATCGTCCATTTGATCAGCCAAATCTCCAAGTTTCGTATCACATATGATTTCCCGTGTATGACCTTCTGTACGGACCTGACTTTCTAAGTGCGGTGCTGTTGTCGTCGATTCTATTCAAGTCGAGATTGACGGATGCAGTAATTTTTTGTTGTGTTGATGCCTCCCCGCGCCGCATCTTCTTAAACCACCTTTCTTTTCTTTTCGTTTCTTTTTTCACTCTTTCCATTTATCGTGGAATGTTACAGCGTACTAACACCGTCTTTGTAAAGTACGCGGAAATCGGCCGGGAAAACCAGTAAACCTTGAAGAGTATGAGATCAAGTACCTATGTACGAAATCTCGTGAGATCTTTATCAATCAGCCCATTTTATTGGAACTTGAGGCACCTATCAAAATCTGTGGTACGTTCGAAGAGCAATCCCTTCCGAATTCCGAATCCAAGTACACGTACTACCCTTACATTACTGCAGGCGACATTCACGGGCAATACTACGACCTTCTGCGTCTTTTTGAATATGGTGGCTTCCCACCAGAGTCGAACTACCTTTTCCTCGGGGACTACGTCGACCGTGGCAAGCAGTCGCTCGAGACTATCTGTCTTCTTCTCGCATACAAGATAAAGTATCCCGAGAACTTTTTCATACTCCGCGGCAACCACGAGTACGCTAGCATCAACCGTATCTATGGCTTTTATGACGAATGTTGGCCCCTCCGAATATCTATGCTTGAGCTTGAGCACCGAAATTGACTTTGTTCGCGCCTTGGCGTGTTGTACAGGCAAGCGCCGTTACAATATTAAGCTATGGAAGACGTTCACGGATTGTTTCAACTGCCTTCCCGTCGCTGCCATCATAGACGAGAAAATTTTCACGATGCACGGTGGGCTCAGCCCAGACCTGCAATCGATGGAACAGATTCGACGCATGATGAGGCCGACAGATGTTCCGGATACCGGTGCGTCTATTGACGACGGATCCTAAGCTGCCATTGTCGGGTGGGGGTGCCGTTACCCATTCACTCATTCCGTTTTTTTTTCCTTGCTAAGGTCTGCTTTGTGACTCCTCTGGTCTGATCCGACAAAGACATTACTGGTTGGTCGGAGAATGATCGTGGTGTATCGTTCACGTTTGGCCCAGACGTCGTTTCTCGCTTTTTGCAAAAGCATGACATGGACCTAATATGTCGAGCTCATCAGGTATGTGCTCTCAAGAAGTAAATTAAAAAGGATCACGTAAAAAATTCATTCGTCGTTCCCCCCCCCCTACAAAGGTCGTCGAGGACGGTTATGAGTTTTTTGCAAAACGTCAACTGGTGACGCTCTTCTCGGCGCCCAACTATGTGGCGAATTCGATAATGCGGGTGCCATGATGAGCGTGGACGAAACGCTCCTCTGCTCGTTCCAGGTGCGTGCGACTTTAATCGTCGATAAGTTTCCATTTCGCGCTTTGACGATGTTTCCACTTCTTCTGGGTGGAAAGATTTTGAAACCCGCGGAAAAGAAGTCGAGGCAACATTCAAACGGTAATGGCGGTAACAAGACGGCCACTCCCAGAAAAAAGATCCAGACAGAGAGGATGCAGGTGTAAGAGCGTATTGCCACCCCAAGCACGAAATCAGCCACGTGCGCTATGACCCCGTCCATGATACGAACTGACTGTATAACACCCATCCATCGTCTATAGTTATGTACATTCATATACATACTTAACATCCACATCCACAATCTACATCCACATCCACATCCACATCCACACATACCACTACACTACCTGTCCTTCCTCGCTGGGACTAACCGTTTCCTCTTTGTTTCCGTCTCCATCTCATATAATGTAACATGGGGAGGACATTATGATGATAAAAACAAAAAAGGAGGTGAGATGAGACAACCGATTGAATAAGTTCCTGTTCCTGTCGCCCCCCTAATACATGGGTGGGAGGGACGGAGACGTTGAAACTGAACGGCAACGGCTACGTGGTATATTTTGTATACTCTCTAAGACGTAAAAGCTCTGTGTTGTACATGATTCAGAGAAGAGATAGAAAGCACAGAAAGCATGGATCAAGAATCGATGCAGATGGTCAAGAGTCCGTTAATCGTACACAAAAAATCTAGCTTCTCAGTGGATGAACATGGTGTGGACCACTGCGAGCGCACACGCCATCCCGGCTATCAAGAACCCGATATAGTAACCCGAAGGGTTTCCTTGTACCGTTGCGGACCATACCTAGCAATAGAGTGTTAAGAGATAGTGTGCGGAGAGGGAGTGAATTGAGTGGTCATACATAACCGCCAAGGAGAGGCCCAAAGCCCCGCGCAAGAGATACTATACTCTGTGCAACACCGTTTGAGATCCCCACAACTTGTGGAGGAGACACTAAGTCAGGCCGGTATTGAGCCCTCACAAGAGTAGTGAAGAGATACAGACGACGTACTATAGTTCAGAAGAATCGATACCGAGGTGAAGGTAAAGGTGGCGCCACAGTATCGCACAGCCCTACGCACCCAAGATATACTCAGTAAGAGACAATTTCTCCAAGAAAAGTGGGAAACACTTACGTGCTGATCGTCAAAACTTGGGGAGGGTTCGCAACCATTGAGTAGAATGCCTCCGAATAAAGTAGAAAAAAGGCACTTACGAATCATCAAGATAACACCTCCACCAGCCTGAGGACTGGCGAGTACACGATACAATATAACGGTAAGGTATCCCGGAATGAATAAGAATGTTCCAAGACGGAACATGGCCAGATGCGAAAATCGTCCCCTAGGTGGTCTAAAGTCCAATCGTGGTCAGGTATGTTCAACTAATGCAAAGGATCAAGGTGGGACTTACCCAATATTGCTGCAACCGGGTGAATGTTAAATCAGGGGCAGTAAGTTAAATGAACGTACGGATAGAGATAGAATTGAAACGCAATTTGCGCAAGGCACATTAATGCAACTGCACATAGTCGTCGATAAGTTATAACCGAGTAAAGGGATCAGGCCTACTGAGTTGTGAGAAATCCCCCGCAGTAAGGTTCAGCCCCCCTGATTCGTACTTCCTGTAAATTGTATTTATGGTCACGCCTTGGCCACAGTGGGAAATCGCTCACGATACAACGTAGGTCAAGAAAATCATATCATGTGTAGTGGTATGCAGAGCGAGCCACCCGTACTGAAAAATGATTGCCAATGGCAGCTGGCTCATTAAACTTGGCTGGGTTCCTTCGCCACTCGGTGCAACGTCTACAACTTCCTGAACTTGGGGAAGATCAGGCGCACTAAGAAGTCTCTGAGCCTCTGCGACCGCGGGAGGTATCTTCACACCGGGATGGGCAAAGATACCGGGGGTAGTGTTAGAAAAGCGACGCAGTGGCGAAGCCACTTCAAATGGCTGTCCAGAGGGACCGTATTGCAGTGAAGGACGGCGCCGCTGTGGTGACTGAGAAGCCTGATGTCGCGGGGTTGATGGGCGACGGAAGGGTGATACATGGGAGCTACGACGTGTGGCTGGTACTGACGGCGCGAAGCCTGCAATGCGCTTACCCCTCTCGGTAGCCGTATCGTCAGCACCACTGGCAAGGTTGTCGTTCGGATCATCACCATCCGGGTCAAATACACTCTCATAGGGTCCTTCAAGGTCTGCATCGTCATTCTCGAATACTTCTTCATTGTCAACATTTATCGCTGCGGCCACCCACAAGTCGGCAATGCTCGTGACCGCATTTTCATTAGCCAATACCAAGCGCTGCGCAAAACTAAGTTCACTGTCTGTTGCAAAGCTTCTTGGCACGCCGTCCCCGGCGAGGGTACTCGCTCGACGGCGAAGGTTGCCTTGGCTGCCCGTCGATACGACGCGCCAGACATATTGCTGCCCAACCGCGAGCGAAAGCTAAGGGCTCTCGCACCTCCCCCATAGCCATATGCATATCCATCTACACGACTGGTGCGAGGAATGGGGCGACTAGCAGAAGGAGACTGCGAAAGCGGAACACTTGGTGAAGACGTCGATTCTGGTACGCGACTGGCAAAGACATCCGAAAATGTGCGTGATGCCTTGCGGAGGCCATCGTATATGCTCGCCTTGCGCGGAAGTGAGGCTATCGGACTGGACGGGAGCGATTCCTCTTCTGGAATGGTTTGGTGAGTTGGTCTGTGATCTTCTCGGGCGGTAAACGGATGGCGCCTTCGCGTGGGCCACCGTCCGGACCAAGGAAGAGGGTGAGGAGAGAGCCTTGTGCAGATATGGGCACACGAACAAATTAGACTAATGGGTAACATACCTGTCAAGGTAACGGAGGCTGCAATAGAGGTAGGCAGCAGATAAGGGTACTTCACAAACAGAGGGAGCTTTCCAAAGACAGTGGGCCACTTTTGGGCAGGGGATTCGACTGATTGTATTAGAAGTCGTAAGCTCGTGATGAGAGCGGGGAAGGCGAGAAAAGGGGTCAGACTGACATGCACCGCCAACAATGGCACCAGAAACACCACCAAGACCCCAACAGAAACCAAGAATAGCGTATGCCCTTCCTTCATTGCTTGAATCAGTAATGACGGTGACGCACCCACGAGCCACGCCAATTGCCCCTGCGAAGACGCCCTGCATCAATCGAATGGCGATAGCCTGTTTAAGAGTTGTCGAGGTACCAAACAGGGCGCAGGTTATAGAGCCTCCCAGAAGGGAGACGAAGAGGACGAGGCGTTGGCCGTGCTTCTCCGCGACAGTAGCCCAGAGGAGGGACGTGAGGAACTGGGTGAAGAAAAAAGTGGCGACAAGAAGACCAGTGTAAAAACCAACATCAGATCCTTCAGGGAACTCATCAAAGCTTTCAACCATGAAAAGTAGAAAGGGCATGGAGACATTGGCGGTGAGAAATTCACCAAGGAGGGTGATGGAAAGGACGATCATAGATAGTTTGGGGAGTGGGGTGGCATAAGAATCACCTGGTTGTTGTAATGCACTTGGGATAAGAGGCCTTTCTTCCTGAGGAAGGGCTGTGCGCAATGGTGAAGCGTCTTCATCTGCTAGTGGGCGATGTCTGGACAAGATGCTGGGTGGCGAGTGAGTATGTGTCGCAATGGGGAAATACTAGAGGATCTGTTTTCATTTTCAGATCGATCATTGTTCCAAATACTCTAGGTGTTGTCTGTCTATGCTCTGATTGAGGGACAGAGCGAGACATTGTTGAAAATTGAAGAGTTCACTGTAGGAGGAACTGATAACAGCAACAGCACAAACTATATAAACAAACCAAAATAACACCACCATCATAGTCACATGATTAACCATATCTGGTCACGTATCACACGCCCACACCTACAAACACATACAAATGAACATTCGTGTCCGCCTTTTTCACTCGCACTCACATTCGTTGTTAACATGTCGTCCTCCTCCTTGTACTAGTACTGCTGCAAAGCGATATTGTCAACAGGCTTCATTTCCGCAGCGACTAAACATAATCTACTTCGGACGTGATGAATTCTCATGCCAAGTCTTTGAAAAGCTTTACAATGCCTCAGGTCGTATATGCGCAACTGTCTTGGTTCGCGTTCCACTGACCTCCCAACCTCGGTAGATGTATGGCAACATCTGATTATTGCGACGCAGCCCGATCAGGTGATTGGTAGAAAACGTGATGTCCTTTCTGTTTGTCGGTATCCCTTCCCCTTCTCGTAATTATCTCCCTTACCTATGCACGTTATCAGCACCATTGAAGAGTTTGGGTCATAAACTCAACATCCCTGTGACTACTATCCCTCACATTAGGCCTGAACTTAAGACCTGGAAGGTACAGGCGTCACATCTCTTGTCCTTGAGATAATTCGCTCATTTTGCGCAGCCTCCGTCACCATTTTTCCCTTTGTCCGGCCCACCCCCTTCGAACCATCTCCTCCTCACTGCATCTTTTGGGCGTATCCTTCCATCTAGTCTTCTATCACTTTTCGAACCGACTCTCACTCTCAACGTGCACCCTTCTGATTTGCCAGCCTACCGAGGGCCAGCACCCATCCAGCGAGCTCTTCTTAATGGTGAACGCGAAACCGCGGTGTGCGTTATTGAAATGAAACGTCGAGGTGGTATTGATGCTGGTGATGTCCTCGGTCGCATACCCTTGGTACGACAAGCCTTTATAAATGTCCCCCTTCCAATGTGCTGAGATTCCGTCTACAGACAATCCCGTCGGGTATCGCATACGGCCCTCTTCGTGACACCCTTGCTCAAAAGGGTGGGGAGCTCCTCGTTTCCATTCTCCGCTCCATCTTGAACGGCAACGAAAAGCGTACCCCTCAAAGACCTCTCACGCCTACAACTCCGCACGCACCATTTATCACCCCAATTGACTACAACCTAACTTTGCATGTGAGACCGCGGAGGAGATCGTTAGGCGTCATCTCGCACTTGCCCATCACAAACCGTTGACAACCTACCTTCTTACTGCTGGACGGACAGTTCAATTACATGAGCCATCTGTTCTCCTATGTGGTATCGAAGATGCGCGGACCGTAGTCGGCAGCCAGCAGGTTCTGCGAGTATCACCGTCCACTGAGCTCGGTCCTCGTGCGCTGCGCTCAAGGGACAGTGCTACGCGTGCCGATGCTCCGATCTGAGTTCAAATCGCTCATGTCGGCCAAGTCATGGTGGGATGGGATTCAGCAGCACTGGAAAGACTCAGAAGGGTGCATCACATTCACGAATACGAATCCCTTAGCCGATTCGTGATGGTGCATAGAGCGAGGACTTCGTCTTAGTTTATTAATCCGAAATTTGCTTGAGAAAGTAACCTGGTCTGGTTGAGATATATTAATTGTACGCGGGCGCGTACACGTACACAATGAGATGGAGATGAGCAGATCCCGATGAACAGGATCATGATCCATGTTCAGGCACAACCGCATCAAATACGTACACGTACACGTACACGAATCCTACATCCTACATCCTACATCCTACATACATACTCATACTCATACTACAACCCTACAGCCCACAACCGCAACCTACAATACACCTTACTTGCTGTTGCTGTCCTCGCCTCCATGTGTCGTTATCGTAAAAACAAAAGCAAGCAAAAACCAGCGAAAGCAAAGGGAAATCTGTTGCCTACTGTGAGCCATGTTTCAGTCTCTCCCCTTCTTCAACCTTTTCCCTGTTCCTACTGGCCTTCCCGAGTAGAACCTTCATCTCACCCCTCACCTTATTCATCACGCTTGCCTTTTTGTGGTTGCTCGCATCAGAATCACTGCTAGACCTTCCTTTCCGCTGAGCAGGACCGCCGGTAGCTCGAGTTTCAGGCGGCGAAAGTGACCTTGGTCCCTCTTGCACTGTGTCCAGCCCTGGGGCTCGTGTATGTTGTTCTGAGGAAGGACAAGGTACCTCATTTGTACCCTTCAACTCGTCCTTTTTTTCACCACCACCGCTATTTCCACCTTTTCTCAGATCGTCTTCTTTAAACTTCGAATCTGCGATTCCGGGCGCTTCTCCAAGTTTCTGCGCAAAACCAGAGCGTTCATGACACCTCTGTAGGTAGCTCTAGCATCTTCGATTTGCTCACCTTCATCTCTGTCCACTGGTTCTCTTGCTCTAGGTTTTTCTCGACCGATTCATCTTCCTGCCGGTCGATCTTCCGCGCTTCTGTCTCTTGGCTCTTTGTTCCCGACCCACCAAAGCCAGGTGCGACGTCCCTGATTGGTCCTGTATCACTGTTGGGCCTCTGCGACCCTTCTTCGGTAGCGTCTCCGAAGCGTTCTCCGAAGATTGCGCCTGTCCTTTCGTCCGGAAGCTTTTCCACAAACGTTTCGCTACCAGAGCCGGGAAGTGAGCCTACACCACCGTGATGCTCTTGGGGCTGAACACCAGCAGTTTCCTGCGAGGGTAGGGATGCAGCAGCTACTCGGGTTGCGAGGGGGTGAGCTGGCCGATCACGTTTTGGCTGCTCATCTAAAGTTGCGCTCGCCCGTTCGTCGGGCAGTTTTGCGACCGAGGTCTCACTGATGGAGCCAGGGAGTGGGCCAACGCCGTCATAATGCTCTCCTGGCTTGGCCCCCTCCTTCTCTGTCGACGGCAAAGATGTTGCTCTTGCGCTGGCTAAGGGGATAAACGCAATCAGCCATCAACGATGGAAAAACGGCAGTAGAATCTTAAGAAAGGAAAACTGACGTACGCAAGTAACTGGCAAGACCTGCTGGTAAACGGGACCGCGTCGTGTCAAAGGCACTCTGTTTTGCAGTGGACCCAGACAGTTCCGCAGAAAGGCCTTTCTCTTCACGAGGGTAAGCACCTGGAATATCGAAGCCAGGGGTACTTGGGATGGAGGAGGCTGCCTGAGGCTGTGACCGTGTAGCTTGTTGTTGGAAAGTGTCGGTGGTTGTCTTTATCTGAATTGAAGGGGGTTGAGTGTCTCTTGGAGGAGTCGGGCGAGAATCAAGTAAAGAAGTGGACATGATGATGATGATGGAGATGGAGATGGAGATGGAAATGGGTGTTGACCCCTATAAATCCCCACCTCTCCACCCCCTAAATAAATAAATAAAATAAAAGAACCAAAGAAGAACCATCGTCGTCATCGTCAAGTCTCGTGTCGTGACATGACATAGCTTAGGCTCTTGCTCCCGTGACATTGGCCGATCTCACTTACACTACTTACACTTACACACACCTTCAGCAGCATCATCAATTGCTAATCATGCATGGTCTCAGTTACATCCTTCCAAGCCGCGTATCTATTATGATGATTTTTGGGATCCTCCAGTGGCAGTATGGGATTGAGCGATTAAAGAGAGTGGGGGAATGGAGACATGGGCAACGAATGAAATGACATAATGCATATGCCTTTGAAATTTGAAATGCTGTCGGTGATATACGTGACGCGGAGAATCCAAATCGTAGGATATGTCGGGAGAGTCGGAGCTCAAGGTCCTAAGCAGGTGGTACGATACACAAGCCACCGCTTGTCGAACGATGTTGTTCAAACGGGAGGGGCTGCAGCACAGACAACCCATCAAGAGGAGCGAGATACGCATTGCTCTCTAACGAGAAGCCACCGTGATGGTTCAACTGCAGCGCATCATGAAAAAGCGCACATTCTTGAGGTTGAGGCTCGTAGGGAAGCGAGTTGATGTACTGTCCGCGACTACTCACCATGATCTTTAGTAATGTGTCAGTCATATCGATGTATATATAATCTACGTGCAATAAACTTTCTTACAGATTCTGCCGGCGCTGGGCCTGCCCCTTGCAGAGGCATATACGAAAAGGGTGGAAAGATGGGGGTTATATCTACCTGGCTGTTGCCTTCGGTAGTCAATCCTATGCCATGTGTGTCCAGCGAGCCTGACTCCGTACGAGGAACAAGAGTCTTTGGCGCGACTCGGTTTAGAGACCGGTCCCGACATTGGGCCGGATTCTTGGCCGATCCTGCCACACGATCGTGCCATTTGAGGTGCAAGGCAAGGCCATTCGGAAGTTGAAAATCCCTGGGGCAGAGAGGACACGCATACAGTGGCTTCTGCATTGACAGAGTTACAGGCATAGTAGACGAGCGGTAAGTCTGTGTGTTTTCTGCTATGACTTCTACGGGCATAGTTGATCGTAGAGAATGAGAATTATGCCTATGCTCCTCCATTCGGGGCCAGCTTTCATCGATTCCTGGCTTAGCAGAGGAAGATACCAGGAACGATGACGTCTCAGTGGAAAGAGATACAAATGGGAACATGGAATGGTAAGTTACTTGGATCCGAGGTTCCGATCCCTCGTTTTGAGGAGTTGGGGTCATGTGCGTGTATGGGTACGAGAGACGAGACGGGAGGGGCAACACTAGGTCTTCACGGTCCATTGGCAAGCGCATAGAGGGACACCCCGGGAGGTACGCCGACGTAGGTCGAGGGGCAAATAAGTGCTCGTGTTCACCCGTAGGTCTTGGCCATGAGCCATCTTCGGCATACGTAACGTCCGTATTTCCGTACGGGATGTCCAGCCTGAATTCGTACGCAAACATCTGTTGCGGGCCAGTAGCAGGAAACGGCACAACAGGAGGGGATTGTATGCGGGCACGCTTTGCTCGACTTTTCCTTCTTGGCTCGACTGTCTTTGGAGAAAGCATGCGTTTCGCAGCTGCTCCAGCACGAGGTGAATCCCCGATTTTGTGCTTGGCGCCATCGGCGTCCGCTGAGCTGTCAAGAGAAGGGAGTGGCGTATGAGTAGTACGCGAAAGATCTATTGTGGCAAATGGGTTAGCGCGGAATACATCCATCATGTGACGGGGTACACCGGTAGACCAACGAAGGTCGTTCAGTTCGGTCTCGTGGACGAGGGGAAGGGTTGGCTCCTGGTATGAACGGGCGTCAAGGGCACTCATCTGGGAGTATAAGGACCTCTTGCTGGAGGATTCGTCACCGGCTATGGGAGCCAAGGCCCTAGAGTCACGGTAGGCTGGGTCCGGTAATGCAAATGTAGGCGTTTGCAATTTTTCTGAATCCAGAGATGGGCTTCGGCAGGTCTTAACAGACGAGATAGTCGGGCAAGTTACAGAACAAGGAGAAATGGCACGAGACGAGGGAGAGCTTGTACGGGATGGGGGTGCAGGGATGGTAAGATTTAACGAAGTGGAATCATTATTGGCCGATAAATTAGAAAGTCCGTCTGCGGTAGCATCTGAAGGAACGTGGAACATTGTGGGAGAAGAAAAAAAGAGGGTTGAGGGATTGCTCAAGACTCAAGATGGAGGATGTCGTAGATGCAAGGGCGAGAGGGTTAAGTGGACACTCGCGCTGTGCTCTACAGCAACAGGCAGTCAAGTCAAGATGAAGTGGGTCTGCGTGTATGCATAAAGTGGGTGGAAAGGTTAGCACTAAGGAGATGAGAAAGTTAAAGTTAATTCCGTACCGAGTGGAGGAGAGCAAGATGGTCTTCTAGGGTTTGATCAGCGAGTGTGGTTTTTTTATTCGACGAGCACCGAGAACATGGCCATGGCGCGATAGGTGATGCCCATAGATTAGAATTCCAAAGTGGAGTCGAGTCGAGTCTAAAAGGTACGGTACGGTGCGGTACGGTACGTGCTAGCCCCAGCCTAGCCCTAGCGTGATTTCTGTTGGAAAAGACAATTCACTTTGACTTTGACTCTCCCTCTCCGGAAATCCTACTCGACGCTTCTAATGAAAGCGTTTTATACAATCCAATAGAAGGTAACTTTTGGGGTGTCAATCGGCACATAAGTATATCTGTCAGAACCTATTGAGAAGTTTACCGCACCGCAGCTAACCTCTGTATCCGAGTCTGGCATCATTTTGGGAAAAAGAAAGAGCGGTTAACTCCGTTAGGGCCCTGGAGGATCGTGAATCATGAGGTCACTGTCACTGCGAGTTACTCAAGGCAAAAATATGGGATCCCCCGTTCCTTTAAATGTCACATGAAGGGGGTGAGTGTGTGGGTGGCAAGGAAAACGAAACGAAACGAAAAAAAGCCTAGTAGTTCGTTCATCTGGGATCGGTTTGAAACAGCGTTTGCGAGGACGAGGACGAGGACGAGAACTCTTTACTCTTTACTCCAATCAAAGTTAAGTAAGAAGGAAGAGAGTCGAGTCTTCTGTTCCTTATTCGATTCGATCAAAGTACTATTCTAGAAGCAAGCTAGTAAATAAATAAAATTATAAATTAAAATGATGACATAATATTTTTCTCTTTGCTCGTGACCGTGACGCTCGACCAAGTGCCAAGTGATGAAGGCCAACTTTAAGGTAAGGTAAAGCTTATTTAAATCGTTTCTTATCCACTGACCGACCGACTTTCTAGTTCTCGAATCTATGCGGTACAGTGTATCAACAGGGAAACATCATCTTCACCCAAGACGGGAATTCTCTGCTTAGTCCAGTGGGCAATAGAGTCTCCGTGTTTGATTTAGTCAAGTCAGTCGGTGATTGTATTTCATGACGGCTCTCCCAGCTAATTTACTTTGTACAGCAACAAATCTTTCACCTTCGCCTTTCAAAATCGTAAAAATATTGCTGCCATTGCCCTTAGTCCTGATGGAAACATTCTGATCAGCGTGGACCAAGGTAAGCACAGCGTCGTTTTATCATTTTGCATCACGTCCACTTATTCTCCACAACAACTCACAGACGGCAGGGCACTCCTCGTTAGCTTCCGCCGAGGCGTCGTCCTCCACCATTTTAACTTCAAAAAGCCAGTCAAGGCTATCGAATTTTCCCCAAATGGGTCTTTCATTGCTGTCACACACGGATCACATATCCAGGTCTGGAAGACACCTAACCATCTTGTCCGCGAGTTTGCACCCTTTAATCTGCACCGGACGTATACAGGACATCACGACGATGTTCTCAGTATAGAGTGGTCACCAGACTCGCAGTAGGCTACAGCTTAATTCTCTAACCCAGGCGCCCCATGACTTCGTATTCTTAGGTGCTTCATCACCACATCCAAGGACATGACCGCAAGGTTGTACACATTGAACCCGCTGGACCGTTTCCGGCCCAAGACATTTGCGGGACACAAAAATGCTGTGATTAACGCTTATTTCTCCGCAGATTCAAAATCCGTAAGTGTTGCACTATTCTCTCCGACAAGAATCCTTAATCATCCGGATCCTATCAGGTGTACACAGTTAGTCGTGATGGCGCTGTGTTCGTCTGGAAAGCAAAGGCGTCCGACAAGCCCTCCTCTGATGATGAAAACGCGGAGTTTGTCACGACGACCTCTCAAGAATCCCTGGTTGCTCACGTTCGTTGGGGAATCCACCAACGACATTACTTCGATCAGCCCAACACGAAGGTCGTTTGCAGTACTTTCCACAGGGCCTCAGGGCTGCTCATCGTTGGTTTTTCGTCCGGGATCTTTGGGCTCTGGGAGATGCCCACATTCACGAATGTGCATACTTAAGTATCTCTCAGGAAAAAATATCATCGGTCTCTGTCAACCCTTCTGGCGAATGGCTGGCGTTTGGAGCCCGCAAACTAGGACAGTGCTGGTATGGGAATGGCAATCAGAATCATACATTCTCAAACAACAGGGCCACTTTTTTGACGTGAATACGCTCGCTTACTCTCCTGATGGGCAGTATATTGCGACAGGAGGGGATGATGGTAAAGTCAAGTTATGGAACACCCGCTCTGGGTTCTGTGTTATCACATTCTCCCAACACACGGCTTCCGTATCTGCTGTTCAATTCGCCTCACAGGGTCAAGTACTGTTCTCAGCCTCGCTTGACGGCACTGTGCGCGCCTTCGACTTGATCAGATACCGCAACTTTCGAACATTTACTTCCCCATCACCAGTACAGTTCTCATGCTTGGCGGTTGATCCCAGCAGCGAGGTCATCACGGCGGGCTCGACGGACTCATTTGAAGTTTTCCTCTGGTCTGTTCAGACAGGGAAATTACTAGACGTTCTCGCTGGACACGAAGGGCCTATCAGTTCACTGGCCTTCTCACCCACGACAAACATTCTCGCCAGCGGATCTTGGGACAAGACTGTGCGAGTGTGGAATGTCTTCAGTCGCTCTCACGTCGTAGAACCATTCCAACTCAACGCAGATGTCCTTTCGCTCGCCTTCCGCCCAGACGGCCAGGAGTTCGTCGCGTCAACGCTTGATGGGCAACTTACGTTCTTCTCTACTGAGTTGTCAAAACAAACAAACCTCATTGAGGGGAGAAAGGACATTTCTGGCGGCCGCAAGGCCGACGACCGCGTAGCTGCATCAAACAGCGCGTCCACCAAAACCTTCACGAGTGTCACATGGAGTGCAGATGGGTCATGCGTTCTCGCGGGCGGTAATAGCAAGTATGTAGCACTGTATGACAGTCGGGAAGGCGTACTCATCCGCCGTTGGCAAATTTCCGAAAATCTGTCACTCGACGGAACCGAGGAATTCCTTGACAGTCGGCGCGTGACCGAGGCAGGAAACATCGATTTGATCGACGACCGCGGCGAGGAGAGCGACCTCGAAGACCGCATGGACATTAGTTTACCAGGCGTACAGCGTGGGGATCTTTCTAAGCGTCGGTACAAGCAAGAAGCTCGCACGAAGTGCGTTCGGTTCTCCCCGACAGGTCTTGCGTGGGCAGCGGCGTCGTCGGAAGGACTCCTCATCTACTCGGTCGATGACGGCCTTTCATTTGACCCTTTCGACCTTTCCATCGAGCTGACGCCCCAATCCGTGCTCGCAACTCTCCAGAAGCAATCTTATCTCGAGGCATTGGTGATGGCTTTTCGATTAAACGAGAAGACAGTCCTCAATGGGGTCTACGAAGCAGTCCCTTACGACGAGATTAGACTGGTTGCGCGGCAACTGCCGACCATATATATCCCGCGACTGCTTGGAGTTTCTGCGGAGGTGCTAGAACGGGGGCCCAGATTGGAATGGGGGCTGCGGTGGATTCGGGAGATTCTAGGTGCGCATGGACGGTGGATTCGAGAGCGAAGTGTCGAGTTGGCTAGTGTGCTGCGGGAAGTCAAGCGGGCTGTGAGTGCTTTCGAGGGCATTGTGGCAAGGTTGTAAGTGTGCCAACAGGTCATCTCATCTCAAACATATTTTGTTTTCTAACTTGACTTGATCGGTTTTTAGGTGTGATGAGAATACCGCGACACTCGCTTACCTCATTGACCAATCAAGAGCAAAAGAGGGTGCTGAAAGCCAAATGTTATTGGATAACTCCAACGCGCGCTGACATTTTAGTCCGACTTGTCACGACCAAAGTGTTACAGCTGACGCATTCGGGTGTCATTTTGTGCCCATCTAACGCCAGAGGAAAAGGTTTTTCGGAGGGCCTTCATATCCGGTAGACTGTGCTGGTGGTTGGTTAAGAAAAGACCACAGGGCCTTGTAATAAGGGCACAATGTTCTGCTTGTATTTCCATGATTCATGAAATCCCGAGATTAAAGCCCCCCACCCCCCAGCTAGCCGTGGAACAAGAACCCCCTTTTCACATAAAGAAAATTGTAGACAAGACGACGCATCCCACTTAGAAGGAAGCGCGGGTTTGAGTCGAGGTGGAATGAAGTGGAATTATGTAATATGTAATAATAATATAATAATAATAGACCTGCGTCGAGGCCCCTCTTCCAAGACGTCGGAGCAGCGGAGGGGAACCTGTCTTAATATAAATATATAAGTCAGTCAGTCATCCCGGTTGCTTAACCCGTCAGGCCACTTTACGCGCGCGCGAAGAGTGGTTTTCCAATTGTGTCCTACACACTGCTGCTAATAATACTGAGAAGGCAGGCCCACTTAACAGATTTGCGCTTTGCGACGCGGCGATGACCGTGCTTCTACCGCAAAATGCCATCCAAGATTTGTCGGTTACCGGATGCCGTGGGGGACAGGGGAATGGAATTTGGTGGTGCCTTTGTCGGCTCCTTGTATGGGCATGTACAACCTATTCTTTGGTCTTCTTATTCTTATTGACACCACCTTGACAGCCAAATGAATAGAATAGAGGGGGAGGGGTATAAAACTTTGAATTGGGTAACACTTGTACGCAAGTTGGCATCTTAACTTCCCAAAGGCCAAAAAGCAAGCCGGTCTAGGATCGGGATGGAAGATGGAAGCTGGAAGTTGGAAGTCACTCTGGTTCACTCTACTCCACTCGATGGTCCCCAAACCGGTTTTAGTTTTATATTATATTAAACACACTGCACAATCTCCATTTCCTTCCGGGACCTCGTCTTGAACGTCTCTTTCTCCCTTCTCCCTCTCCTTCTCCTTCTTCCCAAACACACGCAACTCGATACTTATGGTTGATTGGCACTCACCCGTAGAGATTGCTCACGACGCTCGTAACTATTTTTTATTTTTTTGGGGGAATAGTATACTCACCCACGATCAACACAGAGGCTTTCTCCAACCTCATTCATGTTCTCTTTGGTCTTTACCTGTGAGCCCCCTTCTGAACTCGGCTACAAATCACCCACTCAAGAATGCACACCAGCTGGGAATTTTGCGTTTCATTTGAATTCGATTTCTCTTTTATTTCCGGCAAGCGCAAGTATCGATGGCCACTGGTGACATCTGCCTTTTCCTTATTTTTCACCTCTTCACCCTAATGTATGCCGTCAGACATTCTACTTCATCGGTCGTTACTGCCTCTTGGCAGCTTTGATTGGCATGTGGGTCTCATAATTATCTCAACGCTTTATACTCCTTAAAGGTTTGACCTCAGTATCACCGCGCTTAACGTCCGATCGTTCGTGCATATTCGCAGCCCTTCGGCTTTGCCCCCCCCTTTTTTTAAAAAAAAACTTAAACGCACGCATATAGAGAGCTAAACTGCCAGTCTCTGTATACCTTCAACCAGGTTTTTCCCACTTCCCACCCTTCTCTATCTATGCTTATTGTGTTAGTGCATGGGTAACATAGCCATTGGCATGGCCAGCGTCAACCTCTCCCTCAGAACGTAGGTCGATCTGAATATCCTTTAATGACTCATCCGATCTACTTTTGCTCGTGCGTCACTAGAATGGCAGTCTGGGCCCGGAAATGGTATATCGTCGTCGCACTCATCGCAATCAGCCTCGGGCACTGGTCGCTACTACTTCACGGCATTTTTTGACTGCGGCATGGATCCTGGTCAGGGATGCGCCATCACATCAACAGATAGCAAACTTCTCTCGGCCACATTCATCTACAGCATGGCATTCGACTTTACTGTCCTCCTTTTAACAGCCTTTAAGCTCGCTCGCCCTTCCGGAACCAAGAGCCAACTTGTCAATATGATGTTTGCGGACGGCTTGTATTATTTCATCATTGCGTATGTCTTCAGAGCGTTACGTTGACCTTGAATGGTTTCTGATATCAATGTTTCCCCTTCAGTTTCCTCGTCAACTTGATCGCCACTGTGCGCAAAGTCATTCATGTCGGCGTACGGAAATTAATCATTCCCCTTACATAGGTCTTTATGACTCTTAATCTGAACGCAGTCATGTCGATCATCGCGAACGTCCCAGCAGCTATCGCTTCTACTGTGTGCCTCCCGTTCCCTTATTCGCTCATTTCACTGATGCCTTGATTTTAGATCGTGGCCTCTCGCGTAGTTCGCCGCCTGGCCAACTTTCAAGCGACAGGCGTGGAGTTGTTCTCGTGCGCCCTTTGACTGCCCGTCGCTTAAGTAACCGCTTAAACTGGCTGCAGGTCGACGCTCAACGGCTCGTCTGGATTCAGAAGCCCCCAACCAACCGTTGCCCCTCACTTTTCTTTTTCCAAAGCGCAGACCGGCTTGCACGTTCAGGTTAGTTTTGCTTTCATGTTTTGACGAAGAATTACCGATGTATTGGTATGTCTTGATAGATGAATACCTTCTCGGAACCTGCGACATATGACGCGGAAGGCCGTGTGGTCAAATCCGGTGACCTGGACCCTGAGTCACAGCAGATTAGTGATGAATTCAAGCATTCGCCTTATCCGAGCTGATTTATCCAAATCCCACTATGTCGTCGCTTGCCATACATTTTCACTCTTGTGGACTATACTCATGTTGTCTATGTGTCAATGGATTGCTGTCGTATAGAAACGAAAAAAAAAAAGTGCAAAGCGGAAACAACCCTATGAGGATGACATAATCTCATCGGGGTCGGAGCACGAAAGGAAAAAGGGAAAAAGGAAAAAGGAAAGAAAAGGGAAAGGACCTTTCAACTTGCTCACTCGCTACTGCCCTTGCTCTTGCTTGTGCTACATCATCAATAATAATATGAAGATTTATGGGGTCTACCACCCTCTATCCACTCTCGATTTTTGTCTATCAATGATTTGAATTTACATATTCTAGAGGCGGGCAACTCGACAAAACCGCTGATCATTCTTTTGCATGGCTTCCCAGAGTTATCATACTCTTGGCGGAAGCTCATCCCTCCACTTGCCGATGCAGGGTATCACGTTGTCGCTCCAGACCAACGGGGCTACGGTCGAACAACTCCCGTCTCTCCCTCTGGCCCAGGTCTAGACACCGGACGTATACGCTACGAAGACGACCCTTTTCCATACCGGATGTTCAATGTCGTACGAGACATCATCGCGCTTGTACATGCACTAGGCTACAGCTCTGTGCATGCAGTCGTGGGCCACGACTTTGGGTCACCCGTCGCAGGTCTCTGCGCCCTCGTGAGACCGGATCTTTTCGAGCGGGTCGTGCTGATGAGCGCTCCCTTCACCGGCGCACCGTCCTACACTATGCCAGGGCAGCCCAAGGGATTAAGCCCTGCGGAGGTCATTCCGATTTTAAGCAAGGGCCTGGCGGATTTGCGCCCCCCACGGAAACACTACACATTCTACTTTTCTTCGCCGGAAGCGAACGCGGATATGCACGGGGCGATGAAGAGTCGGGAGGATTTACATGCCTTCTTGCGCGCTTATTTTCACGTGAAGAGCGCCGACTGGGAATTCAACGAACCGCATGAGTTACTCCCGGCTGAAGCTGATGTTGGAAGCGGACCCGGAGGATCAGCATCGCCGGCGAGCGCTCTTGCTGAGTTGCCAGAATATTATGTGATGAAGCTGGAGAAGACGATGCCAGAGAGCGTGTTGCCGTTTGGACCGTCAGTGACAGAGGTCGCTGAGAACGGGTGGTTGCCGGACGACGAATTGAGAGTTTACGTGGATGAAATTTGGCGCACAGGGTTTCAGGGTGGATTAAATTGGTATCGGAACATGACCGGGTCCGTTGAGGGCGCGCGGGAACATTTGATGATGTTTTCTGGTATGCACGTGCAAGTACCGGCCATGTATATCGCGGGCGCGAAAGACTGGGGCACTTTGCAGCTTCCTGGTTCTGCAGAAAAGATGAGGGAGGTTTGCACACGGATGGGGCCCGAGGGGGAAGGGTTCGTGCTCGTGGAGGGTGCAGGGCATTGGGTTCAGCAGGAAGAGCCTAGGGCGGTCCTCCATCACCTTCTCAGATTCTTCTCAAATAAGTGAGGGCGTAATGACCGCTAAGCTGTAACTTGAAGTAAGTGAAAAACTGAAACAACAACACCTCCTCCTCGGTTCCCGTGGCCCGTGGTATTTACTACTATGTGCTGTGCTGTGTTGCTGTGCTCATACGAATCTTGTATACGATAGTATGTGTAGTGTATCTATGTGTATGTATGCGGCCGGCGTAACTGGCCTGCTTGTGTCCCCCAACAAACTCTTACTCTCACAGCCACTGTATCCATCAACTAACCATCAGTCACAGTCACTATGATCCCATCGTTCACTTTACGTTCACTTTAAAATTAAATATGAGAGGCTATGCGCCGCGGGCGTTGATTCATCTACATCCATCTGCATCTGAGAGATAATTAATATAATTATTGTTATTGGAGTCTTGTCTTATTTATATATAAAAATGGCTTTAGTGCCCAGTGCAAACTCCCATCTTCTTTTTTACACAACATCCCCGTCTGTTTAACCTCGCCTCAACACTCTGTAATACACCATGTGCGGAATATTCGGTTACTGCAGCTTTCTCAAGCCCAAGGTATGTCTTTACAAGCTTAATCTTTCTTATCCTCCATTCCTCTATCGCTATCGCTTGGTGTGTCTGGCGTTTAGCCAGCCATTCCACTTGTAGCACACTTGCCGCGAATCAGCACACCTTTTCCCCCTTCGATCTGTTACTGATCGCGTGTGTTTTCTTTAGGATCGCAAAGAGGTTTGCGATATCCTCTGTAATGGCCTCGCCCGTCAAGAATATCGAGGTTACGACTCTGCTGGTATCGGCATCGACGGTGATGCTCCCGGAGAGGTTTTCTTCTTCAAGGAAGTCGGTAAAGTAGCCGGTCTCCGCCAGCGTATCGCCGCCGCAAAAGTCGACACGTCCAGAGTCTTCAATTCCCAAGTGTCAATCGCACACACACGCTGGGCAACCCACGGACCCCCTTCTGTCGTGAACTGCCACCCATTGCGTTCTGATCCTACTAGCGATTTCATCGTCGTCCATAATGGTATCGTCACCAATGCCGCTGCCCTTCGTCTCGTCCTCCAGAACCGTGGTTTTAAGTTTGAGAGTGACACAGACACCGAGGCAGTGGCTATTCTTACGAAATATGTCTATGACTCCCAACCCGACAAGCGCATCACGTTCACGGAGCTTGTCAAGGCCGTTCTCAAGGAACTCGAGGGCTCTTTCGCCTTTGTCTTCAAATCGAAGCATTATCCTGACGAAGTGGTCACCGCTCGCCGTGGCTCACCCCTCCTGATCGGTGTGAAGACGGACAAGAAACTCAAAGTCGACTTTGTAGATGTCGAGTTTGCTGGTCAGGATTCTGATCAGAAGATTGTCGAGACTCGTGAGTCCCCCATGTGCACTTTGGCAAGGTCATTCAGCCCCTCTGACCCTCCCTGGCCTTAAGTTTCGCCTGCCACCTCCGGTGGCCTTCTCGCTCCCCCTATCGTTAACCCTAAAATCATGCGAACCCAGTCTCGCGCATTCATGTCGGAGGATGGCCTTCCCCAACCTATCGAATTCTTTGTCGCGTCAGATGCTGCGGCCATCGTCGAGCACACCAAGCGCGTTCTCTATCTTGAGGATGACGACATTGCTCACATTGCCGAGGGCCAGCTGCATATCCATCGTCTCCGTCGTGGTGAGGACGGTCAGCAGACCCCGTCCACTCGTAGCCTTGAAACGCTCGAGATCGAGATTGCTGAGATCATGAAGGGCAAGTTCGACCACTTCATGCAGAAGGAAATCTACGAGCAACCAGAATCGGTTGTCAATACCATGCGTGGTCGCGTTAATTTTGATACCAATAAGATCACCCTCGGCGGTCTCCGCGCATACCTCCCCATCATCCGGCGCGGGCGTCGCATCGTCTTCTCGGCCTGTGGCACCAGCTATCATTCTTGCATTGCCACTCGCGCCATCTTTGAAGAGCTTACTGAGATCCCTGTCAGCGTCGAGCTAGCATCCGATTTTTTGGATCGTAAGACGCCCATCTTCCGTGATGACGTCTGCGTCTTCGTCTCTCAGAGTGGTGAGACGGCCGATACCATCTTGGCCATGCGATACTGTCTCGAACGTGGCGCATTGTGCGTTGGTGTCGTCAACACCGTCGGGTCTACGATCTCCCGTGAGACGCATTGTGGTGTCCATATCAACGCCGGCCCTGAGGTTGGCGTGGCATCTACCAAGGCGTACACTTCACAGTACATCGCGCTTCTCATGGTGGCCCTCCAACTTTCGGAGGATCGTATCTCATTTACCGATCGCCGCAATCAGATCATCGCCGGTTTGCACGCACTTCCAGGCCAGATTCGCTCTGTGTTGGCTGGAGACAAGGCTCTCACGGAGATGGCGGAAGGTGTCCTCGCAAAGTCTACCAGCCTTTTACTCATGGGTCGTGGCTACCAGTGCGTGTCTTGTTTATATTTCCATTAGCCACATAGATTGAACAGTCTCTCCTTTTTCCAAGGTACGCCACCTGTCTTGAAGGAGCACTGAAGATCAAGGAAATCAGTTACATGCACTCAGAAGGTTCGTCATTATCAAACACTTCTTTTGGGTTTAGGGATTATTCAAGAGAGGTGTTCGGTTTGCTAGGCATCCTTGCTGGAGAGTTGAAGCATGGTCCTCTCGCGCTTATCGACGAGAACATGCCCGTAATCATCGTCATGACACGTGACTCCCTCTACCCCAAGGTTCAGTCTGCCTTCTCCCAGATCACTGCTCGGAAGGCCCAGCCCATCGTCATATGCAACGAAGGTGACGAAGGTATCTCCAAGGACGTCCAGACTATCCGAGTCCCGCAGACCGTCGACTGCCTCCAGGGTTTGCTTAACGTCATCCCTTTGCAATTGCTCAGCTACCACCTAGCGGTCAACAAGGGCTTCGATGTGGACTTCCCTAGGAATTGTAAGTCTCCTTTTTTTTTTCCCTCGCTCCTTTCGGATACCTTTTTAATTTAAATTTTCTCCAATATTTCATAGGGCCAAGTCGGTCACAACAGAGTAAGTATTGAAAAAAAAAAAGAACTAGACAGGTGTTGCTCATCAAAAAATCAAAATTACTGTACAATAAACGACGACCTTCATCATAAACTATTCACACACACACACACACGCTCTCTCTCTCTTTTCTCGTGGTTTTGTATCAAATTGCATGGTCTGGTCTTCACAATGGACAATATACGTGCTGGCTCTGTAATGAATAGCAGGAGTTATGTTCACCGGCAGCGCATCCACTGATCGAAGAAAGTGATTCGGTCCCCGTTTAAGCGCGTAAACGTCATGAAGTTCAGGTATGCTACCTGATCGTAGTGATCATTAGTGATGATGTTGCAGTTGCGGTCATGAATTTGTTATAGACACACTCGGATGGCAGCGCGTTGAGGATCGTAAAACGTGATTGAGCGGACGCTCATGATGGGCCTGGGGACAATTCTGACCGCATGGCTGGATGATAATGATAAAGGGCTAGGTAAGGCGCGCGCTTAATGACTTGATCTAAGGAAATGAATATGAATTGGGCAGGGAAACCCATCATAATAGTCCAGTTGGACAGACCTCACTTGTCTGTCAAAGAGCATCAGTGCTCAACTGCGAATCCATTCTGTATAAGTCTGGAAGAGCCATCTCAGCAGCAGACAGACGTTGTGCCGTTTCACACCCATTTCCGTGAACCCAATCACATAGGGCCAAGGTGCGTTCGTTGACACACTTTGTTTATAAAAAAAAAAAGACAGATAGAAGACCTCAGTTCGCCCTCGCGAGAGCCATATTTTACTTTGAATATATATGAGGACCTGGCCTGGACGCATTGAAATCAGGCTCCCAAAGGAAGCGTGGCATTCGTGTGTACAAATAAATGAAAGTAGGAGGGTTGGTTCAAGTGACTTTGTCTGCTTCCACACTATTATTCGCAT
This sequence comes from Multifurca ochricompacta, assembly GCA_022496185.1. Taxonomy (NCBI): domain Eukaryota; kingdom Fungi; phylum Basidiomycota; class Agaricomycetes; order Russulales; family Russulaceae; genus Multifurca; species Multifurca ochricompacta. The sequence goes on from WTXG01000011.1 coordinate 419,345, forward strand.
GTGCTGGATTTTACTTCTGGCGGAGAACTGACCCCGAACGTTTTACAAAAGTTTTTGTCCAGCGCACTGAAAATCTCGGTTTTTGATGTACCCATTTCTAGACGGCAAGGTCATTGAAGTGAAGGCACATAAAACCATTGGACAACCAGCATCTTGTTATGAGGCTTTCAAGAAGTCGATAATTAATTATATTTTTTCTCAAGTTTGTAGCGAGTATTTGCGCTCCTACTTGTGGGAATCATGGTTCTCCTTCAATTTCGGCCATTGCTTCAAGCGAATAGTATCCTCCTACCAGACTAGAAATAGACTGAAGAAATATATGAAAACAAAACAAGAGAAAGGAAATTTGTCTCCCTCCGGGCTCTATCTAGCAAACAAAGCATGCCATCGAGTCAGATAACACGGGTATATGAAGCCTTTGGTGGGAAACGTGTCAAGTTTGGGGGATTATTGGGGTAACATTACATCCTACTCGTGATTGATTTGAATAGGCTGACTTCACACTGAAGGCAAAGTTAATGGCATCCCGGCAAGCCGACGGGCTTTCCCAACATAAGTTTCCAATCGATCCAGACGTCGCCATGCTCGGACCATGCTCGGCAGAGCTTCCCCAGAAGCGTGGACTTCCCTGATCCCTGGAGGAAGCGCTTGTTCGTTACAACCACCATACCTTTCCTGCAGCGTGTGAGGGCTACGTTCGTGCGAGGGAGCGACTTTAAAAATCCCGGTACTCGGGTTCTGACTGAGGACAAGATCACAAAGTCTGACTCGTTGCCTAACAATAAACAATTATAGTCAGAACTTTCCAAGCTTAGGAAACCGGTACGCAAAGATACCTTGATAACTATCGACGTTGTAAACACACCCCGATGGTAGATTCTCTGCCTTAAGCGCCTTGGTAATAGCAGCTCGTTGAGGGTCGTAAAAGGTGATAATACAGAAATTGAGTTTAAGTCTGTGATATTGTTTGGCGACCCGAACGACCATGTGCACCTCCTCCATGTTCTGTTTATACAACCATTAGCTCCGCCATCAGCGCCGACCTGGCTGAAACACTTGCCTTATAGCTACTTGCCTGCTTCACCTCCTTACCTTTGTTAACGTCAATGAACACCACGCAAGAATGATCCAAAATGTCGTGTTTGGAAAGCAGCTTTCCCCCATAGACTGTCTGAGAGATAAACTCTCCCAAAGGTACTGGAAGACGATCTGGGGTAACAATATCAGCGCGAGAGGCGTAGACTGCAATAAGGGGGTATTATTGCTCACATTGCGTGTTGAGAAAATAAGACGTCTCGCTAAGATGCTTGACATCAAAAATAGTTTGGAGATTGGCCTCCGAAGCGCCATATGGCGGAACTTGGCAGACAAGCTAAATTTTTTTTTAAAACTCTAGAGTGGAATTGGCCCCTCACGTTGTTTGGGGTCTCCGAAAAAACACACTTTCATGAGGACATGAGAGAATTTGTAGAATAAATGCTGGATTCGGAAGTTCAGTCATCGCTCAGAATTACCAGTGCCAAGGTAAGTTACCATGAACTCAAAAACGTCAATTTGCGAGGCCTCATCAATGACAAGGGACCTCACTGGAATGAGGTCAAACAGGCCGCATTCGTCAAGCTTCGGATTCGAAAGCATGCTGATGGTGGACAATATGAGATTGATATCGGGAAACATCCTCTTAGTTTCTTGATGGTCTTTGGGAAGTTGGTCCGACGGTATGACGACTTTGTTCATCTCCTTGTACATCTCTTCGTGCCTGGACAGGGTAGGTATCGAAAATTATTCGGGAGTGGGCCTCATTCTTACCATCCGAAGAGAAATTCCTTCGACACCAAGAGCCTGAATTTAACATTCCTTTTAAACAATGTTTCGGCGATGTTCTTTACCCCGACATTAGATTGTGCGATTATCCAACAGGGAGTCTGCGATCTACCCATGTCGCGCGGCAGCAGAAATAGTTGTTGTTTTACCTGTGCCTGGTGGACCTACACAATCGAACATTCACCGGGTTGGGTCAGCAGCCGCAGAAGCTATGGCTATGGGGGCATACCATGTGCGATGACCAACGAATCACGAGATGAAACGGAAAGCATCGCGGTAGCGACTTGTCGCTGCGAACTGTTTAGCTTTTCCAGGTGGGATGCCTGCTACATGACAGATCTATCCTTCCATCGTTGTGAGCCTCGTCTTGAAACCAGATTATCTTCACGAATAAAGGAACACTACGGGCTTTGGTGAGAGAAAACTTGAGAAAAGATATCGCGATTGTTCCGCGGGTGTTCTCTCTTCGCGCCCGAGTACCAATATGCGGGAGATGGAGTCGTCTGTAATTTTTGTGCTGCAACAGCCGACGTATGACGGCCGTCAACACGCTTAACGCGTGCGTTAATAACACCTCCATTCTTAAATAGAGCTCGAGGCGTGTCTATAAAGGGTATTGGAGTGTATGTCGCGGTCGCGCAATCACCAGCAAAATAGTCAGTGCGACGCACCTGCTCGCTCATCCTGATACGTGTTTTGTATCGTGCATTTTCTATCTTCAACAAACCGTCGGGATTTGATCGAACCTTGGTGAAATCGTTTTCTCGAACGAGAGGCTTCAATAAGTCAAGACGGATAGACCTTGTAGCCAAGTCTACCAAGCAGCGGAGCATCTAGAGAGGGTTATTATGCATTTGATTTGATTTGAAGCAGTTGTATCTTACGGCTCTACCAAGGACCTTTGTCCTCAGGGGCCGCTCCCTACTCAACTCCCGAAAGACCGTGTTGGCGGCGCTGTTAGTAAAATGTTAAACAACTAAAACGTAAATGGATTGCACTTGCATACATTGCTGTAAACCAAGCCCGAAGGGCATGATCAGGCTCTAAAGTGTTGGTATGTTTTAAGCACTCTCTTGAACGGCGCTATCCCACCGTTTGTTGATATAGCCCACAGGTACCGAAGGAATCGCGGCATTGAGCAAAGTTCCCGGTGTCAAGAAACTCCCTGTCTCTCTGCTGATATTGATAGTCGTGAGATCATACCCAGAAATGTCAAAGCCAAGGGTATGGGAAAGTACGATGAGGTGTATGGTAGTTCGAACCCTGTGAGATATGGGATGCCCGAGAAAACCTTCCGCAAAACACTTTTTTGTCTTGAAGATGGCGGACGATGGAATACGAGGGGAAGATGTCATCTAGTGTAGAGATGATCAAGGTTCGAATCCGGGAACTACCCAGTGCCAACCCAACGGATACCCCTATCGCACAGGGAGAAACCTGGGAAAGCGTAGCAGCATGAAAGTCTGCTGCCATCTCGGTCACTGTTTCGAGCGAGTATTTGTGAACTATTGCACAGCCTGGTACTCCTGGTATCTCATTTTGGTGAAGAGTAGTGGTAGTGGTGGGAGGCATGAAAGAGAGGTAGGGCACGAGGTCAAGTCAACAAAGCCTCATGTAACCACAACTTGACGCCAAAGATATCCGCCAACCAAGCAGAAATAGTAAGTTGTTAGTATCAAAATACATTCTGAGTGCCCGCTGCCCGCGACTCAAACGAAGAAATGGGTCAAGTATGACCAATCTCGAAGAATACGAGGTTCTTTTTTAATTTATTTTTTTGGTTAGTCAAACTCTAGCTCTCATATTCTGGACGGGACATCTCATTCATTTGAGGTGTCAAGCGAGCACGAGCGTTGAGACCGTTGTTCACAGAGGCAAAGGCAGAGGCAAAAGCAGAGGCCAGAGGCCAGAGGCAGAGGCAGGCAGAGTTACTCGGTCGGGCGGTAATTCGGGCCGATGAAGATGATGAATTTTATAGGCAGCGGCGCGACCGTCTCTCTCCTCATTCCTCGTCCAGTCCACCCTTCTCGTCGGCTATCATCATTCTTTGCAACACTCTCCCTTATTGTACATGTCTCCGCCATTCGAAGACAGTCCGACAACTAATACAACTGGAGCCGCAGAACAGAGCCCGCAGGATCACGGTCACTCAAGTCATCATACCCTTCCCGATCCGTCCCATTCACACCCGGAGGTCCGGGGAAAGCGTGCTCTTCCAAGGCGAGGTAGTGTCGACAAGGATGCACAAGACCTAGTCATTTCGTCTTTAAGAAATCAAGTTCAAGATCTTGTCTCTCAAGTTACCGAACTCAACAATAAACTTGTCAAGTCGTATGACCGAGTTTCAGACTTGGAAGATGACCTTCACGTCACCTCATCCGCTCTCCGTACTTCTTCTGCCAAGATATCCCAGCTGGATTTAGAACGTTCCCAGCACCTCTCCGCACTGAACACTGGCCTCCTAGTCGAGAAGTCGCATGTCACTGCCGAACTCACTCGGCTGATGGAAAAAGCTACGGAGGAAGCTGCTCGGCGCGGGCAGGCAGAGAGCGCCCAAGCTGCTATCGAAAAGGACTTGGACGACGTCAGCGCGGCCTTGTTTGATCAGGCTAATACCATGGTGGCAGAGGCGCGTTTACAGCGCGCTCAGAGCGAACGCAAGGCCGAAGAAGCCGAACGCGCCTTCCGGGAAGCAGAAGATGCCGTGAGGCTGATGCAGCAGGAACTACAGGCCTTGCAGGGGGAGAAAGAAGCCGCAGAACACAGCATGGAGACCATGAGCGCCGCTATGGGCAAAGGCAAATGGACCGAACGATCCCCATCGTCACCAACCAACGCATATCATCTGCTCACATCCCACGCACCCTACCGAGAATTTCTCTCTTTGATATCTCATCTGCGCGCATTACGGGCGACGTATCCTCACCACCTGTCATACAGTCTTTGCTGTCTCTTCCGTTCATTTCCCGGTTACAGCTGGAGGACACGTAAGTTTTTCGTACACGCAAACCAGCTTTCCCTCTGTTGATGATTTCTTAGTGACCCCACAGTCCGCCTCGACACGGCCTCAGCTCTCAACTGGCTCTCGAGGCGCTCGATCATCGCTGCGATACAGAGTGGACAATTAACGATCGAACCCATTGCGACGCAAACTATCTTAGCCTCTGCGACCTCTCCTCAACCTCCCCTCGCTGTCAGTGTCCTACATGGGTCAAACAATGCCAATCTTCTGTCCTGTGGGCTGTGTGGCCATTGCATTGTACCTCAAGCCGAACAGCAATCTCCTACTCGAACTGGATATCTCTTACGAGCCAACGGTAGTCAATTTAACACTTGGTCGTCTTCCATCTTCAGAAAATCGTCATTATCATCATCCCCTACGGCACCCCCATCTCCTCCACCCTACCAAGATGCATCATCCCTCCCAGCGCAAATTTATATTTTTCGACTATCAGAGCCGGCACCTGCGTTACCTTCGGCACTCCCTCTCTGTACCTCCGGGTGGTGTCTCGCTCGACTGCGTGCCACTTGCTCCCTTTGGTCTTTCCTTCGCACTAGCATTCTCGAAAAGATCTGGGAGGAAGAAATCCAACCACCACCGCCTCCTCCTCACCGAGAGATTGGGAGTGCGAACGACAAACCTCCCGTTCCACCACGAAGAAAAGCGAAGACTACCAGCTTCTGGGGTGTCGCATCTACTTTCGGCTTGGACCGCGTCTCGAGTTGGGGCGAGAGTGAGAAGGATAAACGAACTGAACCTGAGCGGCGCTTCGTCGCGCCCCCGCTTCGCTCTACTTCTCCCCAGCCAAGTTCGTTCACACCACCACCTCTACCAAGTCGAAACCGATCGAGAGCACGTACGCCAGTAATAGTCACGGGCGGTGGGACTGAGAGTCCAAACTCGTCGGAAACTCAATTGCCGGCTAGAGTGTCACCAACGTCTGTTTCGGTTTCGGATCACCAAGAATCATCATCCACATCAGTGAAACCAGAAGTGTCACCGACGCTCTCTAGTCTTCTCATCTCCTCACCAGAGGATGTCGATCCATTGAACGAGGCCGAGGCCTTCCTTACACCCACGGAAGATTCCGCGCCAGTGGGGATAGCCTCTGATTATACAGAGTTTCCAGTCTCTTCTGCACTATTATCCAAATCAGCGCAGAACACACCTGTTGTCACATCAGATCCTCTTCCTGACGAGACGACCAAGGCACCAAAGAATCTGAATCTGAAGCAACTCCAGCCGAGCCCGTCATAGCGCATAAGGAAATGAGGGATTCGGAACAAGTCGAAGCCGCCCTCATCCACTGTTGTTGAAACCCGCCTTCACGGACTGAATCACCCGCTCCACCTCCACTTCCTCGTCGCGCCGCCGCTCGGAGGGCTGTGCCACCGCCTCCACCAGCACCAGCACCAGCACCAGCACCAGCACCAACTGAAAATGGGAGTCCGACGACTGAAGGAGGAGGAGAACCCATAAAGATCGCTGAACCTGAACCTGAACCCGAACTTGGCGCCAAAGTGGATACACCGAGTCCGGTTGATGTTGGGTGCTCTTCAGATTCGCCGCCTCTCGAATCGGGGGAAGAAGAAGTAGTAGCCGTGTCGTCATCATCACCGAAAGATGAAGTGGAGATCTCCCACGTGACGACAGAGACGACGGCAGAGGAGAAAGTTGAGCCAGAGCCAGAGCCAGAGTCTGAATCGTCTCGGACGGTAGATGAAGATGAAGAAGGTTATGATTTCATAACACGTGGTCATAACACTTCCACTTTCGTTTCTACTTCTTCTACTACAGATGCAGATGATTTGGAAAGGAGGATCGGGAGGTAGTAGAAGGAAAGGAAAAGGCGACTGCGACTGTAACTGCGACTGCTAAGGTCAGTCACCCGCCACCACCTCCGCCGCCTCGCCATCCTCGTCCGATACGATCGACGGAGAAGCAGGCACTTTCCGAACTTACTGAGAAGACATTTCACGTCAAGTTTGATAAATTGGAAGAACCTTTATTTGCACCTGATGGTACCCCATACGTCAATGATAGGACGTGGGAGGAACGAACATGGAAACAACTCACTCGACTACGTGAAGACATGTTTTGGGCACGGATGGGTGGCGTACTACTGTGACTGTGACTACTTCTAAATTAGCTAACGGAGGAGCTCAAATTTGGATCCATATATCCCATTTATATTCAATTCAATTCAGAATTCAGAATTCAGAATTAATTAATACAATTCAAGACCCAATTTTATTCTTCCTTCTTTAACCAACTACGACCGGCGCGTTCCGTCGCCCATTCGTCTCGGAAACGAGTATAAAATCAAATTTGAGTAATTTAAATTTGGTCCCATTCGGGAATCCACGCTTGCGCGCCTCTGATTCGTCATCGATATCGGTAAGTTTCTGAAAAATGAAAAGAATGAATGAAAAAGATCTGAAAGGAAATGGATATGCTTCTTACAACGACCAAAGACTTCTTCACGCCAAATACGGCGTCACTTGCCAAAAAAGCGTCACCTTCCGGGTACAACGCCGTCGTCAATTGTGGAAGCCAGGGGCATCAATCATCACGTGCAAGTGGTTCGGGCGGATGTTATGTCGTCCTAAGGTCACAAGAAGTTCTCCCACTGGGCCCTATAATGCGTACCGTGTCGGTGAGGATAAAACTAGTGAATCATCATCATCATCGTCCGACTCACATCACCCGGGATAGGATATGAAACAGGAACAACAGCTCGGTATCCGTACTTTCCCTCCCCGTCGGTCACTAGACGACCACGACAATCTGGCACAGCGCGATCCGAGTATTGAGTATCATAGAAACCTAAAGAAATCGGAGGGCGTTTTTTTTTCGATGACCGCGGTGAGGTGTTAAAGAGAGAGAGAGAGGTGAAGGACCGGCTTCTTCACTCACCCTTATCATCCGTCTCCCACGTCTCGATAACCGCCCCTGGGATGGGTATGCCGCTTGTCGTAAGCACACGTCCCTCGACGTACATGTATTCGCCCTTTCCCTCAGCCGCGATAGACTGGCCAAGCGTGACTACAGAGGATAATTATTTTATGTAAGAACCTGTTCTTTTTTTTTTTTTTGGACGAGGGGAAGAGGAAGGGCGAACAAGGCGCGAATATGCGGGATGCTCGCGGACAAGAGAGAAAGAGACGAACTATCTGGCGCATCCTCAGTGAAGAACGGTCCAAGGACGCTACTCTCTGTTGCCGTTCCGATAGGTGGGTTGTTAAGCGCATCGACGAGAGCCGAGACACCGAGTACGTCCGAGAGCAGGATGAACTCTTGGCGGAGTGGGGTGCACGTCTGGCCCGTACGGGTGAGAAACTCGATCGTACTGATCCATTCTTCCGTAGTGATGCTAGAAAAAAAAAAAAAGTATAAGTATCTCCCCGATGAAATGAAATGTAATGGATCAGGGGGGGCAGGGGCGTCCCAACCAGGCGTTAAAACGTACTTTGTCTCAGTAACAAACTCATGAAGTTTGCTTACGAGGTTCTTGAAGATAAACTTGACACGTCTGTCTCGTCTCGTACCTCAACAACGCAAGAAGGTGTATGCATATAAGAACTACACACGGATTTGGCGCAAGTTCCGTAAGCTTGAGTAGGTTAGATGTGACGACCTCGGGTTTATCAGGGTACTAGGAGACGTGACGTAAATCACGACACGATGTGGATACCTGAGATGATGATGATGATGATAATTTACGGGTAGATCAAAATTAGGAGCGGCAATGCCATTCGACACCGCGGCGTTCACCACTGTTGAAGACATGTTCTCTGTAGGGCGATCACTTGGAATGACAAAGGGGCAGTGTAGGGGAAAGAGGGGAGGGGGAGGAGGGAGATGTGGGGACGTGACACGGAAGTTTATAGCGATATCCCTTTCCTGAACCTCCCGACTTGCAAATTAAACGACGGCTTGTAAAGGAGACTTTTTCCCTCAATGACCGGATCAAAAATATCATGCACGCCAGGTCGTCAAAAAGGAAAATAAGATACAATGCCCAGGCTTGTAGATCAAATTAAAGAGCACCGTATAGGGAAAAACTAAAAGACTGGCTAATCAAGCCATCCCTTCAAACCTGCTCTCTCCGCATCGCATCGCCTTTCTGTTTTCTCAATTATGCGAGAGGTGCCGACAAACGAGAACCCCCTAGAGGCACGCGTCAAGTTAGCTCTTCTCTATCTCTCTCAAACAAAATTAAAAAAACAGGGCGGGACTTACAGGAACGCTTCAAGGTCTCGCTGCGGTGAACATTGCCATTAGCCGACGTCGGTTTACCAGCGGCCGCGTTGTTCTTCTGACCGCCTTTGACCGCCGTCTGGTTCTTAGACGCGGCTTTGTCGACTTTCTTGTCCTTTTTCGCGTCTTTGTCGGCCTTCTTGTCTTGCTTCGCATCTTTGTCGGCCTTCTTGTCTTGCTTCGCGTCTTTGTCGGCCTTCTTGTCTTGCTTCGCGTCTTTGTCGGCCTTCTTGTCTTGCTTCGCGTCTTTGTCCTTCTTGTCTTGCTTCGCGTCTTTGTCGGCCTTCTTGTCTTGCTTCGCATCTTTGTCGGCCTTCTTGTCCTTCTTCGCATCTTTGTCTTTCTTCTTGTCCTTCTTCGCGTCTTTGTCTTTCTTGTCTTTCTTCGCGTCTTTGTCGACCTTCTTGTCCTTCTGGTCGACGTCGGACCTAACCTCATTGTCCAACTCCCTGATCTTCTTGCCGATGTGCACCGCCTTGGGCTTACTCGCGGCGTTCTTGAGCACCTTGGGCTTACTCGCGGCGTCCTTGAGCGCCTTGGCTGCGCCTGCGGCGTCGCTGTGGAGCCTGTTCTTGTTCTTCTCAGCCAGCCTGAGTGCCTCCTTCTTCGCGGCCTTCGCGGCGTTCTTCGCGGCCGTATCTTTTAAAGCCGCTTGCAGGGCCAAAGTGATGTCCGACCTAACACTAACAGTCTTGTTCTTCGCACCGTTGTGGAGTTTGTGAACGTGGTGCGTCTTGTTCTTCGCACCGCCGTGGAGTTTGTGACCGTGATGCGTCTTGTTCTTCGCACCGCCGTGGTGTTTATGGCCATGGTGCGCCGTCTTGTTGCCTTTGGCGCCGTGTTTGTACTTGTGGCCATGCTTCTCCGTCTTGTTCCCAGCTGCACCGTGCTTGAGCTCCTGGCCTTTCGCCTTCTTATCGTCCTTAGCAGGGGTCACAGTCTGGTTTTGGTTAGCTGCGATGGCAGAAGAGACGGCTCTCAGGAGCACCGAAGCAGCACGCTTCCTGTTGCCTTCGGCTGTCAGAGCGCGACGAGCTTTCGACCCTGCTGCGCTTTGTGAGACCACAACGCAGTTGCCGAAACCGGCAGTGGTAGTGAACGAGGCAAGGCAGAGATCTTTTTTAGGGCCGCCAGTACATTTGGTGCCAGGGGGCAACTGAACCTTGATCTGCTGTGCTGAGCTGGTTTTGGGAGCCTAGGTATTTCGGTGAGGTGAGCACATTGATGATGAATGAAGCCGTCACGGGTACAAGCACGTACAGGGTCACCATTTGCGACCACCTTGGCTGCAACAAAGTTCTTGCCAGTTCCAGATGCATCCACTTTCACAGTCTTGATTGATCGCGAGCCGTCTGCACCACTTTTTGGCAAATCAAATCAGCTTTTCCATTCACGGGTGACAATCACGCATGGACGATAAAGTACGTACGGGTTGAAGCTGATGACCGACGGTGAAAATGTCCCGTCTGCAGCCGCTACAACGGGAGTAGAAGTGCCGATAGTTTGGGCAATGTCAACCTTGCCACAGGGGTCGGCATTTGAGGGACGCTCAACGTTTCCGCGTGCCAGGTTGCCCTTGACACCAAGTGCGGGTGAGACGCCAGCATGAGCATTAACAGAAGAAGAAGTTAAAGTAAGAAAAAAGACAAAGGCGGTGAGGGTTTTAGAGATCATGTCGAGAATCGATAACTTGGAAAATGAAAGGCGAGTAGGACCAGCCCAATGAAGCGGGAAAAAAATTCAAAGAAAGAAAGAGAGGAAGAGATGGCGAGGAGCCTGTCCTCTAGAGGTGCTTAGTGGAAGCGAAGGGGGTGAACACAGGGTTAAAGACTTGAAACGAATCATGGCTAAGGCTTTTATGCAATCGAGAGCCATCTCTGTGGAACCGGATGGTGTGGGACAATAAAAAAAAATTGCCGCAACAAGGGGGAATCGGTCATGGTTGATGTTTGATGGAAAGTAACCAACCAATCGTTGACCCGAACCCATGGCAATCTATTAATCACCATCACATTCTAAGCCATCTCATCTCATCTCAATAACCACACTAGTGTCCATTATTAATAATTATGCATAGACCACGAGTTGTGTCCCTGTCGGGGATATGGAAACGAATGAACGAGTATGTGATGGCAAGAAGTGAACGTGGGGGCACAACTCGTCCCATCCCAACTCCCCCTTGTAAAGACGCCGTGGGAGATTGAGAGAGTGAGAGAGAGAAGGAAAGAGAGAAGGAAGGAACCAAACCAACCAACCAACAACTGAACAGTACTCATCACGTGATGAACATGCCAACCAACCGAACCTCAACCGTTACCCTCCTCTACAGGGTCTTTCACCGCCGTCTTCCTCCATGACGAGCAAAGCTCGTGACCTCCCGCCCCATATGACAGCGGATACATCGCCTTCGAAAAGGTTCTCCGATCACCAAGGAAACGACCGTGAGCAAAAACGACAACGGTCTCGCTCGCCACGCCGCAATCGACGGTCGCGCATGGACTCATATCGTCCAAGTGCCGCAGCCTCGCGCAGGGCTTACCGCGCTCGCAGAAGCAGAGAAAGGAGACTGAGGGATAGGGACTCGAGATCGAGGTCCTATTCTAGGTCAATATCGAGGTCAAGGTCAAGGTCAAGATCGAGGTCAAGGTCGAGAGACGAAGGTCACCAAGGGCGACAATCAAGGTCACGAACAAGATCAAAATCTGGTGGGCGAAGGCGCACGGGTTCTGACTCGAGATCGCGGACCCGCTCTCCTTCAAGGTCTCGCACTCGGTCTCGCTCCTGGTCACGGTCACGATCGCAGTCCAGGTCAAAGTCGCGCGATAAGAGAGGCGTTCACCGAAAACGCTCACGCCCGTCTCGCACTCGAAGCCAGACCAAGAGTCGCAGCCGGAGTCGCAGTCGGGAACGCAAGCGGAGAAGAAAGAGAGGTGGCAAAAGAATGTGAGTGATTAAATCCTCTCTTCCTCGTCTTATCTTACTCAGCGTGCCCTTCAAGAGGGAGAAAAGAGAAAGAAGGAAAAATGGGCTGGCATCGACTGCGGTGGGCAACCAGTGGGGCAAATACGGGATCATTAGTGAATCGGAGTGCGTATGGAATTTTCTGTATCGGCATCGTGAATAATCCCTCACTCTCTCTCTGACTTTTTTTTTTTTGTTTTCATCGCAGTATCTTTTCCAAAGAACCAGAATTTCGTGCCTGGCTGTCGAAGAGCGCAAGATGAATCCAGAGAGGATGTCCAAAGATCATAATAAAAAGGAATTTGCTCGCTTTGTTGAGGATTACAATACTGGTCCGTTTTTTGTTTATCATTCAAAACCTGATGATTGATCGAGAGCTGCCACAAAATATTGCAGCTACTTTGCCCCACGAAAAGTTTTACAATATAGAGATTATGAAAGACGCATGAATGCGATGCGTGCGGGCGAATTTGTACCTCCCGCAGAAGATGTCTACGACGCCGACGCAGACATGCGAGCACACCAAAACAATCTTAAGCGGCCTGCTGTCGAATCGGAAAGCTACCTCGACAAGGAACAACTTCAGGAGTTACGCCGCGTGCAACGTGAACGTGTTGAGGTGTGTCAGCTGGTTCACACGCGCATTCTTATCACCCGTAGTTAAAAAAAAGTTGACTCTGAACACCTCTTCAGGCTGGCAAGATGAAGCTCCTTGGCATGGATATCAAGGCAAACATGGGCGTGCGGATGGATGGCCCCGTACTCGACGGTTGATTATTGAACGGGAACGACTGTTGTTGTGATCTCTTTTCAGTTATTCTTGTCAGAAATATATGTACAATTCCTACTCGACTTCATGCTCATTTGCCCATCCCAAACCTTCGAGTCCGAGTCGACCGTCGCATGGCCGCGTCGCACTCGCCCACAGGCAGGTAGACGTCTAGAAACATAAGCTAGTAGCTACTACTAGTACATGTTCGCATCTGATCTTTTTTGGTCGCGGTCGTGGTCGTCTATAATCTATGATTTAAGTAGACGACCGACATTCCATTTAAAATTTTCCCCTTGACTACCGTTTGAGTTATGCTGACAGATTTAAATCAACCCGAGTACTATCTGCGGAGGCAAAGCTCGTGCGTCCAGACTGATGGCCGATATTATTGATGGCAGTGATGGGCACGCCTTTATCATGGCATGTCCTAGGCTCTGTATATCATGGTCGTCGTCCCACTCTCCCTCCCTCTTGAGATGATATCCCTGAGTTGATTCGATTGATGTCAACTAAGGGGTGATTCGATTTGCCCTGATTATATAATAATAACAACCCTAATCAGTCTGTCTTAAACCCCGTCCCTGTCGCCCTGGTGCGCGTGCACGTTCAGTAACAGAAACATCGCACCTCAGCTACTGGAGGGTTGCCATCTACTCTTTAACATAACTATTATCATGGTCGACATTCTTGTTATCGGTGCAACCGGCTTTTGTGGCCGTCATGCCGCACGCTACGTCCTTGAACACCCTGAACGCTCGAAATACACCGTCGGACTTGCCGCCCGCTCTCGATCCAAGCTTACTTCTATTGACCTACCCATCGATAATTCTGTTCAAATTTTTGAACTTGACATCCAAGATGAGCAAGCCCTCGAAGATGCTGTTAAAAAATCCAAAGTCGTTCTAAACTGTATCGGCCCTTTCTGGCATTATGGTACCCCAGTCGTGCAGTACGTCTTGTCTAGCACACGAGCTTCATCTCATCTTACGCTACTAAACACAACATGAAATAATTTTTTTTTACTTCAAGGGCGTGCGCAAGGAACGGTATACACTACGTCGATATTACCGGAGAGACACCATGGATTTTTGATATCATCAATAAGTGATACATCATGACATTGTCCCCTCTGCCGTGTGCACGTCATAACGTTTCCTCGCACCCAGGTTCGACTATCTGGCATAAAAACACACGCGATCATCGTTCCGTCCTGTGGGGTTGACTCCATCCCTGCTGACGCCTCAGTCTACCTCGCCTCAAAGGCGCTTGGTCACGTGCCACTTGGCACCAGCACCACATCTGCTGGACTTTACGGAGGTGCTCCAGGTGGAACCTTAGCGTCCTTTGTCGCAATTCTAGAAGACGTTCCGACCAATCATCTCTCGCTCTCCGCACGAGATTGGGCCCTTTCTCCTGTACCTGGCGCACCTTCTCCCAGGCCACGACTGGTATACAGCCTTGGCTCTATGCGTGGAGGTCTTGCTGTTTTCGGACCCATCAACCGTGCCTTCGTCCAGAGAACCGCAGGGCTGCTTGAACTTGCTCGGCGCAGGGGCGTAAACTCGGGGCCGGTTTACGGACCCGCGTTCACGTACACCGAATTCACGCCAACTAGTAACGTGTTCAGCGCGTTCTTCTACAGCTTGGCACTCGCCACGGTTTTTGCTGGGCTCACCTTTATTGCGCCTGTGCGTGTGTATTTCCCCCCACCCCGTAGAGTCAAATTTCATCATTAGTGCGCAGTTCCGGTGGCTATTTAAGCGCCTTGTGACACAGCCAGGGTCTGGACCAGCAGATCAGTACGTGTCTTGGTGCTCTCTTTCTCTGTCGGCAGCAGTAGCAACAGCAGGAGGAATTGATGTGTGGCGTTTTTTTTTTTTTTTTGGCAGTACACTCGAGAACGGCAGACTGGAGTATGTCAACGTGACAATGTCAGATGAACCAGTGCCTCGGTATGCGAAAACGATCATCAAGGGCAGTGGGGACCCGGGTACGTTGCTCACCGCCGAATTTGTGGGCGAGTCTGCTCTGGCGCTGCTCTTAGACGAGCTCCCGCCTCTCGCAAAAGAAGGCGGTGTGTTGACGCCCATCACGGCCTTTGGAGATAATATTATTCGCCGTTTGGAAAAGAGTGGACGGTTTGAGATTACAACCAGAATAGTGGATGGTCCAGGCGGTGGCATCGAGGAGAGCAGAAAGGCACGCTAAGGAACCGCGGTGATGGACAGAGGGTCTACAGTCTACGCCACGCCATCTTATATTTATTTTTGTTTGCGTTGTGTTTGATAACCCGTACAATGCCTAGTCGCTCATGTGCTCACTCTTCCACAAATACTAGCCGGACGGTTTGTCGTGTTCATCTATATTTATTTCGCGCTGTACGAGTTTTTTAATGTTTCTGCCGAGGGACGACACCACAGCGGAGGTGTACGGTTATGCTACAACATGTGAACGCCTATTAACCCCTCCGGCCCACTTCCACGTTCTGCTCAGTCCAGTCATACTTTGGCTGCGTTGTTAGCCCATCCAAAGCAATTTCCTCACTGTCGTAAGTACATCAACTCATAAAGGCACATCTAAAGTTTCTGTGAGTGAAGAGGGGAAAGAATCGCACGCAGGAAATGGAAATGTGAAGATGGACGACCGTTGGCATACGTCATAGGACTGCCATCTTCAACTTCCCCATTCCCATACACCTGAGTTGCTAAACCTGTGAGAGTTGCCTGTTCTTCTAAAGGCGGGTTATCGGCGCCGTCATCATCTATCTTTCGCTTCGCTTCTGTAACGCCAGGAGGATTCGTATACAACAATGTATGAGTTGAGTCTTCGGTTTCACAAGCTTTACGTAACCGCGTCATCATGGCTGCCAATGATCAATCCAGTCCGATACTTACTCATTCTGTGTGACGCGCAACTTGAGTTCAAACTTGGATCGCATCGCATCAGGGACTACAATTTCTGGTTGTGGGTTCTTCTGACAGGTGTCAACTCAACTTTCTCTCTCTTTTTAGAAACTCCTTTCTGGCTATCTCGGTGCCGCCCCGCCCCACCTCCAAAGAGCTTGGCTTATGACATCTACATCTACGTATCGCTACTCTACTTGAGCGAAAATCTCCCAATTCATTCATCAACTGGCACCCCATCACATCATCGCATTTCACATGTGTGTACACTGCACAATGGTACAATACACAATCCATAATGCCCTGCCCCATTTACGTGTTAAGATGGCAGATGCTCATGCTCTCCGTTGACTAGTTGCTTGCTCTGCTGTCATCCCAACTCAGACCCCCATCGATTCATGAATTTAAATATTCATAAATGTCAAACGAAGAATGAAGAACACTTGAACTTCTGAACCATCTCCTGTCCATTTGGGTCTCGACTTGGGTACACCTTAACCTGTTCGGATGATAAATCTCGTCCTATTCCACCTATAAAAACCTATCAACTCCAACTCCAATCTTTCAACAATCTCAATCCCATTCCCACTCCTTTCTTTTCTTTTCGCGACCATGTTCTCTCCAGTCAAGTTTGCTCTCTCTCTTTTTGCCTTTATTACTTTTGCAACTCTGGTCATCGCGATGCCTTCAACAGAGCTTCGCCCTCGCACTCCGAACGCGAAGACCTTTATCACTAGCACTAACACTCTTCTTGAGAGAACCCTCCTCCCTGTCGGTATGTGCTACTTTCCTGTCTCCTCTTGCAACACCCCACCGCTTTTTTTTTTCGTAGTCTATGTTACTTCAGCCAACGCAACGTCCAATAATATTACCCCCATTATTACCGAGGTTGTCGAGATCGTTGCTGACCTCGTCGTTAGCCTTCAAGGTATCGATTTGACCGGTTGCGGTTGCACCACGAGTCAAATCCTTGAAGAACTTGCCGTCACATTGAAGGTCTCCATCCTCTCTCTCGTTCTTCCATTTGATTCCATTCTTCTCGTATGCTCACACCTCGTCCGATAGATTATCTTCGAACCCCTTGGCATCGCGTGTGGTTATGACCTCAACCTGGCGCTTCTTCTTAGTAACCTCATGTCTGTAACCTCTTGCTTGTGTTTGCGAAATTATCTGAATTCCTTTTTCTACACCTAGTGCTGTTATCATCCAACTTGTTGATGTAGTCCTTGCACTCGTCGGCGCGCTTGTTGTGGAACTCCTTGTCCTTCTCATTGGCAATGGTTGTGCAGGGACCATCCTTGGCCTGAATCTTGGCCCTCTCATTGACTGTCTAGGTCTCGGAGGTCTCCTTGGACATATATTGTGATCATCTAACGTCCAGAGAACCCCCCTCCCCCCCTTTTTTTTTTTTCTTAAAAAAAACTCCTTTCATAAAGACCTCACCCGCTTATTTTGCAATTTCTATTCGATTCGTCCTTGGCACTCGTCTTTATATATATACAAAACGTTACATTGATAACTCTTGGCTTTATTCTGTTTGCGTTATGCTAAGTGATGTGTTTGAAATCCATAGCATGCATGTTTTCGGCTACTGAATAGGCTCAAATATACCTTTGCCTTTGTTTTTTGTTTTGAGATGGCTGGTTACCATTAAACCAGGTACAGGTGCTCAAAGACGTGTATGACTATTAAGCAAGACAACAACTGCCCTGTATTGTGTATTTGTGTGTGAATTGGGGGCGGGAGGGAGGGGGTATATAGATATTACATCTGTGTTGGTAACTCCGTAAATGATGATACTACTTTAAATAACCTACTACGTGGTGTGTCAAGAATGTGTGTTCGACCCCAGGTCAATCAATGTCTGTGTCCCCCACCCAAACAACCTCAACCAGTGCCAGTGGCGAGAGTCAGGTCTAAGGTATCCCGATGACCGATGACCGGAAAAAAAAACGAAAAAGACAAGGAAAAAGAAAAAAGAAAACGCGGCAGAGAAGATGTTCCTATATATAAAATGATACGTACTGTTTACTTAGCATCAACATCAACATCGTCGTCGTTATTGTTTTTTTTTTTTTTGTACATTGTCATCGTCGCAGATCCTCATGCCAGTTCTTCCATCGCCGTCGCATACGTCTCGCTCTGATTCAGCATGCGCTCATACCGCCGCCTGCCCTCGTGGAGCGCGAACGACGATGCAGAGAGTGCGAAGAGAAAGAGCAAGTCATCGAGCGGGAGCGCCTCGGTCTGGAAGATTTTCTGCATGAAGGGGACGTAGACGAGTCCGAGTTGAGAAAGGAAGGAAATGGCGACGGTGATCAATAGCATCCGGTTCTGCGTAAGTCCGCATCCGAGTCCACGGTTCTGGATCGCAGACACGAGGTCAAGGAAGACGAAGGAGGAGAATGTCTGGAGATGGGGGGGGGGGGGGTGTTATGAAAGAAATCTCATCAGTAACAAGAAGAGGGAGGGAGGGGAGGCAGCTATTCAAAATTTTTGAAAAATAATAATAACCGTACCATAGTTTGGTCGCGCCGCGACATATTATGATCATCCGAAAGTGCAAAATAAAACACAAAAAGGGTTCCGATCACGATAATGGATGCAGAAAAAATGACACGCCAGCGGATGCGTCGATTGATAATCGGTTCGTCCTTTTTCCGTGGTGGTTTGCGCATCACGTCACGGTCAACGGGGTCAACGCCTAGTGACTGACTTGGAGGGCCTTGAAAAGAAGAAACAAAATTAGAAAAAAAAAGGTATCATCAGACTTGGAACCGGTTTTTTTTTTGAGAGAGAGAGATAATTCCTCCTCCTCCTCCCCCCCCCCCCCCTTATGTCAAGTATGAAGAAAGAATAACGTACCATCCATAAGAATGTTAATGAACAGGATCTGCATCGCGTTCAGCGGGTTGCTTAACCCGAACATCGTACTCAACGTGATCAGCGTGAGCGCCGCGGCGGCGGTGCTAAGCTGGAAGGACAGAAAGTTCTGAATGTTATGGAATATAGACTTTCCTGTGCGATCGGACCGAACATTGCTCAGTTTCAAATATAAAAAAATATCCACATCCACACAAATACGCAGCGCGGCAAGGGGGAAAACGTACCCTCTTCTACAGCCGGCAAGATCGTGCTAAAGTTGTCATCGACAAGGATGACGTCAGCGGCTTCTTTGGCTACGTCCGTTCCAGATTTGCCCATCGACACGCCGATATCCGCCATCTTTAACGCTGGTGCATCGTTCACTGCCAAACCAAAAAAAAAAAAGCCAGCCAGAATGTGAGTTCAAAATAAAATAAAATAAAATATCACGGCGCCTCTATGGATCGTTGTGCGCTTGCCGCTTCTGTTCGCGAGAGAGAGAAAAAAAAAAAGGCAAACACACCTCCGTCGCCGGTCATGGCTACGACTGCACCGCGAGCCTGAAACGCCTCCACGATCGCCATCTTGTGCTTCGGGCTCGTGCGCGCAAACACGCTCACATTACCCACGCGTTCGCGTAGCTGTGCCGCACTCATACGATCAAGTGCCGCGCCCGTCAGGCATGAGTTCGGGTTCGTCGCACTACGTAGCCCGAGCGCCCTGGCTATCGACAACGCGGTTTCCTCCGCATCACCGGTGATCATGACGACCTGCACGCCCCCACTTTGCAGGAGTGAGACGGCATCCGAGACGCCCTTGCGGGGAGGGTCGAACATCCCGACGAAGCCCGCGAACACGAGGTGTATCTTTTCCTTGTCCGCATGGCCGCTGCTGCTACCCGAGACAGGCGACGATGTACGGGATGGCGCGGAGGATACCGGTCCTGTAGATTCGACGCTGCCATAGCCATATGCCATCGCAAGCACGCGGAGCCCGCGCGTCGCGGCAGCTTGTGCCTTACCGGCGATGACGGAGCGCATGTTCCCGTCGAGTGCGGGGGTAGAGTCCTCTGAGACGTGATAAAACTTGCACCGCGGGAGGAGCGCATCGATGCTACCCTTGATGTAGTACATCTCACGGCCGGTCCCATTGAGCTGCGAGGTGCCGAGGTTGGAGAAAGTAGCGGTCGCGTGCGTACCGGAGACGGCCATGCTCTTCAGCTCTGAGCTGAAAGGGCGTTCAAAGACGCGGGTAAATGTCTATGGGCAAAGGTCATCCAAGGTTGCATGGAGTCGATAATAAGGGGGGGGGGGGGTGCTCACTTGTCGCGGATCAGGGAAACCAAATGTGGAGAGAGCGTTGAGTAGAGCGACATCAGTGGCTTGCCCAACGTGGACCCCATCTTCGTTGCGCCCAGCGCTAGCATTATTACACAATGCGCCAACCTCGAGAGTTTTACGCAGCGCGGCGGAGACACGCGCTGGGGGGGCAGGTGCTGCAGGATCGATGCGTACGTGTTCGTCCACTGTGTACAGCTCCGTGACGGTTTGTTCATTTCGTGTAAGGGTGCCTGAGTTCAATCAGTTTTGTAGTAGGAAAAGACGTGGACCCTACCCGTCTTGTCAGAGCAGATGACAGAAACGGAGCCAAGCGCTTCGACTGAGTGAAGTTTTTTGACAATCGCCTTGCGCTTCGCCATGCGCAGTACACCAAGGGCAAGTGTCACGGTTGTCACGATGGGCAGACCCTCCGGGATAGCTGCAACAGCCAACGACACTACCATCCAAGAGATAACTAAGTTTATCCTACGGAACCACCAACCGAAGGCGCACCTCCGATAGTGAACATATCCAGCCAAGGTCGGCGTTGGAAAACACCAATGAGACAGATAATGCCTATGATACCGAAAGAGATGATGGATAGGTTTTTTGCAAGCTCGTCCATGCTGCGCTGGAGCGGGGTGCGGCGCTCTTCGACTTCCTGCATCATGCTAAAGATGACACCAAACTCGGTCTGTGAACCGGTGGCGATGACAATACCCGAGCCACGGCCTACAGTAACGGCTGTTCGTCAGTGAGGAGAAAATCCAGAAGGATTGAAAGTACGCGCCATTCCGCACGAGCGTTCCCATATATGCGATGCAGGTTCGCTCAGCCATCTCGGCGTCACTTGCGCAAGGGGCAACGCCCTTTCTTCGCGTAGTGGTCTCACCCGTTAGACTGCTCTCATCAATCTCCAGATCGACTGCGGCGAGCAGACGCACGTCTGCAGGAATGCGGTCACCTGTGGTGAAGGTAACGAGGTCCCCAGGGACGACCTCGTTCGCAAGGAGGTGGGTCTGTTCTCCATCGCGAATAATGTGGCAGTGATGAGGAACGAGCTTGTTGAGTGCTTCGAGCGACTTTTCTGAGCGCCTTTCCTGCACGAAGCCGACTGGGAAGGAAGGGTATTGGACTTGACGGGTCGTGTGGGAGGAAGGGGGGGGGGATACTTACCGGTGAGGACGATGGTGATGGCTATGGTAATACTGACGGCGTCATCGACATTACCCATGATGGCGCTGACAACGGCACTACCGCATAGGAGGAGGATAAGCGGACTCTCATAGAACGTTTTGGCGAACTTGAGGAGGAGAGGTTCAGGCTTCGACACTGAAAATTCATTGTAGCCATGGACCTGACGAAGTGAGGGGATAATGGCTGCGGTCAAGCCGTGAGTCGTGGAAGAGCGAAAATTCGAAACGACGTCCTGAAAGAGATGTCATGTCGTTTGTTGTGCAGGGATGAAATTTGAACGCAACGCACGTCTGCATCGTAAGTCGAATACTTGGCCGAGGGCGTCTGTTCAACTTTAGAAGGGGGTATATAGCCAAGTGCTTCTAGGTGTGCATCGTCCTTTTCCACTCCTACCATCCGTAGAAACCTATTCCAGATGCTAAATGACCCTGTTCTGTTACCGCAGAACGTATACTGTCAAGGGCGGGAAAAGTAGCGCTGTGAGGGGTGACATTGCCAATGCTGTGACGCCTAAGAGTAGTGCTATACGCAAAGTGTGCCTGTGCACCGGGGGTTGGTTGCATTTCCATGGAGTCATTACCATCACCGACGAAGGGAGAAAAATAGGCAGATGCTGGTGGAGAGTCAGCGCGAGGTGGGTAGTGAAGGCGACGAGTATAAGGCGATGTGGATGAGCTGCCTGAATAGGTCGCACGATGGCTGCGACTTGACATCGTTCCTGCAGGAATGACTGTCGAGGATGAGGATGAGAACGAGGTAGACACCACGAGGGGGGATTTAAAGTTAAGAATTGATGACTGAAAGGGGGGGGGGGGTAGACTAAAGGCGTATGGTGAAGTGAATAATGTAATACTCCGTCCTATCCTCTCAGATTATTGAAGATGTTTTTAGAGACGCAAAGGCAGAGAGATGAAGAGAGAAAGAGAGATATTGAGACTGAAGGTTCAAAGTCAAGGTTCAAGGTTCAAGGGACTGGAACTGGGGACTGGGACTCCAAACTCCGGAGACACCGGGTTTCAAGGGCCGGTTCGGTCCAAGTAAGTAGGTCTTCCAAGACAACAACAACCACACAACAACCAGCACAGGCAAAGGCAAGACGGCAAGACGGCAAGACGCAAGACAGATTGTGAGAAAAGAAATGAGAACGAGTAGATCATGATGACGAAATGAGAAGATGATCACGCGTTTACAATGAGGCAAGGTTCGCATTTATTCGCATTCATTTATTCGTATTTATTCCAACTTGAACTTCTTCAACCTGAACTACAACTCTCCCCTCCAACTCCCACTCTCCTCCAACCTCCATATACCTCACCCCCCACTTTTTTTACTTTCCAATGCCTTGTGAGTAGCCGCGCCACGAGTACGAGTGATCCCATGCTCATTCAGACCTTGTCCCCTCCCCAGTTTTCTCCTGTCTTGCCCTGGTTGCCGCCGGCGCAGGTGCCGGTACTCTTGTAGTACCCCTTGTAGCTACCACAGCCCTTGGCGCAATTGGTTTCAGCGCTGCAGGGCCTGTAGCAGGTAGAGTCCCCTATTTCTCTTGCTGATCAAACCCTTTTATGTAACTTTCCTAGGATCCATTGCCGCCGGCCTGCAAGCTGGAATAGGTAACGTCGCGGCTGGAAGTCTCTTTGCAGCGGCTCAAAGTGCAGCTATGGGAGGCGGCATCCTTCTGCTGTTACGGCCGTAGGTGCAAGCGTGGGCGGCGCCATTGTGGCGCTCTGCTGAAGTAATAGTTGTCTTGTCTCTTGCGTGTGTTGAACTTTGCCTGCCCTACGTTGTCGTCGTTTTGTTTGTTATCCCTTGTACCGGTTCCTTGTGATGAAACTGCCAAATTCAAAAATGTTACTTTCTTTTTTTTTTTGTTGTCAGAAAGCGGAGAGGTTTGGCGCGATCGTCAGTATGTCCGTTGGGCGTGTCGCTCGAACGCTCGAAACTTTTCATGAAATCCCCTCTCCCCTCCCCGCTCACACACCGTCCGACTCCGAGACCGTGGCACGCCACCCCTGCTCTCAGAATCTTGTAACCTCAAAGATTTCAACCAACTTAATACCGCCACATGCAAGGCGCGTTCAAGTTCAAATTTCAAATGGAGAGACCGGTAATTGCCGGGACTCCCGCGGTTGTTTGGTTGTGTTAGCGTTACTGTTAGCAGTCAGTATCCAATGCCATGGCCACGGCTATTGATTTGCTCTTGATCTTCTACACCTAGCCTAGACACTTTGTCGGCGTCAGCGTTCATACGCTATCCCCCCACCAACCGCCTGGAGCAGTCGATCTCTCTGCCTGGTCTTGGCTAGCTTGGCCCCCTAACCTCGCCAAGGCATCAGCTCTCTGGGCGTCTCATAATTTTCAATCTATGAACTTGAGTGTCCACTCACCCACCCACGCACTGCTATAGTTGGAGTTGGAGGATAGGATGTCATGATAAGTACTAGCTAGGAATATGATCTTTCCTGGGCTCCCGATCTGCTGTTCTGGTTGGAACTGCCGTCGCCGTCGGTGCCCTTCCCGCAAACAATTCCCTATCGTCACGTGAGTGTGCTACCACCCACGCCCCACGATGTTACCGTCTGTGCACGCACGCAATTTATATGTATCCCCTCCAAAATAGAGTACCCCATCTGTTGGGATCACTTTTTTGTCGCTGCTCGAGCTCTTAGATGTGACCGTTTTGTGGACGCAGGAGGGATTGTATGGATGCGGTATTTGACGAACGTGTGAGCATACATAACAGACTCAGACTATAGCGTCTGGTGTGCCAATGGGTTGAAGTAAAGTAAAGCAAAAGCGAAGCATGAATCGTTATCGTTACGGTCCGTAATGTTATCCTCTCCGTCTGCATCGCCACTATCTTTCTCTCCCTGCTGCTGTGCTGCTCTATTCGTTGATGGATCCGCACGACGGCACAAACTAGATTGTTGTTATAAAATGTACTCTACCGCAAACTAATCTCCCATCCCTTGGATACACCCCTCTCCCCCTCTCACACCCACTGTTTCTAATCTCAATAATTTTCGAAAGTTAAGGTAACCGTTATTTATCAATGGGCCGTAAGTCGTCCAAGTCGTCATTTCGACCCTGCGCCGCCACATTAAATTCTCATTTCAAATTTTAATATGTCATCGGCATCACATCGAGCGCCGTCCAGTTGTAATCAGCGCAATCTTGGCACCGCTTGCCGCCCCAATCCTTGCTGCTGTTGGCTTTGGACCAGCTGGACCATAGGCGGTGAGTGGGTTTGGGGAGGGGGAGGGGGAGGGGGAGGGGGGGGTGGATTATCCATTTGCTTTACCACAGCGCTGAAACATGGATCAACTATAGGGACCATCGCCGCTATGATACAGGCCCAAATTGGAAATGTGCCAGCCGGAAGTCTGTTTGCGACTGCCCAGAGCGTTAGTATGGGCGGCGTAGCCCCCGCGGCGAATGGTGTTGTGGAAGCAGTTGTTGCCGCTGCAGAGTTGTCCAAATTATCCAGGAAGAGGCAGCGAGCAGAGCAGTGAAAACGGCGTGTTTGTCACCACGTATTACCTCGTTCACCCTCTTTTTTTTTTTTCCCTTATCTTTCATCCATGTCATTCCATAGCAGTGAATAGCCTTGTGCTGTGTTTGTCGTGCCAATTGTGCCAACTTTGAGTAGTTCGTCTTCCTGGTCTGGTGGTCAAATAAAACCTCTTTTCTTCTTCTTCCCTTGGCCTTACCTAAATTTCTGCTTTTCCTTGCGCCTTGCGGTCAAATGTTACATAGTCATCATGTCATGTCACAGCGCTCCGAAATACAACCAGTCAGGCAACCAAGGCAAACGGTATGCTCAAACTCCCACACGGCAGCAGGCGACATTGTAAAAAGCAGTCCTGGTTTGATAGGAGATGACCGAGATAATGGACACGACAATGCAGGACAGGATGGACTTGGGAGGTTGGGTTGGGTTGGGTTGAACTGATCTTAGATAGATCTCAATATGGAGTAATGACGCACAGCACATGCCAACTTTATGATTACATAATAATCGTAGTAACTAACTAACAACGCCAACGCCAACACCAACACCAACTCCAACACTAACACACCTCGGGGCGCTGAGTTAACCTGACTTTACTTAACTTACGATCATTGCTGGAGACGATTGCTATCAGCAGCAGTTCAAAACCTCCTTTTTGTTTTGTTTTGTTTTTATTTTGGTCCCGTTGGCCCGGAATATGGCACAGCACGGCACACACATGCCCCTTCTCTTTCTCTCAACAAAAACTCAACTTTTCCTCTCCGCTTACTCCCGCGCATGTCAATTTGGTCCTTGAATCCCATTCATTAGCCTGCTTTACGTCCGTCATCAGCGCTTTTGTTGTTGGGGCTCAATCTTGGATGCTGTGCCATCTGTCGACCTCAGCATTTATTAAGACGTACTGTGCTCTTATTCTTATTCTATGTGCGGAACACGATTTGCGCCACTTCCGTCTTTTCTTTGCTCTTATGGCATAGTTTATGTTTCCACCAATGCCTGGGGACCCTGCTCTTCATCATTACGGAAATATTCTCATTCTCGAACTAACGCTCCCGCTGGTCGAGACCGCTCCACCGGAACTTTGGCTTGCTTGCGGCGCGGCACTAGGGGTACCTGTGGCTTTCTATAAGAGTAAGGGAGAAGAAAGAGTCCAACCCAACATACATCGATTTCGATTTACTCATCGTTCGCTGAGATATCTCATTTCTATGGAAAAGGCTCCCAAAATGACTACCACGAACACCTTACCTACACTCGATCAAGCTCACCTTGAGGAACTTTCAACCAACATCCGTGGGGAGGTATACCGTCGTGGTGATAATCGGTAAGTTTTCCACGCGAGCACACACATACATACACTCCAGATATGATCTCACTCCATCCCTTCAACTCAGTTTTCACGAGCATACACGCCTCTTCAACGGAAACGTGTTGAACACTTCACGTGCCGTCGCCCTTCCTCTTGACGCACAGGACGTCTCGCGGTGCCCATTCTTCTTTACTTCCGGTCTTATCCCCGCTGACATTACCCTCAGAATAATCATCTTCTGCATTAAACACGGTCTATCGCCATCGGTCAAGGCCGGCGGTTACGGTACCGCCGGCTGGGCCATTAATGGCGATATTATCATCGACCTCTCGCGGATACAAGACATTGATATCGAACCACCCCAAGCAGAAGGTGGCGGCTTACCAGTCTTCGTGATACCGCTCCATCCATCAGCAAGGGAAAAGCACGCATGGGCAAACCTGTCCTCGATCCTTCTGGCCCTCTCTCGCGGAAGCGCGCACTTGAAGGCAACGATGCCGAGCAAGCCGCCGAATCTAGTATCCCACCATCGGCATGGCTATATACCACTGCATCTGCCGCAGTCGCAAGCTTTTTGCATGGGCCTTCTTTGCCGCCTGATGATTCTGGCGAAGAACCCCGCCGTCCGGCTGTCAACCGTCGAAGGCTTGGCATCGACGGCAGCGCTCTTGCCATATCTACCCTCCCTCTTGCTCCCGAACCGCTCACCTCACGTTCTGACTCCTTACCCAGCGGCGTCAGTGGTTTGGGAAGTGCCGTCTCCTCCATGCCATCCGCTCTCCTCTCATCGGGGCAGGGTCGGTCGACGCTCGCTACGTTGCCAGCATTGTCACGTTCGCCCCGCTCCAACTTGGCCATCTCCTCTATTCCCGCTCCCTTCACATCGATTGAGCCCTTCGAGACCGCCCCCGTGCGCCCCGACCCTTTCGCCTACATCGATAATGCGACCCGCCCATGTTTGACTTATCCCCACCCACCCCACTTGCGTCGAGTGCGGCAGCGTGGGGCTCCGACGCGGCGTTATTGGCACACTCGCTGTTCACCGGAGATATACCGCCACATCTATCAAGGCCAGTGCCTCCACATACCCATGCGTACGTTTCTTTTGGCGCCGGTGCAAGGCAGAAAGACGTAGACCTATTCACCGCATCGCATCCCCTGGAGGGTGGGATTGTTCCATATCACGTCCCATTGTACGTGTACCCTCTCAAACGTCCTTTGGCTGCCGCGTAACAAAGCTGATTCTTTTTTTTTTTGTCGTCGCGTGTATTAATGTGGATAGTTCGGCTCACCCTGTCGGCGCGTCTGTGATGATGCTAGGTGGCTTTGGTTTTTTGAGTAGGTTGCATGGACTAAGTATCGATAATTGGTGGAGGCCGAGGTAGTGTTGGCCGACGGACGAATTGTGATCGTAAATGAGAAGGAGCATCCAGGTGCGCTGGCTGTTCCCACCCACGGGGGCCGTTATGTTGTTACTGACTGGGAGAGTCAAGATCTTTGGTGGGGTTTACGCGGTAGTGGTCCGGCGCTATGCATAGCGACCCGCTACAAGGCACGGGCGTACCCTGTCCCAATTGTATTCGCAGGCAATCTGATCTAGTACGTCTTCCTACATCGTGCCCTTCATTTGTTGCCAAGCTTCTGACGGGGCACGGCCGCCAAGAAGTCGCTTTCACCGGGCGACAGCACCTTCCCTTCTGCGTCACTTCCGTGACTGTGTCAAGGGCGCACCGCGTGAACTTTATGCCAATGTGCTTCTAACCGCTGGCCCTGCGGACAAGGACTCGCTCGTCGTCATTCAGATGTGCTACATCGGGCCCAAGGAGCAAGGTCTCGAATACCTCCAGGCGCTCAGCTCGTGGACCGGCGAGCGTTGCCTGCTCAATGAGGTGCATGAGAAGACGTTCTTGAGTCAACAAGACAGTGTCGCGCAGGTGTTGCGTGGAAAGCGGGGTAACCAATGGTTCATCCGCTCTGCGCTCATCAGCTCGCTCCCGGACAATGTGATTAACCAGACCGTACTTGAATTTGCGGACACACCAGTTGGATGTAGTAAGTCCCCCCCCCCCCCCCCTCCTCCCTCCCCTCCTAGACATTGCATAACGTATCTGAACATCATGTCCTTCTGTGTCTTGTCAGCGTGGCTCTTCGAACTCGCAGGCGGCGCTATTGTCGACCATGAAGAAACGTGCGTTGCCAAGGCAAAGCGCGAGGCTGCATTCACGATCGCGGCGTTACACCAGTGGGAAATGGGTGTAGACGATCCGCGTTGTGTCTCTAGCGCCGAGGACGTGAGACTTTTTTCTTTAATACCCTCATCTTCTTTTCCCTTGCTGACCATGACACGCCATTTTTACTTAACCCCCCCCCCCTCTTTCCCCCTTCCTGTAGTGGTTGCGAGAGACGATCAAGGAGGTGGCATGCGGCGGTACTTTCCCTTCGGTAAGTCCTCCTGTCATGGTGTCGACCAAAGTATCCTCATATCTCATATGTGCTGGTGCAATACAAAGTTCCTCGGACGGCACGAGCCTCCAGCTCGTGTTGCCGCATCCTTCGGTGAGAACTGGGGGCGCCTGGTCACGCTCAAGAAGAAGTACGACCCTACTGGTCTGTTTAGGAACACATTCTGGCCACTCGATAAGGATGGCGCTGAGATCGATCCGAGCGAGCATGAACCACCGGAGCCGGAGTTTCAATAAAATAATTTTATAAAGACCTTTTTGAAAAGCATCATGGGGTTCCTTTTTTTTTTTTTTTGAAGGGTCTACTCACTGCTACGTACGTGTCTACGGGTTATAATGAAAAGTCCTATTGAAAATGGAACGTCCAACGCTTCGGGCCTCACCTTGGACTACCATGACCGTATAAACTAAACCCGCATTATCATTTACCAAACTGAAAAAAAAAATTTCGACCACTGGAAGCCGATAACCTCAACAACATCAGGGTGGGGGGGGGGGCAGTGGGAGTGGTTTTTCGGAGCTGAGCTAGTTAATTGTTCTAAAAGGAAGGAGCAGAAGAAAGCGAAGTTATAGAAGTTACACGCGAAAGTAAGGCTACTAACATAGTGGTTCTGTATCCCAAGGTGCAAATGTTAATGGATTCGAGAGAAGAAAAAAAAAAAAGGGGAGGGGGGGGGGTATTCGTGGGAGGCTAAAGGATACTTACATCTCGACGGGAGTAAACACTGTTTGATCTGTTTTTAGATTAGATTCAGCCGCGTTAGACGGCCGACTCGGGTTCATCCTCTATCTCTATCCTATCGATCCACGGCTTTTGAGTGTCTTCTCACACACACAGGGGAAGGAAGGGTGGTTGTGGAAAAGTAGTGTAGGTCTCTCTCTTTTGTACGTTTATGGCCCGCTTGGTTAGCACCTACCATTTTGAGAGGCCTACCAACAAGGACATGTGCATAGGAAACTCAGGATGTGACAGATGGGATACCAAGTTGCTCTTCATGTGCTTGATACCGGATGTCAGTCTCGACCTAAGCTAAGAGAACTTAGAAAAAGTTGCCCACCTCTTTCACTGACCTCTACTCCTATTCAAAGCCTTATGGGTTGACCGTTTAAAATTGGAGCGAAAAAAAGAGGTACGAAATCACCGCCCGCCGCCAATTATGATCTCTCTATCTGTTTTGAGGAGCTCCCCAGGACCCGCCGGCGATAGAACGTTGTATTGTGCCGCTAGTATCCCATTATGTCGATTTGTATCCCCATTTTAATCTTTCTTTTCTTTTCTTTTCTTTTTTTTTTTTTTCGTTGGTTGTTGGCGAGCGGAAACAAAGTGGAGAGAACCGTTACATTAGGTCCAACTCCTCTCGAGCAAAAAAGTTTCGCATTTGTCTCTGTAAAAGGGTGTAAAAAGAACGGGTTCAGAACGAGAAAGCCCAGAATTCTGGACTCTTGTTTGTGGGAAAAAGGACATGGCGGTGGTGTTCAAGCGTGTCAAGCGTGTCAAGCGTCAAGTGCAGCGACCAGTTGTGAAGCAGGTACGATACTGTTCGCGGAAGTTCTCCGTGTCTCTGGAAGTTCTCGACGGGTGGTGATGACATAACTATAAAATACCATCGCCCGTTCCTCCGTCTAGCGGGAACGCTCGTGGCCGGAAAGAACGCAGAGGTGTCTCTCAGCTCTCAGGGGTTAAACTTGTTCGAGCTTCCAAGAATGGAATCAAGTCGGACAGTTCTTGCATTGCGACTGGTCGCCGTGAGTGAGGTGTTATTGATGGGTCGATAGTTTCCATATATGCGTTACTTGGACTCTGTGGATGGTGTAACGATGGGGCTCTCCATCCAAGGTGAGTGATTTCTGAGAGAACACAATGATCATGAGACGGTGTATTCTTCTTTTTGAAGAACAGTCAAAGAAGGCCTCCTGAGAGCCTGAAGACCAGATTAACTCCCCCCCCCTTCAAACCAAGTAAAATCAAACGTCGTCGTTCAACTTTGTTCAGTCCGCGAGTAAAAGCGCGCATATTGTTGACACATTCGTCGACCCCCACGCTTGTCGACCAAACAAGCGCTCACTAGAAATGCTTGTGCTTGAACTTTGTTACTTCCATGCCAGTGGTACTGTCTCGCATGAAGGGGGGGGGGGGGGGGCAAGGTATTAATTGCACCTTGGACATGTAGAGATAGTGCGGCTGCTAGTGACCTCCTTCCTGAAGGCCAACAATTGAGCTCAATTTCAACGGCTAGCTAACGTTATAGAAATTACAAGAGTAATAATAATAGTAGTAGTAGTAGTAGAAACTAATAAGTAAGAATAGCCATCCCTATACCATCGAACCCCACCTTCCTCCTCTCTCCCCAAACAATCCAATCCCAATCCCAAAAATTGCCAGTGAACCGTCCTCCGGGCTCCAGGCCTTCGCCCTTCCTGACGCCTCTTCTTATTTGATAAGAATGGTAGTAGCAGCAGCAGCAACGCACATACCTTCGTTTCGTTAATTTCCGCCACCTAGAGTCTTGTTCAAAGCTTCACCGTTCTTGAATAGATAGGAATCTCCATGGCCTTTCACGTTCGAAAAAAAGTCTCAATGCCGCAAAATTCGTTTCGTGTGAGTGATTGTAATTTGGGATTGTGTACAACGTACACAACACACACAACACACACGACACACACACACCCGCACGCTGTTTCTTCTTCGTGAACAATCTACCTTCATTTTTCGGTCGGATTCTCGTCAGACCTCCCCCTCCTCCCCCCCCTTCCCCACACGCACACCTTGCGAATTTTGGAGTTGAGGTTAGTCTTTGTCTGTCTGTCTGTCTGTCTCGTCGGATGGGACACGGGCCAGCGGGCCAGTGAGGAAAGGGTTAACCAACAAAGTTCTGTTCCCTGGTGAACCCCCCCTCCCCCCCCTCCTCCTCCTCCTCCTCCTCCAGGCCCCAACAATTCGTCATTTTCGGGACACGTTCTACGTTCTCGCACATTTTGCCCTCGTTGGTGGTCATCGTCTACGCAGCAGTATACATGCATGACTATTCACTCTTTAAACACGCAAGTGCATTGCGTTTTTTTTTTTTTTTTCAACTCAAAAAAAAAAAAAAAGGGTGCGATTTGCACGTGTGCGAGTGAGGGGAGAGAGTGAGAGGTTGCCTTTTTTTTTTTTAAAACACAACCAATTGCCAATCTTAATCTCTCCAATCATCGCCCCCCAATACCATAACACCTACACAACCCCGCTTAATCGATCGATCGTGTTCGGTGTCGGGTGTCGGTGAAAGTAGGTGAGTGAGATAGCAACGGCCGACCTGGGCTAAAGAGGATAAAGTAAAATATTCAGTTTGGTATGAGCTCGAGGTTCGAACAAATACACGTGCATGATGAGTAATAGACGGGGGGGGGGGTATCTAAGATGGCAATGTGATTGAAACCCAGTATGTTGACATAGACATACAAAGACAATGGCTACTACATATGCTCACAACTTCTATATGAGACAACAAGACATTAGATCAGTATCCAGGGATACGAGGGGGGAGGTGGGAACGGAACGGAAGGAGCATTCATCGTCAGTATCACCGCGCGTAAAAGAAAGAAAGAAAGTAAGTAAAAGAATCAGATCAAATGAGTGTACACAACGTAAAAAGAAACAAAGAAGAAAGGAGAGAGGGAGGGGAAAGGAGGGGAAAAAGAAAAAGAAAAAGAAAAAAAGAGGTCCATTTTAGTCCACAGGGAACAAAAAACTTGCAAGCAGCCATCCCAACGCGCCGCTCGTGTCACGCGCAAGCAATAAACAATCCTCCCCATCATCCACTAACAACGGTAAGTCTCGGTGCCGAGACGGATGCCCAGCCTCTTTGAGTACCTGATACACGTCGCCGAGGTACAACTTGAAAAACGGGAGACCGTAATACTGCACACCCTCCGGTGGGTCGCACTCATGTATCACCCGACACGCATACAACGCCGGCGCACGATGCCATCGTGAACTCACCATGAGTTGAGGTGCTGGCGGGACAGGTGGGTGTGGGTGTCGACGTGGGTGATGATGTACATGCGGGTGGTGTGCGTCAGACGTTCGTGGTCGTGCGCGTCGAGACCCCGATGTGTGCCGCGGCAGAGATGGGAGCAGTGAGTCAACAATATTCTGCTTGGGGTTTACCGCCCCACGCCCACGCTCTTCCTCCCGATCTTTCTCCTTCTCCCTCCCCCTCTCCTTCTCTCGTCCTCCCGCGCAAATGGATCCAGTAACCGGCCCTGAGATGCAGACCGACGCAGAGGCGTTGACATACTCTGCCGACGTGGCATTGGCAGATGTTGGGGTGGAGATGAAGGCTCCAGTACTTCGCCATAATGTCCATGCCCAGATGAAGACTTGGCAGAGTGGACCGATCGGAGGCTTTCTGTTGACGGTGGACGCGCAAGCCGACGCGCGGAGGAACTCGCGTTAGAGCCACGTTTCTTGCGCGCAGGCGGCACGGAATCCGGAAATGTAGGCATATCTGCCGGTGCCGAGCGTACTGGATCAAGCGAACCCATGATCGCGTTGACGTGCCCACCCGCATGATCGTCGGCGACGGTGGCGTAGCTGCAGCAGCAGCAGCAGCCGAGCGTGCCTGCTTCAGGCGGATCGTGATATTCTCTGGTTGGATGATGTTGAGTCCACGCAGATCACGCGCGGCCTCTTCCCAGCGTGCACGCCACACGCGTTCCGTCTCCTCGCTTCCTGCGTTCATCTCACCTTCAACACGCAAAGCATCCCACAGCTCACTCCACCGTGTGCGCACGTCGCGCCATAGGCGTGCCTGCCACTTCGCTAGCCGGCCTACGCACAGCGTCACGCCAGAATGTAAGAGACTCAGATAAGCAGGCAGCTCCTCGCGAAGCTGTGCACGCAGTGCACCGTACGCAATCGAGGCTTCATGTAACGCCGACGGTGGGCGGCCCTTTGCGGCGGCGTTGTGTTGGAGCAGGGCGTAATGATGGGGCTCGAGCGCATGGAGTGTGTCGAGGAGGAGTGTGGGACGCTTGGCAGTCTCGACGAGCGCGCGAAGCTGAGGTAAGAGCTGCTCACGAACAAGAACCTCGAGATCGACGCCAAGTGAAGTGAGCTGCTTGTCAATCACGACCAAGAAGGCGTCAAATGCTTCAGAGTTCACGTCGGGCCCAAGACCGATCACGCGTCCGAAGCCCTCGGCCCAAATGCGCAACGCGGACACGAGCGACTGTACCGATTTGACCCACTCGACTGTGTCCTTGGCGAATTGCTGAATGAACTCGTCTGTACGATGCATGTCGCGTTCCATCTGTGCGACGCGCTCGGCTTCCTCACTATCGGCCCGAGATATACCTCTTGGTGCGCTGACGCCCCCACGTACCCGCCCTACGATTCCAAGACCCTTCTTTTTCAGCACTTCGCTGGGTTTTCCGGCAGCCAAAACTTCTTTGACAATCTCACGCCGCCGCTGGCTCTCGTTGATGGCATGCGAGACCGCCTCGACCATAGACTTGGCACGGCGAAGATCCTCCTTGTCACCGTGGGAATCGGGCGTCTCTTCGATGATAGCGTGCAATAAAAGAGCATATTTGAGTAAGCGTTGCACCGGTTTAATGAGTAGCGATGGGAGATCCCACGCGTGTGAGAGCTGCTGGGCAAGGGTGCGTGTTGTGGCGTGATACGCGGCAAGCGCAGGGGTTTGGGGAAGCGAATTAAGGCGCGCAAGGGCAGCCGGGTGATGGGTGATATAAAGCATATATGGCGTTTCCATCCGGGGAATCTTGTACGAAACGTTAGCCGATGAAGGGGGGGATAGTGATGAAAAAGAAAAAACCGCTCGTACCATCTCGATAAAGAGACTACCAACAGTGTCCTCGCCCTCTCCGTTAGGGACAGCACTACCCAATGCGATCTCGAGACATGTGACAAATTCATCAGCAAAATGGGCGAGCTCGGAGATGTTGCTGAAGATAATTCGTGCGTCTTCGCGCGTCATAGGAGGGCCGAGAGATGTGGTGGACGAACCCGAGGCGGTGGAGAGAGTGCGGACGGATGAGGAGGACGATTGAGGAGGCGTTGGAATCGGTGGTTCGTGACCTAGGAGGAGGGGGGAACATGATGTCGTTAGTATGACATGTTGGGGTACGAAATTTATGACATATTACCATGGGCAACGGGGAGGTGAATGTCACGAATAAGGGCAAGGTCGGAGGCATATGCGCGTTCAGACTCGATGAGTTCGAGAAGAGCATGGGTACGCTTGGTGAGCCCCGTAGAAAGACCTTAGGAGGAAGGATGGCAGAGGGCGGAGGAGAATCTATCGGGTCACGGACTGAGAGGCTGTCAGGGATGCTGTCTTCGGTTAAGGTTGGGGATGAAGTGGAGGAAGGGGTGATTGGGAGAGGTTTGTCGGGAGATGGGGTTCGGGGCATTGAGATGAGTGGAGGGACCTTTGGCTTCTCGTTGACGTTGAGGAGAAAAGCACCATCGATGATGAAGTTTGAGGATGGTAAATTGTCGACGAGAGTGTCGAGAGAGAAGGAAGTTAAGGAGCCCATACGCAACATTGAAGTAGGCATATCGAGTATGTAGGCGTCCTTTGGAGCGATCAGGGAGCGAGCAGGTGGACGAAGCGGAGAGCGAGCGGGAAGAGGAGGCGACTTTGAAGTCTGTAACCTGAGTGGCTCACTGGGAGGAGTGGGTAAAAGTGAAGGTGAGGGAGAACTTGAAGGGGTTGTGCCCACGAGGGATGAACGAGGCCCAACGGAAGGCGACGCCGGGTCGCCTAGGCCTATGGTTAACTCCATGTCGGCGCTCCGCTTATGTTTTAGTACAAGGATTTAAGAAATGGAAAGTGAAATTTACTAAAAATCCATGATACCCGATAATTCATTTCGTAAACTAGGTTAAGGCTAGTAAAAAGAAAGGAGAGGAACTCACGAAGGGGTGTGGCTGGGCTGTGATGCTCTTCTACTCGAGGAGTGCTAAATGAATGTGGGATTGAATGATAATTTTGATTTGATTTTGAAATCATTCGCACAGCTGACACGTGAAAGCCTTGAGGTTGAGTTGACTGTCCTTGTCCTTGTCGTTGCTTTTGTTGTCGTTGTTATCGTTGTTGTTGCTGTTGTTGGGGTTGTAGGGAGGTGGGGGTGGGGGGGGGTGTTAAACCGACCGACGTACATGGCTGAATTAATATAATATGAATAATGAATATGAATATATGACCCGCTCGCCGCCTGATACTGATCATCATCACTCACGGTTCCACGCGGCATGTCATGATGTCACGGGTCACACACGCTTATATATATTCTTATTTATTTTTATTTTTATTTATTATTTTATTATATATATTACTTATATATTACTTATATATTGGAGGAGCTGGGGGCTGGAGCTGACTGACGACGGTCTGACGATAAGTGATACCGTATCTTTTTCATTTTGGCTGCCCCAGCCCAGCATCTCATCCCGTCATTCGTTCACACGTCTACACTTAATTCTCCCGTCTTGAGCATGGGCGCAAATGCAGATCCCTCTTCCAGCTCATGGTCAGCCGACTCCCGTATTTAGTATGTACACTACAAACAAACCCCCCCCCCCCCTCACATGCACCGTATTTCGTACCCGTGCCTTTGCACACTTGACGCAGTCGACGTGTCCTTCCTTTCTGAATTTTGGGCTGCGATCGATCATATTGACCACCAGTGAAAAAACCTACGCTGGTACTATAAATGTACGGTCAATTCGATCGTGTATCGTGTGTCTGGATCTTTTATCACACACAGATCAGATGAAAGGACCTCTCCCGACACGTGCTTATTTCTCTGTTTTATATTTATATTTATATATTTATATTGTTTCTGTACTGTACCCGCGGAGGGAGGTATCCGCGGAGGCCGTCATTCAATTTCATTCACATTCATCCTCTCAACGCTTAACTAACTATAGATGTGACTACATCTCGCGCTCACCAAACTTTGGCACCCACCTTGCGCTTCTTTCAAACAATCTCCGCTGTGCAAACCTTCTATCCGTGTTTATGTCACCTGTTATGTTACTTTACCCTGTTTCCTTTTCTTTTCAGCAAAGCAGAATGGAAGCATAAACGCCTACTTCACAACTTCCTCTCTATCACCTAGCAAGCAAGACGCACGACACATGCTCGACCTCTAGAGATTCTTAGCACGTCTGACTTGTCCACTTGCGTGCCGTAACCGTGCGAGTACGGCGCGGGGCTGGAAGCGCCCGCTCGCTCACATTGTCGGTCAGAATAAGGTCCTCCCCGAGCACGTTGCTAGGCCCCGAAACGTACGATTTTGCTGCCTATCACCTCTCTCTTCCTCTCTCTATTATTCCGCGGTGTATGCAAAGTGAGACACGCACGTACATAGTATCTACTACGCCTTTAAAGACTTGTCAAGGCGCATGGCGAACTTTATTCTTGACTCGGCTCGCACAACCTCCCACAAGTCACCCTGTCTATCTCAGCACTCTTGCATCTTAGCGCCCTCTAATTGCCTCGCGGCCTCCTCTTTGTTCTGGCCGGTGTACTACTCATCTCCTGCCTCCTTTACACCCCTCCCCTTTTTCCTCTTCGATTTTCCCTGCCCGAAGATGGCTGCTCCATGAAGCGACGTCAAAATTTTCGCACTTGATGTTCACTGCTGTTATAAACCCTTCCACAAATCATCGTCAGGAGATCTGGACTAGGTGACCAAGCGTCTGAGCGCGGTTCCCATTCTACGATTTCTGTTCAAAATAACAATACAGTACACGCGAAGATGCGAGGGCATGCAAGTCTCAGAATTCCATAAGCAACCGAAAGCCTCTATGTGTCCAAATCCATTCACCCGCTGAGCATATCGCAACATTTCACGAGTGCTGCTGTGACTTCCGAGCATTGTTCGAGATTAATTTTGTTAGGGGCCTCTCTTTTCGCCTACAGCAGCAGTGAAAATTTACGAAGTGGGAAAACGAGACCACTGGTGTATACACGAGCCATGTCGTGTCATTCTCATGAGATGGCTCGTGTTGACTCACGTGATTTGTGTCAAGTGTGACAAATGATATCACGGCTTGGCGGGCCGTGAGTTCCACGGCCCGTGTTCTCGTGCTCATGCTCGTCTCTCTCGTATGCTCGTGCTCGTGAAATGAAAGTATGGCTTGACTAATGAAGAAGGAAGGCAACCCACTTGCTATGGCTTGGGTAGAGAGTAGCCTCCCGCGTTCTCAAAAGCGATTCGAGGTGAGGGTTGTGTTATGCGTTCCGTGATCCATCTTTCGGATCACTCACCTTTTTTTTTAATGCAGCTTGTGTACTTCAAACGTAGCTGATTCGAGCTTCAAATCAAGGAATCGCGTCATTGGTGTTCATAGTAGATCAAATTCCAATGTCCACGGCCCGACGGTCCGTGACGGGTACGGGCGGTGGGCGGATAAAATATAAGAAATCCCTCAAAAACAAAGGACTTTGTCTCGTTCTCATTCCAAACTCCATCATCGCCTCGACGCCTCGACAGATAATCATGTCGTTCAAAAAGACGCTTCAGCTCAATAACGGAATCACCATCCCACAAATCGGGTTTGGAACGTGGCTCTCGAAACCACATGAGGTCGAAAATGCGGTATGTTGTCGTGTGCATATACGTTGTCAAGTGCCGACATATTCATGCGTTCTTAGGTTGTGTGGGCTGTAGAGGCTGGATATCGCCATCTCGACTGCGCGTATGTGTACGGGAATCAAGACGAGGTTTGTTCCCCATCTCATTGTATGGATTCCAGACCAAGCAACCAACGTTATGCAGGTCGGGGCGGCGCTGAAGAAAGTGATACCATCCCTGGTAAAGCGCGAGGATCTGTCTATCACTTCGAAGCTTTGGAACGACGCGCACCAGGCGTCACAAGTCGAGAAGCAGCTCGATATCACACTCTCTCAACTGGGTACGCCGTATCTGGACCTCTACCTGATACACTGGCCCGTCGCATTCGTTTCGGGTCGCGGGTTATTCCCTAGGCGTGCGAACAAGCCTGATGAAGTTGAATTTGATGAGGAACCGTCGCTTGTGGATACGTGGAAAGCGATGCTCGCTTTACGCGACACGGGGAAAGTCAAAGCAGTTGGCGTGAGCAACTTCACGATCGATCACCTCAAGGCCATCATCAAGGCGACAGGAGAGCGGCCAGCGGTCAACCAGATCGAGGCGCACCCATTGCTGCCCCAGGATGAGCTGGTGGAGTATTGCAAACAGGAAGGAATTCATCTTACCGCATACTCCCCGCTAGGGAACAACTGTGAGTAAGGGTGGGGTGGGGGAAAAGGTGACGTCGTACTTATGACAACATGCAGTGCGGGGCAAGACGAAGCTGGTAGACTACCCCAAGGTGAAGGAGGTGGCTGACCGAGTTGGCGCGACAACAGCACAGGTACTGGTTGCATGGGGTGTACATCGGGGTTATTCGGTGATCCCCAAGTCGGTGCAAAAGGGCAAGTGGGCCGAAGGATAAATGACTTGACTTGACTTGACTTGATCGACTTTGGCAGACCGCATTATCAAGAACTTTGAACAGATCACCCTGAGCGAGGAAGATTATCAAAAGATCAGCAAAATCGGGGTGAATAATCATGTCCGTTTTAACGTACCGATTACGTACTCTCCCAAATGGTCGATAAACTTGTTTGACGAAGAAGAGGAGAAGGGTCAAGCTGAATTTGAGGTGAAGAAAGAATGAGAAAAAGTGGAGGGTGTGGGTGAGCGAGTCACTCGAGTGAGTGAGTGTGTATGTGTGTGTGTGTAGAGTGTATGTGTATAGTGAATAGTGAATAGTGGTTAGTGAATTTAGGATATCATGGAGACTAAGCTTCGATTTCATTTCACTTCACTTCATTTCCTCTTTCCTTCCTCTTCTTCCCTTCTTCCTCATATATACACACCCCCCCCCTCTTCTTCGTTCATCTTCCCGACTAAATCCCGTCCACCTTTCCTATATATTATTGCCCAACTTGGGCGCACTTTGCCGGATTCAAACGTTCAGAGGCTGGCACTGTGTCCGTGCGTCCCCCCCTCCCCCGATGAGTAACGGTTCTCCGACCGCATTTCTCTCTTGGGCAATTCTCTCTTGCCTTGTACGCCGCTTCCGTTAATTGTGTGAGATTCGACCCTGAAAGCTTTCAGTTCCTCACATTCCTTTTCTACCATCTGTGGAGTTATGACCGTCTGCAATGTCTCAAGTGGAACTCCGGACGACAGCCTGGCGCGTTTAGGCGTCTCATGACGGTATGTAGACGTGGACGTGGACCCCATCATTCTCGGACTTTAATTCTATTCTAAGTATTCGTATCTGGGTTCAACCCCTCTACTCATCATTTTCAGTATCGGCATCGCCACGTTGAAGTTCAAAGAAGGTAACGTCCATTCGGCTTTTGTAATAGAATCCCACCCCATATTTATATTTGAGCAGGCTTCGTGGTGATCTCCCATAATGAAGGTAAGTTGATTATCTGACTGACTCGTTAAGGTCCCCCCCAATCCAATCGTCTCTGCCTTGCAGTACTTCCCAAGCCACCAGATCTCTGGCCTAAACATCGTCAGCACATCCTTCTCGGTCTCCTTTTTGTCTTTAGCATTGCATGGGCCCTCGAGCAGTCCGTTGTCTTTTCCACATTGTCTTAATTAAGCCCATCTAACTCGTCTCATCTCATCTTAAGGGTGACCCATTTAGAGGGTATGTTTGTTTGTGTATCCTTTACTTTTACCGATCCAAACCAAATCCAGAACTCGCTTTTTGGCTCTTCCTAATCGATCAAGGCCCGAGAAGCGTGAATGGTTCACTAGTTGGGAATATAGGCTCTGGTCCATTGGTTAGTGTCGTCTCGTCTCGTCTCGTTTCGTCTTCTCTCTTCCTTCCTTACCACTTATCCCTATATAGGATGCGTTACTGCCATTCTTGGTATGCCACTCACCACTTTGATTGCACGTCATGACATTCGTACCGTGCGCATTCCTTACTTTATCTGAGATCTCCTCTGACCTCGAGACTTTAAA
Organism: Multifurca ochricompacta; assembly: GCA_022496185.1. Taxonomy (NCBI): domain Eukaryota; kingdom Fungi; phylum Basidiomycota; class Agaricomycetes; order Russulales; family Russulaceae; genus Multifurca; species Multifurca ochricompacta. The sequence continues at coordinate 459,759 of WTXG01000011.1, forward strand.
AAGACCGATGCATGGATATTTCTCGTCGGCACTCTGAGCTCTTCAACGACCAATATTCTCTTCATCTACGTCCTTGTCCGCTTCCCCTTTTTCCTTCGCCACGTCAAGGAAGAGGGCGCAGACCCAGACGTCGTCGTACGCCTAGCCACTTTTTACGAACTCAATGTTCGTTTTCCAACTTAGTCTTCATCGTATGATTGTTGTTGACTCGTTATGGGACAACAGATCATCCGTATCGTATTTCGATTTGCTGCAGCAGTCCCGCTACTTGTCCTCGCTGTAGATGGTATTCGTGGGCGACACACGATCAACCGCAGCCAGTGAGCTCTCCAGAGAGCTCATCGATCGATCACACTCGCTTCCTGATGCACATCCCTTTGCAGGTTCTGGTCAGATTTCTTATTGATGATTTCCGCCGTCGGGCAGTTCATATCCTCCCTCATTACCGTCATGGTACTTCCACCTCGTGATCTTATTCATGTCAGCACTCACACTTTCCATAGATCTTCTTTCCGCGCTCTCTGACGAAGGAAAACGGCCACCGCCACCGCGCTGCCTCTACCACGGCCGCAATTCAGACGCAGGCATACAATTACATACCGCCTGAGTTGGCGCAAGCATCCACGCACATCCAACTATACTCTCCGCATCGCGCTTCATTACATAATTCGCCAAAATCCATGTCACGCGAGCGCACACCATCACCACCACCAACATTCTTAAGGCATGGATACACGCGATCCAGCTCAAACGCCCATATAGAGTTGGGTCCCCCACCAGCGCCAACAAGGAGCACACAGCCAGAGTCTACGCTACACCCTCTTGTGCGTCATTCCTGTCTCCTCTATGTGTCTTTTGGTGTTGACTTTGATATGGCTGATCCTACAGGTCACGACGTATACGTCACCAATTGGTAAGTGGTGATAGCACGGCCCGGGACGAAACTGATTAATTATTTGCTTGGAATGTGCAGATTTGATTGACGTACTGCCGGACGGTGTGCCGTGAGAAGACCAGGTCGTACTTCGCATGCACACTCAATTTTTTTTATATGATCTACTGTTACCAGAGATTTTGTATTCTCTCATACCCTGCACACTGTACCAATAGCCCCCCCCTCCCCCATTTCTTTCTTTTTTTTTTTTATCTCTATTCTCTATTTTTTTTTTTTTTACCTCTGCCTCTACTACCTCCATCTCTCATTGCTATGCTTGTCATTTATATTTAAAGGTGGAGGAGGAAGCTGGATCCGCGACGTAGTGTATTCTTCATCTCGTCCCCTCATGTTCACTAGCCTACCGTTTCCTTCAATTCTGACATCTCCATTGTACTATCTTTTGGGACGAGGCCGTGGGGATCTGTTCAGACCGCCCAAGCGAGGTTTCGCACGTTTATCGCCACCTGCCGCGCCACCTGCCGTGACGGTTGTGCTGCCATCAGTTACTAGGTACTTCTTGGATAGATATCAGAGCTAGGTGAGGTGCGTGCGCGTATAGCACTTGACTAATCGCTTGTGCGATCTTGCGTAAGGTTAAGTAACTTATCTGCGACCGGAGAGCCGGTGTAATTTGCCGTGTCACCTATATCCGTCTCCGACTCCGACTCCGAAAGAAGGGATATGTGGCGTTCGAACCACCACCCCACACACACCCAGACCGACCGAGAAAGCCGCCCTTGCAGCGAGCGATAACGAACACATCAGCCCCATCTTCCAAGCCCTACCTCTTTCTCTCATTTAAATGCGTGTGAGGCCGCGCCTACAGGGAGCTCCATAGCAATTAAGCGTGCAAAAAAAAACCTTGCAGCAATTCAGTTAGATCTTTTACTCTTTCTTTTCTTTCTCGTCATTTTTATTTTTTTTTTTTGGTGGGAGGTCTGTGAAGAAGTTCACGTAAATGCCGAAACCTGTGATGGTGCATAGTTTGATTTATTTTATTTTATTTTATACCTTATTTTTTTTTTGGGGACTACTTGGGGTGAAAGTGATGTATGTTCGCCGACGAGCCCTCTTCCACCACTAAGGATTTGGCCTTCAAAGCTCGAGCGGTCCAATGCATCATAAAGTTTCCCGTACAGACACTCAGGGTTTCCCGGATTCCTGCATTTGCTTTGCTTTCTTTTTTTTTGATCGTTTATTTTTTTGATCGCAGACGGAAGCGGATGTACTGGAATATGATCAACGATATCCGGAGTGCGCGTCCTTTGAGTTCGGGGAGCTCATAGCCGAGCCATTTCGCGGGACAGCTGTTTAGGTAAGTGACGAGGCCTTGTTTTTTTCATTCTTGTTGTGTGTGCGCTCCAAGAGAAGGACACGTTTCGTTTACTATGTTCGGGGTACTGAGGGGTGGAGGAGGGTGGAGGGTTTGTGCAGAGTTAGTCAAGGTCGAGCCGCCAAACATTCTGCGGGTATGGCGCGCACCCGATGTAGATCCGTTGTGGTTCCGTCAGTCTTGCTCGCAATAAAAGAAGAAAAGTTAAATGAAAAAGGACCGCTCCAGATTTGTGCGCCGACTCGCAGAGCGCTCGGACGTTGCCTGGAAATATGCGGGCCATACATATAGTTTCTCTCTCCCTAGTACAGTAACACTGGAGATGATCCTTGCCTCCTTGCTTTTTGTCTATATTTTTGCTAGCGCTGGAAAAGAGAAAAAAAAAGGAGCCTCGGTCCTGATACCCTACGCTACGCAGAAACCATCCGGAACTCATCTTTACGCGTATATCTGGGGTATGGGCCAAACGGGAACCCTTTGGTCCTCACACCCTGGCTACGGCGAGCGTCTGTGAAGGTGAAGGCCGGCTTTTCGCTTCATTAACGGTTTCCGGTTTCCATTCAATGGAACGAGAGAAAAACGGGAGAGCACATTTGGGCCCCATCGGTTCGACAGGAATATCAGCCTAGGCGACTCGATCGCCGGATTGACGGCAGCGTTCGGAACGGCATTGGGCTCTCTCCCTCGAGACAGGGGTGTCACGGAAAAGAACTGACAGTGGACGTCAGCAGCTTATTGTGTAAAGTAAAGGTGATTCAGTCAACAGTCAACAAATTATTATTTTTTAAACGAGAAAAAAAAAGAAACGACGACCCCCTTAACGATGGTGGGTGTGTGTATCGCCGGTTCATCCGTCACGGGCATTAATACCAACCGGTGGGTACCCATGCCCTCCGGCTCCCGACGCACCTCAGGGCTACGTGATCATTTGGCTCGAATGTCAAACTTTGATGTACGAGGATTTCTGATTCTGATGGGCGTGATAGGTCGGACTGACTTTCACGGGCCCAGCATTCGCAAATAAACCAAACATTGCGCGTTGCGCGACGTGCTGAGATCGAGGGTGAGATCGTAGCGTGGACGAGAGCACACGCACGCGGAGACGAGGTGTTTATGCAATGCACGCGCTAGAGCCGGTCGGTGTGCCCCGATGGACGCGTCGTGAGCGTTGCGCGGGATCGTTGGGAATGAGCAGGTACAGGAACGCGGTGCGGTGGAGGACGTCTGGGGGCCCCTAGGCGGTAGGCACACGCGGATGAAGGAGGTAGTGGATGGAAGTTGTGAAGATGGCCGGGAGTTGTTGCGCTCGCTTAAGATTAGGAGGGTTAGGCAGGGGCAGGTCCAAGTAAGTAACTAACGAGACGAGCATTATGCTCGAGGCTGGTCACGTGAACATGAGATTTAACCACGTGTGCTTTTTTGTAAAGTCGCGACCGAACGACGCGGTCTTTTTGTTTTTCTTGTTTTGTTTCGTTTTTTGTTAATTTTCTTTTTTGTTTTTATTTTTATTTTATAAAAAAAAAGGGAAAGTGACGCTGAGTCTGAAAAATGTAAGTGAGACAAGAGATTTCTTCAAAGTCTGACGTGAACACCTCGGCAAAGTAAGACGGACAGGCTAACTTCCCTTGTTTTCTCATTCCTTACCACCACCACCACCATCACCATCAGTTGTCGTTGTCATGTCCTCGTCTTCTAAAGATATTGACCAGCGAACCACACCAAGGGGTTCATTCCCCTCCCTAATCATTTCACAATCTACACCATTACCAGCGCCACCAAAGCCCCACATACGCGCACATTGGCGGGCTCTTCCTCCAGGAGCATCCCCATCCCCGCGCTCCCACATACCGACGGATGAGGAGATCATCACCGCAATCACTTTCGTATGGTGTATTCACTGGAACTCTTTCAGTACAATGGACCCAACAGGATTGCACGCGCGCATCTTGGCCAGACACCCGTCTTGGCACCTACTTGAGAAACGCGTCGCGGATGTTCGAACTCGTGCTCTTGCTGATGGTCGTCTGCGGCGGCCAGCATTCGAGACGGGCATCAGTATGCGACCAAGCAGGGAAGAGGTGCGCCTCAGGGAGCGCTCTTATGACTTTGATCCCCGCTGGCGGACAGTGAAACATGCTCAGGTAGGTAAGCTGTCGAACTCGTTCGAAATTACGAGTGGTACGTTAGTTCCTGTTTTTCTTGGTTACTTCGATCATAATGACGTCCGGTAAACAGGTGAGGTCATTTGGGGCCAGCTAGGAGCATTTATCTCAGGGATGAAGTCAAGCGCACGGGACGAGGAGAATTTGACTAGTAACGGGTCGTCATGGCGTTTTCGAGCAGCTGTTAGGCCTGGTACATGGCACGTACGCTGCCTTTCTTCCTTTTCTCTTTTTTTTTCATATCCTTCCCCTTGACATTGACAGCTGTCATCCATAGATCGCTCGAGTGAACGCTGCACCAGCCCCATTCGCCCCTTCAAAACCGACGGGATTCCTCCTCCATCACGCTGATATCGACCCTACCTCCGTACTCATCCGGGCACGCCGCGGCGACACAGGCACTCCTTGCGTCGCACGACTTGGGAGTGGTGGTTGGGGTGCTGAGGATCACGGCGACATGATGCGCACAGTAGTCGATGCAGACCCGGAAGAATGGAGCGCACTGTGGGCGCGCCGGTGGCAGATGTACCTTGATGGCATATGGCCAGACGGGTATCACGATGACTCGGAACGGTGGGCGCGGCTAGACGCGCTCCGCGCGCGGGCCACATTCTTTGTAGACGCCGCTCATGCACCCGAGGTATTACGCCTCATCGCCCGGTAAAACCTTTTTCTTTTTTTTTTTTTCAATCTCTATTTTTATACTTCTCGCGGCGCTTGGATCTCACATCCGTGAACACAGGCCCTCGGCACTCGATGAGCACACGAGATCAAAAAAATCGTCCTCTCTGTATCCTGCTGATTGCGTGCAGAACAGAAGAGGTGCTCTACCTCCCTCTGGGTGCCATCTGTTCCTTCCGGGGCCCGAAGGCGATGAACTTGCCCGGCTCGTCTTTTCGGGCGCTAGATCAGCAGCATTCCCTGCTAGTGACGAGCTGGTCGCGTTTTGGTACGATGGTCGTCATTCGGAATATGACAATGTAGACCTGTCAAGTATGCCCACTATTGAGCCTATTCGAGCATGAGTCCTATCCTTTTCCCCGGGGTGAAGGATTCACTTTTCCTGTTGCAAAATGCCTTACGCGCGATACCATTTGTAACTTTCCTATTATTGTTGTTGTTGTTAGTTGTTGTTGTCGTTTTTTGATTTTTGGTTTAATTGGTTTTATTTAGTTTTGCTTCATATTGTCCTCATAATCGAACGTACAGAACATAGTCCACCCCCTCACGATTGTAATAATCAGCCTTTACACTATGCATTCTCATCAATTTTTTTTTTTTTTTAGCTTTTTCCCCCAGATCCTGGTACCACGGTGGCGTCGAGTAGTCGAATTCGCCAAGTCCCTGCCGCGCGCAATTCAGGCTTGGCGATTGTTTTAATAGCACGCTCGCGTTCCTTCTTGTGCTCCGCCATCCGCGACGCCCAGCTGTTGCTGTTGTCCATGGGCTCCGTTACTGTCTCTGCATCCTCGATTGGCGCGGGCCACATCTCATCTAACGCCTCAGTCATCTCTCGTGAAAACGTGGCCAGCTCGTTCTGCAACTCGCGAGCGGCGGTCTGGTGCGTGTGCGCCTGGGTGAACCGTAACAAATGCGGTATAAGCGCAGTAGCGTCGTCTAGAGGAAGCGTTGCATCATTATTATCATCATCATTTTCAGCATTTTCCAGAAGCAATGAAAAAGGATGTGAAAAGAAAGAAAGAAAGAAACTGCAGACAGGCTGGGAGAGAGAAGAAAAAGAAGAAAAAAAAAAAACCGCATTGATGCGGCAGCAGTACCTTGAGTGGCAGTGAGTCTGGTTGCGAGTTTGGTGAGTGATTTGAGTAGGTATTCCTCCTCGTCGACGGTGCCTTTGCGTCCTGAGCCGATCTTGCGCTCCATCTTGCGTTTCGAGCGCGAACTGCGCTTTGTCGTGCGCGACGCCGCTGACGTGGTCGGCGCTACGGTATATCGCGTGAAGGCAGTGAAGGCAGACGCGTCAGTCATCACGTCTACGTTGTGCACCGCGGCGTCCTCAATTCCATAAAATTCCTCTGTGTTGTGTTGAGATCGAATTCTCTATTTAGGCTAAGGGGACAATAGGAAGGCAAAGCGATGTGACGTACCTGGTTCTTCAACCTTTTTGATGCGCAGCTCGCGTAAACGCGCGAGCTGTTTTTGGAGTTGCTCTCGCATCTCGGTAATGTCTTCCGCAATTTGAATTCGTGCTTCGAGGACTGCTGGATTGACAATCTCCTCGAGAAGCCTAGGATGGTTACGCAGCACTATCTGATTAAATACGACGTCATGGAATAGTGATTAAACAGTGACGGTTCAACTCACGATGCGACGTGCTTCGGAGAACTGGTTTCCTTGAACAAGAGCAAGGGCGGCCTCACGGGTGTCGTCAGCGTAATCGAGAAGAACTTGACCAGCTTCTGCGTAACGCTTCTTCGAGATCAGGTCCTCTGTAGGGTGAGTTATGATAAATGTGCGCGTAGCTATTCCTCCAACAACAGATACACACCGGCGACGCGGTATGCCATTGTGACAATGTCCTCGCTCTTGACTTCCCCCAGTTGCGCAAGCTCGAAGAGCTCGCGCCATAAGAGCGCTTTTTCGTACGCAAGTATGGCCTTTTGTGGTCTCTGAGCATCCATAAACACTTCGTCTCGTCAGTAAGCCAAGCTGAGACAGTAGAAAATCAAACATACCCAATGCAGATTGGCCGAATTCTCTGCGTTCATAGAGCCAAACTCCATATAGGTTTAGGATTTCCTGAAGAACGTCTATGAACCAACATGATCCACCGAAGAAGAATCATACACACTTGAAGCAAATCAGACCCGCAGAAGATCTCTAGAGCAGTTTCGTAGAGCTGATGCTTATCTACATATGCCTTGACGTCTTCGAAATGTTCTGGTCCTGGAACATACTATGAAGTCGCTTGTGAAGAAACAGCGTGGACTCAACAAACCTGCGAGACTAAGATTTCGCAGAGCACTGTTGTATCGCTTGAGGTGATCGTCTATCCGGAAGCGCTGGTAGTACATTTCCAGTGCACGGAGCTCACGCAAGAAGGGAAGGTATTCTCGCGGATCCTAAAAAGATCTCAGATTATCACCAACGCAAGGACATGTATGGAGAGCTTGGACCTTTTGAGCATGCTGGGCAACCAGGAGTACCAGCGAGAAGTCGTACATCCCCAGGGCTACATCAAACAATGTGTCCGCGTTGACAAGGAAGATAATATATTTGACGGCATCTTCAACTGCTGACGGTACGCGTTCTGCCCGATGATACATTCTCGCGGTTAGGAGCTTAAAAAAAAAAGAGGAATCACCATACCCCGAATTTGCAAAAGGACACGCAATCCAGCCTCGAGGTCAGGTGGACGCTTTACAATGTATGCAGTTAAGATTGAGTTGATGTACTTCTCTAAGTCCCTCGCCTCTAGCTGTTGCCTTACAGCATCACAGAGCCCGGAAATTACCTCTGGCGGCTGCGAGCTTTGCCTGTGAAGCCTGATGAGTATTGATCGCCAGCTTCAGAGAAGACAGCGAACCCCAGATTTGTCAAGAAGAGGTTAATATAATCCACATCGTCGACTTGCTCAACGAAAGATGTGAGGCGCTCTCTGAATAGCTTAGGGTCCTGGTCCACGATGACATTGAGGTCGATGCGATGCTTCCTGCACGCCAAGAATGCTTTGCGGAAGTTTCCTCTTGACATTACCCGTCACTACGACTTTCCTTACCATAAAGCGAAGGGACACTCACGCATCGACGTCTGCATGGATCGTGGCCATGACCATTGGACGAGGGTTCACGGTTTCGAGGTTTCCACGTGGCATTTGCAAAACCAAGCTCATAGAACTCGGAACGGAGGTCACTATTCGTGAGCCTCGTTCAACACGACGCTTCTCACTTTCCACGCTTGTATTCGTGTCTGTGGTGGTGGTGGTGGTGGTGGCAAGAAGCGATGCAGGAACGAAATGTGCTTCATGTGCTGAAGTGGTGTACACAATGAGATCTCCGGATACTGTGAAGGAGTTTGCATTTTGCGCGAGTATACGAGGAGGAGATGATGGCGTGGCTGCCAACAGGGTGCCGGAGCGCGTGAAGCCCAGAGAGAGGGAGACAATAGGCGAGGTGGAAAACGATCGGGAGGTGTTAATGACTTGCACAACATCACAGGTCACTCCGAAATCCACGCTCGGGACGAGTTGTTTGACGTCGGTGTCATCTACTAGGGAATCAAAACGTGAACGCATGGAATAAAATCAGTGCCGGCGTACATGCATATACCTTTCCATTACGATGGGCAATTACTCCTCTCTCTGAAGTAGCTAGGCGCCAGCCCAAAGACCCCAAGATTGGAACCTCCAGGGGGGTGACGCCTCCCGGTTCGATGTCAAGGATCCGCAGTATATCGGCTCCGTCACTCCCAAAACCAAGGGCTGCGAGGCGTGCTATAGCACCCCCAAAAGAGTTTGTCCATACCGAAATCTCTCGGAATTGGCCGCCCTCGAGCCTCCCGTTCCAACCGAGTTCGGGTGTCATGACAGGTCCCCGCCCAAATTCAAGCCGTGTGTGTAGGTTCCACAATTCGACGTACCCACTTCCCCACAAGATTGCTAGAATGTCTTCTGTTGGCGAAAATGATAGGTGGGAAGGAGTCGATAGCGTTCTGTGCGGTGCTGATGACGAAAGCCGGAGGGTGAGCCTATGGGAAGACATGGGAGGCGGGACGTTTTGCATTCTGAAAGGTGTGAGAAGGATGGAGACTACGGCCAAAGTCACAAGGTGAGCCGTATGGGACACAAAATTAACGCACATCCATCTACGACTGCGACTGTCCCGGTATCATTAGGGGCTCTTGCTGTGGCGGAACACGTCTCCCAACGATATGAGTGTGAGATGATTGCCGCTGATGACCATGAGTACACGCGAAATGGTCAAGTTGAGAAATGAATGTAGAACTAACTCTTCGTCGTGAGCAGCAGCTGGAGGGCGTTTTCGGGATGCCAGATAACTGATGTGAACCTTCCGTCTCCCGGGGTAGGTGCGGCAATCTCTTGCTTGAGATACCTACTTGGGCTTCAGTGTGGTGTTTATGGTAACCAGGACATAAACGGTACCAGTGATAGTTCCCAGTTGTCCATAGTTGAACTAAGTGTGTAAGGGATCACTCATGATACACGAAAACAAAGACACACCCGTGTCACCAACATCTTCTTCAATCCACACCAAAAGCACGTTCGAATCGGCGCTCCAGCAGATTTCCCGTACCTTGTAACCCCACTTTCGATCTTTCGCATCGGTCGGGCCAATGCCGGGGGTCCCGTGTCGCAGACCAAACTCTCCATGTCTTAGTCCATTCTTCTCGAAGAATACGATATCGTGTCTGCCCTCTCGACCTTTCCCTCCGCCAGGAAAACTCCCGAACCGCTGCGCGCTCGCAATAAGGTTCCCCGATGGCCGCCACGACAACGGGTGCTCGAGCCCCGGCACCGCTTCAGCTGTAGCTTGCAGTATCCCGTCACGGTTGTAGACGCGAAGTATGCGCCGACGAAGTGTGGCGCCAGGGGACGGTGACACGGTGGAGACAACAAACAAAGCGCCATCTCCACGCCAAGAAATTCGGGTGACGAGATCATCGTCAGGTGAGATGCCGACAGAAGACAGGGCGGTAGACGATGGCGCCTGGGCAGCAGCTTTGCCAAGAGAACCGTGGAATTGGGTCTGTTTGGAGCCCCACCCAACGTCAATTGGCGCCTCTGAGGCTCGTTGAAAAAGGGATAGTCTTTAAAGGTGACTTGCTTACGTTCACCAAACTCGTCAATGTGAAGGGCAGATTCGTGAAGAACATCAAAAGTTGATGTCATAACTATTAACTTTCCCTCTCCTTTTTGGGGTTAAGTATGTCAGTTGGTGCAAAACCTCAAGACCCACCGGTTATAAGGATGAGCAACGAATCGTCTGGACTCCAAGCAGCCGCTTGAATTCCGTCCTCAAATGAACCTATTGTTTCGAACTAAGAGAAGAGTTTGTTGATCAGGATGTCAAAATGAACAAAGCCAAATAATCTCAATCTCGCCTGTGGATTGGGGTCTTCCAACTTCATCGATGCTATATCCCCGCTGCGCGTAATTACGACAAGCGATTCCTCTCCGATAATGCTTTTTAGGGAGACTATCTGCGGGAAAGAGCCTGGGACAACCCGGCTTGCGGATGATACGAACTTCGCGACGGGTTCAATAGACGGACTCTGTGACAGTAGTAAAGCTCTATTGTCTTATGGAACATATAATCCGAGTCCTCTGACCCTCGAAGGAGGAAGTGGAGCGAGACACTCACATCTTGAAGTTCGTATGAATCGTCTAGAAGATCCAGTTTATGGATATCTATCTCGATATCTGCATCACCATTCAATTTTTCTGAAGCTATCCATAAGCATGACTTGTCAGGATCGACAGTTGTTGTTTTAATATTGCCATCTGAAAATGAGAGGATAGAGCGCCATGTACCGGAAAGTGTGATATTCTTCATGCTTTTTGCTTAAAGGATTTGGATCGGGGAAAGGGATCTTGAGCAAAAATGCCCGCCCACTACATAATGAGGAACATCCGGGCCGGTTCGGGTTAAACCCATGCCTCCAACTCGTCCAACTCGTACTCACGCTCATACCCACACTCCTCCAACTCGAAATGCAGATGCCTCAACATCAAAACAGGAAATAAATAAGAGGAAGAATCGCCTAACGTCAAAAGAAGTAGCAAAAAATCCAGGCGTATCCAAACTAAAGTCAGCTATCAGGCAGACTCGACGCCTCCTCGCGAAGGTGCAAGCACTTACTAACTGTTGACTACCGCTTACACGCAATAGGAGGGTCTCCCAGCCGATGTACGGGTTGAGACTGAGCGAAAATTAAAAGCTCTTGAAACAGATCTTGCTGGAGCGGAAAGAGCGAAAAAGGAACGTGCTCTCGCCACGCGGTATCATAAGGTCAAGTTTTTTGGTACGTTTTTTCATGTACGATGTAAGTTTAGACGCGTTCACTAATTGGGCTTAGACCGTCAGAGACTCCTTCGCAAAATAAAGCAGACTCAAAGGCGACTCGCGGACAAGGAGACATCCTCCAAGGCTAAGAAGGCGCTTCAAGTGGAACTGTTTGAGCTACGAGTGGATCTAAATTATGTACTGGTAATCCCCACAAATACTACGCTGTTTTATCCCCTTTTCAACGAGTTGGTTTACTTTCCACAGAATTACCCGAAACTGGAGAAGTACATCTCTCTCTTTCCTCCCAAGGTGCGGCAGACGGAGGGTGCCGCGCCCGTCCATTCAACGGCAAGCTGAACACGACAGATGAGAAACGCGAAATGCTCAGAGAATTTATGCGCGGGAAGATGCGCGCGGGTGAAATGAGTAATGAGCCGGAGACTTTGGAGCACCAGGACAAGCCATCTCTTCCAAGCAGCATGACCGAACGATGGGAGGCCCCCGTTGGTGAGAATAAAAAGAGCGCCGGAGGGAAAGAAAAGCGGAGGGAGAAACAGGATTTGGAAGCGCTGGATGGCTTCTTTGGGGGAGATGACACGGAAAACGAGGAGGGTCTTGAGGTTGGGGAACCAGCGAAAATACTCTCCGAGGAAGTGTCCCCGAAACGTGGATGGGACAAGTCTACTACGACTCAGCCTGATAGGAATTATGAATCGACCAGGAGGCGTTCCAAAAAAGCAAAACACAAGGAACATATAGGAGAAGGTCCGCCGCCTGTCATCGTACAAGATGATTTCTTTGACGATGAGAGCGAGTAGCGTAGCACTCAAGGTTTCATGTGAGTGTCATCTTTTGTCTTTCCCCTATATGCGGCTTATCAGCGGCCTTGATCGCAAGGTAGCCCAAAAGGGTGTGGGTCGTGTTTCGCCCGGTCGCTCCCGTCACCTTTTAATTGGGTTTGTACAATGGAAGCGAGTACAGCAATATACAAACAAAACAAAAATACATGTTAGTACATATAAAAGAGTAACGTCATAGAATAGCATCGCCCAAAATCGTCGTACGATGATCAACACAGCCATTATTGAGGCATCAGGTTTGAGAAGCATAGCTTGAACACTCGCACTGAGAACGCCAGACGCGTTGACGAGAGAGGATGAACTAAGGTCCCGTGAGCGAGGACGTCCAGTGAGGGAGGGAGGGAGGGGGGGGGGGGGGAACATGACTTACACGTTTTGGAGGTGTGCAACCATCATGGCATTATTAAGAACCGAAGCTGATCTCGCTCAGCCGATCCAGGTTCCAACTCCCTCACCCCACATTTGAGTGTGAAATGTTGGTTGATAGAGGATTGGTCGTCGCCATCCGTTATGTCCCGGCTACGCGCAAATGATTCGTGAGGACAAGCTACGCATCGACCTACGTAGGCGGACTATACTCTCACCGAGCTCTAGAGCGACACTCCATTCCCGGTTCAAACCTGATCCATCCGGGTTGTCCGCGGTGAAAAGTCAAGTTCCACATCTTCTCTGTAGTAAATGGTAATCAGCGCGCAGCCGCCGCCGCGGGGGGGGGGGGGGGAACGTAAAACAGGCCGAAACAGGGTCGAAATTTAGAGACGGTCGCTGACTGACGACATACTATCAAAAAAAAAAAAAAAAACGAAAGGCTCTCTCTTTTGACTCACCACGCTCTACGAGTTCCACACCGGACACGCGTTTAGACACGCGCATTGTGCAGCTAGAAACACTGTGCGAGTTGGATGCGCGCTACGAATGCAATTGCACCTGAGAGCCACCTTGTGAGTATCTTCAAACAATGGTGGCTATCGTCATCGGCGTCTAACCCGTCAAGCAGCATTATTATCCGTGTCCGAGAGAGAGAGAGAGAGAGGAGAGAGAGAAAAACTCATTGATAGCGCCTCCGGAGACGCTGAAAACAGGGCGTTGTTAGACACACGACCCATTCATGCTCAGACATGCCTCGACAACAGTAACGCTAAGCTACGCAAGGGTTGCGACAGACATTGTACCCCATGAGCGCCAAGAAAAAACGACACCATCAGGATCGCCTAAATTAATCCCAAATCTCTCTTTTTTTGGAGACCACGGGAACGCTTGGGGATCGCCCAAATATACTGAAAGCCGCCCTTCAATGATCGGCTCCTGCAAAAAAAAAAAAAAAGGACCGAAAAAAGTCTACTACGTCCTTCAGTCACACAGGTCTTCTGCACCAGGCTTTAGCAACACCGAACGTACGCTCGTACTCGGACGGGAGCGCCTTGCGAGAAAAAGTGAGGGCAGTTGCTTCTTGTGTCCAGTCGTGCGCTTCCTTTTTCTTTTCCCTTTTCCTTTCTGCGCGAGCTGCCGGGGCCAGTTCTTTTCAGCAGTTTTGCCGACGTGCTTCAAGGGCAAGCAGAAGAAAGTAATAAAAGGCTGTAGGCGGGGGGGGGGGGGGGTTGGGGGCGTCACTAGCCTCACTGAGCCCGCTCATTTGAAAAGAAAATGAATGAAAAGAGTGTGGTGCCTAGGTCTTGTTTGTAGAATCGCGGAGCAAAATAAATGCACAATACAGCAAGCAAGATGGCTGTCATACAGCCGTCGTCGAATAGCCAGGCACAGCCAGGGTTACGTACATATATTGTGCCCCTGATCGATCGATCGGTGTGTGTGTGTATGTGCGAGGGGGGGAGGGGGGGAGGGGAAGGTACTATACTATATAGTCCGAGTCGCCGCCTTTGCAAATTATCCCTTGAACGGACTCGTGGATCCAGTAGTTCAACGCACAGGGACAGATAGACAACGAGGGGATCCCAGTAGGAAATAGTCCAGCATGTGGGCGTCAAAGGCGGAAAGACAATGAGCAAGCCTGATGAAAAATCCCTTGGGACCAGACCACGTTTGTATTTACATACTTTAAATGAATGACAACGAAATCCAGCTGCGATAGCAAATAACAGCCAAAAAACCGGGCTTTGGGGTCCCAAACCCCCCCCCCCCCCCGTACTCGACGAAAAAACCACTGTATCGCCCCCTGACATTAGATTAACCTCTTGCCATTCCTAGTATCCGCGCGCGTCGATTAGAAAGGGATAGGATAGAAGGTGCGAGATAAACGGGATGTGGGCGGGGAGTCAATCCATCAAATCAACATTATATGGATTACCTTGGGATCCTACTTCACGTTGGCTGGGCGTCCTCAATAAATGTGAAACTGACGCCCTAAGCTCGCATGAACACAGGGCAGTTATGAGGCTTCTTCTATTCCAGCTGATATGCAACTAACCCCTTGGACCTGAAGAATGCCGTCTTAGGCGCAGATGCCGCGTTTGAAAGAAAAAAAAAAAAAGAATTGATAACGAACGGGTCTACAGTGGAAATTGTCCATGGAACTAACAAGACAGCGGGCAGTCGGGGTTTACAGCTTTAGAGGAAAGCGGCGTCGACCTTCTATCGGCCACCTCTCCGTAGGGTTGTTTGAACTTCTTTTTTTGAATCCCTACGTTTTTTCTTCTTTTCTTTGATCCCGATGGTGGGTGGGGGTGGGGTCTCAGGGTTAGGTGTCACTGGCTCCCGCAGCCGCGACAAAGTACCCGAGGTATCTTCGACTACCAAAGGGAGCGCCGACTGCGTCAGCCTCGCGTTGAACTGCGCGTGAAAAGTCCCTTTCGAATCGACGAGCGTCGATGACCTGAACACGAACGGAATCAGGGTCGGGGCGGCAGGCACGCGCACGAATTCTAAACGTACTCGTTGATTAAATGAGGACCCATCGGTCCATCATCGAGTCGGACGCTAATTGCGTTCCGACGTCCGGGGCCTAGCTCGGATCTGGTACACCCAAGTGGGACGGCAAGAGTGGGGTCAGAGTCACGATCACCGTCCGAGTGTGAAGATCCTGTGATGAAAAGGTCTGCGTCGACTATCGCCGCCTGAGAGTATTCTCCCAATTCAAGCGACAGAAGCCACTTGTTCTCGACCCGACCATCTGTTAAGGCCTCAGAGACCATGGAAAATCTGAGTGTCCAGATCCTCTCTGCGAAGAAAAAAAAAAAAAAAAAGACGGGCCTAAGGCGTCAACACTCTCTGGCACACAACGGTGAAGAGAAGAAGAACACACCCGACGCGATAAACTCGACCGTAACAGACTTAGAGACTCGCATGCGCAGTCGAAACCGTAAAATTCGGATACGCGCCACAAACATTCCAGTCCCATCACGTGTCTCCTCGACCTCAACAGTGTCCCCTCCATTGTTCGTGGGACCTAGCAACATCGCATCGCTCGCAGAAAGAGGTGAGAGAGCCGGTTCACACCTAAATAAGCGCTGGAGGAGAGCATTATCAGAAGCCATCATGCACGCAAGGCGGACGGCGGCCAGTGTCGCCGAACCCACTGGCCGACAAACGCCTAAGAGAGCGAGTACGAGAGAGTCGATTGCCATCTCGCCATCCGTAGATGCCATCGGCCTGTTAAGAATGGCCCAGTAGATTGGGGGCTGATCCTCGATCATCGGTTCCTGCAAGACCATCGCCAGATCTAAGCCTACTGTCTCGCAGGCCTGAGAACACCCCGAGAAGACGGAGATGCGCTCCTCGTCGGATGGGAGCTCACGCGAGAGTAAGGATTGCATCAGAGATTTAACTTTGGTTCTCGCCTCTGCTTGCGCTGCGGCTCGACGATCCGTTTCACCTGCATCTCTCACTGAGATCTCTTCAGTTGCCCTTCTAACAGCCTCCAGCTCAACCGCACGTTGTCGTGCAATCTCCGCTTCCAACCTAGTCTGATCTGCAGACTTCCGAGTAGCATGTTCGGTGATTTGCGTTGTCGGGTAGCGAGTTGCTCTGGGAAACTTGATTAAAGAAAGAGGATGGAACTTTGAACGGCTTCTGGAGATTTGACCCTTCGGAGATGGAGAAAGAGGAGAAAGAAATGGGATAGGGGAATGGGATGATGACGATGGTGGTGGTGGCGTAGCTGTTGTGGCTGTCACTGCTGGGTCGGGAGAGGGTAGGGACCAGGAAGCGGATGTGGATGGTGAGGGTGGAGAAACCGAATAGAACTGAGTTTCGGGAGGGGGATGTTGAGATGGAGAACGTGGTCGATTCCTATTAGATCGATGCACAATTTGCCAGGAGGCATCTGCGTCCATCCTTGTTAGAGAAGGTCGGGTCTCTGACAGTGGGGTAGTAAGATTGGTTATGCGAAGAGGTGCAAGT
The DNA here is from genome assembly GCA_022496185.1 of Multifurca ochricompacta. Lineage (NCBI taxonomy): Eukaryota > Fungi > Basidiomycota > Agaricomycetes > Russulales > Russulaceae > Multifurca > Multifurca ochricompacta. The sequence goes on from WTXG01000011.1 coordinate 476,390, forward strand.
ACGATGGGATGGGACTGTGCTACATCGGGAGGTTGAGGCGGAGAGTCATCAGACCGGGCCTCTCCCGTTGAGTTATAAGGCAATGTGTCTGGTTGGTGCCCGGAGTAGGGAGGAGGAGGAGCGTACGAAGGGACTCTTGAGGTCGACATCTTGGAAGAATCGAATCCCTCTAGTAGTTGTGAAAAAGGGAGATCTGCCTCGTCATATTGGCCTGCCATTTATATGCAATATGTCAGTATTTTATTTACAGATAGATCACTTGTCACTTGGCCCTTCCGACCAAGGATATATAACTGAACGAACGCTTTACCGGAGGGGGGGTGGGAGGGTGGGAGGGAGGGCGCGATTTTAGCACCGCACTGCAATCGCCCCAACTCGCGTTCTTTTTTTTTTCCAAACTTTGTTTTGAGGATAAGGGGGATGTAGCAGGGGGCGGGCGGTGGGGAGGGGGCGTGATGATTTAGGTACGGCTGGCAAGCGCCAGGTTCAGGGACACTTCCAATACCGCGTCTAAGTCCGAATTGACGATTAGTCAATTCCCCAGCTGGGGAAAGTGGAAAGTGGAAAGTAGGAAGTGGGAGAACATAGCCCAGCGGCGGAGAGATACTAGGGAATGAAGAGGGAATGAGTGAGGTTGCATTGATAGTTGCTATGGCTTAATTGAGTAGGGCTGGGTAATCATATGCATGTCCGAGTCCCGTCACTCTATTTTCCTCCTCCTTCTCCTCCTCCGCCGCCGCCGCTTCTTATCGCGGGGTCATGCCTAGTACAACGTGCAGGGGGGGGAATTTTCCATAACAATAACAGCTTAATGACTTGACGGGCTTGAATTTAGAAAAAGCGCTGCCAAAACGTGCACAGCATAAAATAGGATGGATTTGTTTGTTCGTTCTTTCTGACTCTGACTCCCCCCCCCCCGTCCCAGACCCAGCAGCAAGCAAGAAAGCACACGACCATCCGTTGGTCATGATAGCCGTTTGTTTTGCTTGAAGAGTTCTCGAATTAATATCACGACCACGTATATTGTATGTATATTGTGTGTGTGTGTGTTTGTGTATCAACCTGTAATGCTTATCGTACAATACAATATATACAGCGCAGGTGAGGTTTGCCAGCTGCCAACTGCACAGCTACGATCAAATCAAATTAAATACAAGCCTATCTCCGGTGCAATGGACGGGACCACGCAATTGGCCACTTGATAATGCATATGCATAGCATTAGAGCGCTGAGCAGCTGCTGAATGAATGAATCCCTAGGAGAGCGTGCTGCGCCGTGTACATCTCTGGGTCTGGGGAATGAATGAATGATCCTCGACTTCGACTTCGCTGCGTCCCCTCCCCCCCCCAAATATATCAAACAGGAAGCGTCCAATCTTTGCAAGCATAAACACGCACAATCATACGTACGACAACGAGAACGACAACAAGCCCTTTCGTTCATTTCGTTGCTTTTTCAATTCAGGTGGTGGCGTAGATTATTGAGTTGTGCCTTAGCCTCAATTCTCATTCAACCCCCCCCCCCCCCCATAACAAGCACTATTCGTATATAGTATATATATTATCCTTTCTCTCCTGCTCGCTTCACCGGAGCGGAGAAATGTTTATATCCCTATCCGACTGCAGCGCCAGCGCCAGCGCCGCCGCCCAGTTATACATACATGTTGTTGTTTCCGTTTCTGCCTTATAAGGACACCGGGGGTAGGAGGGGCGGTAGGGGGCGGAGGCGGCAGCTGCGCATCTGCGTATCTGAGAGACCCCTCCCCCCCCTCTATCTCCCCCCCTCCCCCTTCCTGTGATCGATGTAACAGGTAAATAATTAATAAATAAAAATAAAAACAACGTACAACAAACACCCACCACCACCACCACTACTACTACTATCCCTGCACATAACGGATAGAATTCATGATTGATCGAGACACTGCTCCACACACGAAAAGGAAAAAATAAAGAAAGAAAGAAACGTTGATCGATATGAGCCAGTTTCGTTATTTCTTCATTTTTGCGACTGCGAGCCTTGCATGGGTTTATTGCGAGTACGAGGCGATGCTGCCAATATCGGCTAGCCAGAGTGAATCATGACATGTTTCAGCGCTCTGCCTCGGTACCGAAAGGCTCATAGTTATGTGGCCGACGTACGTACTCCGCTCTACCAGTGCACCGAATTGAATTCACCACTCTTATCAAAGAGTCAAAATTCATGTTCTCTATTCCATAGTATAGATGAGGGGGTTTCAAGGTATCAAATAAGATATTGGGTATGGGTAGAGTGATGGATGTGTGATATAAGTAGTACATCACTGCCAACGGCAGGATGGGACGCTAATGATATAAGGGGGAGATAGATAATGTATCGCCACCACCTGGACCGGGGTCAGGGCTTTACGGGGGCGTGCACCCTGTCTGCCGAGTATAATCGTTCGGCAGTCAGTGATATGCAGATAGACTAATCAATACTAGGTGCTGAAAACATGGTCCATGTAGTGGCTATAAGACTTTTCGCCGGCGCCGGTCAGATAGAATCTATAACAACCGACCACGTCACCGGATTGAGGACCCCTAGGGGACCAACCTTGTGGTCTATCTACCCCTCTACGCAGAGAGGTATACACCACCTGTTCCGAACTTTTGCGACCTCGCTTATCCTTGGATTTGGATTTGACTGATGGCGGGCGTAGCGAATCTGATTGTGAACTAATAGTCATAGTCTCCAGTGCGGACGATGACGTTTGACTTGCACTGTCAGATAAATCGCGGCTGATGGGAGACATAGGTGGGAGCAATGGCTGTGCTAGTCTGACATTGAATTGAGCATGGAGAGTCCCTTCTGAGTCGACGAGTGCCAACGACCTTTTGAATAAAGAGTGAGTCCATGTTAATAGAAAGAAAGGACAGGAGGAGCAGTTATCAACGCACTCGTTAAGCAAATGAGGGCGCATAGGTGTGTCGTCCAGCCGGACCCTTATCCCATTTTCTGGTCCTGGTTGGAGCTCGCATATATCACAGCCCATGGGAACCGAAAAGACGGGTTCAGGGATATCCCAATTGTTACTTGGGTCGGACTGACCCGAGACTAGCAAATTTGCATCCACCCAAGCAGGTGTGGAGTGGTTAGCCAACTCAAGTGACAGTAACCACCTGCTTTCGAACCGACCACCTGGCGTGCGTTCAGCATCCACGGCGAATTTGATTATCCACATCCGCTCTGCATCAAGGTCAAGGGTCAAGCGATATTCTGACGCAAGTACAGCCAAACCTACCAGACGTGACGAATTCGACTTGTACGAACTTTGAAACACGCATGCGGAGCCGGAATCTCCGGATCTTGATGTGTGCGACGAAGGTTCCCGTGCCGTCTTGGGTCTCTTCGACGTCTACAACGTCCCCACTACCTGCGGGGCCCAAAAGCATGGTATCACGTGCGGAGAGCGGAGAAAGCACTGGAAATTGCCAAAACAAGTGTTGAAGTAGAGGATTATTGGACGTCAACATGCATGCACTGCGAACAGAGGCGATGGTTGTCTCGCTAAGAGGTTGACAAGCATTTAAGAGGTCAACTACAAGGGGATCCGGCGTCTCGTCATTGCCTTGTGAAGTTGCTGTGAGTCTGTTGAGAATAGCCCAATAAACCGGGGGTTGCCCCTCGAGAAACGGCTCTTGTAAGACGGTGGAGAGGTCAAGACGGTTGGTCTTGCAAACTTGAGCACACAGAGAGAAAGCAGAGAGGCGCTCGTCGTCCGATGTAAGACTACGGGAGAGTAAAGGACGGATGGTAGAGTGGACGGACTCCTTTGCTGCTTCCTGAATTGCGGCTTGGCGAGCCACTTCTTCTGCCGTTTTTCTTGCGGCTTCCTCGGCAGAACGCTTTGCAGCCTCTTCTTCTGCGGCACGTCGTCTAGCTAATTCGGCCTCGTATTTTGCCTGTTCCGCTGCTTGTCGAGCTGCATGTTCCGTGATCTGTACAGTTGCATTGCGAGTCGCCTTGGAGAGTCTGAGGGCAGCAAATGGACGGAAGGTCGAACGAGACTTGATTATGCGGGTACCGGGAGATACAGAGGAAATGGGAGGGATGAGAGGGATATGAGAGAGGGGTGGAGGAGGTGGTGGTGGTGGAGGTGGTGGGGGTACGTAGGGCGAAGGGGAAGGGGAGCGGGTGGTGGATGGATGAGGGAATGGGAGAGGCGGGGGAAATGACTCGGATGGTGACTGTGATTGGTTGGAGGTGGTTTGCTCTGCCAGAGAGTCGATTCCTGGTTCTGGTAGGGCAGGTAACGGTCTATGTGAGGTTTCAGAGGTGACTTCCCGTCGAAGAGGCGCTAGAGTGATGATATGAGGCAGATGGGGAGGGCGGGATTGTGAAGGGGGATGGGGATGGGGATGGGGATGATTAGGAACGTCAGATGGTGAGGGGTCAGTGTAGGGAGGAGGTGCGGAAAGTCGGCGAACGCGTATCCTTTTGGGAGGAGCGACAGGTTGTCCTGGAGGGAGGGGAAACTGAGCGACTAGTTCTACTTCATCACGTTCCAGTGACATGTTAGTAGGTAGATAGGTTTAGATAGAGATAGGGTGTGTGATAAAGGGGGCTTAGGACATGACATGGGGTTCAGTCAACGGCAACAGATTTATAACCCACCCACACACCCACACACCCACACAGACATAGATACCATAATGGGGCATTGCTGAGGGGAAGGGAGGGGTTGAAAGCGCCAATTAAGCGGGACATGTCATGAGCATGAGAAGTGAGGCGGTGAGTTGGTTAAATTTCACTCAAAGGGTCATTGACCTCGAGGTGAAGTTAAGAATAACTGATAAGGACTCGTACCCCACCCGGACCCAGACCCCCCCCACCCCCTGATCCTGATCCGGTAAAGCTCGAGCTCACGACCGCGGGAATGAAATTGGGCGTCCCGGCACGGAAGATCCGGGTGAGAATTCCGAACACTCGATCGATTATCTCAAAGGTACTAAAATGGGTACAAATTTAGGTTGTATGGGTATGGGAATGGGAATGGGGGAGAAGTACTACTGCTTCTAGTCCAATTTATTTCTATATTTGTCTTTGTCTTTGTACATTTTTGGGCTGTCCTGTCCCTTGTCCCTCACCTCACACCTCACACGCATACAACTGAGTCAGGCCATTCATTCATGACGTGCCCATGCCGTGGTGATTTTATTTCTCGGCCACGGTCACATGTTCAAACTTTACCTTGTTTGTAAAACGCCGATGGTCGGAATACAAACGGAAACGTAAAAGTCAACAACTCTTCTTGGTTCTGGTGGCCGTTAAAGGTCAGGAAGTCGCCAGTCACTTGTCAGAACGAACGCCACCGTTCAGCTATCTCTTTCGGAGTTGGGTACGCGCACTCAGCGGGATTGTTCATATTCGCCTTCATAATTGCGCGCTTGCGTAGATCCACACATTCCCCAACAAGGCATTTCACCGTAATTGCCAGCTCTCCGCATCTACTACCTTGTGCATGCACATTGCCTGGCCTGGACTTTGGTCCATCCTTCTTTTGGTCGACCATCTGTGGTCAGTATACGTGGCCTCTGCGCACCCTGGTTCTGGCACTTCCAAGTCAAATATGGTGGCACATGATTCAATTGATATTCTACGCCAAAGTCATTTAGAAAATCGAATCCGACCTCAGGACGGGAACACTGGGGCTGATGTCGTTGTGGTCCCCTTGTTCACCTACTTAGAGGGCTCGGGCACAAGGTATCAAGTCACGGTACGTACGATGATATTGTGCCGGAAACCAAGGTCGAATGACTTCACGCCATCAATACCCTACATCTGCCCTCGAGAGAGGGAAAAGTCCAAAGCCTGGATGTTCTGCTTTAGATGGCTCAACCTTCCGTCCGCTGACGATGGGGAACACAAAATATGCATCGTGCAGAATATACGCAATCGGAGAATCGTAGAAAAGCAAGCAACGTGCCGTAGTTGATACTCTTCACGTTGACTTCCTTTGCGACCCCCTTGGTATGCTCCCAACTCGGTTCAGACGTCGTACCGTTGGCTTCCCCACTCTCGCGCCGGCGTCCCTTCCTCTGCGTAGGCCATCCCATAGGGCAAGGGTGAGCCCCTTCAGCATATGCCATCGGAAAAAATACGATCACTCGAGTGCACTCCCATCTTCCGTGGTAGATTGGGAAGGCTCTCTTCCCGTCGTCCTCTGCGTATTAATTCGCTCCATGCTAGTAGTCCCGAGAATACCCCCTCACTTCACTCTAGGCGAGTTGGGCAGCAAGGGAATGATTGGTAAAAAGATAAACGAGTAGAGAATTTTGCCTTGTACAACGAGGTTGTGGAACCGATCCCCCCAATGGACGGACGTACAACAAGTCGATATATGACGACATGCACAGTTTTTTGAGTGAAGTCTCGATGAAGATAGGAAGATTGGTGTGGTTTCCAGAGTAGTAAATCCGATCCTGGGTCCATGCTTGCCTTGCAATCACGAGCTGGTTTCGACTGCCTCGTTTCTCGGCCCACTCGTAGGAATGTTTCAAAGCACAAGTGTCTATTCTATGAAGTTACCCTTTCGGAGCCTGCTACACAAGAAATGGAAGGTCAACTTGGTGATAGCACGTGTGACTTGGAAACTCCTGCACGCTCGCCGTACTTCTTAGGAGTTCGCTCAATTAGCGGAGAACGATGGTTTATGTAGTGTGGTGATTTCAATGGAATCGACGACGGGGTGGGGCGAGTAAGCCGTCGAGCGAGTCAAATTGTGAAGTGTGCCATGTGCCACCGCCGTCAACGAAGCACGTGGAACATGTCACACGACACAAGCAACAAGGAAGGAGATGTCATCAGAGGTTGGGCTGTGGGCCTCTTTATCAACACTTCTTATGATTTTCCCAGTCAACACACTCCCACATCCGTCAGCTACGACATCCTTCTTCTATTGACACCCAGGGTGCACTGCCAACACAGGGAAACAAATAACAGCATCGCCTTACGCAGCGATGCATGCATATCTTACGGGTTATTGATACTTTATCCCCCCTCGTTGGAGTTCGCATCCCCCGATCCAGCTTGGGATTATGGCCATCAGGAGAGCAAATAGGCGAAACGTTTGGTATGGGATCCATCCATGGTCAAAGAAAGCTCGTTCAGGCTTCTCGACGCCTATTCCGATCTCAATGTTCCTCCCCCCCCCCCCCCCCTCCAGGTGTCTGTTTGCGATCAAAAAAAACTATGACAAAAAAATTGACAAAATTGCTGAAATTTGGTACTTGGAGCCAGAACGACCCTATGCTGTAGCTTGTTTTGATGAGGGACTCTCTCTCATGAGCTTGTCAAGTGGCCACATAGTCGGTTTTCCAACGTGTCCTTTGGTCCTTTGGTTATCTTATTTCCAGCTGGTGATGTGCGCCACTCAGTGTAACGATTGGGCTCTTCCATCCGTGTGTACACGATCCACGATCTGGAATTTTATAATACTTCTATGTGACCTCCACTGGGTAGCCAGAGCGAATCAAGGCGTTACTCTTATACCCCATCGCGGTTTCCCGCAAAATGAAAGCTCTCATGACTCTTGCCATTGTCTAGCGCACTCCACAAGGGATTAAAATAAAAGCATTTATATCTATATCTTCTCTTCAGTGCTACTTACACCACAATGATGATAAGGGCGAAATTACATAAGGTGCACAACGTCGACCAGTTCAATTCCGGATTGTGTCCATGGGTATTCGTCCTCTGGTTGCATCTACTTGGTCTTGGTTTGGATTCCGCCATCTGCATTTGTGTTTTGTACGCTTGTGGAGCTTTCATCCTGCTTACCGGGCTCAGAAGTACTTCAGACACGACTTCCAGTTGCGCACCCTTGGTCAGCTTTGAAATGGCAATCTGGACTGCCAGCCAGTATACAATTCCATCGTCTTATAGATGGACCTGTTGTTGCACATAGCTCTGAGTCTCGCATATTCATCTGGTAATTTAGCTGGGCTAATTTTCAGTATCTCAATCATTTTCATGCAGCCAATCATCAGCGTCACCGCTCCCACTCCAACAAGCCCCAAACCCAACGTCCATGGGCGCATTTACAGAACTACCACCTTCTTTGCTGACGCAGCCCTCTTCGACATGGTACGGGCGACTTTTTCCTTCTTACGTACATGCGGGAGGTTGAATCAGACGGTACCAAAACTCAGGACGGGACTCTCACGGATTCGATTGCAGCCGTTGAGGCGGCTTGGAGCAAGGTAGCGCGCGAGATTGGTGAGGACCCTGCGTTCGTGATCGCAGCGACGCACGGGAAGCGCGCAATAGACAATCTCGCACGCTTCAGGCCGCATCTTCGCGCACACGAATTGAGCGCCGCCGTAGACGACTTTGAGCGCTCCATTCTCTTTTACGCGGACGCACATTCACGAGCGCGCGATTCGACCCCCTCGCTTTTGTCCGATGCCACCTCCAGCCGCGGTTCGACGTCATCATCATCATCATCATCATCACCGTCGTCGGGAAATCCGTCCACATCTTCTTCTCTGGCGGCGAGTGCTGCGGCTTCAACGGAACAACTTGTTTCCAGTCCTCAAACGGAACTAGCGGAGGAGCTCGTAGCTGCTTTGAGTGACGCCCAGGGAGATGGGTGCCGTGCGTGGGAGCTCGAGGCCGCGGAAGTCGATCGCGCTGTGCGCATCCTTCCGGGCGTGAAAGCGTTGCTCGAATCGATTCCGAAGGGTCGCTATGCCATCGCCACGTCCGGCGCAAGGACATATGGTGCGTTTTTCCACTGCTTGCTCCCGTGCTGGGGGGGAACCAGCTCCTGTTTTTTCTTTTCTTTCTTTTTTTCTTTTTCTTTTTGTGTTGCGGCTGACAGGAGAATAAAATGTTGAACAGCGCATGGGTGCTTGGCACGTGTCGGTATCACCCCACCTGAAGTCACGATCACGGCGGACGACCCTCGTCTTCGTGCGGGGAAACCCGCACCTGATCCGTTCCTCCTCGCCGCAGAGTGCCTTGGATATCAGGCCTCGCGTTGCGTCGTCTTTGAAGATTCACCAAGTGGTATCAAAGCAGGAGTCGCTTCTGGCGCTGTTGTTATCGCTGTGTGTACGAGCCATTCACGTGAGCAGATCGAAGGGTGTGGTGCACAGATTGTGGTGGAGAATCTGGAGGATGTGAGCTGCGAAGAAGTGGAGACGGATGAAGGGCTTCGCTTGATGTTTACGGTGGAGCACTGAGTTGTTCGTGATGTTATGTGCAACCATGTTGTACTTACTATACGGCTCGAACAATATGCACAGCTACTGAGATCCGCCTTTGAAAAAAGACCTGCTCAGGATTGAGTGAGTTCTATGGCACGTGAATTCCACCTTGTTGACCTCTGGAGCCGGACTAGGCCTAGCAGGGTAAGACGGGCCCGAAATGGGCCCGAAATGGGTGCGCTATACCCTTTACAATACTTCATTCTAACCATTTTCCCTGCGGGGGTTTTTCCACAAGGCGACGTCTCACTACCTTCTATTGTTATGGGGTCCTAATAGTTCTATAGCTCCAATGCTTTGACGCGCGTAATAAACTTGATTTAAAAAAATAGGACTTTGAGTACTCACACCCGGATCCTCGTGTTCGCCCCATCACCGCGTGGTTGATCACTAGTCTAGTTTATCAATCAAGTGACAGTGACGAACAGCCCAATTAACGTAAAGAACATATATTCCATTGCAAAACGAAAAAAAAAAGGTATTCCATAACTTGTTGTTGTCAGTATAAACCACTTGTTGAAGCATAACGGTCTAACGGTTTCCATCGCCAATCCGTCTACATGAATGGACACGACACGTAAACCTCCCCCAAACGGCGTTTCAGAAGTCAACACTGCGGAGGGAGAGGGGCGGGTACTTCTCTTTTTCGAATCACGAGCGAGTCAGAATCATTCTAGTCGAATAACTTGTCAACTCACTCAGACAGTGACCTTGACTATAAAGTAGAGCATTGGTGTAGTGCGTTTACTTTAATGTTCACCTTCACCTTCATAGTGGTCCCCCTTCTACTAAGCGCCCAACCTGCGCTCTCTTCCCAATCCCTCTTTCGACCCTGGAACCTCTCCAGTTATTGCAACGCGCCGCATGTAAATGCATCTCACTATGAAAGGCCAGAAGGAGAAGGCGCAGAACTTATCCACCTCAGTGTTCTGATGCGGCACCATAAGGTATCGTTGTATAGCTTATGCAGTCGTCATGTCAAGCTGAAATGAGAGGTACTTGTAGCGCGCCCCCGTTGCTTTAGTCCCGAACGAGCGCGAGATCGACATAGACACAAATTGGGATTGTTCTGGTGTTCAGCAATTCACGTACGATGGTGGCGGTGCACGCCTCTCTCACACTGTGAACACACCGCCTGCACATCCATTCGCGCAACAAATCTGGGCTGGCACTTGTGATGTTGGTCAACTTACATCCGGCGGTTTTTATGACGCAAGGGCTCATGGGAAGGTAAGGATATGCATCACTGGTTGCTCGTCAACATGCTATGACGCTCCTGTCAGGACCTTTGGAGACTGTATCATACTCGTCTTGGCTTTTTACACGCTGTTGTGCCCAGCGAGATCAGTGTACGCACGACTTACGTTGACCGGACAAAACACGTGGCAAGTGGGGTGCTAGCGGGGATGGACCACTCAACTATCAAACGAAAGTGGCCCACTCATGTACAACCCCAGATGGAAAGTTTCTTTCTTTCTCATGTCTAGTATTGTGCCGGCCCTGACTGGAGGTTCAGATAGACTCTCTCGGGCCGAGCTACAAATGTCCTCGTGCAGATGCCCTGATCGCCGCGGCACAATCTGCGCCGGTTTGGCAGGATGTTTTGAAGAAACATTCGGCCCTGATAGAGCGTCTTGACACAGTATTAGGAACGAGGGATTCCAAGGTTGTATGGCCATCCACTTGTAAGTGCTTTGCTTGTGGCACTGGCACTTTCCCGTATGCTTATGTAATATATTTGCACTCAGTTGCCTTTTACCAAGACGTTCTGACATCCCGAGTCTGTAACGATCATCCACTCCCCTGCAATGCTGCTGGAGACTGTGTTTCCGAACAAGATGCTGCAGAAATATTCGAATTGGGAAATTATGAATTCGAGTGCGTCCCGTTCGCAGTAGTCGCCTCGTATATTTATTTGTTCTTATATCGGATCACTCATAGCTATTTGTACCATCGAGCAGAAAACGCGGCCGAGTATGTTCAGCTAACATTTGGTCAGCCTTTAACATTGTGGATGTGCCTCCAATAATTGACATGGGGAACCATCAGGGGTGATGTTTTCTGAGCTTGCAGACGCCCTCGAGGCACCGAGTCATCATCGCCTTGCGCTGTACGTTGCTCACGATAGCTCCATCATACGCCTTGCAGCGGGACTTGAAATATTCCCGTTGCGCTGGCCTAGGCTTGGCTCTGAAGTCGTGATTGAGGTGTGTTATTGTCACCCTGGCCAGGATTTGGGCACTGATAACTGACAATCGGGCTCGCATCATCCACGGGCTGGCAGGTCTGGAAGGACAAGAACAAAAAGCGATTCGTTCGGGTTCTATATGATGGGGAAATAGTGGATTCGCTGAGATGGATACCCTTTGGTGACTTCATAGGTCTCTTGCGGCGACAAGTTCCGGCCCACCTATTTGAGAAGTGCACATCTACTTCCAACGATGTGGAAGGCACAAAGCAATTAAAGATGCCCCTCGCCCTCACAGTGCAGGAGGTTTAGTCAGCCAGGGGGTTGGATTCGTATGTGCACACACCGTACCTGTACTCGGCGTGCAATTTGTCTGCGTTGTTTCACTTTAGTATATATATGCTCATGCACCTACTGCAGTCTTTGTTGTGGCACCTGTAATAATCACAGAAGTTATTGTTCTGTGGTGTACTATATCTTTTTATGAAACTTAGTTGAGTTTCCCCCAGAAAAAATAAAAGTGATTGTTTTTTCCCCCGCAGACTCGCGTGGGTGAACATGCGTGAGCGCTCCCGGTTTTTATCTTTGCATCAACTTAATCAGCCACACTTCTCCTGCCATCATTTTGCAGCAGAGTATTTGAGGCCTAAGTTGTGACTTAGCTTAAACCCAGCACATCAGAAACTCTAGACAAGGAGCTTACCTCGAGCCCCTCTCGATCTTCACACGCAGTGCCGCAGGCTCATGGCTCGAACCGTCAGACTTGGTGTCTTGACCCCCAACGTTCAGCTTGTGTTTGAACCTCCTGACTTTTTTTCAGGCAGGCATCGCGCAACTTCGTACTCGATACTTGTAATACTACTATATATTCTCACCTTGTTAGATGTGGAGGTGTTTGCTGGCTGTAAAAAGGGTTTTTAGCTACCTATTGAAGTAGCGGATAAAGTGGTCAAAACTATATATTTATTTTATTGGTATCTTTACTTATTCAGGTACCTGCAGTGATGAGGTCTGCAGCATGCATGCTACACTTTAAATAGGTTCTAGTGCTATCTACGAAATACCAGAGCCAATCGAGGGTGCGATATAAAATAAGGTTTCAACGCGCGACTGCACCCCTTCCTATTAAGGAAGGTAGACTAAATGGTTTTCCATCGGTCCGGGATGCCGAAAATGCGCATCCCATCCCTGACCTTCTCTGACTATGACCCACACGACCCTGGGATTTATGGCTCAACATACTCTAGCTAGAATACTAGGTGCCGGTATGACTCTATGTTTAAATGGTCCCTCGTGCCAATAACAGGTCTGGCTGTAGAGCATCTCATTCTGGCCACTCCCACTGTCTCCACCATGGTCATAAATGTTCTTGCTTTTCTGTCTTTCATCATAGCTTTTCAAGCCTTCAGTGACTATAGAAGGCGTAGAGGGATACCATACCCGCCTGGCCCGCGGCCGTTGCCTATCATCGGGAATATTTTTGATATTCCAAAGGAGAACTCCTGGCTGGCATATACCAAATTCTCGAAGGAATATGGTATGAATTATTTTCCGGTACCTCTTTTTTATCTTTTTACGACAGCAATCACAGGAAATATTTTATCCTTCCACATTTTTGGGAGAGTCATCGTCGTTTTGAACACCGTGAAAGCCACCAAGGATCTACTCGAGAAACATGGAGATATCTACTCTGATCGTCCAGTGATTCCATTTTATGAGATGTATACTCTTCAGCATGGTGCTTCTATCTATCTATCATCTCATGCGACGACTCAGGGCGGGATGGCAATGGGCTTTGCCAATGGCAAGATATAGTGATCCTTGGCGTCTGGGACGCAAGCTCCTCGACCGTGGACTCCGCGCGGGAGTCGCTGTGGCGTATCGTCCAATGCAGCAAGCGAAGGCGCGTCTACTCCTCACCCGGCTATTGGCAACTCCGCACGAGTGGGAGGCCCACATCGAGCTGTTAGTGAGCTCACTTATGGCGTCATACTGCCTTCCTCAATCACTTATCATTTCTTTAGCATGCAGGGCGAACTTATACTAGCAATGGCATATGGTTACGAACCCCGGGGGCGTGATGACAGGAAAATCGACGTCTCCAGGAGGGTGGCCAAGATGGGGTCGGAAACAGCGCTTCCGAGTGATTTGCTCGTAAATGGACTTCCCTTTTGTTCGTTTTCCCGTTTGAGCCCCGTATGAATGGCTTACAATACAATCCCGTAGTGCGGCACATCCCCGAATGGTTATCTTGGTTTAGCTACAAGCCTCTTGCTCGCATTGGCCACGACTTGGGGATGGAGATGATGAATGAGCCAATTCGTTTCGTCAGAGAAAGCATGGTAAGCGTACACGGCATTAAGATTGTGCCTTGGTTGTAATGTAAGGGTCAATCGATCAAGGTCAATGGCACGGCGCGGCCTTCCCTAGCTCTCGAGAATTTGCAAGAATCGGAAAAGTTAGACGGACCTGAACGTGAAAAGGCAGAGAAAGTCATCACCGAAACTTTGGCTTCCATATTTGCAGGTTAGTGGCTGAGGCGTTGAAATCCGGTTGTAATTGAAAAAATGAATGATTTAGCCGGGGCTGATACCGTACGTCGGCCAATAATTTCCTGAAACCACGCAGATCTGTTCAAGCCCTCGATTTATCTATAGACTGTGTCCGCCATGATGTCTTTTATCCTCGCAGTCTTGCTCCGCCCTGACTTGCAGAAGAAGGCACAAGAAGAGCTCGATGCAGTTACGGGACGAGAGCGACTACCTACATTCGATGATCGTCAAAGGTTGCCTTTAATCGATGCCATGTGCAAAGAAGTCACACGCTGGATGCCTGTTACGCCATTGGGTATGCTTAACCGGTGATAACTGACCTGAAGTGTCTGACGGTCTTCAAACGCAGGTTTACCTCATGCAAGTACAGAAGATAACGTCTACGAGGGCTTTTTCATCCCAAAAGGTGTGTCATTTCACTGCTTCAGCCTGCTGTCCTGGTGCTCATTCGATCATCATCATCAGGTGCATTGGTTATTGGAAATACGTGGTAAGTGAGCTGCCCTTGATGCGTTTTACTCGGCTGGAATTCTTTTAAAAAGGGCAATCTTACATGACTCGGCCACGTATCCAGAGCCGAACATCTTCAAGCCCGAGCGGTTCCTCAAGTCAGATGGAAGTTCACGCGATGATCCTACATTGACATCGGCATTTGGATTCGGAAAACGGATCTGCCCAGGGAGGCATTTTGCAGAGGCGACTTTGTTTATTGTTATCGCATCTATGCTCTCAGTCTTCAACATCGAGAAACGCCCGGGTTCTGACGGTGGTCTGCCCTTTAGCTACTCGTATACGGGTTCCATTCTAAGGTCCGAAATCTTCTTCGTGGAGAAGGAATGAAAGAAGCTAATCTAGTCGCAGTCGTCCGAATTCATTCCCATGCTCCATCACCCCTAGGGACAAACTCGCAGACGAGCTTGTCACGGAAGATGAAGATGGGCCTTGAATGATTCTGGGGATTTGGGTTTAACCCGATCACTCAATACCCAGCCTAGGGGCAGCATTGCCGCATGCACCGCTTTGTATACATACCACTCCGTGTAGCATTACGAACGCGGCTAACGCATACATGTCGAAGGCTAGGGGCCGTGGTCCTCTTCACCGACCTAGGTTAGGCACTGATGCGCTGAGGGGGCGCCTTCTTGGCATCCCTGGAACGGCTCGTGATGGCCTTTTTGATGCATCCACGATTTACGTATTATAGAGGCGCTGGTGCCTTTTCCGAGGAAGTGTCAACCTTCTGTGTCTGCCAACTGATTGCACTTGTCATCAACTCTTGAGACGGAATGTCTGGAAGGAACGCTGCCAACGGCTTCGAGCTGGAGAGTGTCTCAGCCAAGAATACCTAATTGAGACTTTGCGCCCAGCGTCTTCAGCACTTCATGAATGATTATATTTTTCAGAACTTCCGAATGGTCGAGCTTCAGACGTAGAGCACTGTGCGTGAGTTACTTCTTCAATTGTACCAAATGGTTCCAATTCCAATTGAAATAGATCTTACTCTTCTAATACAAATCTTATTGGGCGGATAACCATTCAGGGGTGTGGAACTTGCGCTAAGAAACTTGCACTAAATCTCGCTTTCGCCGTGGGTACCAACTTTCAATCGGTTGTCTCGCTCTTGGCGCGACCCGCGCTTTCTTCCTTCCTTTTTCCTCAAGGCGCGATTCAGGGGTCATGATATATAAAGGGACGATGTCCATTTGAATTAGGTTCCCCGCTCGCTCCCTTGCTTTTCACTTTCTCCTTGATCATGGCTTTTCTGATGACTTTCTTCGACTTACTTGCTCTTCTTTCTTTCTTCGTGATCCTTCGGGCCATTCGTGACCATCGAAGACGAAGGGGATTACCTCACCCTCCTGGCCCGCGACCTTGGCCTCTCATTGGTAACCTTTTCGACATTCCAAAGGAGTCTCCCTGGCTCACGTATGCTCAACTTTCAAAGAAATACGGTATGTTCCTCTTGAAAAATAAAAGCTCCACGTGACGAATGATGTATTAATTAGGGGATGTCATATCTTTCAACGTCTTCGGACAGACTATCGTCATCCTGGGCTCCATCAAAGTCACCAAGGACCTTTTTGAGAAACGTGGAGATACCTATTCCGATCGTCCTGTGTTTCCATTCATTGAGATGTACATTGTATCCCAGAAACTCATACCCCCTTTGCTGACATAATCTAGGATGGACTTACAATGGGCTTTGCCCATGGCACGACATGCTGAACCCTGGCGTTTGGGGCGCAAGCTACTCGAACGGAGCCTCCGCCCCGTAGCCGCGGCTGCGTACCGTCTCTTGCAAGAGAAACGGGCGCACGTACTTCTCTCCCGCCTGTTGGAAAGTCCCGACAAGTGGGTGGAGCATATCGAACTGTTAGTGGGTTCTTCCTTGAGATATGTGCTACCTTCTTAGCCATTCATCAGCTTTCAAGGAGAACAACTATTGGCCATGACGTACGGCTATGAAGCACAGGGGTCTGATGACAGGGTGATAGATGCCGCGAAGAAGATGTCCGACATTGCATCTACAACATCTCTGCCAGGTGCTTGTCTCGTCAACGAATTTCCTTTTTGTACGTCATTTACCTGTCAAATTGAGCGTCTGGCCATTTGTAATAATAACAAAAAAAATCCGCTTAGTGAGACACATCCCTGAATGGTTACCGTGGTTCAGTTACAAGCCACTCGCTCGTATTGGCCATGATTTGGGTCAAGAAGTCATGAATGACCCCATCCAATTTGTCAGAGAAAGCATAGTTAGTGGGCCATTTGCGTCAGCCAAGTAAATTGATTATCACTTTCTTCAGCTCAATGGCACGGCACAGCCATCGCTAGCTCTTGAGAATTTCGAAGCGGCGGAGAAACTAAGTGGGGTTGAGCGCAAGAAGCAAGAAAGAGCGATCGCCGAAACGCTAGGGTCTATGTATACAGGTTCGTGATTGCTTCAACTCGTGAGATATCTGGCTGAAATAATCCACTGCAGCGGGATCTGATACTGTACGTTGTTGACATTCTCAAACGCTGTGACTCGTTTAATGTTTGGTCTCTTTTTCTAGTCCGTGGCGTCCATGATGTCGCTTTTCCTCGCGTTTTTGCTGCGTCCTGACGTACAGAGGAAGGCGCAGGAAGATATCGATGCTGTTACAGGGAGAGAGCGACTCCCAACTTTTGAGGACCGTCCCAAGCTGCCGTTCGTTGATGCGATATGCAAGGAGGTTTCAAGATGGATGCCTGTTGCCCCTCTGCGTACGTTCCGTTAGTAGTCTCTGGCGAAGGGTTCGACCACATCCGTCATTGCAGATATTCCTCATGCAGCAACACAAGATGGGGTGTATGAAGGTTTCTTTATTCCCAAGGGTGAGTTGATCATCACGCGACTTCACTGGTGTTTGCCGATGCATATATGACCAGGCGCTCTGCTGATTGCGAACACATGGTGAGATACTTTTAAATTCGCTCTTATGGTAGTTTCAATGTTGTAAACCCCTTTCAGGGCGATTTTACATGACCCAGCTGTGTATCCGGAGCCAGACATTTTTAAACCCGAGCGATTCCTCAATCCAAACGGAACTTTACGTGAAGACCCGACATTGGTATCAGCGTTCGGATATGGGAAGCGTTTCTGCCCCGGGAGGCATTTTGCTGAAGCAACACTTTTTATTGTCGCTGTCTCTGTCCTCTCGGTGTTTAATCTCGAGAAAGGGGGTGGTTCTGAAAATAGACCTTTTGATTATTCATATTCAAGTGGTCTCATAAGGTGAGTCGATTCTCTTTCATGTATGAAGAGAGCTGATTGTTTTTCCAGTCGTCCGAACACGTTTCCATGTTCCTTCATCCCCAGGGATCAGAAAGCAATTGACCTTCTCATCGCGGATTCCTTGGCCCGTTGAGTCATTTAGACTAATGAGACTGTTGACATCCCATTACTGCAAAGGATTTCTGCTATGCATTTGTGCTAATAATGATCAAGAGAATTAGCACTGTCTTTATTTTATTTATTAAACCAAGCAAGAACGTAACATCGGCGGTGGAAATAAATGAGTCGTAGGTACATACAAAAGTAAAAATTGGGCGGTTTTTTTCCGAGGTACCTGATTTTGTATCGAATCTTGAGTACTTGACTACCGAAACCTCAGGCATCAAGGGCCTTTTATTTCCATTCAGCACTACGGCCTCAGCAATATACAACTTTTGAACATGTCCCCGGATGGCCATCTTCACCCCTTAAAACAAGACGGACATGAAATCAATCATCCGAGTCCGGTCGCTAGTAGCGTACGTCCAGCCTGTAGACGGGTCGCGTGACGTAATCATATTGTGATATTTCAAATCCAACACCAGAATTCTAGATCGCATGTCACCCAACAATTAAAAAAAAAAAAAAAAAAAAAAAAAAAAATCAAATTTCATTCGCGCTTCAGGGTGTGTCCCAAGTCGCGCGGCTACTACGGAACAGAGTAGCTACTAGGTGAACAAGTGGAAACTATTTAGGAAAATAGCGAAAGGTAAAACCACACTTGGTGGAAAGATCTTAAATGAAAGTTGGAGATAAAAGGATCGACTATGGGTTTGGATGGTAAAAGTGGCAATCAAGGACTGTATCGTAACAAAGAGTGCGGGTGTAAAGGAAAGTCACCCAACAATTGCAGCTCATCTCAAGGGGCTAAGCGGCAAATGCAGTGGTAGCATGGATACCTAACACAGCAAACATGATTAGTGGCATTACCATTCCCATGGAGTCAAAGGACGACAATCATGACACAGTCCAAAGGAGTTCACAGAAGACCAACCCAGAGCACAAAATACTAACCCATAGCACTGAAAGTCAACGAGCCGACATTAAGTCATCTTATCATCATGTTGTTGCTGATGTAGATGTAACTTACAGCTACATCATATACAAGTACAAACCCGCGCCAATCCATGACACCGCGATTACGGGTACGGTATTGCCGCGGGTGCTAAGAATTCACACCGTACGCGTACCCGTGAAACCCGTGTACCACATACCGCGGGTTTACCCGCACCCGTTAACAGTGACTGGAGCATAAGATTGGTTGAAACTCACAGTTTCCTGCATTTCCGGATCCTCGGGACAATTTCGAGTTGATACGATGTCGGCCACACATTCCGAACATGGGACGCTTCTGGGGTTTCCCTCTTGCGGATGGCACCTTGTCCCCTGCGGTGCGGTCAACTGGAGGTGGCATCCCTCATTAGCTTTGAACAAGGCTAAGAAGTAGGTCGCCGGTTCCTGAACTAGTGGATTTCTGAATTCGATCATTATCTATATGTAGGACAACGTTCCGCGCAACAAAGTCGACATGCTGACAGGTATACCGTCAGGGTTAGCGAGGAGCCATCCCGGCCACCCTTTCAACAACAATAAGTGTCAAAAAGTCATCATATGTGCGGTGTCGGGAGTTAAATGAGAGCGACTAAGTCTTCTGAGGTGAAAAGACTGAAGTATCTGACTACGCGTGACGTTTGTTTTCAAGATGGGTTATGTGCAAACCAACAATCAACCATAAAATATAATTTCTAGTACAGTACGGTATTAAATGGCTCCTTAGCGCTCTAGCTTTGCATTGTGCCCGGGCCGTGGGTAGTAGGAGAGGATACCATGCTACTTTTCAAGGTGCCACTGACTGAAAGCCTACTTCTCTCTCAGACGAAATGTTTCAAAAACGATGGCGCTTCTAAAGGAGTCTTAAGCGCACTATACCAAAATTAACCAATCCATCCAAGTCAAGGTCGGGTACAAGTAGCATAGGAAGGGTGCTGTAAATATTTGAAAGCGACGGCACGTTTTTAGGCCCGATCCTGATACTCAAAGTTGCCGCTTCTTGGCGCAAAGGCTAACAGGAGGGCTGAGGCTAACTTCTCGTACCGTCTTGTCGGGAGCGGATCAGTAACCAAATGGTTGGTCTGCGACCTTTGCCCATCCTCAACAACCTTCTCGATATCCTGAATGTGCCCACTTGTCCCTCATACCCCTAATTCGCCCCTCCTGCTGCCCAACTGAAGCCCTCAAGTTCTCTTCCGTGGCTGGCCTTTCCAAAGAGGAGGTGAAGACACTTGCTGACTAAGTCAACAGGCCTTTTGGTGGGCCCCAAACCCGCACCTCCTAATTTGAAAGCCCTGATTGAAACCTGTACAGGACTCGCACTCCGAAGCACAGAAATAGGCACGCAAACTAGCCCTGCACGAAATAGAGTCAAACCCCCTTTTCACAGCGGCGTACTGCCGCGAGGAGGCACGCAAACGCGCCGATAAAAAATGGGCCACAGACTGGCTCGCTGATAGGAGAAAACGTCCACAAGACCACACCTTCATCCGCACCCACCATCACAGACGCACCCAACGGGAAAAACCATACTCTCTTCACTGCTGCAACTACCACTGGAGGCAAAAACAACAGGACCCCACTCTACTCACGACACACGACCTCCACAGCTCTAAGGTGGGCCGTCGGTCATGCGTTCGTAAGTGACTACACAATACGATTTCGGCCGAAAACCCCTCGGGATGAACTCACATGCCCATGTGACGCCACATCACTGCATTCCATGAAACACGTCCTTCTCCATTGCCCATCCCACGCCGCTCTATGCCATGAACTCGACATCCACCAGATAAACCCGCTTTCCATGCCTACTTCCATGGAAGAGCCCATACCTTTTTAACATTTCTACAACATACACGGGCTACCTTCAAACCTGTAAATCAAAGAATCTCTGAAGACCACAGATGACCGGCGGCATTAGATGGACAAGTCCGTAACCAATGTATCTTCATTTGACTCCAAATCATAATGGCTTATCCCACCAAACCTGACTAATTATTACTGTTGATGGTCTCCTACATGTGTAGTGTCATAACTTATTCAACTATCTTTATGGCTCACTCAAATGTATTTACTGAGGCACCTGAAGTAGATATGGCTGCTCTTGTTTTGATGAGCCACACGCAGAATGAAAATTGGATCAAAAAAAAACCCCCCGCACCTCCCCTTCAGAAGCCCCTTCTCCAAGACTCCCTTCCTGCGCCATACTCCATCGCCGTTGTCAAACAGCGAACCACGCTCCGTCTAGTCGTCTCATCCCTCAAGACTGCCTGTGGGTGGCCGACTCCTGTGGCTGTGAAAAGGACGTCATATCCATACAGAAATCGCTAAAACAAAACCTTCTTGGAAGCTGAACAAGAGTAGACAGGTAGATAAAGAAGAGAATATCAAGACAGGAACTTGGCAAACAGTCAACGTGTCCATCCCATTTATGACGGCTTGCCAACAATTGCACGTTGAAGTGCGCTCGCCTGTTGCAGATAGGGGAGGCAAACGGTCGCAATTAGGCCAGGGTTTTGCATGCCTCACTGTTTGTATTTGTCATTGCCGTTCCATTCTGAAATATGGGTTCGAAACAGAACCTATGTACTTGTATCTCAAAGCTATGGATTGTCCAGAGGCGTGGAACGATCGAGAACGGGGTTCGTGCTGATCCCCGGAAGATCAGCAATGCGCGACTTGTCTGGCGGGGTCATTGGGAATTGAGCAGGGCACGTATGTTCCTAATGCAGGTTTTTGAAACTCAGGCCATGGTTAGACATGGCCATTCGAGAGGATGCTAACAATGGGGTTGAAGAGAGCCAAGTGGCAGGGAAAGTAATAGAGATGGTGGTGGTTCGAGGGAAAGCCATGGGCGGCCATACTTTTATTTTCTAGACAGTTACAGGGGCGATGACGTTTTTATCGTGACACAATGCGGGTGGGGCAGATTTGATGTGTTAACGCGAAGACGACTACCAACTGAGGAGGATCGTCTGAAACTTCTTCAAACCTAAGCGTTCCTAGTAATTGTCAGTCACAGGCACCGCACGGGTATCAGACGAAAGCTTAAACGACGATTCCATGTGGGTATTGAAGAAGAGAGAACACTTTGGAATAAGGAAAGACATGACACTGGTTGGTGTTTCAATGTTCGAATAGATTCTACAGGAAAATTTCTAAACGTCAAATATTCTGCAGGTCTCCACGCGAGCGGGCCAGATGAGTGGATAGCATGCTGGTGTGGTGTGGGAAGGGAAGTCGGAAAGTTGTTATGTTGACGGCGGCACGTGAGTAGTCCCGTGGCTCAACTTAACATAATAGCACAACATCAATTCATCCCGCAAGGGGAGACACGCGCTTTTCAACAGTCAACGTGTCAGGCATCTTCTCAAGAAAAGGTGAATCTGGTGGCATCGAAACTGCCTTTCTGAGTGGATCGTTAATGAAGAGAGTGAAGAGCATTTGCGAAGCCATAATTGTCCTGGACGCTTTTAAAGCCCAACTACAACACACTTACTGGAACTCTGTTCAGAATTAATCATTATGAGACTCCATTACGAGATGCAAAGCCCTCTTCGCTTGATGTCCATTCAGTTGCGTACGTACACTCTGGAAGACACCGCGATTCCAATTCAATATCTCGGACGGAGTCCTGACATGCCCCTTAAGGAAAAGTAAATGAAAGTATAAACACGACCGAAGAAACTCGTTTCTTTTGTGGATCCCCAAGGATCACGACCCAGCCACGGTCCTAGTTATGGCCTCTCTCCTGTCTATCCTCGACCTGATTGTTCTGCTATCCTCTCTCATTGCTTTTCAGGCTGTACGAGACTATCGAAGACGAGGCGGGGTACCATATCCTCCTGGCCCACGACCCTTACCCGTAATCGGCAATCTTCTCCATATTCCAAAGGAGTATTCCTGGCTCGCGTACACCCAATATTCGAAGAAATATGGTACGAGCGAGTCACTCTTCCTCATGCCTTCGTTTAAAATATACGTTCCAGGGGGTGTCATTTCCTTCCGCGTATTCGGGCAAGTCATCATCGTATTGAACACCATCAAAGCCGCCAAAGATTTGCTTGAGAAGCGCGGAGAAATCTACTCTGATCGACCTGAAATTCCAATCTATGACATGTACGAAATTAAATTACGCGTTCGTACCATCAGCTAATATTTTTCAGGATGGAATGGCACTGGGTTCTGCCAACGGCGAGATATGGGGATACTTGGCGTCCAGCGCGTAGGTTGCTTGACCGTGGCCTTCGCCCAGGGGCTGCAGCATCATATCGCCCAATGCAACAGGCGAGGGCACGTGTACTCATGACTCGGCTATTGGCGAGCCCGGATAAGTGGGAGGACCACATCGAGTTGTCAGTGACACACTTTTTTGGCTACCCATCCATCAATTAATTTATTATTAGGCTACAAGGGAGCTACTATTAGACATGACGTATGGTTACAAGGTACCGGACCGGCAGGACAGAAAGTTCGACATGGCAAAACGATTGAGTGAATTTGGGACGACATTAGTACTTCCCGGTGCTTCGCTGGTCAATCATTTCCCTTTTTGTAAGTGGTCTCTTTCATACGGTATACAAGTCTCACAGTGACCTCAGTGCGTCACATCCCTGAATGGTTGCCACGGTTCAGCTACAAGCCGCTTGCCCGCTACGGCCATGCCATGGGGGTGGAGGTCGTGAACGAACCAATTCACTTTGTGAAAGAAAGTATTGTAAGAAATGGCACAAGGTATCTCTGAAAAGGCTCACAGAATTTACCGTAGCTCAGGGCACAGCACGGCCCTCACTTGCTCTCCAAAATTTACAAGAGATAGAAAAGCTAAGTGGATCAGACCGTGACAAGGCAGAAAGAGTTGTCTCCGGAGCTTTGGCCTCGCTGTATTCAGGTGAGTAATTACTGCGACCCTGTTATCCTGATCTGATTGAAATAAATTTCCCAGCCGGGTCCGACACCGTATGTCGCCAGAACATCTATTTATATGCGTGCTGACATGTGGCTCAACCTTCCAGACCGTCTCAGCCACGTTGACGTTCTTCCTCGCGTGTTTGCTCCACCCCGAAATACAGAAGAAGGCTCAGGAAGAAATAGATGCTGCTACTGGGCGCGAGCGACTTCCGTCTTTTGAGGACCGTCCAAGGTTACCTTTTATTGATGCGATATGCAAGGAAGTTTGAGGTGGATGCCCGTGACACCCCTCGGTGCGTGTTGTCAATATCGACTTGGCACGTATCTGAATACGTCCATACTTCATAGCGGTTCCTCACGCAGTCACACAAGATGATGTTTATGAGGGCCTTTTCATACCCAAGGGTACGTGGCCTCTGTCTATCAGGTGGCCTCGAGGTTTGCTGATGCGGTTATTACCAGGTGCGATAGTTTTTGGAAACACCTGGTAAGGTATTTTTTCTGTACCACTTGCGGTAGCTTCATTTATTCGCAGGGCAATCCTACATGACCCAAATGAGTACCAAGATCCGGACGCGTTTAAACCAGAACGATTCCTCGACTCTAACGGACACTTGCGCGACGATCCAAACTTAACATCAGCATTTGGATATGGAAAGCGTATCTGCCCTGGAAGGCATTTTGTAGATGCGACGTTGTTTATCACTGTTGCATCTTTACTTTCGGTTTTCAATATCAAGAAGCGGAAAGAGGACGAAGATGCCAGTGGCCCATTTCGCTACACATTTATAGGAGACTCGGTAATAAGGTTTATCATCTATTTGTAGTGCTCAAAGAAAGAAAGAAAAACTAACTGTTATTTTCAGTCACCCAGACCGATTTGGGTGCTCTGTTGTCCCCCGGGACAAAATAGCGGAAGAACTCATCAACGCGGATACCTTGTCGCGTTGACTGCTTATAATAATAATTCCAGTTTATCTATGTACTTGTTATGACCTTAGGACGTTTTTACGAGAACATAGTTTCATTTTTGACGGCAGTTTGAGGATCACACCAGCGAGGTGCTACCCGCCGAGAAGGCTAAAGGCTAAAGCATTACGGAGGACAGAACGGAGAACTCGGAACCTCGGAACCTTCAACCCGCGGCCCGGAATGGCCCGGATGCAAGACCATGATGGGTCGTGCCCAAATCGCACCCCTCTCCCTCCCCCTTCTCCTTAGCTCTGGGTCGATTCGTCGATTCGCAAGCTGCTCCACTCCACATCTGAGTTACGAAATGATATCTACTGTTTTTATTCATCTGCGTTGCGTTCTGCACTTGTGTTTTCCGATGACCGCCGAGGCTGCAATAGTTGTGGCTGAGCCAACGTAGCACTCCATTTCATTGTTTCTGGGCTTTCATGCTCCAGTGCACACATATTTAAGGCGACGACGCCATGTCTCATTCGACACTCGGCAACGACCCAAAATTCTGAGAGTCGTCTTCAGGTTTTTTCGGGCCTGCCATTAGTTGTAGTGGCGCACAGATCCGGGCCAACGATTGGACTTTCTACTTGGCTTCTCCCAACCTTGGAATTCATGTGTACATTCTAATGAAAGACCGCCGACCTACCTGCATTTCCGACCCTAATACCTCGAGTCTCAAGTCTCCATGCTCGCGAAATGCAATGGTACTACTACTTGGAAAGTAGAGTATTTTCCTCGTCATTTAATTCCTCGTGTCTCCTATACGAAGAGCTTCGTAAATTACTGATCTCGTATTCTCGGACTATTTAAGACCCTCATTACCTGCAAGGGACAACTTTACCTTATCCCACTTACCTTTCCGCTCATACACCAACCAACCAACCGATTGACAAGTAACTAAGTTCCAAGTAATCGGAACTTAGTTTTTTTTTTTACGACTACCCCCCTCCCGCAATGCCTTCTTATCCTGCGCGTGCATCCCAGCTTCTGGGACAGACCATCGACAATGGTGCGCTCAGGATTGAAGCAATTCTGGGTGCGGGGGCCTTCGGTGTTGTTTATCGTGCAGTCGATACGCAAACTGGAGTGCAGTATGCCGTCAAGCGAGTAGAGAAGGACGGTTCAGCCTACTATCACACCCGCGAGAGGGAGCTTCATGCACGAGTGTCATCCCATCCTCACGTTCTTACGTTCCACCGTGAGATAAACGCGGGTCGTTATGCCTTCTATGTCTATGACCTTTGCGCCGGCGACCTTCACTCAGTCATCAGGAAGCTGTCGTTCTTCCGGGAGGATGAGCTCATCAAGCGCGTCTTCATTCAAATCATAGACGCGCTCGAATATTCCCATTCTCGTGGCGTCTATCACCGGGATCTAAAGCCCGAGAACATTCTCGTCTCCGCGCAAAGTGGAGATATTGATGTCTTCCTTGCCGACTTTGGTCTTGCCACCACTAACAAATTGACGGCATCGTCGTGTGGAACTCCGTGCTTTATGGGCCCAGGTATGCGTCTCCATGCATTTCACTTTTTATTTGCTAAGACCCTAGCAGAGTCACTGGTGCCGCATCACAAGCCATACTCTACAATTCAAGGGGATGTTTGGGCACTCGGTTGCATTCTTGCAGAGATGATTGCCAACGTACGCCCGTGGGCATTGGCTACTCCAGAGGATAAAGATTACAATGATTACATGATGGATCGCACCATTCTGTTCGATGTCCTCCCTGTGTCGTACCCTGCGTATTTGCTCCTGCGCAAGATTTTCGGTACCAAGCCGGAGCATCGACCCTCACTCGCTACCATCCGCATGGAGGTGCTCATGATGGACACGTTCTTCCTCACTGACGAGGAGGCAGCAGAATGCGGCTGGAGCGATCGCATTGAAAAGAAGAAGATGCGTAAGTTGTGCGTATACGGTGGTGCTGCCGTTTCGTCTCGTCGCTCTTCGGTCACGTCCTCTGGTTCCAACTACGAGTCATGCACGGAGACGCCATCGTCAGCCTCGTGCTATTCGTATGGCTCATCATCATCGGCATTCGACTCGAGCTCGGCTGAGTCGAGTCAACGACTCGTTACGCCTCCTGCTCCAGCAGCAGTAGAGGTTTTCCATACCATTGAAAAGGCGTCAAGTCGCCTGGAACTAGCACCGCGCCTGGCCACTGCTTAGACTTGGTTTTGATTTAGCGATTGATATATCAAACACAGACATTGGACTCCTTGATGGACCTAGTTTACGATATGTTACGATTTGTCGGACCATAACGGACATGTCACGATTAACTTATACTAAGCCTTGTATACCTATATAGAACAATGGAAATAGCCTTTCGAGTTTGCTCTTGCTTTGACTTTGAATGCTAGCCGTTTGCCACATTTGAAGGATGCAAAGGGCGATCAGTGTACACACAAGCGGAGGATAAGACGTGGAGATGAGAAAGACAAGGACAAGGTAGTCATTAGCTTGGCCCCTAAATTGGTGAGTCCCTGGTCCCTAGTGTCTCTTTCAATGCCAGGTGGGACTGGTGGCCCGGGATCACACAGCCTTGCGACAGACTGGCACTGGCAAGCTGTGGAAAGATCTTATAGCCGACGGCATGTTCTTCACTGGTGCCACCAAGTGCACTTGGCACTTGGTGGCACCCAAGTGAAGGCCATTGTGATATTTGTTCACAGGCACAGCAACAAGTACGTAGGCATCATTCCGCCCTCCTTGCAATGTCACTGTTAGGATCGAGTCCACCGGAATGCATGGGGACAGCTTTTTCGTCAGTGTTAAATCTTTTGTGCACTAGGAAGCCATACACACACACACACACACACACACACACACACACCCATTCCCAGGCACATCGCCCTGCCTTGTGGGGTGGAAGCGCTGAGACGCACCCGAGTAGCATGGTCGAGCTGTGCTTTTCATTCATCCATTCGTCTCCCCGCCAAATTTGAAACGGCCTTTGGACAAAAAAGTTTAAACACTTCGACGAAAACGGCCGTTCCCCGAACCTGTTACGTAGAGGTTAAAGACGACTTCAGTGTCGTGCTGCATCCAAGGACCAGAAGGAACAAGATTCGATTCAGAAGATGAACCTGAGACATCCTTCGAACAAAATCATCCGCCGACGGCTGGAGCGCTGTGCCTGTCTCGGTCACTCTTGTCATTGCTTCCTTTGCTCTAAGCCTCTGGCCCCTGGCCTCACTACTGGCATAGAGGAGGACATCCCAATTCGTGTTGTCGCCACCCTAACCACATTTGATTCTCCTGAGCAATCGAAACATTTCTCTCGAAGCCCTTCCCCACAAGTAGACAAGATCAACAACGATCAGCCCGACAAGGAAGAGCGACCCCCACTCGAGGAACTCGGCGCTCTTACACGTGGTTAGTCAAGCATCCCCCTGAGTACGTTGGCATCCTTGGGGTTTGATGTGGAAAATATATATACATCGTATATAGCGCAGTCCGTGCCTGTCTTTATCTGTGTGCCTTCTTCGAACGGAATTGAAAAGTGAAAAGCAAATCAACGAGCTTGAAAATAAGAATGACCACTTCATCAGTGCCTGAGGTTCTGAGGATTGATGCCAAAGTTCTCACACTACTCATCTACCATTTACGTCTTTTGTTTCCATGGTTGCTGTGGATCGGGCATAACATGTCGTCTGCATCCACAAATTCGGACTACTGGACCAGTTGCTATTTAAAAAAAACCTCCGTCCTGGTTATACTTATACTTATTAGGTAGGTAGGTCTCAGAAAATACTGCCCCACTAAGAAATTTTATGGGCTGGGAAAGGGTGTAGGAGAAAGCAGGTTGGGTTTCGAGCACGGGTACAACTGATTAAAGTATTGATGTGGCCACGAGTTTGCATGCGCACCCACTTCACTTGCACCCACTCCCACTCATATTGAAAAGGAGTGCGCCAAACGCGGATGTTGATGTTGATGTTTATGTAAGGTTTGATTGCGGCTGCGGCGGATGGCTGTTTAATCAATCAATCAAAAGAGTAGTTATTATTGTAATGGTCCGGCCTTACTCCTGCTCTAATACACAGCGCCTAAGAACCTGATACACGACATGCCCGAATGCGCGTCTGCGGTACATAATCTACTGGTACCCAGACATAATGTGAACTTCAACATTGACCATAGTCATGGGGTTCCTTGTGTCTATCGTCAACCTTCTTGTTTTCGTGTCTTCCCTCACTGTGGTCTTGTCTATTCGTGACTATCGAAGACGACGGGGACTCCCTTACCCACCAGGCCCACGACCATGGCCCGTTATTGGCAATCTTCTTGATATCCCAAGAGAATTCTCTTGGCTCACATACACTCAACTCTCCAAGAAACATGGTGCGGACTGGGACTACTTCTTAATAAGGTCACTCTTTACAAAAGGGAATGACAGGGGACATATTGTCTTTCCACATTTTCGGCCAAGTCATCGTCGTATTAAATTCTATCAAAGTCAGCAAAGACCTGTTTGACAAACGCGGTGACATCTATTCTGACCGCCCTGTCATTCCTATTCTCGACATGTACGTGTCCTTCCATTTGGCACCCTCGCGTCTTCGACTGATGCGGTCCAGGATGAAATGGGGATGGCTCGTACCATTTGCGAGATACGGCAATTTCTGGCGTCAAGGACGCAGATTGCTCGACCGCGACCTTCGACCAGGGGCAGTCACAGCCTATCGTCTCATGCAACAGATGAAGGCCCGTGTACTCCTAACCCGGCTGTTGGCGAGTCCTGATGAATGGGAGGCCCACATCGAGCAGTGAGCGTCGTGACTATACGACCCTCTCCGATCCATTAATGAATGTTTCAGGCTACAGGGGGAACTCATTTTAGCCATGACGTATGGCTACGAGGTCCAAGGGCATAATGACCGGAAGATCACCGTCGCTAGGCAGATGGCCACTCTTTCATCCACAGTGACCTTTCCCGGCTGTCTGCTGGTCAACGATCTTCCTTTCCGTACGTACTCACCACCCATCTATCTTATTCTAGTTGTGACGATCTATTTTAGTCCGATACATACCTGAATGGCTGCCCTGGTTTAGCTACAAATCACTTGCTCGTTTGGGCCATGAATTGGGGGAGGAAGTCTTGCATAAACCCATGGAGTTCGTCAAAGAGAGTATGGTAAGGATCCATCTTTGGGTATTTTGGTGGGTTCAACTGTATACATATAATTCTTGAAGGCCAAAGGCACAGCCAGGCCATCGCTTGCCCTTAAAAACTTGCAAGAAACGGAGAAACTTAGTAGAACAGAACGTGAAAAGGCAGAGGAGGCGGTTGCCGGAGCTCTAGCGTCGATGTATGCAGGTGAGTAGCCGTCAGAATCTAAAAAAAAAAACATGATTCAAAAAAATTGCCATAGCCGGGACTGATACTGTACGTCCGCGTTCAAATATTTGCAAATATGCCAGACTCATTTATGACGCCGTGTTCAGACCGTATCTGCTATAATGGGATTCCTCGTGGCAATTTTACTTCACCCCGATTTACAGACGACGGCACAGCGTGAGCTCGATGCCGTCACGGGACGCGAGCGACTTCCGACCTTCGAAGACCGCTCAAAGTTACCATTCGTTGATGCGGTGTGCAAAGAGGTTCTGAGGTGGAGGCCAGTCGGGCCCTTGGGTGCGTCTGACGTGTAACTACTTATCCGAGTGACTTCTAACTCCATTCACAGGTTTACCTCACTCAACCACAGAGGATGACGTCTATGAGGGTTTCTTCATACCCAAGGGTTAGTAATTCTTTTGTATGAACCCGTTTCGTCGTTGGCTTACGCGTAGTCCAAGGTGCGGTGGTATTGGGAAATACATGGTGCGATATCTGCCCCATATTTCTAAAGCGACTTTAACTGCTTGCAGGGGGATCTTGCATAACCCGGAGGTGTACCCAGAACCTGATGCCTTTAAACCCGAGCGATTTCTGGAAGCTGATGGAAGTTTGCGCGACGATCCCACCCTGGCAGCGACATATGGGTACGGAAAACGCATCTGCCCAGGGAGGCACTTAGTGGACACGACCTTCTTTATTTTCATCGCATCCTTGCTCTCCGTTTTTAACATCGAGAGAGGGAAGGACGACGATGTTAGGCACGTTGAAT
Organism: Multifurca ochricompacta; assembly: GCA_022496185.1. Lineage (NCBI taxonomy): Eukaryota > Fungi > Basidiomycota > Agaricomycetes > Russulales > Russulaceae > Multifurca > Multifurca ochricompacta. The sequence continues at coordinate 507,199 of WTXG01000011.1, forward strand.
ATTCATTTACTGGTGCGGGAATAAGGTACGGCCTTCAGTTCGCATTTCGTCAGACATGATAAGGGGGAGAGAGCAAAGGGGTTGGACTGAATCGCTGATCATTATTATCTTAGCCGTCCGAACCCATTTCGATGTTCCTTTATTCCAAGAGATCAAAGAGCAGAAGAGCTGATTATTGCTGATACCATGGCTCGCTGAGCTTCTCAGGCAATTGGTTCACTTGAGGACACGTCAAAAGGGCGTTAGTCCACACGAGCTAAAATGCTCGTTTTTGTGGCATTATGTATTATTACTGTAGGTTTATCTGAGTCCGTCCCCAGCTTCGCAATTTATTTATGAGAGCCAGGCCCGATGATATAGGCGACATGCGATACCCATTAGACTAAAAAATAAAAGAGATCAATATGGATTTAAATCAACTGGCAACTGTATCAATTATTATAGCCGAGGGTGGGGGTTGAGGGTAAAGGCGAAGGCGGGGGTGCCAAACAAAGGATAAACCAAACAAAATCTCATTTTGCCTTTGTTTATCTCATTTGTTTGTTTGTTATAGATCTCATATGCCACTAGAGTGACTAGAGCTATCCGTACCCTCCCTTCTCTGTGCTACACTCAGCTTAATCATCTCTGAGGGCTCTGAGAACTCAGACGATGTACAATCTAGCCTTACCAGCATTGTCACCTGCTGATGATCCTGCGATGGCAGTCCATTTCCTTGAGTGTTTCGAATGCCCGTTATTTTTGATGGCCTGTCTAAACACCTAGCCCTCCCGCCGTCTCTCATTGGCGCAAACATCAGTGCAAAATACACCAAGTCAAATGCGGTTTCCGTATCATTCTGCACGTTGGCCCTATGTCACTTAGCCACCCGCAGCAAATTGAGACGTGCGGCCTGGATCTCCTCTCTTGGAGTGGAGCATGGGGTCTTTGCTTCGCTTGAAATGATGTTCAAGTTGACAAGGAATTCATATTCATATATTGAGTGCGGTGGTTGTTCCATTTCATTTCAAACGTATGCTGTGTCCTGTCCTGGTGTTACACCATAAAGGCGCAGTATGCGCCCATCACTCTTTTCCTATAGTTCCCGCTCCCTAATTGGATCTGGTCTCTCATGAGCATCAGGAAGATTACATTTGCTAGGATGCTAGGATGACTAGAATGGCATGTTGAGATGGATCATAAACAGAAAGCCGATGCATGACCAATCAACTAGAGCATGATTAGAATGCAATAGCTTATCCGCTGCCTAAAACCCTTTTTACAGCTGCGCTCAACCTGCTCAACAACAACTCCTGGCCCCACGGTTCTGACGGACAGGGTATAGGTTAGCCGTACCCGTCGTCTGACCGCCATATAGACGGACGGTGCGCAGCCTTAGTTTTCTGTACCCTACTATGGTGTCCTCAATGGCAAATCCTATGTCTGATGTACCCACTATCGTAGATCCCAGCTCCAGCGCCCGAACATCCATTTCATTGATCTCATCTATCTTATCATACTTTGTTGCTACTATCATTGGCAGACCAATAGAACAGCCAGTTGGATGGCTTGACCATCTGTCTTCATTACGTACAACACCACAAATCACATCTCCCGACAAACTGATACCTTTACCCCCAACTTCAGCCGAAGGCGCCACCCCCACTGCCCCTCTTCGTCCTAAGGTTCCGTCCACAAAGCTCGCCACACGCCCCCATGCTCTTGGACTCCTCGAGTCTGAACGCGCCTATGCCTCTGACCTTGCCCTTATCCGTGACATTCACCTCCCCACTGCCCTTGGTACATCCTGCATATTGTGCCTAATATGACCGTACTAACGACGATTGTACTCACCCCCCCCCTAGGCCATGAACCACCAGTCCCGATACCTCAATTATCCTCCCCATCCGTCCGCCTTCTTTCCACTGCCTTGGATTCATCAGCCATGTCTCTTAACCCACCGCATATGAAGGGTGAAGATGCACGAATCATCTTTGGCAACATCACTGAGCTTGCAGAGTTCACCGATGACTTTCTAAATCGTCTCGAGATGGCACTGGGCAGTGTCATTCCAAATGGAGAGGGCGAGGATAGTGTTGGTGTTCTATTTATGGAAAAAGTACGAGGGGTTCATTTTCATGATTTATTTCCCTTTTTATAATGTTCCCCAGATTCCCTGTATGGAGTCTCCATATATGCGCTATATTACCCATTGCCTAGTCGCCGTTGCTCGCGTTAAGTCTCTACCCAAAACCCCTGCACTTGCCGCATATCACGCCACAACATGTGCCCTTGCCCAGCAGCTCCCATACGCGTGGGACCTCCCATCATTACTCATTAAGCCTGTACAACACATATTCAAGTATCCTTTTTACTGCATGCCATCATTGAGAAGACCCCCGATTCGCACGGCGACAAGGAGAATCTCCGTCATACCAGGGCTATGGTCGAGGCTTTTACGTTCGCCATCAACGAGAGTCGGCGGCAGCGTGAGGTTGTCAAAGAAGTTCTGGTCGCCGGAAAACCCAATGAGGTACTGGTCTTGGAATCGTCGGACTAGTACGCGGGGGCGTCAGCGCAGTAAGGAGCTAAATCCCTGATCGACAGTGAGGAAGTCGAGCGCATCAGGCAGATGGAACGCGACATGCGCCGTACATATATGTTCGGCCAGCAGTTGGAGGAGGAGACAGTCGAGTGGGTTAAATCGGTCAAGGGGTTCATGTCTGCGTTGCGCGCTTGGACCGAGAGCTTCGGGCGCGTGATTGGTCTTGGGCCCGACCTGATGTCTGAAGCATTCGACGCCTTCTTGGCCATGATTGACAAGCGGCTCGCTTCTCTCTGCACTGAGCTCGAGGCTGTCATTTATGAACAGTTCTTATTCCAGCTCCACGCACTCGAGACCATCAAGCGCCCCGCTTTTCTCCTTGACACGCCCCATGCACTCGAACCTCCTCATTATGCCCTGCTCCAACACAACGCCATCGCAGAGGGTCGCCCGCCGTCCAGTTTACATGAAGCCTCGACTGTTTATGTTGCATTGCGGGCACAGCTTTGCGTGGAGTTGCCGATCTATTTGAGTTTCTTACATGCTGGTGTGACGCTATGCGTAAGCAGGCTAGCAACCTGACAGGCACACTTTTGGCGCGATGGAGCGAACTGTGGGATGCCTTGCGTGTCGAGGGTGATGTGAACAAGGTAAGCGGGGATACAAAGCGTGTGTGGCGAGAACGCTAGGAAGAGGCCGCGTGCGGGCTGCGTGCACTCAATGTCGTTCACCCAGAGAGGGCCACGCCCCGCTTGACGCAGGCACACCGTCTCCGTTGGCTACCGTGCAAGAAGGCATTCAATGCCAACACGGATCCACTTGATTCAGCACGCTCGGCGCCGGCAGATACGTCAACCGTTTCAGAGCCTGTTCCGTCTGCGCGCAAGAGACGTGACTCTAGCGCGAGTTCCTCGGAGCGCGCGCGCCGTCGACGGAAACCCTGCACCAGGTCTACTCTTCTGGGTCCTCATCTGGACACGGGCACCCTGGAAAAGTACACGAACCTTCATCCCCGTTCCCACATCTACAGTTGCCGCATCGGCAGAATATGCCTATACCCCTGCACAGGTCTTTGTTCCAGGTCCCGTTATATGAAGGACGAGAGAGTGAGGGGGCGAAGAAGAGGAGGGTGGTAAAAGGTCTAGAGGAGGAACGCAGCCATGGGGCGACGAACGCCAAGCAGGAGGTCACCAATTTGCTGCTCCCTCTCTACCACGGCACACACAACCAAGCCAGTCTGATGAACTTCACCCACGCCCACCCATCCGATCTACACCTCAGCCTCAATTGACGGTGAGCCAGATATGGCATCGTGCGCCGGCGTTGTACGCGTACCGCGTGGTACATCAGTGTGACCCACCCGAGGGCGTGCAGTACTATGGCCTCCCGTTTTTCAAGCTTTACCTTAACGACGTTTACCAGGTGCTCAAAGAGGCCGGAGACTCGAGTAGGCACCCAGCCTTGCCAGTGGCCATGGATGAAGTGCTGGCGCGTGCCTCCACAGGTGCAATTGGATGGATACTTGCATCTTTCTTGTTCCCTGTGGACTGACCGACATCACATAGTTCCCTTCCCTTGCACTATAAGTGTTATTATCATCAATCTCACTTGGATTGCATTGATAGTGTCAAATTGTATCCCCAGGCTCTCTGCGCACGCACCCTTCCTCATTTCCCTGCCTACTCCTTTATCTTTCCCTTCCATCATTGAACGGCCGCAGGTATACCATCCACTTTATTATCTGCCTGTTTGTAGGTTACTTTGCCTCTACTTGAATAAAGCTATTTGTAACGAGTGTACTCCACGAAGACAATAGAGATAAAATAAAAAAGAGATAGAGAAATGGCTGTGCTAAACCCTGGGGCCGCTAATTTCCGTTTTTGGCAACCCGTCGCGCAGTAGTGGGATGCCACGCGTCTTCTCATTCCCTCGTTCGACAACCTCATTCAACAACGAAGTAGAAAATGCAATCTAAACAGTCAACACTCAAGAAAACATTTCGTAGGGTCTTCCCACTCTCGAGTGGCATCAAGGAACCCGATCGTGAGTATTATTTCGCACTACGTTTGTGGCCAGCTCACAGACCTGTCCACCGCAGCTGTGGGCCTCAATCCTGACTCATCAGAGCCTATCGGAGCGGGCGGCGACATCGCAGTGAATGCTATTCAAACGTCTTTAGGCATCCTCAAGGAAGCAAGTGCATTGGCGAGTAAGATCCCTTACATCGCCCCCATCGCGGGGCTCTTACTGCAAGTGCTCCAGATGCGAGATGTGAGTATTGTTGAGCTCCTCCCGAGCATCACTTTTGTTGACGGATGGCGTATGGATAGGAAGTGAAACAGTTCAAGGACGAGTGGGGAATAGTTATGCAAAAGGTGGCCAGTATTGCGAGTGTCGTCGTCGACGTTGGAGAGTCGGCTCAAATTCATGATCTAAAGGAGGAAGATCTCCCGGCTGATCTCCGGGATACGTTGCGATCTCTCCAGAGGTACGTTTCATTGCTTCAGAATCTTTCCTCTTCCATGGTGTAATGGAAAATAAGTGACTTACACGGGATCGAGGGTGCGCTGAGAGAGTGCGCAGACGTGAGAGGGATGAAGAAGATCATTCTTCGCACGGACATGCTACGGAAGGTCAAGCAATATGATGCTAGGTTGTCGAGCGCTCTTCAACTTGTACAGGTCTGTCATCTATCCTTCGATTTTAAACATTTTGCCAATGACAAGTGTTGCAGACGAGGCTGGCTTTCCGAATCCGTCTGGCACAGATCGTTCAAGAGCGTCAAGTAAGCAGCCTAATTATGTCAAGTAATATTGCCGATCGATTTTGTTTAATAGGTAATCCATGCTGGTATAAACGAGATCACCACGTAAGGACCTTGCTTCTACCTGCGTTGTCATGTAATTGATGTTTATATGTATGGTCCAGGTCTGAGACACAAGAGCCACGTTCGCCGCAGTTGTTCTTCGGGCGTGATGCCGAGCTCGCCCAGATTGTTGACATGATTTTTGCCAATATCCGCTTTCGTCCGGCTCGCATCGTCATTCTAGGACCCGGCGGCTATGGCAAGACCACCCTTGCCAGTGCTGTGCTCACTCACCACCAAATCCAAGAACACTACAGGGATGCCAGATATTTTGTTGCCTGCGAATCGGTGTTCTCGTCTGGTGCTCTCTTGATTGAACTCGCAAAGACTCTCGGTATCCTACATAGCGGGTCAGATGCATCTTGGCCACACATCCGTGCAAGACTTAATGCCAGGGAATGTATACTCTGCCTTGATAATTTCGAATCACCTTGGGACCAGGCAGACAGTATCCGAAGCTCTGTTGAGGAACTGCTATCAAGGATCACAGAGTTGCATCATACCACTGTACTGATCACAATGAGGGGCACTATTCGACCAGCCCAAACCCAGTGGACACGCCCCCCTCTTGCCCCACTGAGGACTCTTGGCCATGATGCTGCAAGGGAAATCTGGGAGCACATTACTGATGATTATGATACCTCTGCAGAGGAACTTATCAAAGCAGTGGATCATGTTCCCCTAGCTGTCAGCCTGTTGGCTCATCTTGCCCAAGCAACATCATCCTCATCACTATTAAAGGAGTGGAATGAGAAGCATACAGGGCTTGTTCAGATGGGTCATGGACACAAGTTATCAAGTCTTGAATACTCTATCAGGTTATCCATCAATAGTGAAAGGATGAGGGCCCACCCATCTGCAAAGAGTTTACTTGGAGCTCTCAGCATGCTGCCAGATGGAATACATGTGAAGCAGTTGGAGAGATTCCAAGGAATCCTGATTGATATGAATGTGACATTGAACCTTCGGTTCTTCAGCAATGTAGTTTGATAACGGTGATTGGAGAAAGATATCAAACCCATCCAATTATTCGGCATTTCTGTCATAATCAGGGCTTTGTGTCATCGAGGCATGAAGGGCCTCTATTGGACTTCTATGTCACCCTGGCATCCTTCTATCCACATGATGCTAAGCCCAGTGACTATGCTGAGATGGTTTTGGAAGTGAACAACACCAAGGCTATACTGTATAATCTGTTAAAAGCAAACTATAGGGATAAGTCAAGGTTGATCAATGCCATCCTTGCATTTACAAGTTTTCATATCAATATTGGAGACCTCTCTGATAAGTTAATCAGAGATGCTGTAGAGTTTGCAAAACAGCAACATAGTCCTCAGTCACTGTTGGTTAGATGTCTTGACCAGTGGGGGTATTTATATCACCAAGCAGGTGATGTGAAGAATGCACAACTCACAGTGCAGGAGGCAGAAAGGCTCTGTTCATTTGGTGCAGAAAATGGCAGTGCTTTACATGCTGATATACTTTCACATCTTGCCAAAGTCTACCAGTTTCAATATGCATATCATGAAGCTGAAGCAGCATATCAAAGGGCTCTAGGGCTTCATGAGGCTACCAATGATGCTTTAGGCCAAGGAAATGATCATCAAGGACTTGGTGATATATATCAGAGGCAAAGCAGGCCAAATGAAGCAGAAGCCTCATATCTTAGAGCTTTGGAATTTCACAAAGCTGGGAATTCAGCCTTGAATCAAGGAAATGTTTACTGTGCCCTTGGTAATACATACCATCAACTCAATAAATTGAAGGAGGCAGAAGCTGCATTTCATAGGGCTTTAGAATTTCATGAAGCTGTACATGACATTATATGGCAAGGAAATGATTATCAAGGACTTGGTATCACATATACCAGCATGAACAGGTTAGATGAAGCAGAATCTTCACTCAAAAAGGCATTGGAATTCCACAAGGCTGCCAATGTGATTCTTAATCAAGGAAATGACTATGGCAGACTTGGAGAAACATATTTCATTCAAAAGAAGTTTGATGAAGCTGAAACCTCTTTTCAAAGGGCCTTAGAACTTTATGAAGCTGCAAATGATGCATTGGGCCAAGGGACTACTTTTAATGGGCTTGGAAGGGTGTATGTAAAGATGGAAATGTTGGACAAGGCCAAGAGCATGTTTGAGAAGGCACTTAGCAAGCATAGGCAGGTAGAATCCAAAGATGATGAAAGATTAGATCTATGGTGGCTGAACTGGATCTCAAATGGGATAGGCCAGGTTTCTTAGGGGAAGGGTTTTTGTATAAACAGTGTACAAACAGTAAATAGTTTCTGTAGTGAATCTCATATCTTGGCCTCTCCATGTTTGTCATCCATAGGTCCTCAATGTAATTTGCATAAAGTCAAGTTGAGTTCAAGTCAAATCAAGACTTTCTGCAACAAAGGTGTGTTTATGTAACAGTCATGGAGCATAGCTACTGACTGTGTGGTTAGTGTGTAAGGCTAGAAAGACAAGTTCTACTTCAGAGGTGAAGAAAACTCTTTATTACTATACTACTGACCTAGAAAGACAAGTTCTCTACAGGAGAGCATTAGTCAAAGGTAAGTAAAGAGTATAGTAGAAATGGGACTTACACTTTGGAGGTGAAGAAAACTCTGAAGTGTAGAGGACAAAACAGACACCCTTATACAGTGCCTCACAAAACTGAGTCAATGTTTTGCACTTTTGCACTGTTTGTTGAATATTGCATCAGCCAAAACAAATATAAACAAAGTCTTGGTAGACCATAAAAGGTACAAGATAAGGGTTATGTAATGCAACAAACATTATGTAAGTCTGATCAAAACCTGTGGAGCTATGCCCATTTCAAATTGGGGACTCATTGACTCAGTTTTGTGAGGGGGTATCAGAAATATCAGAATCTGATGCTCCACCAAATGTACAGCAATCAATCCTTAATATATGGTACCATAGTTATCTTAATATTGATGGGACCTGGAATAGTGTTACAAACCCTGCTACATCATCTCTTTCCCTTCCCTCATCATGCGACTTGCTGTTTGGACGTGCTTGTCCCTTTGTTGACTATGTTGTGGCTGCCATTGTACTTGTTTGTTCCTTATCTCTGACTCATGCTGTGCTTATCTGTTACGTCCGGTGCGGGACGTTCCACACGACTTGTGTGACAGCGTTCGTTTGTGATCAGGTAAGAGACCAATCGGGCCCTTTGAGTGGTGTATGAGAGGTCAAAGTCAAAGAGGCTGCGCTCTAAGACGATGTTAAGCGGAAAGTACCAGAAGTACTGAGAGGGTCGAGTCAAAGCGTCCAAGGGAGAGTCCAGAAGACAAGCACCGATGTATTCAATAAGTCGAGTCTGAAGTCTACAATGTAGTTACAGCGGACTTATATACGTAATCGAATGAGCGTCTAATGATAAGATATCGGAGTCATGTGGGCCCAAATATACGAAAGTGGAGGGCGTAGAGCTGAGCTTCTGATAGGGAATTAAGTAAGTGTCCGGTCTTAGAGATAAGGAGATAAGAGATAAAGGAAAGCATAAGCAAGTATAAACAGCACGTAAATATGTACAAATGGCGGTCACGGGGAAGGAAGTAGTGCACATGAGGGGTCCCAGGATGGGGACGTGATCAGGAAGTGAAGGGTGGGCGGAAGGGAAGGGTCCGTGTTGGGGAGGGTAAAGAAAAGTGGAGGACTGGGTCCTGGTCGTAACATCACCCTCCTTTCTGGTTCGAGCTGACCCAGCTAGAAACGCGCACCATCATCATCCTGCACCAGGTCCACATAATCGTCTGCTAAGTTTCGATCCTCCGTGGTATACGTCTCGTCAGCCGCACATTGGTGTGTGCGTAGGAAGCCATATGGGCCGCGTCGTCCACACTGGGGGCACATGTCGTAGATTGGGCAGTCTAGTTCACGATGGCCTGCATTGTGGCGTAAGCATTTACCACACCACCCCGAAGGGTTGACAATCGTCGGGGCAACTCCCATACGGCGGAAGATGCAGAACCAGCTCCAGTGTAGGTTGCTGCGGCAGTGACGACACCACTTGCGATTAAGGGGGCAGTTCCAGCTGATGTGATATTTGCTGTCACATCGCCAGCATGTCTCGCCTCAGGGGTTTTCATGCATTCGCGGCATCTCAAACCGGTTCGGCAGCAGTTGTGGTGCCGCTCCCAGTGATCGTGGTGGGAGGGGCCGCGCATAAGTATCTGCGTACCTTTCTGCGATGGTTTGGTACGCATCCCCCTTCTCTAATCTTTTCCGGATCTCTGTTAACTCTTGTTCCACTTGGAACATCCCTCTTGTGAGCCTCGTCATCTGCTTCGCATACTCTTTGTACTGGGTGTTCAACGTCGTGCGCAGTGCAAGGGTCTTCCGCAGTCTCATTACTTCTGCCTTGAGACGTGGAAGGCGCATATCGTTCATCACCTCGTCAATCGCAAACGCTCGGGGGTCGTCAGCCGCGAGATGTCCCAGCTGTTCGTCACTCATCGTGTGGTGGAGACGCCCAGTGTACCGCTCCTCCAAATAGACGGGGGCCCCGTAAACAGGTCCGTCTTTCTTCATACAGCCTGCGACGTCCATCCCTCCGTTGGTGTAAAAGATGTACTTAGCTATCTCTTTTGTTCCATCAGCCATTGTGATTTCAAGCGGGAAGTACATAGAAGAGTTCGGATTATTGGTGAAGAAGGGGAATTCGGGAACGTCGTCATCCTGTTCCATGCCGACGAGGTCATTCGGGTGCGGTTCTTCAGAGTGGTCAAAGTCGTCGTTGGGGTTTGGTGACTGGTTTTTAACTCGTTCTTCTGTGGCTTCGTAGTCGATAGGAGAGGAGGGACGAGTGGAGGGGTGAGCGGACGGGAAAGCCTCCACAACCACAGTAGTGGCGGTGAAGGCGTCAATGGCAGCGGAGGCAGCGATGAAGGAAGAGGACATGTTGGAGCGGGTAATAGAACGTTGCTGGTAAAGTGTGGTTCTGGGGGGGTCCGTCTAGGGCTAAGAATCAACTCCTTTTAACTATGTTCTGGGCGCTTGGGGATGTCGTAAATGGAACTCCGTGATAAGGGCCGGGGCGAAGATATTCCCGGCAGGTTCCCACGAACTGTCAGAGTCTGGGAATCCTTTCCACTTGATCAAGTAATGTAACTTGCGCCCTCGGCCTCTTCGGGATGAGTCCAGTATATGATCCACTTCCCACTCCGCTTCTCCATCAACAAGGTCAGGTGGTGGTCTTGGGAAGTTTTCACCATGCATGGAAGTTTCCTTGTACGGAGTCAGTAGCCGTGCATGGAAGACCGGATGGATCTTCCATTTCTCAGGGAGTTCAAGTTCATATGAAACATCCGACAGTTTCCTCCTGATTCGGAAAGGTCCGTGACATCGGGGCATTAGCTTAGCCGAGGGATGTGACGTGTGAATGTTCTTCCCTTCGAGCCAGACCCAATCATTGGCTTGATAAGGTGTGAATTTGTGAGGCAGTGCCGATAAGAGCTCTTGCGCCTTCAGTAGATTCTCATTGGCCGATTGTCGTAGTTCTTTCCATTGGTCGATACGTTGGGTTACGGATGGCACATTAGTGGGCTTATCTACCCATGTGGTTCGTGGGGTCCAGCCCATGATAAGGGAGAATGGAGTAGTCTTTGTTGTCCCATTGGGCCAGGAGTTGTGAGCAAACTCCGCTGTGGAGAGCCATTGGGCCCAATCATCCTGTCGTCTATTACACCAGAACCGCAGATACTGTTCTAACCACTGATTGGTTCGTTCCGACTGTCCGTCAGTCTGTGGGTGGTATGCTGTGGATATATTTTGTGTGATGTTCAATGTTTTGCACAGGGCTCGTGGAATGTCGATGTAAACCGAGTATCTCGATCGGAGATGATCTTCTGGGGGAGTCCATAGTGGCGGTAAACATGATCAAGGTATAGTTTTGCCACTCCTTCGGCGGTGATAGTTTCTTTGCACGGTATGAAAAGGGCTGCCTTCGAACAGTCATGATCGGTGATCGTAAGGATAGAGTCGAACCCTTGTGACTCAGGGAGTTTGACTATAAAATCCATAGCGATGGTCTGGAATGGGGTCGATGCGGTGGGTGTGATGGGGTATATTGGTGGGACTGTTGGGTGGGTGTTGACCTTGTTTGCCTGACATGCAGCGCATCCTTTCACATAGTCTTCGACGTCTCGTTTCATGTTGGGCCACCAATAATCTCGTTTAGTGAGGGTGTAGGTATTGGCGATGCCGGGGTGGCCAGCAGAGGGAAGGTCGTGGTGAAAATGGATCACCCCCCTCTTAATGTTGTCGCCACCGGTGACAACGAGTCGATCTCCGTCTTTCCACCATAGGCCGTTAATTTCTTTTAGGTTATGTGCATTGGCCCATGATCGGCAAAGTTCCTGGTTCATGTTCTGTGAGACCTGTGCCCATAGATCCATATCATGGAGGCTGACTATCGCAGTTCGTGCGAACACTTCTTCCGGGAGGACTACGATGTCATTATTGTCGTCCTCTTAGTGTGCATGTCTGGTCTGCACGACAATGCATCTGCTTGTGCATTACGGCTTCCCGCAATGTGTTTCAAAGTGAAGTTATATTCCTCGAGCTCTAGAACTTCTCGTGCCACTCGTCGACTGATTTTGTGAGGTTCTTTCCAATACAGAAGGTTGGAATGGTCCATGTGGATAACAGTTTTGTGAGAGGCGCCAGCCAGATAGGGTCGCCAGTGACGTAGGGCTTTGACAATGGCAAGCAACTCTCTATCCCAAATGTCGTAATTCCGTTCAGCGGGAGAGAAGGTCTCTGAGTAATATGCTACTGGGTGCAGAATTTGTGCGTCGTCACGTTGATACAGTACGGCTCCGTTTGCAAAGTGGGAAGCGTCTACTTCCAGTTCGAAGGGTTGATTTAGATCTGGTTGGATGAGTACCGGTTCTGTTCCTACAATGCCTTTAATTTGCTCGAACGCTTCCTGTTGGGGTGCATCCCAATGCCATGGCGTATCCTTTTTTAGAAGGTCGTTTAGTGGGCGAGCGATTCCCGAGAATCCTTTGACAAAGCGCCGATAGAAGTTACAGAACCCAATAAGGATCTGACATCTTTGATGCTCGTGGGTGTCGGCCATTCCCTAATTCCCTGTACCTTAACTGGGTCCATGCGTACGCGCCCTCCCTCGAGTATAACCCCAAGTACTCGACGCTTTTCTGTTCAAAGGAGCATTTTGCCGGTTTTAAGTAGAGGTCATGGTCGTGTAAGATATCCAAGACCTGATGGACGCGGGCTCGATGGTGAGAGAGATCGTCTTTAGTCGCAACTAAGATATCATCCATATAGACAACCACTTCTCCGGTTAGTATGAGCTCTCGGAATATGTGGTTCATCATCGCTTGGAATGTTGCCGGTGAGTTGGTCAACCCAAAAAACATGACGTTAGGTTCAAAAAGCCCTTGATTAGTCTTGAACGCGGCTTTCTCCTGATCCCCCTCGCGAATGCGTATGTTATTGTAACCCCAACGGATGTCCATTTTAGAGAACAACGCCTTGCTTCTCATTGTATCGATGAGTTCTGGTATGAGTGGGAGAGGATAGGTTTTCGGATCGTGTAAGCATTGATTCTCCGGTAATCCTGTACTGGGCGTAGTTTGCCGTCCTTCTTTTTGATGAAGAAGAAGGGTGACGCATAGGGTGATTTCGATGGGCGGATGTAACCTTTAGCGAGATGTTCTTCCAGAAAGGCGGTCAACGCCTCCTGTTCTTTTTGTGACAGAGGATAAATTTTACAGTCGATAGCAGGGGGGTATCTGGCATGAAGTCGATGGCGTGGTCCCAGGGTCGTGAAGGTGGGAATCGTTGAGATTCCTCCTCAGAGAATACCTTATAGTGACGTTGGTACTCTTTGGGACAGTATTTTCAAAGGTTTTGGCCTCCTGTCCTTCCATCGCTTTCTGTGCCAACTCAGAAGCCTTCGTCGTATAGCAGTATACTTGTCACTAGGCTCTAGGTCATCCCATGTGGCTCGCTCTCCCATAACAATGGCTCGGATGGCGGGATGTCGTACAGCATAGTCATACCCTAGGGATGTGATGATGACAGGGTAGAATTCTTTGCTCATGGTCGCATCGTCCATTTATCTTCGGCTCAAAGGCCGCAAGCCAGGGGTAACCCAGGATAAGATCTTCAGCACCAAGGTCGGTGACGAGGAAACGAATTGTCTTCGTGTTTTCTCCGACTTGTACATTTAGGTCGGTGTAGTGTGTGATTCTTCCGGCTTTGTTGGCTGTCCATCTATGTTCCAGATGTTTTTTTCTTGAGGGAGCATAAGTGTCCCTAATCCCAGGACTTTTACAAGTCGCTGGCTGATGAAGTTATCAGTGGCTCCAGAGTCCACCAGGATGTCTCGGTCGGCCGTCTTCTGTGTAGTTTCAAAATGTACTGGTATTTTCAACGATTTGAATCGACTAGTGTACACAGAAGTTACATGTAACGCTCTTGCCCAGGCGATGGGGTCGAGCCAATCAAAAATCCTTTTTGGCAAACGCCTTCTCCACTAGAATAGCCCGCACTTCTTCGCTTTCTTTCATCATATTTGCCCATATGTCATGGGCCTTTTCCTCTTTGGTGCGTTTGTCGACAGTGGTCGGGTTATTGGTAGCAGGACCGAGGTGGTAGTGGCTTCGGCTACACGTGCTCCCTTCTTTGGGCAATCTCGGGACATGTGTCCTTGGGCTTTGCAGCGGAAACATCTCCCCTCCTTCATCAGGGTCTGTCGTTCGTCTTCTGTGAGTGTGGCACGGACACGGGTTCTATCCGCCGAAGTATCCATGGCGTTTGGATCCCGTGTTGGGGCGTGCCCTGGGATTTCACTCCAAAAGCTGCCTTCCACTGGTCCCTTGTTTCCCTTTCTTTGTGTCAACCCCGAACCTTGTCTGAAAGTCGAGGTAATCTTGTTGCTGCCGACGTGCAGCATCTACCCAGTCGTCCCAGGTGTGTGGGTGGTGGAACTGGATTATGTTCTTTACCAGGGGGTTGGGGAGTCCTTGCGAGAAGAGGTCCAATGTAGCCTCTTCATCGGTGTCGTACCCGGCGCGATTGGCTAGGCTGCGGAATTTGGCGACGTATGCATCCAAATCCCCTCTTTCCATTTTCAGTGTTTTTAGTTCCCTAGCAGCTTTCTGCTTCGCCTGTCCGTCTGTAAAGGCGTCTTTGAATCGCTGGGCGATTGTTTCCCACAGTCCGGGACTTGTGGTTCGTCGCCCGGATGCTACTTGCTCATTTAACCACTCCAACTGCTCCATCGTCCAATCATCCACAGCTTCTCCTCTGATAAGTGACAGAAAGAGGTTGGCTCTTTGGAACGGATTGACCATCTGTGGGACATCATGGTTGAAGTTCTGGAAGGTAGTAAATTCCAGAATAAACTTCTTGCTTTGGGAGCGATCTCCCGTAAATGTCTGGGGCATTACTCCTGAGAGTCGTCCCGATGGTGGTGGAATGTTTGGGATAATTGTGGTAGGAGGGGGAGGCGGGTTCGGGGTAGGATCAGGGAGTTGTGCAGCGATTGTGGACATGGTGATTGGATGGATGGTGTCGGTGGATCGTATAGATATCTGGGGAGTTGCTAATGCAGGGGCTCTGATCGTAGCAGTCTCCGGTGCAACCTGGGTAGCAAGAGCTAATACTGGTGCGTCGTCGTTCTGGTCTGGTTCTATGTACTCTTCTTCAGAGTCGGTAACAATGGCCGGGGGGTTCTCCCTCCACGGTCCTAATCCAAATTCCAACGGAGCGGGTCCTGTGGTGACCCAAGAGTGTCGTCGATCCGAGTATCGGATACGATACCAAACTCTTTTCTCGTCGTCGTATTCTACCGGTTGGTATCTTCCGTCGTGATAGACGTAGTATCCAAACTCGGATTCAAAGTCTTTCCAGACGGCAGAGCCAAGTGTCTGTTGTGAAAGATTATTCTCGTCTCTGCGTTCGATGAGTTCTTCTTTGAACAAGGTCTGACTTCGGCTGGAAGAAGCCACGTTGGGAAGAGACTCGACTTGATGTTACGTCCGGTGCGGGACGTTCCACACAACTTGTGTGACAGCGTTCGTTTGTGATCAGGTAAGAGACCAATAGGGCCCCTTTGAGTGGTGTATGAGAGGTCAAAGTCAAAGAGGCTGCGCTCTAAGACGATGTTAAGCGGAAAGTACCAGAAGTACTGAGAGGGTCGAGTCAAAGCGTCCAAGGGAGAGTCCAGAAGACAAGCACCGATGTATTCAATAAGTCGAGTCTGAAGTCTACAATGTAGTTACAGTGGACTTATATACGTAATCGAATGAGCGTCTAATGATAAGATATCGGAGTCATGTGGGCCCAAATATACGAAAGCGGAGGGTGTAGAGCCGAGCTTCTGATAGGGAATTAAGTAAGTGTCCGGTCTTAGAGATAAGGAGATAAGAGATAAAGGAAAGCATAAGCAAGTATAAACAGCACGTAAATATGTACAAATGGCGTCACGGGGAAGGAAGTAGTGCACATGAGGGGTCCCAGGATGGGGACGTGATCAGGAAGTGAAGGGTGGGCGGAAGGGAAGGGTCCGTGTTGGGGAGGGTAAAGAAAAGTGGAGGACTGGGTCCTGGTCGTAACATTATCTATGACTCGTACTTTACATCAGGACACTTACATATTTTCCCACCAGAATCACAACTATACCAGATTCGTCTACGTATATTCTCATCTGGCCCACTTGACCCCATTCCCCATTTAGATACATTACAACTTCGTTGATACATCAAGTACATTACTCCGATTCAGACCCCGACCTCTATTACATATATAAGGCCTGCCTAGATAGCCTGTATGCCTTAGACTCGACTTCTTAATCGACTTGGTGCATTACCTTCTGGGTGATCCTAAGACCCGACCCTTGAATCATCTCAGTGCTTTTGGCACTCTTCTGCTCACCAATACTAAGGGATTAGCTCCTTGGTGTTGACCTCTCACCCGATCTCCGTGTACTTGAAAGACAGTGCACACCTGACTTCGTAGTTTCGCTATGCGACTTATCACACGTCGTGATGAACGCCCACACCAGGCGTTACATTAAGTTGAGTCTCCCCCACTGTGGCTTCTGTTGGCCCACACGCACTCCAGCAAAGGGACCTTAAGTAAGACCCTAACCCACACTCTAGAAAAGGAATGGCCACGTTGGGGATTGAACCCAAGACCTCTGGACAATCCGGGTCCGGCGCTCTAACCACTGAGCTACACAGCCTGGGTTCTACATGGAGCATAACCTTATATACCAAGGTCATGTGAGAGTTGCATCATGCGGCACTACACTTGTGTCAACAGCTTCATCTAGCCAAAGCCAGACCTTGCACACTGAAGAACTCATCGACCGTTGAGACAAGGATAACCTTTCACAACAGGTCCTTGGCTCTGCTGTCTGGAAAGATTTTGAAACTGAGTTTGGATACTACATCTATCACGACGACCAGTACCAGCCAGTTGAATATGACAAACAGAAATGAGTCTGGTACCGTATCCATTACTCTAGAAGCCACCATTCCTGGGTTACTACAGGACCTGCCCCACCAGAGTACGGCTTAGGACCTTGGAGAGAGAATCCTCCAGCCATCGTCACAGATTCAGAAACTGAAGAATACATCGAAGAAAGCAGCGAAGACACACAAGTCATAGCCCCTAGTTTTATGGCTCCGACAGTTGCACCCGAGAGTACTACATCCAGAATATCTGCTTTAGTCTCTCCCCAGATTACATGACAAACCTCAGACACCCCGACCATCACTTATCCAACAATGTCGACCATTGCTGCACAGTTACCAGACCCTGCTCCAATTGTCCCTGCTCCGAACCTCCCCCCCCCATCAGGACGCCTTACGGGAGTCCTGCCGACTACATTCACCGGTGACTGATCCCAGAGCAAAAAGTTCATGCTTGAGTTCAAGATGTTCAAAAACTTCAATCATGATGTTCCACAGATCGTAAACCCCTTCTAACGAACCAACCTTTTCCTCTCGCTTATCAGAGGGGATTCCATCGATGATTGGACAATGGAGCAGATTGAATGGCTGAACGACAGAGTTACAGCTGGAACCAGAACCACAGACGAGGATCTGTGGGATATAGTGGCGCAAAGATTTAAAGACACCTTCACAGATGGGCAGGCCAAGCAGAAGGCTGCCAGAGAATTGAAATCCTTGAAAATGGAAAGAGGGGACTTGGATGGCTATGTAGCCAGATTCCGCAACCTGGCCAAGAGAGTGGGGTATGATGTGAACAAAGAGGCAATGCTTGACCTCTTCTCCCAGGGATTGCCCAACCCCCTGGTGAAAAACATCATCCAATTCCATCACCCCGAGTCATGGAGCCAGTGGATGAGTGCTGCCAGAACACAGCAGCAGGACTATCTAGACTTCCAGACACGTTTTGGAATTGATACGAAGAAGGGTAAAACCCGTGATCAGTGGAAGGCGGCATTTGGGGTGAAACCCACTACTTCCCAAGACCCTAATGCCATGGATACATCGGCAGATCACACCAAAGCCCGCGCAGCCCTTACTGATGATGAAAAGAGAAACCTCATGAAGGAAGGGTGCTGCTTCCACTGCCGGGCGCAAGGGCACATGTCACAATTTTGCCCAAAGAAGACAGTTCATGCTGCTGAAGCAACCATGGCTACTACCACCATGACATCGCCAATACAGAACCTACCTACCCCAGTAAAAGAAAACCCGGTGACTGCCTCAAAGACCAAGGAACAGAAAGCAGCAGCAATTTGGGAGCATATGATGAACGAGGACGAGGCAGTACGTGCTCTGCTTGTCAATAAGGCCTTTGGCCAAAAGGATTTTTGATTGGCTCAACCCCATCAGCCTGGGCAAGAGCACTTCATGTAACTTCTGTGTACACTAGTCGTTTCAAATCTCTCAAAATACCAGTACACTTTGAAACTAAACAGAAGACGGCCGACAGACAGATATTGATCGACTCTGGAGCTACGGATAATTTCATCAGTCAATGACTCCAGAGGACACTAGGATTGGGGACACAATTGCTTCCCCAAGAGAAGAATATTTGGAACATAGATGGAACAGCTAACAAAGCTGGGAAAATCACGCATTGCTGTGATCTAGAAGTACAGGTTGGGGAACAGACCAAGCAACTCTGCTTCCTCATTACAGACTTAGGAGATGAAGATATGGTTTTGGGGTACCCATGGCTAGCAGCATTTGAGCCCAAAATCAACTGGGCAGAAGCAACGATGGACAAAGGTTTCTACCCAGTTCTCATTACATCCTTGGGATATGACTACGCTGCGCGACACCCCTTGACCCATGCTATCATCATGGGATCGGCCGTCACCTGGAGTGACGTGGAACCTGTGGATCAGGTGTATTGCTATGTTACAAGGGCATCAGAATTGGCCCAGGCAGAGGCACAGAAAAACCCAGAAAAGACGTTCGAAGAAGTAGTTCCAGCAGAATATCACCGACATTGGAAGGTCTTTTTGGAGGAAGAGTCACAACATTTCCCTCCCTCTCGACCTTGGGATCACACCATTGATTTTGTTCCAAACACCCCGCAATCAGTAGACTGTAAAATCTATCCACTGTCGCAGCCAGAGAAGGAGGCACTCTCCACCTTCCTGGAGGAACACCTGGCGAAAGGATATATACGACCCTCCAACTCACCCTATGCGTCACCCTTCTTTTTCATTAAAAAGAAGGATGGGAAGCTGCGACCAGTACAGGACTACAGACGGATTAACAAACTCATGGTGAAAAACAACTACCCACTTCCTTTGATCTCAGAAATCATCGATAAAATGCGCGATAAAGCCCTGTTCTCAAAGATGGACATTCGTTGGGGTTATAATAACATTCGTATTCGAGAAGGCGACCAGCCCAAGGCTGCCTTTAAGACCAATCAAGGACTTTTTGAACCCAACGTTATGTTCTTTGGCTTGACAAACTCACCGGCAACCTTCCAGTCTATGATGAATCATATTTTCCGAGACCTGATCCTTACAGAAGAAGTTGTGGTGTATATGGACGACATCCTAGTGGCTACAAAAGATGACATTCATCACCACTGGACCTGAGTTCACGAAGTACTGGAAATCCTGACAAAATACAACCTTTATTTGAAACCCGCCAAATGCTCCTTCGAGCAGAAGACCGTTGAATATTTGGGTGTCATCCTAGAAGGGGGACAAGTATGCATGGACCCTGTAAAAGTACAAGGCATCCGAGAGTGGTCTATCCCTCAGTGTACCAAAGACATCAGGTCGTTCATCAGTTTTTGTAATTTCTACCGACGCTTCATCAAAGGATTCTTGGCCATCGCCCAACCACTTAATGATCTGTTGAAAAAGGATGTACCCTGGCACTGGGACAAATTACAGCAGAAGGCATTTGACCAGATAAAAGCGATCATCAGCTCTGAACCAGTTCTTATTCAACCCGACTTAGCCAAACCCTTCGAACTGGAAGTTGACACCTCCATGTATGCCAATGGCGCGGTTTTATCACAGAAAGATACTGGAGGAGTCCTTCATCCAGTTGCATTCTACTTGGAAACATTCTCTTTGGCAGAAAGGAACTATGACATTTGGGACAGGGAATTGCTGGCTATTGTGAAAGCATTATGACATTGGCGACCGTACTTGGCTGGATCCCCACACAAAACCATCATCTATACGGATCATTCCAACCTCCTCTACTGGCAGGAGCCCCATAAGATTAGCCGACGAGTAGCACGTGAAGTCTTAGAGCTTGAAGAGTACAACTTCGTGCTCAAGCACCTACCTGGAGCCCGTAATGCACGAGCCAACACCCTGTCTAGACCAACCAGCCATGATGAAGGAGAAAATGACAATGATAATATAGTCGTTTTACCAGAAGAAGTTTTTGCAAAGACCGTGGTCATCAGCCTTCATGACATGGATTTATGGGCCCAAGTGACACAGAACATGAATCAGGAGCTGTGCAAATCCTGGGCAGAGCCGCACAACATAAAAATGAAAAACGGCCTCTGGTGGAAAGATGGTGACCGATTGGTTGTCACTGGTGGCGACAACATTAAGAGGGGGGTGATCCATTTTCACCACGACCTTCCCTCTGCAGGACACCCAGGGATTGCGAATACTTATGCCCTTGCCAAGTGAGACTATTGGTGGCCAAACATGAAGAAAGATGTGGAAGCATACATCAAAGGATGTGCAGAATGCCAGGCAAATAAAGTAAACACTCACCCAAGACCGCCAGCACTTTCACCCATTACACCGATAGCAACAGCCCCCTTCCAGACCATTGCCATGGACTTTATTGTCAAACTTCCACAGTCACAAGGATACAACTCGATACTCACCATCACGGACCATGATTATTCAAAGGCTGCCCTCTTCATCCCCTGCAATGAAACAATATCAGCAGAAGGAGTTGCGAAACTTTACCTAAACCATGTCTACCGGCACTATGGACTCCCCCAAAAGATCATTTCGGACTGAGACCCACAATTTGCATCCATGTTCGCCTGGGCCCTCTGTAAACACCTCGACATCCAGCAGAACATCTCCACAGCATATCACCCTCAAACAGATGGTCAATCAGAGCGCACAAATCAATGGTTAGAACAATACCTTCGATTCTGGTGTAATGAATGGCAGGACGACTGGGCAGAATGGCTGGCGACAGCTGAGTTTGCGCATAACAGCTGGCCAAACGGAACGACGAAAGCCACCCCCTTCTCCCTTATTATGGGATGGGACCCTCACACCACATGGACGAATAAACCCACAAATGTACCATCCATAACACAGTGTATCGGCCAATGGGAGGAGATATGGGAATCGGCCAATAGAAACCTTCAAAAGGCGCAAAGAACCCTGGCCAAGAAACCCACTAGGTTTACGCCCTATCAGGTCAGAGATCAAGTCTGGTTAGAAGGGCATAACATCCACACATCACACCCAACAGCAAAATTAGCTCCCAGATGCCACAGCCCCTTTTCAATTGAACAGAAGCTCTCAGACGTCACGTATAAGCTCACGTTACCTGCTGCCTGGAAGATACACCCTGTTTTCCACGCTGGCCTTCTGACACCATACAAAGAAACTTCTATTCATGGGCAGAATTTCCCCAGACCTCCTCCTGACCTAGTCAACAGAGAGCTGGAATGGGAAGTAGAACATATCGCTGATGTGAAATGGAAGGGTAGAGGGTGCAATTGGAAGCTCCACTATCTGATCAAATGGAAGGGATTCCCTGACGCTGACAACTTGTGGGAACCTGCTGCAGATGTCTTTGCGCCCAAGCTCATCGAAGACTTCTACAGATGCCACCCAGAAGCAGATAAAGAGCACAGTAGAATACGTGTTGCTGGACAACTCTCTCCCCCACAATCAACCAGAACAGCACCCATGTCACCATCCAGAGTCCACACCTCCACCGCCATCGATGTGTTTCCCCTATCTACTCCTGTGCATCCTCCTTCTCGCCCACTTTCTCCTATTGACTACGATGCGGCTGCCAAAGTGGCCGAAGGGGACAGAATCATCAACATCGACGAAGATTTTAATCTGCCCGAACACCCCCATCCCAATGACCTGATCAACGTCAACTTTGGCGACAAGGCCCCTGAATTCCCATTCTTCCCAAATGACCCGAACTCCCAATTCTACTTCCCACTCATGATCCCGTTGTCCAAGAATGACGGCACCACGGAAGTAGCCAAATACATTTATTACACCAATGAAGGTATGGATGTGGCTGGGTGTTTGGAGAAAGGAGGGCCAGTCTATGGGGCCCCAGTCTACCTAGAAGAAAAGACTGTCAACTGACTTCACTATGTGCTGGGGCCCGAACATCTGCAACACCTCGTGGCCCACGACCCACGCACCTTTGCCATCAACAAGGTGCTTTGGGATTTATGCATGCCACGACTGACTGCAGAGATTGCATGACTGCGCAAGTTCCAGGCGCTCAGGGACAATTTGGAGATGCAGCATCGAGACTATGAGTGACAAATGGTAAAGATTAATTGGGGGGTTTTCGATATAGAACATCACCTGGCAAGTATCAGAGAAAGGTTAGAATGAGGAGAAGCATACCAGATTATATCCGAATGGTACGCCAATATTTTTGCCTGGCCGCTCCCCTGTCGCCGCCTCAATCTTGCTCCTCGACTCAACCCCCGCTGCTTTGAAATGCTGCGCCTCCACAAAAACCCCGATGGTAAGCTTTGCTGGTGCTGTAGCAGCAAGTACCACCTCAGCTGGTGTTGTTGTTACGACCCCTGCCTAGCAACCCGATTTTCTTCATGATCCCCAGCGACGACCCTACCCATCCCCCTACTTTACACTTCCTGATCATGTCCCCTTCCTGGGATCCGTCACATGCTTTACTTCCTTCCCCGTGATTGACTTTGCCTCTGTTTACCTCGCTTTGTTCATGATTGACTCCTTTTCCCTTATCTCTTATCCCTTATCGTATGACCGGACACTTACTTAGTTCCCTATCAGAAGCTAGGCTCTACGCCCTTCGCTTTCGTATATTTGGGCCCACATGACTCCGTTCTCTTATCTCGTAGACGCCCATTCGATTACGTATATAAGTCCGCTGTAACTACAATGTAGACCTCAGACTCGACTTATTGAATACATCGGTGTTTGTCTTCTGGACTTCCCCTTGAATCCTCTGACTCGATCGTCTCAGTGCTTTTGGCACTTTCCGCTCAACATCGTCATTAGGGAACAGCCCCTTTGACTTTGACTCATCCATTCGAACTCCGAGAGGCCTTATTGACCTCTCACCTGAATAACGTATGAAGCTGTCGCACAAGTCGTGCAGAACGTCTCACACCGGACATAACATCAAGTCGAGTCTCTCACAGTGGCTTCCAGCCGCAGTCAGACCCTCTTCCGGGAAGAACTCATCGAACGCAGAGATGAGAATAATCTTTCACAGCAAGTACTTGGCTCTGCCGCCTGGAAAGACTTCGAATCCGAGTTTGGATACTACGTCTATCACGACGGAAGATACCAACCGGTAGAATACGACGAAGAGAAAAGAGTTTGGTATTGTATCCGATACTCGGACAGTCGAAGCTCTTGGGTTACAACCAGACCTGCCCCACCTGAATTTGGACTAGGCCCGTGGAGAGAAAACCCTCCGGCCATTGTCACGGACTCTGAACCAGAGGAGTATGTAGAAGAACATAGCGAAGAAGCACTGGTATTAGCGTCGTCTACAGCCCCAGTTGCACCCGAAGTTGTCACGTTCAGAGCCCCTGCTTTGACAACTCCCCAGATCTCTATACAATCCACCAACACCGTCACCCCGTTTTACCAGAACATGTCCACCATTGCCGCCCAGCTTCCAGACCCCGCCCCACCAGCCCCAGTGGTGGCACCACCAAACATTCCTCCCCTGTCCGGGTGACTATCAGGAGTGCTTCCCCAAATGTTCACTGGGGACCGCTCACAAAGCAAAAAATTCATGTTGGAGTTCACAACCTTTAAAAACTTCAACCATGACGTCCCGCAGATTGTCAACCCATTTCAACGAGCCAATCTGTTCCTTTCCCTAATTCGGGGGGATGCGGTTGACGACTGGACCATGGAACAGCTGGAATGGCTGAATGAACAAGTCGAAAGTGGGCGTCGTACCACTAGTGAAGGTCTTTGGGAGACCATCGCTGAGCGGTTTAAGGATGCCTTCACGGATGGGCAGGCCAAGCAGAAGGCAGCCCGGGAACTAAAGTCCCTCAGAATGGAGAAGGGAGAACTTGATGCATACGTCGCCAAGTTCAGAAGTCTAGCCAACAGGGCCGGCTATGACACGGACGAAGAGGCAACGTTAGACCTCTTTTCACAAGGTTTGCCCAACCCCCTGGTCAAGAATATTATTCAGTTTCATCACCCCCACGACTGGGATACTTGGGTTGACGCTGCTTGGAGGCAGCAGCAAGACTACCTTGACTTCCAGACAAGGTTTGGAATTGACACCAAAAGAGGAAAGACCCGAGACCAGTGGAAGGCAGCATTTGGAGTGAAGCCCACGCCACATGGCCAGAGAGATCCAAACGCTATGGATACCTCTGCAGACCGGGCCCGAGCTCGGGCAGCACTTACGGAAGACGAGCGGCAGACACTAATGAAAGAAGGGCGCTGCTTCCATTGCAGAGCATTGGGACATATGTCCCGGGACTGTCCCAAGAAGGGAGCATGAGTTGCTGTCGCCACAGTGGCACCGGAACACCCCATTCAGAACAACCCCCCTGTCGTGGACAAGCGGTCAAAAGAAGAAAAGGCTCAGGACATATGGGCCAACATGATGAAGGAGAGTGAGGAAGTGCGCGCCATACTAGTAGAGAAGGCATTTGCAAAGAAGGATTTTTGTTAGGCTCAAACCCATCGGCCTGGGCACGAGCACTCCATGTTACCTCTGTGTATGCTAGTCGATTCAAATCGTTGAAAATACCAGTCCATTTTGAAACTACACAGAGGACGGCCATCGAGATATTTTAGTGGACTCCAGAGCCACAGACAATTTTATTCACCCACGACTAATCAAGACGATGGGTTTGGGACGGCTGGCACTTCCCCAGGAAAAGAACATTTGGAACATTGACGGAACGGCCAACCGCGCCGGAAAAATCACTCATTACACGGATCTGAAGGTCCAGGTTGGAGAGACCATGAAGAACATTCGCTTCCTGATTACGGATCTGGGAGACGAAGATCTTATCTTAGGGTATCCGTGGCTTGCCGCGTTCGAGCCCAAGATCAACTGGGCTGACGCGACAATGGATAAAGAATCATATCCCACTATCATCACGTCGATAGGCTATGACTACGCAGTCAGACATCCAATGATAAAAGCCACGGGGAGGGGAAGACCCAGGACACTGTTACGCTACTAAAGCATCGGAACTAGCCCAAAAGGCAGTACAAGGGCAGGCGGAAAAAACATACAGCGATGTAGTGCCAAGCACCTACCATCAGCATTGGAAGGTGTTTTCGAGGAAGATCCCAGTGTTTTCCACCTTCCAGACCATGGGACCACGCCATAGACTTACTCCCTGATACGCCAATGGCAATAGATTGCAAAATCTATCTGCTGTCCCAGTCTGAGCAGGTGGCATTGACGGAGTTCCTGGAAGAACATTTGGCAAAAGGATACATTCGCCCATCCAAGTCACAGTACGCTTCACCC
Organism: Multifurca ochricompacta; assembly: GCA_022496185.1. Taxonomy (NCBI): domain Eukaryota; kingdom Fungi; phylum Basidiomycota; class Agaricomycetes; order Russulales; family Russulaceae; genus Multifurca; species Multifurca ochricompacta. The sequence continues at coordinate 532,792 of WTXG01000011.1, forward strand.
TTCTTCTTCATCAAAAAGAAGGATGGCAAGCTGCGACCAGTCCAGGATTATCGGCGAATTAACGCATACACCGTGAAAAACGCCTACCCCCTGCCGCTCATCTCCGAACTTATTGACACCATGAGGGATAAGTCCCTCTTCTCAAAGATGGACGTGCGATGGGGTTATAACAACATCAGGATCAAGGAAGGTGACCAGTGCAAGGCGGCGTTCAAAACAAATCAAGGGTTGTTCGAACCCAATGTTATGTTCTTTGGCCTCACGAACTCGCCGGCAACATTCCAGGCCATGATGAACCACATCTTCCGTGATCTCATTCTCACAGGAGAGTAGTGGTCTATATGGACGACATTCTAGTAGCCACCCCAGATGACCTGGACCACCACCGAAGTCGGGTACATCAGGTGTTGGATATACTGCATGAACATGACCTCTATCTCAAGCCTGCCAAATGCTCCTTTGAACAGCGGAGCGTTGAATACCTAGGGGTCATCCTGGAAGGAGGACAAGTACGTATGGATCCCATTAAAGTACAGGGAATCCGGGAGTGGCCCGTGCCAACCTGTGTCAAGGATGTCCAATCGTTCATTGGATTCTGTAACTTTTACCGACGATTCGTCAAGGGGTTTTCAGGCATCGCACGACCACTGAACGACCTGTTGAAAAAGGATGTACCATGGCATTGGGATGCCGCACAGCAGCAGGTGTTTGAACAGATTAGGGCCCTCGTTGGCTCAGAGCCAGTACTTATCCAACCAGACCTAGGCCGCCCTTTGAAGTAGAAGTGGACGCCTCGCACTTTGCGAATGGGGCAGTATTATACCAGAGAGACGCCGCACAAGTACTCCACCCAGTGGCATACTATTCCAAACCTTCTCCCCTGCTGAGAGGAACTACGACATCTGGGATAGGGAGCTTTTAGCCATAGTCAAGGCGTTGCAACACTGGCGACCCTATTTGGCAGGCACCCCTCATAAGACCGTCATTCACACTGATCATTCCAACCTCTTGTACTGGAAGGAACCCCACAAGATCAGCCGGCATGTAGCACGAGAAGTCCTGGAATTAGAAGAATATAACTTCACGTTGAAACACATTGCTGGGAGTCAGAATGCTAGAGCAGATGCATTATCGCGCAGACCAGACATGCATACAGGGGAAGACAACAATAACGACATCACTGTCCTCCCAGAAGAGGTATTCGCCAAGACGGCCGTCGTTAGTCTCCATGATATGGACCTTTGGGCACAAGTTTCCCAAAATATGAACCAAGACCTGTGTCGTTCATGGGCTGACGCTCACAATTTAAAAGAGATCAGCGGTCTTTGGTGGAAAGATGGAGATCAACTCGTTGTCACCGGTGGTGACAACATTAAGAGGGGGGTGATCCATTTTCATCACGACCTTCCCTCCGCTGGCCATCCAGGCATTGCCAACACCTACGCCCTGGCCAAGAGAGACTATTGGTGGCCCAATATGAAAAAAGACATTGAGAGCTACGTACGAGGATGTGCATCATGTCAAGCAAACAAGGTGAACACGCACCCAAAAATCCCACCAATGCTTCCCATTACCCCCAGTACATCGACTCCTTTCCAGACCATCGCCATGGACTTCATTGTCAAGCTGCCCAAATCACAAGGCTTCGACACTATCCTTACAATCACAGACCATGATTGCTCCAAAGCGGCCCTCTTCATTCCCTGCAATGAAACCATCACAGCTGAAGGAGTGGCGAAACTATACCTGAACCACGTATACCGTCACTACGGACTCCCTAAAAAGATCATCTCTGACCGAGATACCCATTTTACATCGGCGTTTGCGAGAGCCTTATGCAAGACGCTGGACATCACGCAGAATATTTTGACAGCATACCATCCACAGACAGACGGACAGTCTGAGCGGACGAACCAATGGTTGGAACAGTATCTCCGGTTTTGGTGCAACGGCAGGCAAGACGATTGGGCAGAATGGCTGTCGACCGCAGAATTCGCTCACAATTCATGGCCCAATGGAACGACAAAATCCACCCCTTCTCCCTTATCATGGGCTGGACTCCACGCACCACATGGACAGAGAAGCCCATCAATGTCCCGTCAGTAACCGAACGGATCGGCCAATGGGAAGAGCTGCGGCAATCAGCCAATGAGAATCTGGTAAAGGCGCAACAGCTTCTGGCAGCACAGCCAAGCACATTCACACCTTATCAGACCAATGACTGGGTATGGCTCGAGGGTAGGAATATTCACACGTCACACCCCTCGGCCAAATTAGCGCCCCGACGTCATGGACCCTTCCAAATCACAAGGAAGCTGTCAGACGTCTCTTACGAATTGCAGTTGCCGCCGAAATGGAAGATCCATCCAGTCTTCCATGCCAAGCTTCTGACCCCTTACAAGGAAACCCCCATTCATGGAGAGAACTTCCCGAGACCCCCGCCTGACCTTTTCAACGGCGAAGAAGAATGGGAAGTGGAGCGCGTTCTAGACTCCAAGCGACAAGGCCGAGGGCGCAAGTTGTATTACCTGATCAAGTGGAGAGGTTTCCCAGACTCTGACAACTCGTGGGAACCAGCCGGGGATATCTCTGCCCCGGACCTGATTGCGGAGTTCCATTTACGACATCCCCAAGCGCCCAAGAACAGTTAAAAAGGGAGGCCAACTCCAGACTTTTCCCCAGAACAACGCTTCACCAGCAACGTCCTAACCACACCTTAAACATGTCCTCCTCCTTTGTCGCTGCCTCTGCCGCCATCGATGCCTTCACTGCCACTACCGTGGTCGTGGAAGCCTTCCCTTCTGCTCACCCCTCCACTCGTCCCTCCTCCCCTATCGACTATGACACTGCGGAAGAACGCGTTAAGAACCAATCCCCCAACCCCAACGACGACTTTGAACACTGCAAGGAGCCACATCCCAACGACCTCATGGGCATGGAAATGGACGACGAGGTCCCCGAGTTCCCGTTCTTCGCCAACAATCCAAACTCGTCGATGTACTTCCCACTCGAAATCACCATGGCGGATGGCACTAAGGCGATAGCTAAGTACATCTTTTATACCAACAGAGGGATGGATGTCGCAGGATGTATGAAGAAGAATGGTCCCATTTATGGGGCCCCGGTCTATTTGGAAGAATGCTATACAGGACGGCTGCACCACACCATGAGTGATGAGCAGCTAGGGCATTTAGCCGCTGAAGACTCTCGTGCCTTTGCAATCGACGAGGTACTGAACGACATGCGTCTCCCGCGCCTCAAAGCCGAGGTAATGAGGCTGTGGAAGAACTTGACACTGCGTACGACTCTCAACAAGCAGTACAAGGAACACGCAAAGATGATGACGAGATTGACCAGTGGGATGTTCCAGGTCGAGCAGGAGCTGGTAGAGATCCGAAAGAGGTTGGAAACGGGGGATGTGTACCAGACCATTGCTGAAAGGTACGCTGACACGTATGCACGACCCCTCCCTCCACGATCGTTGGGGGCTGCACCAAGGCTGTTGCCCAATCGGTTCGAAATGCCGCGGATGCACGAGAACCCCCGTGGAGAAACATGTTGGCGGTGTGACAGTAAGTACCACATCAGCTGGAACTGTCCCCTCAATCGCAAGTGGTGTCGCCACTGCCACAGTAACCTGCACTGGAGCCGGTTCTGTATTTTCCGCCGTATAGGTGTTCCCCCGACAGTCATCAATCCATCCGGCTGGTGCGGCAAGTGCCTGCGTCACAACGCAGGGCATCGCAAGTTGGACTGCCCTGTCCATGACCTCTGTCACTCGTGTGGACAGCGCGGCCCCTACGGCTTCCTTCGTGCACATAGGTGTCCCCAGGATGAGGATAAGGAAAATTACACCATGGACGATCGTAATGTAGCCGATGATTACCTGGACTTGGTGCAGGACAATGATGGTACGAGTCGTTTCTAGCTGGGTCAGCTAGAGCCAGAAGAGGGGGTGATGTTACGACCCCTGCCTAGCAACCCGATTTTCTTCATGATCCCCAGCGACGACCCTACCCGTCCCCCTACTTTACACTTCCTGATCATGTCCCCTTCCTGGGATCTGTCACATGCTTTACTTCCTTCCCCATGATTGACTTTGCCTCTGTTTACCTCGCTTTGTTCATGATTGACTCCTTTTCCCTTATCTCTTATCCCTTATCATACGACCGGACACTTACTTAGTTCCCTATCAGAAGCTAGGCTCTACGCCCTTCGCTTTCGTATATTTGTGTTACGCTCAGAGGGGCGTACGCGGTCGAGTGTGGGCGGCTAGGTCACAGAGACAAGGTCAGGACGATCTTGGGTCGATGCGGAAGACAATAAGTCCAACGCTACGCTCAGTCACAAGCCAATCAGTGTGCAAGGCCCCAGAAGGACAAAGCACCAAAGAGAGGAGTCCGGGTGGTGAGACGCAAGGAAGGAAGTTAAAGGTCCACAAGGCTACTGATTGTCACAGGAGCTCAAGATGGGGAACCATCTGAGCGAGACTAGCTAGGGTATATATACATGCTGGTACTAGCTTAGTCATCCGTTCTTATCATGCTTATCTAGACGCTTGTGGTTCTGGACGTGTGACTATGTGTCACAGCCAGGTCTCTGCTGTGTCTAGGATTGTTCAAGTCAAGCCCCTTCAAGATATGGAGTGCCTGCAAGGTCAAGACTGTCAAGGACAAGTTGGTTCAAGGGGTCAGGGTGAACCACAAGAGCCGGGATCAAGGATCAAGGATCAAGGTCAAGGCTATCAAGAGCAAGTCAATTCAAGGTGTCAACGCAAACCACAGAGGGCCGCGGTTAGGGTTCAAGGCCCACACAAGATAAGAAGGGCACGCGTGCAAGAAGCGAGTCGAAGCAGTGGCAATAGGCCCTGCTGGAGGTTCTGGGGTGAAGGCTTCCTAAGTTGCAGCTTAGGAAGTTCAAGGGGATTCTGGTGAAGAACAGTAGACCTGTATTAGATACAAGAGAACAGACTTAAGGTCTGTCTCTCCAATATGTCCTGCTTAAATACATGTACTCTAGTGTCTTGTAAGTAAGGTAGAAGATTCAATATAGTAAAGTAAAAGTCCATGTGAATCTCCAGTGGAGATTGAGACAGGAAATGTAAGTGGTGTTGCACCCACTCCAAAAGTAAATGAGTGCCAGTCCAAGTCAGTCTAAGTCCGAAAATCAGATCAGATAAGAAAAGATCATCAACTCCAGTCACATGACTCGGAGTGAGAAGTCCAAACGTTGAGATGAAAGTCGAACGCGCGCGAGTCGAAAAACCGTCACAAAAGTCACACGCGCGTCACAAGCGCGTCACAAACCGTTACATTGACAAAAAGCGTCACACTATGGAACCTTCCATCAGAACCAGTGCCACCGTCTTCCCACGTCAACTAAGGTTCATCAATACATCAAACCTTATGCTGCGTGCTTCTTCTTTCCATCAGAACATGCCGTACCTGCAGCGCTTCTTGTCTTCTGCGTGGGACACCATGACTAAGCGTTGGGGGTCTTGTCTGGGAGCCCATCTCTGGGCACCCCAAACCGTTCCCTCACATCGCCTAGACTTGGGCCTCCCCCGCGTCTTGCAGTCTGCTTGGTACGCTGGATGGGTCGTGACAATTTGGGCCCACATGACTCCGTTCTCTTATCTCGTAGACGCCCATTCGATTACGTATATAAGTCCGCTGTAACTACAATGTAGACCTCAGACTCGACTTATTGAATACATCGGTGTTTGTCTTCTGGACTTCCCCTTGAATCCTCTGACTCGATCGTCTCAGTGCTTTTGGCACTTTCCGCTCAACATCATCATTAGGGAACAGCCCCTTTGACTTTGACTCATCCATTCGAACTCCGAGAGGCCTTATTGACCTCTCACCTGAATAACATACGAAGCTGTTGCACAAGTCGTGCAGAACGTCTCACACTGGACGTAACAGTTGTCCCATGGCCAAGAAATGATGCCAACATTGCCAAAGCACCTCGCATTGGAGTCGCCAATGTCTATTCTGATGACTCATGCAGGCTCCCACCATCCAAAACCCGTCGGGATGGTGCAGAAAGTGTCTCTCCCATAATGCTGGCCACCGAGAAATTGATTGTCACGTTTACGATGGCTGCTTTTGCTGTGGGAGACGGGGGCCCTATGGTTTTCTACGAACACACGTTTGCCCCGCAGATGAAGAAAAGGAGAACTACGATGCAGACCACTATGCCATAGCTGACAACTACCTCTCCCTGGTTCAGGATGACGATGGTATGCCAATCTAGCTGGCTCTGCTAGGACTTAGAGAGGGGGTAATGTTACAAACCCTGCTACGTCGTCTCTTTCCCTTCCCTCATCACACAACTTGCTGTTTGGATGTGCTTGTCCCTTTGTTGACTATGTTGTGGCTGCCATTGTACTTGTTTGTTCCTTATCTCTGACTCATGCTGTGCTTATCTATGACTCATACTTTACATCAGGACACTTACATATTTTCCCACCAGAATCACAACTATACCAGATTCATCTACATATATTCTCATCTGGCCCACTTGACCCCGTTCCCCATTTAGATACATTACGACTTCGTTGATACATCAAGTACGTTACTCTGATTCAGACCCCGACCTCTATTACGTATATAAGGCCTGCCTAGATAGCCTGTATGCCTTAGACTCGACTTCTTAATCGACTTGGTGCATTACCTTCTGGGTGATCCTAAGACCTGACCCTTGAATCGTCTCAGTGCTTTTGGCACTCTTCTGCTCACCAATACTAAGGGATTAGCTCCTTGGTGTTGACCTCTCACCCGATCTCCGTGTACTTGAAAGACAGTGCACACCTGACTTCATAGTTTCGCTATGCGACTTATCACACGTCGTGACAAACGCCCGCACCAGGCGTTACAAATAGAGCTATTTAACCATGGTTTACATTCTCAGAATATTATAATTTCCCAATGCACCCCACCTCCTCTGCTCAGAAAGAAAACATGCTCTCTCTGGTCTCTGAAGGTCATTCCACTTGGACTATTGCCTCCAGACTCAGCCTCAGCCAGTCCACAGTCTCTAGGACACTCAGAACCCTCCATTTTGACCAGAAAATCTCCTCTGGTGGCCATCCTTCCAAGCTCTCCACTACCTCCCAGAGGGCTATCTTCACTCAAATGACTACTGGATGTTGACACAAGACATGTCTGGAGATGCTTCAGGCATCTAAGGTTTACTTCAGCTGTAGATTAGATTAGATTAGACTTCAGAGCTTTGGACTTTTTATGATATCTTTATTACATTTTCTCTCACCTTACTCAGCTGATTAGTGATGGACTTAGTAATGCACAGTTAGCACATGACTTCTCTTTGGCCAATGGCCTTTATCCCTCTTTGTTTACTGACCAGCACTTGTGGACTTATTCCCAGTGTGCACAGACCATCCCTTGGTGTATATAAGGGTGTCTGTTTTGTCTCTTACACTTCAGAGTTATTGTCATGAACTGACACCCTAGAAGACCTCCTGACCCCCTAGAATCCCTAGATGCTCCCAGAGACCTTGTAGAACCCTCAGAGACAAAGATAACCCTAGATTCAGACCAGAGAAGGGCTGGTCCAGACCAGGGCCAGACTCCTGCCAAATTGGAGACCTGTGAGAAGAGTACTAACAGAACCCCACAATGCCTAAACAGCAGTCCACAAACTGCGGACTGTGGACTGCGGATTTCTAAGCCCAAAAGTGGGGCTATTCTCATTGGTGGATCAGTAGGGAGTTAAAGTGAAGTTAACCTCCCCTAAAGTGGTGCACAGACCAAAGTCCCGGTTGTAATTACATATATAAACCCTTTGGGAATAGAATGGACAGCTCCAGACTGTCCACTTGTGATCTGGTTCCTGATTACCTAGGAGATTAGCCCCACCTTGTGGAAGGCTTCTCATCCCTTGCCTTTGAGCTGTTCACTTTGTCTCCCTGCACTTTCACCCTCACTCTCATCCTTTGCCCACTTCCAAATCCTTCCCCTCAAATACAATCCACTGTCCAGACAGTTGACAGTGAGTTGTAACATTTGGACAGTCTCTTTTACAGCAGACAGTGACTGACAAAGTGCCCTAGTGTCCCAAAACAGCTCCCCTGTGTGTTATGTCCAGTGCGGGATGTTCCACATGACTTGTGTGACAGTGTTGTATGTGTATTCAGATAAGAAACCAATAAGGCTCCTTGGAGTTAATGGGGACGAGTCAGAGTCAAAGGGGCTGTTCCCTAAGACTTCTGTTGAACAGAGGAGTGCCGAAAGCACTGAGACAGACGAGTCAAAGGTTCAAAGGAGATGTCTGAAAGACAAGCACTGATGTATTCAATAAGTTGAGTCTGAGGTCTACAAGGTAGATACAGTGGGCTTATATACGTAATCGGATGAGCGTCTACAAGATAAGAGTCATGGAGTCAAGTGGGCCCAAATATACAAAAGTGGAGGGTGTAAAGCCTGGCTTCTGATAGGGAATTAAGTAAGTGTCTGGTCGTAAAGATAAGAGATAAGAGGACAATCATAAGTAAAGCAATGTAAACAAATGCAAAGGCAATCATGGGGAAGGGAGTAAGGCATGTGATGGGTCCCAGGAAGGATGTAACACCTGGTGCAGGCATTCAGCACGACGTGTGACAAGTTGTGTAGCAAAACTACGAAGTCAAGTGTGCACTGTCTTTCAAGTACACAGAGATCAGGTGAGAAGTCAATACCAAGGAGCTAATCCCTTAGTACTGGTGAGTGGAAGAGTGCCAGAAGCACTGAGACAATTCAAGAGTCAGGTCCTAGGATCACCCAGAAGGTAATGCACCAAGTCAATTAAGAAGTTGAGTCTGAGCTGTACAGGGCTATCTATGTAGGTCTTACAGTGCCTCACAAAACTGAGTCAATGTTTTGCACTTTTGCACTGTTTGTTGAATATCACATCAGCCAAAACAAATATAAACAAAGTCTTGGTAGACCATAAAGGTACAAGATAAGGGTTATGTAATGCAACAAACATTATGTAAGTCTGATCAAAACCTGTGGAGCTATGCCCATTTCAAATTGGGGACTCATTGACTCAGTTTTGTGAGTGGGTATCAGAAATATCAGAATCTGATGCTCCACCAAATGTACAGCAACCAATCCTTAATATATGGTTACCATAGTTATATTAATATTGATGGGACCTGGAATAGAGCTATTTAACCATGGTTTACATTCCCAGAATATTATAATTTCCCAATGCACCCCACCTCCTCTGCTCAGAAAGAAAACATGCTCTCTCTGGCCTCTGAAGGTCATTCCACTGACACTATTGCCTCCAGACTCAGCCTCAGCCAATCCACAGTCTCTAGGACACTCAGGACCCTCCTTCCCAACCATCAGTCACCTCATTTTGGTCATCCTTCCAAGCTCTCTGCTACCTCTGAACATGCTATCATGATACAAATCACCACAGGAAAGGTTGGCAATGCTGTCCAGGCCACAAAGCACATCAATTCCATCATCCCCAACCATGTCTCTTCATAAACTGTGCACTGGGTTCTTAAACAACATTCATTCAAGGCTGTAACAAAGAAGAAAAGGCCACTACTCTCTGCAGTACATTGCAAGAAGCACTTAGCCTTTGCTTTGAAGTACCAAAACTGGACTATGGGTGACTGGAAGAGGGTCATTTGGTCAGATGAGACCAAAATCAACAGGTTAGGGTCAGATGCCAGTCCTCCATAGTCCAGTTTTGGTACTTCAAAGCAAAGGCTAAGTGCTTCTTGCAATGTACTGCAGAGAGTAGTGGCCTTTTCTTCTTTGTTACAGCCTTGAATGAATGTTGTTTAAGAACCCAGTGCACAGTTTATGAAGAGACATGGTTGGGGATGATGGAATTGATGTGCTTTGTGGCCTGGACAGCATTGCCAACCTTTCCTGTGGTGATTTGTATCATGATAGTAGTGATGTGCCTGGCCCGGCTCAAAGCTGGAAGCCGGGCCAAGCCGGGCCTGTTTGGGCCGGGCCAAGCCAGGCCGTTGTGACGGCCCAGCAAGGGCTTTGGCCTGGCTCAGAGAAACTAAAAGCCAAAGCCACCGGCTCAGGCCGCATGTTACGACTAGGGCCTAGTACCCCACTTTTCTTCACTCTCCCTGCTGCGGACCCTTCCCTTCCACCTACCCTTCACTTCTTGATTACGTCCCCATCCTGGGATCCCTCACATGCCCTGCTCCCTTCCCCATGACCGCTGCTTACATATGATGACCGTTGTTTATACTTTGTTTATGCCTTCCCTTGTCGTTTATCTTCTTATCTCTAAGACCGGACACTTACTTAATACCCTATCAGAAGCCAGGCTTTATGCCCTCCGCTTTCGTATATTCGGGCCCACTTGACTCCGTATCTCTTATCAATAGATGCTCACCTCATTATGTATATAAGCCCGCTGTAGACTACACTGTAGCTTCAGACTCGACTTATTGAATACATCGGTGTTTGTCTTCTGGACTTCCCTTGGAACCTTTGACTCGACCATCTCAGTGCTTTTGGCACTTTCCGCTCAACATTGTCACTCGGGAACAGCCCCATTGACTTTGACTCAACCACTCGAACTCCAAGAGATCTTATTGATCTTTTATCTGAACACACGTACAACGCTGTCGCACAAGTCGTGCAGAACGTCTCACACCAGACGTAACATCAAGTCGAGTCTCTCACAGTGGCTTCCAGCCGCAGTCAGACCCTCTTCCGGGAAGAACTCATCGAACGCAGAGACGAGAATAATCTTTCACAGCAAGTACTTGGCTCTGCCGCCTGGAAAGACTTTGAAACCGAGTTTGGATACTACGTCTATCACGACGGACGATACCAACCGGTAGAATACGACGACGAGAAAAGAGTTTGGTATTGTATCCGATACTCAGACAGTCGAAACTCTTGGGTCACGACCAGACCTGCCCCACCCGAATTTGGACTAGGCCTGTGGAGAGAAAACCCTCCGGCCATTGTCACGGACTCTGAACCAGAGGAGTACGTAGAAGAACATAGCGAAGAAGCACTGGTATTAGTGTTGTCTACAGCCCCAGTTGCACCCAAAGTTGTCACGTTCAGAGCCCCTGCTTTGACAACTCCCCAGATCTCTATACAGTCCACCAACACCGTTACCCCATTTTACCAAAATATGTCTACCATTGCTGCCCAGCTTCCAGACCCTGTCCCACCACCAGTGGCAGCAGCACTGCCAAACATTCCTCCCCCGTCCGGACGATTATCAGGAGTGCTCCCCCAGACATTCACCGGGGACCACTCACAGAGCAAAAAATTCATGCTGGAGTTCACGACCTTTAAAAACTTCAACCATGACATCCCACAGATTGTCAACCCATTTCAACGAGCCAATCTGTTCCTTTCCCTGATTCGGGGGGATGCGGTTGACGACTGGACCATGGAACAGCTGGAATGGCTGAATGAACAAGTTGAGAGTGGATGTCGTACCACTAGTGAAGGTCTTTGGGAGACCATCGCTGAAAGATTTAAAGATGCCTTCACGGATGGGCAGGCCAAGCAGAAGGCAGCCCAAGAACTAAAGTCCCTTAGAATGGAAAAGGGAGAGTTGGACGCTTACATCGCCAAGTTCAGAAGTCTCGCAAATAGGGCGGGCTATGACACAGATGAAGAGGCCACATTGGACCTCTTTTCCCAAGGGTTGCCAAATCCCTTGGTCAAGAACATAATCCAATTTCACCATCCCCATGACTGGGATAGCTGGGTCGACGCTGCCCGACGACAACAGCAGGATTACCTCGACTTCCAAACACGCTTTGGAGTTGATACAAAGAAGGGAAAGACGCGAGACCAATGGAAAACGGCTTTCGGAGTGAAGCCTGCCCAGCATGCCCAGAGGGATCCAAACACTATGGACACCTCTGCAGACCGCGCCCGAGCTCGGGCAGCGCTCACAGAAGATGAACAGCAGACACTGATGAAGGAAGGACGGTGCTTCCGCTGTAGAGCACTGGGACACATGTCCTGGGATTGTCCCAAGAAGGGAGTACGTGTTGCGGCTGCAACCACCACAGCTGAAGCCCCAGTTCATAACAACCCCCCCGCTGTGGACAAACGATCGAAAGAGGAGAAAGCTCAGGATATATGGGCTAATATGATGAAGGAAAGTGAAGAAGTGCGCGCCATCTTAGTGGAAAAAGTGTTTGCAAAGAAGGATTTTTGTTAGGCTCAAACCCATCGGCCTGGGCACAAGCACTCCATGTCACCTCTGTGTATGCTAGTCGATTCAAGTCATTAAAAATACCAGTTCATTTTGAAACTACACAGAGGACGGCTGACCGAGATATATTAGTGGACTCTGGAGCCACAGATAACTTCATCCACCCACGACTTATTAAAACGATGGGCCTGGGAAGGCTGGCACTTCCCCAAGAAAAGAATATTTGGAACATTGATGGAACGGCCAACCGCGCCGGTAAGATCACCCATTATACGGATCTAAAAGTCCAGGTTGGGGAAATAACAAGGACCATTCGTTTCCTGATTACTGACCTAGGAGACGAAGATCTTATCTTGGGTTATCCATGGCTTGCAGCCTTCAAACCAAAAATAAACTGGGCTGACGCGATGATGGACAAGGACTCATATCCAACAATCATTATGTCGATAGGCTACGATTATGCAGTCCGACATCCGGTAGCAAGGGCTGTGCGTACAGAGGAGGATCCCGGCTATTGCTATGTCACCAAAGCATCGGAGCTAGCCCAGAAAGCAGTACAAGGACAGAACGAGAAAACCTACCACGATGTAGTACCAGATGTTTACCAGCGACACTGGAAGGTATTCTCCGAAGAAGAGTCACATCGCTTTCCCCTGGAGTGGCCATGGGATCATGCCATCGACCTTCTCCCCGATACCCCGGCCGCAATAGATTGTAAAATCTATCCACTGTCCCAGTCCGAACAAACTGCACTCATGGAATTCCTGGAAGAACATCTGGCCAAGGGATACATTCGCCTGTCCAAGTCGCAGTATGCCTCGCCCTTCTTCTTCATCAAAAAGAAGGACGGCAAGCTGCGACCTGTCCAGGACTACCGAAAGATCAATGCATACACTGTAAAGAATGCCTATCCCCTACCACTGATTTCTGAACTCATCGATACCATGAGAGATAAATCCCTCTTCTCCAAAATGGATGTGCGATGGGGTTATAATAATGTCAGGATCAAGGAGGGCGACCAATGTAAGGCGGCATTCAAAACGAATCAAGGGTTGTTCGAGCCGAATGTAATGTTTTTTGGCCTTACGAATTCACCAGCAACGTTTCAGTCCATGATGAACCACATATTCCGCGACCTTATTCTTACTGGTGAAGTCGTGGTCTATATGGATGATATCCTGGTAGCCACCTCTGACGACCTGAGCCATCACCGAGAATGAGTACACCAGGTGCTAGACATACTACACGAACACGACCTCTACCTCAAACCAGCCAAATGTTCCTTCGAACAAAGGAGCGTCGAATACCTGGGAGTCATTCTAGAGGGAGGACGAGTGCGCATGGACCCCATCAAAGTGCAAGGGATTCGAGAATGGCCTGTACCAACCTGCATCAAAGATGTCCGATCATTCATCGGATTCTGTAACTTCTACCGACGCTTCGTCAAAGGGTTTTCAGGTGTGGCACGACCACTGAATGATCTCTTGAAGAAGGATGTACCATGGCATTGGGAAGCCGCACAGCAACGAGCATTTGAGCAGATTAGAGATATCGTCGGCTCAGAACCAGTACTCATTCAACCCGACTTAAGTCACCCCTTTGAGCTGGAGGTGGACGCCTCTCACTTCGCAAATGGAGCAGTACTATACCAAAGAGATGCCACGCAGACACTTCATCCAGTGGCATATTACTCTGAAACCTTCTCGCCGGCAGAGCGAAATTATGATATCTGGGATAGAGAGCTTCTAGCCATTGTCAAAGCATTGCGACACTGGCAGCCTTACCTGGCAGGAACCCCCCATAAAACCGTCATTCACACTGATCATTCCAATTTGCTGTACTGGAAGGAACCCCATAAAATCAGCCGACACGTAGCGCGAGAGGTTCTGGAACTTGAAGAGTATAACTTCACCTTGAAACACATCGCAGGAAGTCAAAATGCGAGAGCAGATGCGTTGTCACGAAGGCCGGACATGCATACCGGAGAGGATGACAATAACGACGTCACTGTTCTTCCTGAGGAAGTGTTTGCAAAGACTGCCGTCATCAGCCTCCACGATATGGACCTGTGGGCACAAGTTTCACAGAACATGAACCAGGAAGTATGTCGCTCATGGGCTGATGCGCACAATTTGAAAGAAATAAATGGCCTGTGGTGGAAAGACGGAGATTGGCTTGTTGTCACCGGTGGCGACAACATTAAGAGGGGGGTGATCCATTTTCACCACGACCTCCCCTCTGCTGGCCACCCTGGTATCGCCAACACCTATGCACTTGCCAAGCGCGACTACTGGTGGCCCAACATGAAAAAGGATGTTGAAAACTATGTGCAAGGATGCACAGCATGTCAAGCAAACAAAGTAAATACACACCCGAGAATCCTGCCAATATATCCCATTACCCCCATATCGTCAACCCCTTTCCAAACCATTGCAATGGACTTCATCATCAAACTACCCGAATCACTGGGCTTTGACACCATTCTCACAATCACTGACCATGACTGTTCCAAAGCAGCCCTGTTCATACCTTGTAATGAGATGATCACAGCGGAAGGAGTGGCAAGACTATACCTGGATCATGTATATCGCCACTATGGTCTCCCCAAAAAGATTATATCCGACAGGGATACCCGATTCACATCCACATTTGCCAAAGCCCTGTGTCAAACATTTGCCAAAGCCCTGTGTCAAACATTGGGCATCGCACAGAACATCTCTACAGCTTACCATCCACAGACAGATGGACAATCTGAACGGACAAACCAATGGTTGGAGCAGTATCTTCAGTTCTGGTGTAATGAACGACAAAATGACTGGGCGGAGTGGCTATCGACTGCGGAATTTGCACACAACTCATGGCCTAATGGGATGACAAAAGCTACCCCCTTCTCTCTTATCATGGGCTGGACCCCGCGCACCACATGGACGGATAAGCCCACGAATGTCCCCTCAGTAACCCAACAAATACACCAATGGGAAGATTTACAGCAATTGGCCAATGAAAATCTGGCAAAAGCACAGCAAGCCCTAGCCGCACAGCCAAGCACGTTCACACCTTATCAGCCCAATGACTGGGTCTGGCTCGAGGGAAGAAACATTCACACGTCGCACCCCTCAGCCAAACTAGCGCCCCGACGTCACGGCCCCTTCCAGATAACAAGGAAGCTGTCAGATGTGTCGTATGAACTGCGATTGCCGCCCAAATGGAAGATTCATCCCGTCTTCCATGCCAAGCTTCTGACGCCATACAAGGAGATGTCCCTTCATGGGGAAAATTTCCCAAGACCCCCACCTGACCTTATCAATGGAGAAGCAGAATGGGAAGTGGAGCACATTCTAGACTCAATGAGAAAAGGCCGAGGGCACAAGATGCATTACCTAGTCAAGTGGAAGGGATTCCCAGACTCTGACAGTTTGTGGGAGCCAGCCAGGAATATCTTCGCCCTGGCCCTTATCTCGGAGTTCCATGCCCGACATCCAGATGCGCCCAGAAATGATTAAAAGGGACCACCTTCAACCCCAATCAAATTTCCCAGTACATGCTCCCCCAGCAACGTCCTACTACTATCCAATCAATCATGTCCTTCATCGCTGCCAACGCTGCCGTCGACGCCTTCACTGCCACCACCGTAGTTGTCGAGAACTTCCCCTCCGCCCATCCCTCTACACGCCCCTCTTCACCCATTGACTACGAAGCCGCCGAAGCCCGAGTTAAGAACCAGTCCCCAAACCCAAACGATGACTTTGACCATAGTGAAGAGCCACACCCAAATGACCTATTGGGTATGGAGTTGGACGATGAGGTACCAGAATTCCCGTTCATCACTAACAATCCCAACTCTTTGATGTATTTCCCTCTCGAAATCACCATGGCTGATGGAACGACAGCCATTGCCAAGTACATCTTTTATACAAATGGAGGGATGGATGTCGCGGGTTGTATGAAAAAGGGTGGCCCAGTCTACGGGGCCCCGGTCTATCTGGAAGAAAGGTATACCGGACGGCTGCACCACACGATGACCGACGAGCAGCTGGGACATCTAGCCGCGGAAGACTCCCGCACCTTTGCGATCGACGAGGTGCTGAGTGACATGCGTCTTCCGCGTCTCAAAGCCGAGGTAATGAGACTGCGGAAGACTCTGATGCTGTGTACGACACTCAACAAGCAATATAAGGAGCACGCAAAGATGATGACTCGACTGACTAGCGGGATGTTCCAGGTCGAACAAGAGTTAGTGGAGATTCGGAAGAGGTTAGAGATTGGAGATGCGTACCAAACCATCGCTGAAAGGTATGCTGACACGTATGCCCGACCCCTCCCTCCACGATTGTTAGGGGCCACCCTGCAATTACTGCCAAACCGATTCGAAATGCCGCAGATGCACAAGAACCCCCGAGGTGAGATGTGCTGGCAATGCGATAGCAAATATCACATCAGCTGGAATTGCCCGCTCAATCGCAAGTGGTGTCGACACTGCCGAAGCAACTTACATTGGAGCCGCTTCTGCATCTTCCGCCGCATAGGCGTCGCCCCGACGATTGTTAACCTGTCGGGATGGTGCGGCAAATGTCTGCGTCATAATGTGGGACACCGCGAGCTTGATTGCCCAGTCTACAACACATGCCGGCAATGCGGACGACGAGGTCCATATGGCTTCTTGCGCACGCATCAATGCGCAGCCGATGAAACCTACACCACCGAAGATTGGAACTTGGCGGATGATTATGTGGACTTAGTACAGGACGATGACGGTGCGTGTTTCTAGCTGGGTCAGCTTGAACCAGAAGGGAGGGTGATGTTACAACTAGGGCCTAGTACCCCACTTTTCTTCACTCTCCCTGCTGCGGACCCTTCCCTTCCACCTACCCTTCACTTCTTGATTATGTCCCCATCCTGGGATCCCTCATGTGCCCTGCTCCCTTCCCCGTGACCGCTGCTTACATATGATGACTGTTGTTTATACTTTGTTTATGCCTTCCCTTGTCGTTTATCTTCTTATCTCTAAGACCGGACACTTACTTAATACCCTATCAGAAGCCAGGCTTTATGCCCTCCGCTTTCGTATATTCGGGCCCACTTGACTCCGTATCTCTTATCAATAGATGCTCACCTCATTACGTATATAAGCCCGCTGTAGACTACACTGTAGCTTCAGACTCGACTTATTGAATACATCAGTGTTTGTCTTCTGGACTTCCCCTTGGAACCTTTGACTCGACCATCTCAGTGCTTTTGGCACTTTCCGCTCAACATTGTCACTCGGGAACAGCCCCGTTGACTTTGACTCAACCACTCGAACTCCAAGAGATCTTATTGATCTTTTATCTGAACACACGTACAACGCTGTCACACAAGTCGTGCAGAACATCTCACACCAGATGTAACATGGTGCTGGTCGTCACCAGCAAAGTTTATTCTCAGGTTGCCTCTGATAGGAAGTATCCGTCAGTCTGCTCAAAGTATGAGCAGCTGGAATCCTTGTATGGCACTGTGGGTAGCATGGCCACCTACAATTTGTGGTGCTCGGTTTCGTCCTTCCAATTGGAGGAAGGCAAACCATTTAGGCCCCAATTGCAGCATGTGCTAGATGCTAGGAATACCCTCAAGGAGAATGGGATGGAGGTCTCTGACCTTCAGATGAGCTTTATTCTGCTCCAATCCCTTCCCCCATCATACAGTGCCATTGCTGGCTCAATCCTGGCTTCAGGTCCTCCTGAACGCCTTTCCCCTCAGGACCTCATTCAGAGGTTCCTAAATGAGGAAAGCCGACTTGCCGGCCCCGCAGGAAGTGGTGTTGGGGCTGCCCTTAACAAGGCAGCCCATGTCAACAAAAATAAAAATAAAAAACAAGTAACTTTCACGCCACAACCTGCAGGTGCATCATCGTCCAATGATGTCACCTGCTTCTACTGTCAGAAGCCGGGCCACAAGGCAAATGAATGTCAGCAGAGGAAACAGGATCGGCAGAATGCCACTGCTGGGAAAAAGGGCAACCAGAGGAAGGCGCAAGGTGCCAGTACACCATCATCTTCCCACCAAGTAGCTACAATAGTTAATGGTAGTGGAAGAATACAGGAGGTGCATGAGACACCTCACATTAAACTTTATACCTTGAATGCGACTGAAGAAATCTTCAATGATGATGGATTTGCCTGGATGATGGACAGCAGTGCCACCACCCACTTCACACCTTTTGAGTCAGATTTCTATGAATATCTGCCTCATTCAGGACATACTGTTACAGTGGCTGATGGAACTGTGGTCCCAATAGAAGGAGTAGGAAGCGTCCATATAAGGACCAATAAAAATTATATATTGGAACTTAACAATGTCTTCTACATGCCATCAGCAGGAAATCGCATCTTATCAACAAGTCATATCACCAATAGAGGTGGTATGGTCCTATTTGATCAGTACAATGTCGCAATAGAGTATAAAGGACAAAGAATAGCGGAAGGAATCAAGGCTGGGGATCTATATTGGATCCAAGGGGTTATAATGGACAAATCAACCGCTGCCCTGAATACTGCATCAACCAGCCTTGATACCTGGCATCTCAGAATGGGTCATATGTCTAAACAAGCACTGAAAAGATATGCTCCTGAGGCTGTAAAAGGTCTCAGTTTAAAAAATAGCCAAGAGGAAGTGAAGCCTTGTCATGGCTGCGAAATGGGAAAGTCCCATTGCCTTCCTTTCCCTCCCTCTCATAAGCGGGCTTCAGCACCCCTAGAGGTCATTCATAGTGACCTAGTCGGTCCACTCCAATGTACCTCAATACAAGGGAATTTGTATTTCGCCACCTTCATAGATGACTTTAGCTGTAGTGCTATAGTTGTTCCAATGAAGGCAAAGCATTACTTCAAATCGGTCTTTGCAAATGTTAAGGCATTCTTAGAAAACAAAACAAACTATAAAATAAAGACCTTACATACAGACTGTGGTGGCGAATATGTAAATAATGAGCTGAAGTCCTTGCTAAGTGAGGCTGGCATAGAGCATAAACTTACGATGCCATATTCCCCACAACAGAATGGAAGAGCTGAAAGGTTCAATAGAACCATAATGGAAAAAGCCACTAGCATGCTTCATCATGCTGGGCTTTCTCTTGGCTTTTGGGAGTGTGCTGTCTCTACAGCATGTCACATATATAACAGAACTCCCATCCATTCTAACAAGTGGAGGACACTGCTGGAACTTCTGGTTGGGGACATACCAGATGTTTCTTACTTTAAAGTCTTTGGTTGTGAAGCATACTATCATGTTCCGGAAAACAAGCAGCAAAAATTGGATCCTAAAGCCAAAAAAGCTGTCTTTGTAGGGTATGAGCCAAATAGCAAAGGCTATAGTCTATGGGATAGACATACCCGGTCCTTTGTTTCGTCCAGAGATGTGACGTTTAATGAAGAGTCCTTCCCATCCCACTCTGTAACGGACAACAGAAGTAAAGCAAAGGAACAAGTCATTCCAGTAGAAGGAGGGTCTGTCCAACCCTCACCAGCAATAGCCACAGTTCCTCAGGATCCTGAGTATAAGGATACCGAGGTTGAGGAACAGGAGGTAGTGGAGCCTCCTCAAATAAATCCTGAGCCTACCACACCTGATAATGAAGTTGACACACACACAGACACCATTTATCAGACACCACCATCCCAAATAATGGAACCCTCCCAACTCCCCACCAGAACTCGTGCCATTAGAAAGTCAACAAAAAAGACTAAAGGCAGACTTTCCCAACCAGTTTTTACTAGGGAAAGTCCATGCTCTGAACGATGGGCAGTGGCCATACAGGAAGATTTGGATCTTGATACTGTCCTGCCAAAACGCTCACATCGTCTGAATCCTCGCTTCTATAATGAGGATAATGCAGAGTTTGTGCAAGGTTCATCCAGACTTGGGACCATGGAGTTGCTAAATGCCGCTGGTGTCTCTTATAGAGACCCCCTGACTTTTCAGGAGGCAATGCAGTCTGAAAATGCCACTGAGTGGCTTGAGGCATGTCAATATGAGATAGATGCCTTACAAAAGTTAAATGTGTGGCGCCTTGAGGATCTTCCTGAAGGAAGAAAGGCAGTCAAATCCAAATGGGTCTTTAAGTTGAAACCAGATGGACAGTTTCGTGCCAGGCTTGTTGTCACAGTTAGGTGCGGCACTGTGTCGGACATCGAGCAGGAGCTAGTCTCCCAAGTCAAGATGTATCAAGTTCAAGTCAAGACCCCAAGCCTTTGGAGTCAAGTTGGTTCAAGCCCACAACAGAGTCGATAGGGCACGTGCGAGAGTTGAGGTCGATGGCAGAGACACTCAGTCCTGCAACAAGTTCAAGAGGGTCGAAGGCTCTCCAAGTTGTGTCTTGGAGAGTTCAAGTGGGGTTCTTACAGAGAGAGTTCAAGTGAAGTCAAAGCACCTTGGATTGGGCACAAGAGAACAGACTTAGGTCTGTCTCTCTACTTTACTGCACTTTAAATACAGGTGGGTTTAGCTATGTCATAGTGGGTAGAAGGTTCTAGTACTATGATGTATGATCTAGTGGTTGCGCAGTAGAACTAGCTAGAACCAAGGAGAAGGAGGAGGGGTTGAGCCCTCAGTAAGCAACAGTAATGTAGTGTGTCAATAAAAGTCTGTTTCTTTGTCAGTCAGTCTCATGTCACCTTGGCCAGTGTAAAATCCGTCACATCACTCCCCTTGTACAGTTCAGCTTGTCCCCAAGCTCAGTGACCAACTGTGAATGTAATCATGTGAGGAGGTAGTGTGAGACGACGGTGGGAGTGAGGGCGGCGTGTACTGCCAACTCCACCAGCTTGAAGGATTGCGCGGAGTTCAGGATTGGGGGCAAAGGTCATGGCTTCTGCTGCAGTAGGGATTATGTCCCAAGTGGGCGCATATACATAAGTGAGATAAGGGAAGAGGCGATAGTAGACATCAGCCCTAGACATGGCATGGACTGTTTCTTGGATGTCTTGGTGGGCTCGGCTAACCTGTCGTCTCCAGTGGGCCAGTTCACAAAGAGCGCCATCCAGTCGTCGAGTAGCATAGCGGAAGTGGGCAACTTCTGCCCAAGCACCTGGATCCTGAAGTTCATCCAATGCATGACTGACGATTGGTGTAAATTCTGTGTCTGGGTCAAAGAGTCATTGCTGAAAGAGTGTGAGGATAGGATTGGGGAAACCTGGGTGTCGGGCATGAGGTCATGCATATAAAGGAAAGCGAAAGATAGGCTCATCAGCCCCCATGGTGCAGACAACAGTGGGCTCATCTTGTCGAAAGTCGTAAGCAATGTAGCAAGCAATCCTTCGATAACCATGGAGTCAGTGATTAAATGGGGAAAGTAGTGACAAGTGTTATGCATGTGGTTGCAGATAAATGGGGGGCCTGGATAAGTGTAAGGAATGGGTGATTGTTGGGTAGCAGCAGCATTGCCAGGTAGACATTCCAGTTCTGGGGTAGGTGGTCGCTGGTCTCCAGTACCATTCTGGGTTTGAGTTCCTCCAGTAGCACCAGCCTCTAAGCATGAACGCGTCTCCTGTAGCATGGTCAATACACAGTTAGAACTGCTGGGTCTAGATGTTGATTCACAGATGTTGTAATAGAGATGGCATTGGTGAGGGTTTGGATGGGATCGTCAGACATAGTAAAGGAAAAGTGTGAAGGAGGGGTTGATGAAGCTGGTGTGGTTGGAAGTGTAGGGGCATCTTGCGGGAACTTGAGCGCACCTAGGTTTGCTGCATCAGCAGCAGCAACAGCAAACTGGTCTCTGAAGTTAGGGTCTGGGGCGGAGGGTGAAGGCTGAGTGTTGGTAGGTCGGCATGTGGTAGACATCCTAGGGCCTGGTTTGACACCTTTGCGTGGGGAAAAGAGGCAAGTGAGTCATTTGGTGCGGGCCATGATAAGAGGAAGAGGTGTGTGTGGGGGAAAGGAGGTGGGAAAACATGTAGTCACCCCCTTCTTAAGGGAGGCGTTGTCCCTGATGCCTGGGAAGAGAATCATAGTAATGTTTGATCAGTGCAGGGGCATGACAGTCAGAGCTATCAACCCAAGAGTTCTCACTGGCAGGATAGCTGACCCAGCTGACTAGAAATTGGAGCTTCTTAGAATGCCCATGGAGCCGGTGATTAAGGATAGCTGCCACTTCATATTCTTCTTCCCGATTAACAAGCTCGGTGGGGGCCTGAGGTAATTGGGGCCATGTGCAACAGTTTCTAGATAGGGAGATAGAAGATCAATATGAAACACATCATGGATATTCATGTGGGAAGGCAGGGACAAGCAATACGCCACAGGGGAGATACAGTTCAGAATGCGGAAGGGGCCATAACAGCAGGGGGCTAACTTAGTCGATGGGAAGTGGGTCTTCAGGTTGCGCCCTTCCAACCAAACCTGAGTGCCCACTGCGAGAGGAGGTCGCATCGGGCGACTCGTGGGGGTTTGAAGTGCTAGTTCAGCGTGGGTACGTGCAGCCTGAAGGTCGTGGAGACGGGTGTCGACTTGGGGAACACTAGACTCGGATAATTGTCCGTTCCAATCGAACGAAACACCGTGTATTAGCGCATGCGGAGATAGCTTGGATTTGTTGTGTGTCCATGAATTATGGACGAATTTGGCTAATGGCAAGTAGTCCGGCCATCGAGATTGATCGTCACCAAGCCAAAGGCGGAGGTATTGTTCGAGCCATAGATTCATACATTCGCTCGAACCGTCCGTTCGGGGTGAAAAGCGGTCGACAGGTTTTGTTGGATACCCAGTACACGGGCAAGTTCACGGGAAAAGTGTGAGGTAAACCAGGGATCCCGATCAGAGATGATACATTGTGGGACACCAAAGGTCGGAAAAACATGTCAATAATACAGGGTAGCGATCCCTTCCCCTGTGATGTCTTTCGAGCAGGGAATGAATTTTGCTGATTTGGAGCAGCCTTGGTCCACAATGTGAGTACCGCATTGTAACGCCCGAGGGCGGGAGATCTGTGATAAGATCCATTGCGACATACTGAAAGGGGCTGGCCGAGGCTGGTACATCAACGGAAACAAAGGGGCTTTCTTAGTTAACTTTGGTTTATTTTCTTGACATGTCGCACAACCCTGAACATATTCTCAGACGAATTCCCTAAGACCGATGCTGTTGTAATCGGCTAATACCTTTCGCATAGTCTTTTCAATACCCGGGTGTCCTCGAGGACATGATCATGATAACGTCGGAGAATGTCCCGTCGCGCTAGCAGGTCAGATGGGAAGGGGTGTTTAACCGTTTGTAGCGTTGAGAAATAATTTGTTGGGGAGGATTACGACCTTTTCATTGTCTTCGGTTCCGCATCAGCGTCGGGCCGTCGTGAGAGCATATCTGCCATGGTGTGTAATTTTCCAGGGACGTGTTCCAGAGAGAAATCAAAATCAGCCAATTCCTGAAGCCAACGAGCCTGTCTTCGGTTGAGTTTTTGTGGTTCTCGAAATACTGTAAGTTATTATGGTCTGTGCAGACCTGAACTTTGTGTGGGCTCCAAGGAGTATTGACGCCAGACACGAAAGGCTACCATAATCGCAATAATTCTCTATCATATATGTCCCAATTCCTCTGAGTCTCGTCAAGCATTTTGAGAGGTATGCGATAGGATGTAAGCGTCCCACAGGGTCCTTCTGGCTTAACGTGGCACCAACGGCATATCCAGAAGCATCTGTATCTACGATAAACGGCTGTTCAAAATTCGGTTGTGCGAGCACCGGTTGAGAGGTTACGCGTTCTTTAAGTGTATCGAAGGCATGCTGTTCTGCTGCTGTCCACTTCCATAGATTCTTGGCACTGGTTAGGGCATTCAGAGGGGCGGCAATCTTGCTAAAGCCCTGAATGAAGCGACGATAGAACTGGCAGAACCCTAAGAACAATCAGACTTCTTTCACGGTTGTGGGAACCTTCCAGGTGGTGACGCCTTCCACTTTGACTGGATCCATATGAACTTGATTTGCCTCCAAGATGAGTCCAAGGTATTCTATTTGCGTTTGTTCAAAGGCACACTTTTCTGGTTTGAGGTAGAGATCTAAGCGATTAAGTTTATCCAGAACACGATGGACCTTGGATCGGTGATTGTCGAGATCATTATCTGTGTGAATAAGGATGTCGTCCATATAGACTGTAAACCACGCCTTTCCTGTTGCGTTGTGATCATTGAGTTCATCTCTGAACTCGGCATTCATCATGGTTGGAATGTCGCAGGGGAATTGGTTAAGCCAAAGAACATCACATTGGGTTCAAAGAGGCCCCGATTAGTTTTGAACGCGGCTTTCCAGCGGTCTTCGGGTACGATACGGATATTGTTGTAGCCCCAGTGAACGTCCATCTTTGTGAACAAAGTACTTCCTCGGACTCGATCAATAAGTTCTGGGATAAGCGGGAGAGGATAAGTGTTTCGGATTGTCCAGTTATTCAGTTTACAATAATCTTGTATGGGTCTAAGTTTTCCATCCTTCTTTTTAATAAAGAAGAATGGAGATGCGTATGGTGATTTGATGCCAAATATAGCCCTTTTTCAAATGTTTGTCGAGGAAAGTGTTCAACACGTCTTGTTCTCCCGGTCTGAGTGGATAGATCTTACAGTCCATTGAGGCGAGCGTCTGCTTTTAGTTCGATTTTATGGTCCCAGGGTCATTCTGCGGGGAAGCGTTGAGCTTCCTGGTCACTGAATACTTTCTGGTGTCGGTGATACTCCAAAGGGACAATCTGATCCCAGGATCGTTCTATCTTATCTTTAGCTTTGATTGCTAACTCTTGCGCGATGTTGAGTTGCTTTATCTGTTTGGTAGGTAGACTGAATGTGACCTTGTCCATAAGGTGTCCTGCTGTCCAATCTATGTGTGGGTTATTTGCTGCGAACCACGATATCCTAGAATCACTTCATCCGTTCCGATTGACGCGACATAAAATCTGTGTTGTTGTGCTTTGTCGTCGGTGACGACATGGAGATTGACGCATCGTGTGATATAACGCGTGGCATTAGGTGATCCATCTGCGTTTTGTAGTCGTTTCGGAATTGTCAGCACTTCATG
Source organism: Multifurca ochricompacta (assembly GCA_022496185.1). Lineage (NCBI taxonomy): Eukaryota > Fungi > Basidiomycota > Agaricomycetes > Russulales > Russulaceae > Multifurca > Multifurca ochricompacta. The sequence continues at coordinate 558,006 of WTXG01000011.1, forward strand.
GGGAGTCTGTGTTTGATTACTGTTTTATAATTAATAAAGTTTTCTGTGGCTCCACTGTCGATGAGAGCTTCTATTTGGCCTCTTTTTCACTCCATGTAATGGAACAGAGATTGTCATTGCTCTAATAGGTGATCTAAATACATGGTGTGAGATTAACGCTCAATGAAGGCCACATCATTCAAGCGATATAAAAATCCTCATCCCCTTTGAATTTACTCTGAAGGGCGAGGCGTTGATCGTCGTTCATGGATCGAAGAGCGTTGGCGAGCGTGTCGACATCTATCTCGGTTGTCTCTACAGGTTTCTGTGTGTGAGCTTTAGTAGGTGCCATTGTAGTTGTCAAAGGGACTTCGTGATTGTGGCGGTCCGAGCCGGCTACTGGCGCTGGTATTGGTATTAATGCGCGGCTTCTTATTCGGGCAGTCCCTGACAAGATGTCCTCGGCGCCCACACTCAAAGCATCGGCCATCCTTCCTATATTGCTCTTTCTCTTCTGTTGTAATCGCCTTTTTGATGACATCGGCTCCTTGTGAGTGTGGGTCCGACTCGCGTTTCTTATAAAACGTAAATTTGTTGCCTCGGGGTGGCGTGTTTGTTGTCGACCACGTGCCGAGGGCGTCTTTGCTATACAACCAGTTTGCATGGTGTTTCCTGGCCAAGGCCGCTGCTTCGTCAAACGTCTTAGGTTGGTCAAATAGGAGCATAGTCTGAACCAATCGTGTGGGGAGGCCTGGTGAAAGAATTGCCGAGCGCTGGGTCATCAATATGGAGTTCGGCCCTTGTAGCCAGCGTGTGAAACTCGGCATGTATTCGTCGATATTAGAATCTCTCATTTGTAAGCGATCTAACGCTCGCAGTGCTTTCTGTCCAGCCGCCACATTGGCCCATGCATCTCGGAATATTTGTCTAAATTTGTCCCAAATGTATGGGACTTGGATGTTTCCCTCTTTGATGTCGGTCAACCATTTGATCTGGTCTATCACCCATCGGTCTACTCAGGGTCCTCGTAGCAGTCCTAGTGTGAACGCAACTCTCGTTCTTTCGTTCTGAACCATGGCTACTGTTTCATTGAGGCTGAAGAATAGTTCCAGTTTGGCGAGCCAATCCATAGCGATGTCTCGGTCCCTGTCGAAGAAGGGTGGCGGTACGCCCATCATGGGCCCTCCCGAATACGTTGCCCCTCCTCCTGGAGCGGGGGTCCTTGCGGTGGTTCATCAGGGTTTCTTCCTGTCATTCTGGTAATTGGCCTATCTTCGGGGCTTCGTTGGGTCGACTGTCTGCGACTCCACAATGTCCTCCTCCGCGGCCCTTCGTGCCTGCCTGGTGTTCGGTCTAGTCGTCATTGTGTGTGGTGTTGGTACTTCTGTGTTTTCGTCGTTCGGGGTGGGGCTGTCTGCTGCCGCAAGAAGAGCAAAGCGGTTATGGAAGTCAATAGGTAAGTCGCCGTGCGTTTGTGGTTCTAACTTGTCTGTCAGATATCAGAGTGGGGAGTTGTCTTCAAGAGACGCTTCTTCAGACATTGGGGATTGGGGGTCACGCGCTGAGTAAGACGTCATGCTGTCGGATTCGGGCAAGGGACGCGGTGTCGTCTCCTTGCAATTCAGGTGAGTTTTCGAGTGTTCATTTATGGATATTACTGATCACGTTGATAGCAAGCAGCTTCGGGGGTTGTTTGTCGGTTCTGTGGTCAGGGTTCGGGTTCGGGTGTCAGGGCAAGGGACGCGTCGTCGTCGCCTTGTGCGTTCAGTGAGTTCTAGTGTCTTTCTGTTTGATAAGTCTGTTCTAATGTCACAGTTAGGTGTGGCACTGTGTCGACATCGAGCAGGAGCTAGTCTCCCAAGTCAAGATGTATCAAGTTCAAGTCAAGACCCAAGCCTTTGAGTCAAGTTGGTTCAAGCCCACAACAGAGTTGATAGGGCACACCGAGAGTCGAGGTCGACAGCAGAGACACTCAGTCCTGCAACAAGTTCAAGAGGGTCGAAGGCTCTCCAAGTTGCGTCTTGGAGAGTTCAAGTGGGGTTCTTACAGAGAGAGTTCAAGTGAAGTCAAGCACCTTGGATTGGGCACAAGAGAACAGACTTAGGTCTGTCTCTCTACTTTACTGCACTTTAAATACAGGTGGGTTTAGCTATGTCATAGTGGGTAGAAGGTTCTAGTACTATGATGTATGATCTAGTGGTTGCACAGTAGAACTAGCTAGAACCAAGGAGAAGGAGGAGGGGTTGAGCCCTCAGTAAGCAACAGTAATGTAGTGTGTCAATAAAAGTCCGTTTCTTTGTCAGTCAGTCTCATGTCACCTTGGCCAGTGTAAAATCCATCACACTTGTGGCAAAAGGTTTCACTCAAATAGAAGGAGTGGACTTTGATGAAACATTCTCCCCAGTTTCCAGATTTGAATCACTTCATTTATTACTAGCATTAGCTGCGCTAGAAGATTGGGAAATCCACCAGATGGATGTCAAATCGGCATTCCTTCATGGCGATCTGGATGAGGAGATTTATATGGAGCAACCTATTGGTTTTGTCATTGCTGGACAAGAGTCCAAAGTTTGTAGGCTACAAAAAGCATTATATGGCCTCAAACAAGCCTCCCGAGCATGGAATCTTCAATTCCATGCAGTTCTTCATGAACTGGGCTTCACTCGGACATACTCTGATGCAGGAGTATATGTGTATCATCACCATGGGGGGGATGATTCACTTTTCGTCATTCTTTATGTTGATGACATCACTATACTTGGATCTTCAAAAGATAAGATAACATGGCTGAAGGAATCTCTATCTAGCAGATACGAGATGACTGACCTTGGAGAAATCCAGTCATATCTCGGTGTTAACATCACCAGAGATCGTCCTAACAAGACGCTGGAAATTGATCAGGCAGCTTATGTTTTGTCTATTCTTGAGAAGTTTGGGATGAGGGATTCCAATCCAGTATACACCCCCCTACCAGCCGGCGCAGATGCACATCTGGTCAAGTTTGAAGGCCAAGCATCTACTTCAGAAATAAAGAAGTACCAACAGCTAATGGGGTCACTGCTATGGGTGCAGATTGGAAGCAGACCCAACATTAGTTTTGCTGTTGTGCGCCTTAGTCAATATGCTTCCAATCCTTCACAACATCATCTGCACCTAGCAAAGTATGTTCTAAAGTACCTAAATGCTACTATGAACTACAGGGTGCGATATTCTGGAGGGAATGAAGAAAGTGGCCTTCACGGCTTTGCAGATTCCTCATGGGGAGATCAAGAGGACTGCCACTCTACTTCAGGCTACGTTTATATGCTGGCAAATGGAGCCATATCCTGGTGCTCTAGAAAGCAAAAAACTGTAGCACAGTCCACCACAGAAGCTGAATACATGAGCCTAGCTGAGGCTTCTAATCAAGCTGCATGGTATAGGATGTTTATGGAGGAATTGGGATATGAAGTCACTTCACCCATACAACTCCATTGTGACAATAAGGGTGCCGTAGACTTGGCATTGAACCCTGTCACAGGAAGGCGGTCAAAACACATACCAATAAAGTACCATGCAATCAGGGAGTATGTTGAATCGCATCTAATCAATTTAGTGCGAACTCCCACCGGTGAAATGCTGGCAGATGGCTTCACAAAGTCTCTACCAAGAGTGTCACATGAACACATGGTTACTAAACTTGGACTTGTATGAGCATGTTCTCGACCTCGAATGTGGCACAAGAAGTGTCCATATTGCCGATCTCGAGAGTGACGCAAGAGGTGTGTGACTGAATGCGTTTCAGTTTGCATAACACACTTCAGATCACTCCTCTCCTCTCATCAACTCACTCTCATGCCTCCTAATTGGCGATATACTTGTTCAATTCGTTTTGACCTGATGCCTTCATCATGGAGGGATGTTGACACGGCATGTGTCTTGAGGTGCTTCAGGCATCTAGGTTAGGGTCTAAGCTGTGCTAGATTAGATTAGATAAAGATTCGGAGTTTCGGACTTTTTACTATATCATTATTACTTACTTTCTCTCGATGCACAGCAGCTGACTGATGTAACTTAGTAATCCTATGTAGCATGTGATATCTCACTGGCCAATGGCCTTAGTCCCTCAGTAGTAGATTCTAGCACATTCCATTGCGCACAGACCATCCTTTGTAGATATATAAGGAGGTCTTTTTCTTCCCTTACACTTCAGAGTTTACTTCACCTCTGAAGCATAAGTTCCTTCTTCTTTACTATCTATCATACCTTTGACTGACTATTCATATATAGTAACTTGTCTCTTAGGTCAGTAGAATAGTAATAGAGTTTACTTCACCTCTGAAGCTAACTTGTCTCTAGCCTTACACGCTAACTACAGTCAGTATCACTGCGCGCACATGCCTGTTTATCAGACAGTGCTCGCCATTGCAGAGGGGAGGGGGGCTCATCAAGGTTGCCCAGGTTGTGGAGTCACCGCACACGGTCCGCTGCCTTGGGGGCCAGTGAAGAAGCACGGTAGCACAGGGAGGGGGGGCACCACATGAAAGTGACATCCAAGGAGGGGTGATCTGCAAGAAGTTGAGCGAGTGCTTTATGAAGCAAGATAAAGTCACCCATAAAACAACGTGGGTCACGTGTTCGGAGTCCTGCCAGTGACAAGCTCGACAGAGCCGTGATGATGAGGCGCGGGGCCATAGGGCAGCCCTCGTAGTAGGAGGTGAGCCATTGAAGGGTGCGGTGGAGGGCGAAGAGGTCAACATCTGACTTTATGCCCCCAGTGCTGCACATCCAATGGTTCGTGGTTTTGCCTGAGCTATCCATCAGGACAGCTGCAGCGGCACTGATGAGTTTGTTGTCGACTTGTTTGGCTTGGGAGTGGGAAGAAGAAACATGAATCAAGGCGATGTCAGCACGGGGCAAAGCCAGGAAAGCAGTAACTTCGGTCAAATTGATTGATTACACGTGATTGTACAATTTGAGCCTGGAATATCGGTCCGGAGACAACCAACGTATGCCGCCCGCTACTCACAAGCAATCGCATCGCTACGCCGTGATCCATTCGTTGTTGGCTTTTGTACACAAAGTCTGGCGGTACGTTATTAATTAACAAGGGCTGTATCCACTTATGGTAGCATTGAAGCTACGTCATCTGACTTCTCTGACCGCGGTTCCTACTACCAAGCTGGAGTCCTCGTTGCCTGTCTTTCCTTTTCATACCAACAAAGTCCATCTCCCACTTATCCTCGTACCACCTGCAGATCAGTTCAGACACGTCTTTCGTCGCATGCTTCTTGCTGCAATGGCGCCGGATGTTGTCCCTGCTCCTGCTCCCGCGCCGGCGCCGGCACCAGCACGTCCTGGTTTGCGCAAGATTGCGCCTTACTGGTATCCGTATACAACTATGGCTAAAGGCCGTTGGCTCAACCGGGAAATACTAGAGATCGTCTCCACTGAATTTCGGGACCGCTCGATCGAGTATTATGTGTGCTTGTTTCCAACTACGGTCGCCTTCCAGAATGTGAGCTGAGAAGGCGTGTACTCGCAGAGATACGCGCTGGAATCCGGAGTCACGACCATTAACGGCAAAATTGCCAAATCCGACACGATTGTGCGCAATGGAGACCGCATCGAGAACGTCGTTCATCGCCACGAGCCTCCGGTCACGTCCAGACCGGTTAAGATCCTACACGAGGACCAAGAGCGAGAATTTATCGTGATTGACAAGCCAGGTAGTATAGTACGTCCACTGCTTCGTATTCAACTGGATTTATTTGACACACGTCCAGCCCGTCCACGCAACAGGGCGTTATTTTTATCTTTCCCTTGTGGAGATCCTTCAGCGGGAGTTTGGGTATCCGAAGGTGTACAGTACGATCAACTTGTCACTCTCTTCGCTACCCATGCTGATTCCTGCTGCAGCTGTCAATCGCTTAGATCGCCTCACCTCAGGCTTGATGATTATTGGCCTTTCATCTTCCCGTGCCCACACGCTCTCGCAGGAGTTCGTGCAAGGCGAGGTCAAGAAGGAATATATAGCCCGTTGCTCAGGCGAGTTTCCGGCGGAGGAGGTTGTTGTAGACCAACCTCTGCTCACTGTGGACCGTCAGATGGGATTGAATATTGTGCACCCCGAAGGCAAAGTACGTGAATGGCTCTACCTCTTATCCCCTTAACCAACTTTTTGAAGCCTGCGAAAACTATTTTCAAACGTTTGCACTATGACAAAAGCACGAATACAAGTGTGCTTCATTGTGCGTAATTGCATTTTAAGTTTCAGGTTTTCAAGGAGTTAATAGTAAAGACCATATGCAGGTCGTCCTCTGACAGGTCGTTGTAGGTCGATGGCCCCTACTTCAGCAGTTGCGCCCAATCAATGACCTTCCCAGCTCACCAAATCCGCGTTCATCTCCAGTATCTGGGCTACCCCATTGCTAATGATCCCGTATACTCGGAGACGAAGATTTGGGCAAGTTTTCATATTGTTGCTAAAACTAGAACCTGACTGTGTGTAGGGACCGAACCTCGGAAAAGGTGGCATTGACACGAAACCATCGGACGAACGTGCGCCACCGGTTGTACCTGGGCACCTGGTCGGTACAGACACAGCGGATTTGACACCCGCTAATGCAATGCTCCCACCTGAACCCGGAATGTCAGTTGCGCCATCGCCACAACTGCTCCCACGCGAAACTGGACGAGATATAGGTATGGGATCACCGGTGCCACTTTCCGCTGAGGCGGTGGGCATCATCACTCGTCTGCGCAACATGAAGGTTAGCGCCAACAGTTGATTCAATCTCCACCTCTGACAAATTTAATAATTTTTGTTCCGCGGAAAAGGACGAGGACGAGGACTGGTCCCGGTGGCGCGACGTCGTTTTCAAAGCAAAGGGTCGGCTGCATCCGAAGGGCATGCCGACACAAAAACTGCCCCCTCAAAACCGACGGAAACGAGGTGGACCCGCGTGGACAGAGATCGATATTTCTGAGGCGGGTACCCCCTCAGACGAGCTACAGTCGACGCAAAAAGAGAGCACCCCGCTCACGGAGGAGGAAGCCCTCACGATCCTCGACCCCTCCTCGCCGCTCGCGGAAAACCCTCTGCTGCGGGTCGCACCTCCCCCGGACGCGCCGACCGAGAAGGGGCGCGCGAAGCAGACCGCCGCGCAAGTTGCGGTGCAGCAAGAGAACGACGGTGCGCTGTACTGCAGCGAGTGTTATCTACCGCTGCATCCGGATCCACAACCTGAACGGCTGTACATCTTCTTACATGCGATGCGCTATACCACCAGCCTTGGCGTGTTCGAGACCGAGATGCCTGAGTGGGCCACGGAGGGATGGGAATGGGAACGCAGCTCTTGAGAAGATAATTAACTGTGGTAGCAGACCGGTATCTCTCTACCTTTCACGAAATGTCTACCACAGCCCATAGTGGGATCTCTTCTTTCTCTCGATAGAGGTGAAGAATGGATACGCGGGACGGGCTGGACTATGTTTACTTTACCAGTCATATAAACTACCCAAGACTGACTTTCGACCTCTAGCCCTTCTGAAGCATCCAGTCGGTGACCCCAACTCTGCCGAGCTTGCAAAACTAAACTTGACATCTCGACAAAGGATACTGTACACATAGAAACAGTGTTGAATTATCCCGTTCATCATCGCCTCGTATTGTCGTACCAGTACAATGAGAGACTTATGATCGGCAGTCCTACATCTCGAGGTTAAAAGAGACTGCCCTTATGAAAGTTACGCAACGCTATGAAAAAGAACTACCAAAACACCCATTTTCCTTCATGCCGATGGAAATTAAGAGGATTGACTCTTCAATTGTCCCAGTTCACGCTTAAAAGTACAACGGGCGTCACTTCCACACGTCTTGCTGCGGTCTTGCTTATTTTGCAGCAGGATGATACCCCACAAGGTTGTAGTCGCTTTTATGTCGTACAAAAGCAGCGATCGCAACATTTGCCGGATCAGAAATTGAGGACTATTGCACACATAGGTTGATCTGTTCTGTACCACACTGTCTTCTCGTGCCAACTCATCCGGGAATCAAAGCCGGAGAACATGAAGGAATTCGCTTTGTGCCTTGGGTAATTAGTGTATGATATGCAGATTAGTCACTTTTACTCTTGGGAGAAGGTGCATATACTTTCATCTAGATGAGACCAGAAGAGCCTCGTGTAAGAAGAGGTAAGAAAGCGGCAATATGCAACATGGTAGTGATGTACACGGATACAAACGATCGTTCAATGTACTCTCTACTTGATGAAGCGGGACATGAATTTTCTATGCAGGAAATAAGCCGCGAGTCCAGGGTGATGACCCGAAAAACTCACTTATGGAACTCTGTCCGAAGAAGATCGTTGACGAACTGACCTTGAGACTTGTCCTTATCATTCGCCGCCTGATTCTTGAAGATCAGGTCTGTAGGAATTGATCAATGCGATAAGTTTTCTGTCTTTTTTTCTCATGTGAAAGTTGAGTACTACGCACCGTCATCCCAGCGCCGCTTCACAGCGAAGGTGCCAGGCGCAGTCGTATTAATTCCTGGCGTATTTCCCAGAGCAGCGGCAAGATTAAGCAAAGGATTTGCAGTGGCTATTCGTGCCTCGTGCTCTGCCTCGGTAGCAGCAGCTTCTGCTTGTTCAACACGTGCCTTTTCCGTTGCTCGCTCACGCTTTATCTTCTCGAGCTCGCGAAGCAATTCTGCGGTGTCGTCCTCCTCGTCCTCGTCCTCATCATCCTCGTCATCATCACCATCACCATTACCATTACCATTACCATCATCACCGCCATCCTCATTTTCCTCATTGCGATTTTCACTGTGGGTAGGTCACAGCACGTTAAAGTCAAGCAGAGAAACGCAATAAGATGGCGCACGTGGTGTCTCCCTTTTGGCCATCGTCATCCTCGTCCTCGTCGCTGTCTGCATCCCTATCCATCTCTAACGCCTCCTGTAAAACCTTTCGCCGCTTGTTCGCTTCCTCGTCCTCGATTGCTTTAGGCGCAGGTAAGTCGTCTTCCACTGGTAATCCCGCCGCCTTGCGTTTCTTCGCACGGGCCTCAGCTTCTGCCGCCAGTAGTTCCGTGCGTAGATCACGCTTTTTGACCTCATCCACGGAAGTCTGGCCGGGTTGTCTGGGAAGTGGATAATAACCTAAAATGAGAGTGCACAAAAGAGAAATGTCAACCACTCGCACCGGAATTTGAGTTTGGTATGCGCGGCCATGTCGCGCACGGAGTACTGGCGCGAGCCACCTTTCACTTCCCTAGCCTGCGCAGGGTCCCATGTTGGCCTATGTGCTGTGGACATATTGTAGACGAGATGGACGCGTTGTGTTGAATAAAATTGAAATTGAAAGGGCCAGCCAATCAATTTTGCTGACTAATCGATGCTCCAACCACAAAGTCACCACCGCGTGATATGCACAGCCTCCATCCTGCCTTCTGCCTTCTAGAGCTTTCATACAATATAATCTGGGTCTTTTAGAAATTCAAGCCATAATTGGTCTACATGGTGTGGTGTAGAGGATATCACTTTAACATTTTAACATCAAGCAACAGACATCTTGCGGTCGTACGGACCGCGTACGACTTCGATTCCACCCCATTCCCATGGCGCAAAGTACATTTTCACAGGCTGATTGCCCTCATTGATATCTTGCCCATCATCCATGACCTCCTTCCAAGATACCGCTCGTGTTTATTTTCCTGCTCTCCGCTCAGGCTTTGTCTTTGCCGACAACGCAGGAGGCTCCCAGTGCACTAAGCTCGTTGCAGAACGCATTTTCGATTACCTTCTAAACACCAATGTCCAGCCTGGTGCAGACTACCCCATCTCAGTTGAAAGCACGCGTTGCATTGCTGCTGGTCCTGTCGCAGCTGCCGAGCTCTTCAACGCAGCATCGCCTGATGAAATCGTGTTTGGCGCGACCTCAACTATGAACCTTGAGAATCTTGCGCGCTCTCTAGAGAAGGATATTTTGGATGATGAGGAGATCGTGGTGACGGGGGAGCATGAAGGTACGTGGAGGGCTTATCGCTTGTCGCAGTCTGACACTGCGCTCATGTAGCAAACGTCGGGCCATGGAAGAAGCTTGCGGCACGCAAAGGTCTTACCTTAAAGCACTGGCGCCCACGCACCACTGATCCGTCCAACCCATACTCCCTCACTCTCGACGTCGAGGATCTCCTTCCGCTAATCAGTGCCAAGACACGCATAGTCGCCTTTGTAGCTTGTTCCAACATCCTCGGCTCTATTGTCCCAGTCAAAGCCATCGTTACTGCGGCCCGCTCCCGCGCAGTGGAGCTTGGCGTGAGGAAAATAGAATTCAGCGTCGACTGCGTGGCCTACGCGCCGCATCGCCGAATGAATGTGCAAGACTGGGACGTCGACTACGCCGTCTTCTCGTTTTATAAGGTCTCTTCCAATCACACTCCGCTCTGCTCACCATACCAAATTGACCATTGTGTAGCTATTTGGCCCGCACATTTCTGCACTCTACGCCCGTGCAGCCTCCCTCCGCTCATCCATATCTGCATTGACTCACCATTTCCTATCCGTCGATACTGTCGGCTACAAGCTCCAGCCGGGTGGGCCAGGATATGAGTTGGTGTATGGCGCTGCTGGTGTGCCAACGTACTTGAAGGGCCTGACACCCGCGGGTACTCTCGAAGCTACATTCATAGCTTCAGCTGTACATGAGCATGTGCTTTCCGAACGTTTGCTCGGATTTCTACGAGGTTATGCGCCGCGCGTGCTTATCGTCGGCGACCCACTCAATGGAAGCTCGCGCGTGCCAACAATTAGCTTTGTTGTAAAGGGTATACTTAGTCGAGACGTCGTGCGCGCTTGTGACGAGACTGGCACGGTACGTTCTAACGCTTTTTGCTTCCCATTCATTATGGCAAACCAATTGGGCAGATCGGAATACGATATGGCCACTTTTATGCGTACACCTTTATCAACGAACTCGACCCCAAGATTGACATTCAAGATGGCGTGGTGCGGGTATCATTGGTGCATTACAACACGTTAGAGGAAGTGGATCGTATCATTATCGCGTTGAGAGGTGTCCTAGGGTGACGTAATATTTGCTCATTGCTCTTTGTATTTGTCACTGTGCTTGACTATCTCACTCTATTTAACCTGCTCCGTGATTGCAGAAAGCTAGAAGGCAACTTCCATAACTTGTCCTCGACACTATTGGCTCGATAACAGAGCATTTCTAAGCCTTCATCTCGCATAGACGCGGCTATAGCTATCAGAGATCTACCTGCGCACTTGCTTTATGCTGTTCTTGACTCAATTTGATGTCTTTTTCCCCACTGCCGTCGTGGCCCTATTGCTTACTGTCGTCCTGTACACTAAAGTCCAGGTGGGCAGTGCTCGAAGACGTCTGCCTTATCCCCAGGACCCAAACGCTTTACCCATAATCGGCAATCTATTCGATATGTTCTCTCAAGACGAATTGATTGGCTACAAAAACTGGTCGGACGAGTACGGTACACCCCAATTATCTTGCCAATATTATCGTTGATGCGTTTTCATTCAAGTCTTGCCCTTAGGTTCGGAGGTCATACATCTCGACGCGGCATCCACCCAAATAATCATTGTCAACTCGACCAAGGCGGCGAATGACCTCCTTGAAAAGAGCTCCTCAATGTACTCCTATAGTTAAGTATGGGAACTTTTCCAGGTTCACTGGCGAGCTACGCGAGTCATCTCATTTACCCTTAGGTTGCGTTGAGGCGTATGCGGGACCTATGCTAAACATACAATACTTTCGTGTTGGAACATCCTCCAGCCTTGGAACGGATTGGCTCATTGATTTCATTCCATACCGCGCGCGCTGGGGCGGTCTCCTTTGCGGTTTTCGCCGACACTTAACCCCAAAATCTTATCGTTCTTTCGAATAGCGCTAGTGCATCACTTGCTCCAACAACCTGCTCGCATGCAGCACTTCAGCTAAGTGAGTCATTTTTGACGTCAAACCAGATCACGTGATTTTTCCCTTGATTGCGTATCAATGCTATTCGACCTGATTTCATGCGTAAGTCTCCTCTCCCACCTCTGCAGGCTTGAAAATGCCCCTCCAGGTCTAATTCAATAGCACAGTAATACAGATGTCTTTTTGTATGTTTCTCGGTGCTGCCCTCAAGCGTGAAGCCCAGAAATGGTTCGGCATGTCCACCAACGCGATTGAAGAACCCTACGTCGCTGTTCAGGCTGCACTCGTGGATTCACTTCCGTTTCCCTTTACTGCCAATATGATGTGACAGCTCAATTATAATCCCGCCGAAGACGTCCCACTCGCCAAGATCAATCCCAAGGAAAGGGTACCTTGGCAGTGTGGACCCGGCGCGTTAGTTACACTATGAATGTAAAACTATCGTAATTAACTCTTTAATTGATGCCATCCTTGGGGGAGCGGGGGGGGGGGCTCGTGGCTTCCAGACTTCTTGGATCGAGGCCGAATTCTCGAATTCAGATGCGGTTGCACCTCATCGTCCTACTCAGTGCGTACATTCCACGTACAATCTACGTCAAAGTTCCTCTCGCTAAAAGTTTGCACCTCACTACCATTTACGCACACACACCACTTTATCCCAACCAACAGGCTCTAGTGTAATTGGGAACGCATAGTGCGTTCTTTACGGCGATTATACCTGAATCCCCGTGACGTCTCCCTCAAACCAAGTTGATTTCGCCCGGGACGCCGGCTTGAGGGAGACGCACCAGTCGTACTTCTCTTCCCGGATGCGACCTTCGGGTTCCGGCGACGCGGGTGCCCGGGGTAATATTGTCTTTTTTTTTATGAAGTCGATTTTATTACACGCGTCAGGGCTTTGCCCAAATTGCGCGGCTACTACAGGGTACGTAGTAACTACGAGAATGTGTCCGGGTACAAGATAGAAGCTCAGGCGTTAAAAAAACCCCGCAGGAAAAAGAATGTTGGTAACTAGTAAAGAATGAAACCGCTTATGGGAAACGTTGAAAGAGTGATCCTAAGGAAAAAAGAGGGAACACTTAGCTCCAGCTAGGCCTAATCCGGCTCTAGAGGTCGTCTTGACGAGTACAGCTTGAATATCCCATGGGTCTCCTGAAAAAAGCCCAAGAGGGCTTCGACATGGCGTTTTGTATTGAAGATTAGAGTCCATTTGTATGATGTGGGCCATGGTAGCCATAGGGTGATATTGTTACAAGGCATCGGAAAGCCTATGGGTCACGTCCTCCGGCTTGCTTTCTGCATTTTCCGGTTTGACATACCCAGCACTCGGCTAGTCCTTCCATTATTATTATTTTAAATTCTCTCGCGTGCAATGCTTCCGCTTGAGTAGTATAGGGTCTACAGGGGTCCCATACCGCCCGTGGTTATTGTTGCCTGATTTTGGATTTACAATCGAGATGATGAAAAAAAACATGATGACTCAGTTTGTTGTGAAATTTTGGGTTTTTTTCATTACCTTTTGATTTTTTATTTTTTATTAATTTAAATATTTGTTATTTCCCGGGGCCGAGAGCGAGTATCAAATTTTCGCATTCGCATCACCATCAACGGTATCAAACGATCCTACTTAATCTTCTGAAGCGGAGAATGATATTTCAATCTGGACATTAGGGGATAAGTGATAGCACCCGTTGATAGTGCCATTGTCATGAGACCGGGACCTGGGCATAGCCAGCCATCAACTTTCCTTGGAGATCAACTTTCTGCAGCAGGAGAGGGCAGTGAGAGGATTGCAGTTCAAAGTTTAAAGTTCAAGGAAGCAGGGCTACTAGGGAGTTTAATCGCCGCTTGAAAATCAACAGTAATCCCTTTCATAGCGGTATAGGAGTTGGCCATCAATCATGTTCCCCTTTTCTGCGCGTTTCGAATTTGTCTTCTAGTGGTAATTTCTTACAGATGCAGATGCCACAACTTGATTGATTGATCTATCTCTCTTTCTATCAGTTAGGGATGTTGGTCAGGTCATCAATGGCGGGCCGTCTTTACTGTGACTCGGCACGGAGCAGTTTACGGGGGCTGCAGAACGACCAGAAGCGCGCTCTTGATGGAAAGTCCGCGATCGTGAGATGTTCAATTATTACTAATTAATATATGTTGTTATTAATAATTAATATTTTGTTATTAATAATTGATATATTATAATGCTTGGCCACCAAGGATCAACAACTTAGCTCTTAAAAGAGACAAATATTATTTTGGATGTTCCTAGACCACGAATACAGGTAAATATTTTAAACTTACAAGATAACATAATGTATAGCCGCTAGAGTGACATCAACAACACTCCTTCCACCACCAGATCCACATCGATCAAGACCCCGTGCGGCGCAGATCAGATCGCCCTTCCCACAAGTCCATCGAGGCCCGCCTCATCACTGGTGGTCCCACGAGTTAACCATCCTTCATCGAGTGCCTGAATCACCCAGCACCGTACCCGCCATACGTCCGACCAACAACTCGCAAGTCCAAAGCTGATCCGTACAACACCAAGTTCTCTTCCAGCGGCCTCCTCAAGTGCACGTAGCGTGGGCGGGTGACTTGCGTCGTGGTTCCCAAGTACGGCCATAAGATTACCAAACGAAAGCAATGCCGCCGCACCGCCAGGGTTACACATGCAACCGGTGCGCAATGCGATGCCGTTGGCAGCTGCGTGAGCTGCTACCCGCGAGAGCGGGATAGGGTCTCCATTTACCTATATCACTATGAGCGCTATTGATCAATCTAGAACTCAGGGGAGGATCATACATCAAGCATCAGGCACGATACCACGCCGCCGGCCCCTTGCGTTGCCTCGTCTGGTTCTGGTGGCGCACCCGGAATACGGGAGAGTATGCGCACAGCAGAAGCATTACTTCGTGGCCACCGGATGTCTTCAAGAAGGCGCGCGCAGGAGGCGGAGAGCGCGGCCATGCGCTTCGGCAACGCGGGGAGATACGCGCTTAGGAGACGGAGGCCGGTCGTCACCGCAGGGAGGAGGGTGTAATTGAGTGTTCCATCCTGAGGTTGTAAATGCTCGCGTTAATAGCCATAAAAAAGATATATTTCCCAGGGTAAGAGATCCAAACTAACCTCGAACGCCTCGTCAATTGCGGCGGTGCGACCGACGACGGTCCCCGGGACCTGCACAACGCTGACCGTACCCCCAGAAAACCAAGGCCGCTTCTCTCTGAGCCAGACACCGATCCCAGGGGCGAGGACAAGTGCCCCTATACCTGTTGGAAAACCAAACATCTTGTAGAAGCTGACCGCGACCGCGTCGACAGGTGTTTCCGTAAGATCAATTGGTGTAGTAGGTGCCAATGCAGCGGCATCAAGAAGCGTCGTAAAGCCACGCGCTGCAGCATACGCAAGAACAGCGAGTGGTGGTTTGGAGTTGGTAATGTTTGATTGGCCTGTATATGCGAATAGTGCCGGGGTTCCCGTAGGTGGGTGGTGCTTGTCAATGAGTGCCTGGGTGGCGCATATATGCGCGTCATTGAGAGCTATATGCCGAAGAGGGGAAACACGTACCAATGCTTCCCGCACGCGCACACCTCCGCGTGGAGGGGAAGGAAGGTATACAACAGGTGCACCTTTTGTTCGCGCAAATTCGCGAATTCCATGAACTGAGTTGTGGGCATCTTCCGGAAGGACGAATGCGGCATCTTGTGTGAATGGAAATGACTCTCCGACAAGCTTGAGTGCAGCACTAGCATTAGCCGTGAAGATGACAGTTGATCCTGGTGGTGCGTTGAAGAACGATAGTACAGCCGCCCGCGCTGTGGAGGTCAGTTCTGCGGACAGCTTTGAGCTAGTAGTAAAAATCAATAAGTAAGCAGGTGTGCCGCCAGTGTACGATGACGAAGCAGACCTTGCACTTTCCGAGTGAGTATTGCCGAGGACGGCAGTTTGCAGGAACTCTGCGTGAACTGAGATAAGACTGGCGGGATAGAGGGCGCCACCCATATAGTCCACATATGTGTCATCTGGCGCAAGGCGACTGTACTCGGAGCGCCTAAGTGCGTCGACGTGCCAGCTAGAAGCATACTGAGGGTAGTCATGAAGGAAGCGAACATAAGTGGAATCGTGTTCTGATATAAAGCCTTTAGATTGAGACGCCGAAAGAAGGCCTGCCGCTGGTGAGGGGAGGTGGATGTGTGTATATACCGGAACGGAAGGAGGCTTGACGGATGCGGCGCGTAATGGAGGAGATAAGCGGACAAGCGAGCCGGTGGTTCGAGTAGGGCGCTGATTTTCTTTTTCCCTTTCGTTGTCCTTTTCTGAGAAGCTGTTAAACGAGGGTGATGGACTTCTAGATACAGCAGGTGAATCTCGTGCGCGCAAGGGCCGGAGTGAATGAGGGGTTGATTTATGATGCTTGAGAGATCGAGGACGTAAGGCGGAAGGTGGACCAAGAGGAGATGTAGATGTAGATGTATGTGCAGGTGTAGGTGCAGGGTGCGAGTGGCTGTTCCCCATGATTGGTAAAAAATAAAAAAAGAGGAGAGTATTCTGTTGAAATAGAAAAGAAAGAAATTGAATGGAGGATATTTATACGGGTGGGGCGGGGGAAACATCTATTGGTGTAGGAGTATTATTCCAGACAGGCCAAACAGACGGTACTGATACTACTAGTAGGATCCAGTGACGAGGTGAGATCCATATCCAATACATTCCTATCCTACTCAACTCACTCGGCGTTTGATACCGGTCCTGTGTCTGTGTAATGTTGTAATATAATACGGGCGATGCGTGTATGATATAATACTCCTCAGGTCGTCGAAACGCGCGGGCTGTTAGGCTGTTCCAAACTTGATCTCTAAATTTCAAATTCATTTTCCTGAAATTGCAATGAATCATCTCAGTCAGGTCCCTTCCATCTTTGGACTTTGGACCTTCCATACCCTCTTCCCTTTCTAACTTGAACACTTCTCCTTGCAGTCTTGACCCAGAATGTCACTCTTGAACCAGAACGAGCCGACAGTAGCCACCTATCCCCCTGTCACCCGTGACCAGGTGACTTCTTCATATACCAAACCAAATCGCAAATCGCACATTGGCAACTACTAATGAATCCCACCTAGTCCCCTCACCCTCACCTATCCACCCTTTTCCTCCCTCCTCGCTTCTGTTAGCGTCATATGGTAACGACGATAACGTGCCCTGATTTGTCTAGCTCAAGTGAGAATAATTATGCGGCAGAAGGCCCGATTGATGTCGGCAATGCTGTAGAATCCATCATGGACGGTCAACAGAAGCACAATGCCGTATCAGAACGGACATACGATAGAATCGGTCCAAATCCCCCCCTCTCTGTGAATAAAGGCGATTGAGGAAAATGGAACATCTCTCTCGACTGCTGTACTGTAAATGGACGGACCCTCAAGGTTGTGCACGTATCGTGTCAATTAGGCTTCAAATACATGACCCCTGCCGTTACGGCCATTGTCTTTGTCTTGTTTGACATCTCATCAGTGTCCACCACCGCATTCCGATCGGTCTGTCGGCACCATTATACTACAAGTGCTTCACTTATATATGTGTATAGATCAATTATCTGTGGCAATCGTCTATTGACCGACCTTGATGGAACCCAGTCAGGTCCCGTCAGTGTATCCCTAGCCTAATCTGACTAATCAAAGACACAACTATCCCCTCTTTGCTAAACGTTCTCATGTAAATGTCATCGACTACATCCAAACGACGTTTTATCTTGTAAAACTGTTTTCATTATGACACTCTTTCCATTCTATTCTAATTGTCTTCGTCTTTCTTTCCATACAGTATGCTTCTCACCGCATTTCCTCCCTCCCCCCTCGTGCCGCTGCCATCAAGTGCTACGTGCCTATTGACTTGCGCCCGCATTGGTTCCATTAGTCTGCCTCTTGTCATGAGCTTGAGGTACCTTGATCCCAAAAATAGCAGCACCATCTGTCTTGCTTTGGCACCTCGTAGCACGAGGCCGGCGGTGGGTGAGTCAAACTCCTACAACAAACTCATCATGGTGTCTGCGGCAGTTGGCACTTTGGTACCAGCCCTCTATCAACGCATGTGAGAGTCTCGTCATTTACGAGGTAGATCCCGTAAACAGTTTTTACCTTCTACGTAGCCCCTTACAAAACAGTTTACGAAAACCGAGTAGTCAAAGCTAGATTGATCACGCGTGGTCCCAGATCAAAGTTTCAAAGTGTGCTGGACGTGCTGAGCATTGGGTCTAGCCCGATATGTCTAACGAGCGAATCCTCAAGCGGTGAAGAACACCCGTACGCCGTTTCATATTATTGTTGTTGACGAATTCAAACATTCTTATGTCCGTCCGTCATGGTTGAAGGGTTTAGCTATCTTGAAAGCACCAGTGCTGTGAACAGAGCCAGTCAAAGACGGAAATCTGTGTGGGTGTGTGTGGTGGTGCAAGGCGCTGGCTTCCCAGCATCTGAACCACCCGAAGTCTACTGCAAGATTGATTCTCACTTACCTACACACCTCGAGGTGTCACGCTCTGGCATTTTCGGTAATTTTTTCCGTGGTCTGCTAGGCATCTTTAATGATTCCGTAGGGGGGTGATTTCGTCAATTCAGTTTTAATGTCCTGGCCTGTATGGGCGGCGAGTCATTAATGAACCGACATTTTGGACCTTCTCTGTAAGCCCCTGCCTGCCCCCTACAACCCCCAATTGTGAACCTGGCTTCTTTTCATTACATTAAAGTACAAATAACCATCCGCACATCCGTCCTTCTTTCATGGTGATCCATCTAGCCCCGACCAGGTCAATGAGTGAAAACGCTCCGAGCGAGTCTCCGACGCGGAAAATTCCGTGGCTGCTTCCATGTCTCCGGGCTACTAGGAACTATACCCGTCGCGTCCGCTTAGCGCCATGATGAAACAAGACGGTCCCCCTTCGATGTGAGACTGTTCTTCTTCTTTGGACGGATGCGTGCCCACTTTCTGGAAATGTCCGGAGATCCCGCCCTGGCCGTACAGAGTAAAGTATCTACCATCGGCCTCACCAAACACCGCGGGCTGCCGCTTCTGTCATGTCATGACATGCTTCAACCAAACTTCAGGGCTTCACTTCGGATCCCATTTCTTTTCTTCCAATATTTCGGTGACCGACCATGTTCCAATCCCTATTTGTCCTATTCTAAGAGAGTTGAGCGTCTTTCGTTTAACTCTCTTTTTGTCTTTTCTTTATTATTATTATTGTTTCGGTTTCATTCGTATCATTTATCTTATGATATGTGTAATGTATGATTAAGTCGGTGTTGGTGTGCGCGCATGGAATCATTGCGTAGATCTCGATCCTTATAAACAAATCAAATCAAATCAAATCAATCTATTCCTCGCCTCGCGCCCGACGCCGGCAACTCGGTTAAACCCGACAATAGCCGCCTCAGCCTCGCTTGATCTTGATACGGGATGCTGAGGCAGTGCGCCGCGCTGAGCGTGCGATCATTTCCCACGCCTTACTACTGCTCCGTTGCTCGTTGCTCTGAATGATCGACCGCAACTACGATCGCACCACCGACAATCATCTACCCTGGATCCTATGCCTCCTTCCGATTCTCCCTAACGTTTAACATCACAGGTAGTGCTGCTTCTAGTAGAGCGGTCACTGAGTGATGTCGCTTACATACCATATTTCTTCATCTTCATTTTGCACCCACCTGCACCAACATATCCACCTATAGTTAGTTCGCCTTTTTAGTTGCCATCATCGCTTGCACGGAAGTTATTTTCCGACAGGATTTTTTTTTTTAGAATTCTCCACCTCGATTTTCGGTGTGGAGAACGTTAAATAAGTTCATACGAGGAAGAATGCATGATGAGTAACTCCCCCCCCCCTTCCCCCCTCCGGGAAGCATGGAATCACGGCATTCATAGGTTCGGTTGTACGGGGTTTCAATATCGGGCTTATCCCTTCAACTGATGATTTTCTTCCGAGAAAATACAAAACGATGATCTCTGACTTATGTAGCCATCAATGAGTGTTTCGAGGGCCTCTATTATTAAAATGTCAATATATCAGCGCGACGACGTCGCCAATGATCGAATGTAGCAATCAAAACTCGAAAGAGTATCCGTCGCGTTTTCGGTAGCGTGCTCTTGGCGCTCATCATGTCCGCGAATGCCATGTTGTTCATGCCGAACTTTGTATCGTTGACCATGCGATTCTATTCACAACCCTGCAGAAACGACAAAATAAAAAAAGATGCCCTCGAGGTTGGCTGGATTCTGGGAACGACATGAGCCCCCCTTTTTCACGGGAGCTTTCCGGAACGAAAATGGTAGCATGTGTTTTTATTGATATCATATGTTTGGAGTTGGAGTTTAGGAAACCCCGCAGTCAGCACACAGACAGGATCAAATGTTCTAGTGGGAACCCTTTAGGAAGATGAAGGTAAAGTCCAAGTCCTTGCTCCAGATCTGCGCACCCATGTAACGCAGACAATGTCGCCTGGTGAAATAATTTCCAGCGAAAGAGGCACACGGCCTCCAAATTATTTTGGATGACCCGCACTCCCCAAGCCATTCTAGGAAGTTGCATAATTGACTGTAGCCAATGATTTCAAGCAAACCTTGTCCATAAGTTTGTGTGGGAGAGCCGGGTTTGAGGGTAGCAGTTTTTCTTGTTGCCACCACGTCAAGGTCTCAGGGAGCTTGATCGAATCGCGGCCAATGACCATGAGGGGCAAGAAAAAAAAGTATGTCCTCACCGTCGACGTTGGTAGGCCAAGTATCGCGAACAACCGTCCTTCAGGAATACAGGGAGGGGAAAATGTGCTGTCTTGAGCGGTCTTCATTTCTGGGGAACAAGCACGCAGCTCAAGGTGCATTTCAGAGGGCGCGCCGTTGAGAAGAAAATACAGAAACACCACGGGAAAAGTGCCTTGGATGCTTCACGGGCGCATTCATCTGCACGACTTGGACGGTTTCGCCAGCAGTAGAGCACGATTATGCCTTTCTCTGTGGGAAATAGCCAAACCTGGGGATGTCCCATGCAAGTGATGACAACCCTTTTGTTTGAGAAAGGAAGCCAGCGGATTCAACTTATCAACAATAAAGATTGTCACAAGGTTCGTCGGGAGTCAGAGAACCCGCGACTGGTTCCGAAAAGCTGGACGGGGGCAGAGGGTATTATCTTTCACCGTATTGAATGGTGTGTATAAGCTACGTCAAAGATGCGTAAAATAATAGTACGTGGGAGTTACGTGCGGACAATGGAAGTGGAGATATTGCCCGACCTGGCATGCTGCGCCAAGTGGCTTTACTGCCCCACCGCCCATGAGTGCTATTTGGGGGTAGCGGTCTGACTGTTACTATCTGGGGATAACTCCGTGCACTTGACTCTGCAACAGATATGAGAGATGTGATAGTTCAGGCTATCGTCGTGCATACTCGGAGGGGTCGAAAAATATTGTCTCCTTCGCGTAGTCCAGTCGTGTATGACGTACCGCATTAAGCACTCCTTTCCTCGCGCTGTTGGAAAGATATGGGAGAAAATGGCACCCTTCCCATTTCAATTCGTTTGCATAGCATCCAGGTTGATGTTGATCAATCAGACAGACCAGGGCACAAGATGTGTCTGTCATCCAAAGAAACTCCAGGGGATATCTGAAGAATGACATGACAGATGGCCTACTAGTCAGAGGGGGGCCGTGTTCCATAATGCCTTATATGTAAATTTAAATTATGTTCGGAGTATCGATAGAAGAGACAAGGAAAAGGAATGAGGAGACCAGTGGTTAGGATTTAATGCCTAGGACTGTCCGAGTCTAGGACACTCAGAATTTCCAGACTACCAGAAAGGAGTTAGTAGACATCATGAAATTTGGAACTATCTGGGATCCAAACTTACACGTTGTACCTGGTGGAATTCTTGGAATGTTGTTGTAATTGCCCGCTCGAAGCTCGAAGCTCGAAGCTTAAGTCGGAGTCGGGAGAAAAGGTACTGGAATAAATTAATTATTACGTTATTCGGGATACCAGTGGGAACAGTCAATCCTAACCACTAATATTGTGGGGATTTTACAATGTAAATCTGGTCAACCCTGGGGTTTGATTGGCCGGTTGGAGGTAAGCCGGTGTGTCTCAGGTAGTTTCCTATCATCTGTAATTTTTGCCCACACTCATCATGATTCTTGAGAACATTTAGCGAGCTTCCATCTAGCTGTAAGTTCGAGTCTTTGACTTGGCCTTTGGCGTTGCATTCTTATAGGACACAGCGCCCAACTATGAGATGAAGGGTACCTGGGAACGTCTGCATCATGCAGTCATCTGACACTTGCATAGGCATAGGCACGCCACGAATGTGACGGGTTCCTCCATTCTCCATTACATTTCGATTTCATTCTACGTTTATAAGGAAGCGCTATGTTCTATACAGTAACTAGCTATGGGTCTAGCAGCTATGGGGGTTAGCGGGAATCGGGAATCAATCCAAAGGCGTGCACGGCGTGGGATGGTTACATAAGGACGGGTTGTTTTCCGGTCCAGTCCGGTCCGCAAAGAGCCGTAGAATCCTCGCGTGGTCCTGGTTCTGTGTATGGAATTCTTCCAGCAAACTTATACTGCCCTTCGTGGGCCAACGGGAGCACAACAGTCACCTTCAGATACAATAACAAGACTCAGCGACCGTCTTTCACCAGCAACCCTTCTGGCTGACCGACGCGCAGCAGTCCTTTCCTTGAAGGGCCTCGCCAGAGCTCACAAGCAACTCGTTGGAGCTCATGCTCTCACAGGCCTCCTTGGGATCATTCAGAATGACGCAGATGTCGACCCAGATATCGGACTCTCGGCCATAGAGACCGTCACCATCCTCTGCGACACCTCCGATGCATCCTATACGCAGCGCGATTTTGGTTTGGAGCACACGGACAAGTTGTTGGTGGATGAGAGGACAGTGCATAAGCTTTTGCGTTGCTCGGAGACCGGGACGATTCCCTACGCCACAGCGCATGCGTACTGTTAATCAGCATACTTCAAAATCGACCACAGCAAGTGCAAGCATATTTTTTGAAGGCACCAGTTGGACCTGCTACGGTGATCTCACTATTGGAGGGCAATAAGGACATTGTTGACCGTGGTGAGCGTTCTATCATGCTACCCTCTGTATGCCTCCCGTGCCATTATCACGCAACCACCTGTCTCGTCCAACTTGTTTAATACGTGTAGATTGACGGTGTCACTTCACATTTCAGGCATTACAATGCTTTCTGCGTTAATTCGGCAGAGCACCGAGATACAAAAGATTTTTGCTTTTGATGGCATATTCGAGAAGCTTTTTTCAGTCGTAACTCGTGAAGGTGGACTCGAGGGTCAGTCAGTTGTTACTAACGCTCTCAAATGCGTTGATACTCTCCTCCGGTTCAACACTTCCAACCAGGTAAACTCTTCAGGGATCTCCCACCACATCTCCAACCCCTGATCGAATCAATTTAGAGTTATTTTCGTGAGACGACCCTTCCCTCCTTGCTCTGCTCGCTTCTCTTCTTCAATCCAAACTTAGAGCCAGATCAAACTGTGCCTCAGGAATTTGCACTGCAGTTCTGGAGTGAAGACAAAGCCATTAACGCTGGCCTGATTCTTGAAGCGATTGGTCTCTTGCTGGGTTCCAAAGGAGCTGGTGTGGGTCAAGTCTCTACTTTATATTGAGGACATATATAAATGTATGCACTTCGGGCAGCTCCGGGAGGGATATGCCTTCACAAGGTTGCTGATCGAGACGGCGCTTGCGTCGAACGCGCCAACATGGCTCAAAGTCAAGGTATGCCTCCCCCCCATCGCACTCTGTATAGCTTTCTTTATTATCTTTAACTTTTGTAGTGCCTCCGCCTGTTTCCTCCCGCCGCTGCTCCTCTTCTCCCGGATTTGACTTTAACACCCTATATGCCTGTTCCTGATACCAACGGCGAGGAATGGGACCGCCTCGAGGCGGCTACCGGAATTGATGCTCTTCTCGAACTCATCATGCAAGGTGAATATATTGGCCAGGACGCTGTTCGAAGGCAGAAAGACAGCGTTGATCTGCGTGCGACAGCTGTTGGCGTGTTTGAGGTGGGCGCTTATGCTTCAGTGACATGGGTCACGCTAACACACTTGAAGCATTTCCTCGGGGACGATCGCATGAAGGAGGCGATCGTTGCAGGCATGCTCCCGCCCGAAAAAACTGGTTCGGTGATCTTTCTTACCATTCTCCGGAAAGCTGACGGGGCCTGATCATAGAACCCTCCGCCCATTCACCTGTCACACCACTTCTCTTCGGCCTCGTCATTCCTCCGAGTTCGCCTTTAGACCGGGCCAATGTGTCTTCAGTTCAGTTCGCGGCAGTTCTCTTTGCCCACCTCCTTCGTCACGCGCCAAACTGCAAATCCCTGGCGCGAAAGATCGTTCCTCCTCCCTTGACGCCGCTTCCGGCTTCGTTGACTGCTGGTGGAACTTTCTTCGTACCCGCAGATGGCGATCCACCTCATGGACCCGAACCTGTGCCGAAAGATGATACCGAAGATGGCCCACAAAGCTTGCTAGCCCTTCTCACAGAGCATCTCACGCTCGCGTTCTTGCAGCGCTCACGCGCGGAATTAGCGCCCCGTGAAGCACGGGAGGCGGATCGCATCATTTGCGTCTACTTATCACTGCTTGCGCAATGGCTTTGGGAGGACCCACACGCAGTGCGCGAGTTCCTCGAGGCGGGCGGGCTCGGCGTGCTAGTCGATCAGCTAAACCAGCCAAGCGAGATCGACGTTGTCGTGCCCGGTTTGTGTGCGTTTCTGTTGGGTGTGTGTTATGAATTCAATCGCGAACCGGGTGAGGTCACACGGTACGTCTCTCATTTTTGCCCGCGCGTAGGTGCCTGAGGGTGTTGGGGCGTTGGCATGCATTCCCCCCCCAACCTGCGCGTAGAGCGACGATGCACCCGATTATCACGAGACTGGGCGCCGACGTGCTCGTGGGTCGCATGAACCGCGTGCGCGAAGACGAGCGCATCAAGGTCGTCGGGCCAGACTCGTGGGTACTGCCCTGCCCGACGCCCGGCCCGCAAGTGCTAGACCCGGCATTCACGCCGATGTACGATGGCGAGACGGAGATATGGTTCGATTGGGCATTCGTGGATTTCTGGAAGGCGAATAATCGTGAGCGTTTTTTTTTTTTTTCTTTTTCTTGCTATTGTCACACGTGCGGAGCGCTTGCTGATACTATGCTTCGCTCGTCCCTAGACACCATTCAGCGAGGGATCGTGGCAGATCCGGACTCGGCGTCGTCATCAACAGGTACGTGAAAGGCTCTCAACGAGTTTTTATTTTTTATTTTTTTATTTCATTCCATTCATCCTAACTCAATTCCCACCAACAGCGCAAAGTGGTGAGGAGAGCATGCTGGT